>OZ025297.1:210725661-211925661 GCA_964019185.1 Maratus speculifer | reverse complement strand
ATTATCTTTATAATTTATTTTTAAGAAAATACTGACTTAAAAAATAGTTTAATGAAAACCGCAAATCTATGAACCAATTTTTCCGTTTTTAATAATCATTTAAAAATTGAACCCTCTGAACACAGTTCAGTTTATGCTACTTAACCACTCCCACTTTCAGATTTTGAGATCAAAATTTAAGTTTGAGTGTAAGATTACTTAAACATTGAATGAGATGCAAAAAATACCTGCAAAAAATAGTTGTTCGTTACTCCAAAGTCTAAAGCGCCCTCTATCGGCATTTTTTGAAATTTATCTTTATTATTTAATATCAAGACAATGCCGACATAAAGAATAATTTTTGTGAAAACCGCAAATCAATCGACCGATTTTCCGTTTTTTTATGCTTATTTGAAATTTTGGTCCCTAAACTTTAATGGCGGCTATCTCCTTTGGAAAACGTTTGGGACCCTTGGTTTCCTATTTAATATTGTTTGTCTTGATGTGTAATATCACCCCTCGTTTATTGTAAAAAAAAAAAAAAATTAGAATCACCCTATATATATATAGATATATACATACAGTCGATTCTCTGTATAACGAAACTCCATAGGTCGAATTTCTCTATAGAACGAATTTTCAGTAGGAACGCTCCCCTCTTCCCATGATTACATTAAAAATAGTCTCTATATAACGAAATATCTATCTCCACATAACGAATAATTTCATAAAATGTTCTTTATTTATTCAGTTTAAAAAAAATTTCGAAGTCACATGGAATAAAATTTTCATCACTTATTCCTGATTTATCGTTCAGTGCTGGGTTTCTTTATTACTTCTCTCCTTTAATCTCCTTGTCCTTTTAATCCATCGAATTCATCTCCCCCCCCCCCCCCCCCGTCAAACACACATTTCATAATCACAAGGAAATACAGTTACATATATCAAAATATCATCATAAAGAATTTAAATAAATTTTTCTTCTTTTTAAATGTAGAAATTAAATATCACTGCAAATTCAAAACATATACAACAAACGAAAACTTATTTTTATTTACATAAATTGGTTCTCAGCTCTCAAAATCTACTTCGAAATGCTTGATAATTTTGATTTCTTTGTCTTGTTCATATATGAACAAATACTAAAAAAAAATAATTAAAAATTAAAATGAAAAATAACTTTCTTTTAAGAAGTGATTTACCAAAAAGATACCTTTATTTGAATTTTTTTCAATCAAAATATGAAAAAATATTTTATTTTTCCTTTCTTAGATACGATTAAAGTAGCTAATATTTGCAAAAAAGACGCCGTTTCTAAAAGTAGTCCTCTTGTATTTTTATTCCGATCTTAGTGAAATTCAATGCAAGTTTTACCAAAATAATCTTTTTCAAGCAATTTCTTTAAAATTTGCTGTTTAACCACCGATATATATCTTATTTTAATTGAAGTTTTCGGAATGATTTCGAAAACACATTTTCATTTATTAAAAAGTGCAATGACATTGCATATTTTTGTAATAAGTATTTATATCTATTTGAATATATATTTCAAATAAAATATATAATATATAATTTAAAATCAGTCTATCCAGTCAAACAAATTTTTCAATGTTCTGCTCCGTTCATATGATAACGATTACTTTGAATTCAAATCTGTGGTATTGCATTTTTTAAGTTTGCAACGGAAAAGGGGAAAATAAATTTCTTTGGTTTTTCAAAAGATTATAAAGGTATTTTGATCTCAGAAACATAGTGTGGTTTTATTAAAATAATAAAAAAAGTATTTTCATTCTCGTATATAAGGAAAATGTATATTATTTGAAATGAAACAATTGAAAGAAAATATATTTTCATTTATTCATTTAGTATTTTTTTAATGGCGCGATAAACAAAAGTAGTCATTAAAAGTATTTTTCGACAGAACTCAAAATAGAAGTAATGATTTAGGTAAGTTTTTGAACACAAAATATCTAAATGTATAATTAAAAAATAACTTTAATATTAATATTTCTTTTTACTATTTTAAATAAGAAACTACGCACACATATTTCAAAAGAGTATCATAAGCAATTTCAATAAAAACTTTCTTAATTTTTCATGAAGAAATTAAATACCACTGCAAAGTCTAAACATATATAACAAAAGAAACTTATTTTTATTTACATAAAAAGGTTCTTAGCTCTCAAAATCTACTTTGAAATGTTCGATAATTTTGATTTCTTACGCCGTTTCAAAAAGTAGTCCCCATGTATTTTTATTCCAATCGTAGAAAATTTTATGTAAATTTTACTAAAATATATTTTTTAATAATTTCTTTAAATTTCACTGTTTTAACGACTGATATATATCTTATTTTAATTGAAGTTTTTGGAATGATTTCGTAAAAATAATTTTCATTTGTTAAAAAGAGCAATGACGTTGCATTTTTGTTATAAGGACTGATATCTATTTAAATCTATATTTCAAATAAAATGTATGATAACATATTTAAAATCATTCTCTGCAGCAAAGAACCTACTGAATTTTCTACTCTCACTCATATGCTAATGATTACTTAGAATTCCAATCTTTGATATTGCATTTTTGAAGTTTGCAAGGGAATAGGGGAAAGTAAATTTCTTTGAATTCTCAAAAAGATTATAAAGGTACTTTGATGTGAAATTCATTGTGCTGTTTTATTAAAATTATAAAAAAGTGCTCCCCAGTTTCTATAAAAGAAAGATGCATATTATTTAAAATTGAAACAATAGGAAAAAAGTACATATTTTTTTATTTACTTAGTTATTATTTGTTATAAAATATTTTCTAGTCCGTGCATGTGAATATTTAAAATTTTCCACTTACATCTTTTAAAATTCTAGAGTAGACCGGGGCATGATTACCTGTTTTTTTATTTAATTTAATTTTCTATATTGTTATTTATTTTTCATGAATTTTCTATCTTTTATGTTTTAACTTAGTAAATTTTAGACATTGTTATTTCATAAAGTCGTCAGTAAAGTCAAATTTTTTTAATTAAATTGTTGCCATATTTGTGTTATTAACCCTAAAAAAGTTATTAACCCCTAAAGTTTTTATTTTATTTTATTTTTTATTTTTTTATTTTTTTTGTAAATTTGTCACTAGAAAGGAGCAAGCTCGATATTTTTTGACCAAAATATGAAAAATATAACTTTTGTTCCTTTGATATAAATAAACGAGCTAATGTTTGAAAAATAATGCCATTTGCTAAAAGTAGTACCCACGTATTTACCATGAGTTATTTTGCTGAAAGTAGTTCCCATGTGTTATGTATCCCATGTTCCCATGTATGTAAGTTTCATTGCATTCGGAATAAATTCGGAATGCAGTGAAACTTGATGCAACTTTTTCCCTAAATAATCTTTTTCAGATATTTGATTTAAATTTCGCTTTTTTAACTACCGAAATATATTTTATTTTAAATGAAATTTTTTGAATGATTTTGAAAAAAAAAATTATTTGTTAAAAAGAACAACGACGTTACATATTTTTTTAAATATTGATCGATATCTATTTGAATATGTGTTTGAAATAAAATATATTATGTATAATTTAAAATCATTCTCACCAGCAAAGAACTTTTCAATTTTCTGCGTTCGCTCATATGATAACGATTACTTAGAATTTCAATCTGTGGTATAGCATTTTTGAAGTTTGCAAAGGAAAAGAGGAAAGTAAACCTCTTCGAATTATCAAAAGGTTATAAAAGTACTTTGATCTTAGGAACACGGTGCGGTTTTATTAAAATAAAAAGAAAGTTCTTTACTGCTCCTATATAAAGAAGAGGCATATTATTTTTAAATGAAACAATTGAAAACAAGTTTTATTTTATTTTTTTATTTTGTTATTATTATTATTTTAAGTATTTAATACAATGTGCTGTATATATTATAAACTTATTCTAATCCATCTATCTGAATATGTAAAATTTGTCATTTACAAATTTTAAAATACTATTTGATAAATTTTTATCAAAAATTACTGTTTTAAAATTTGTTTAAAGGTACTGTTTAAAGGCAAATAATGCGCTTTCTGTTTAAAGCCAGGAATTTTTTTTCTAATAAGTATATTTCACCTCAATGGAAAATATCTCTTGTTGTTAATGTAATGTATATTAACAGGTTTATGATTACTTGCCAAAAATATTATATTTAATTTAATTTAATATCATTCAGTCATATCTCTCTATTGTTCATGAAAGTTGATCTTTCAGCTCTGAATCATAAAAATTATTACATAAAAATTGTCTCAGTTATACTACTTTTTTGCCCCCCCCCCCCAAAAAAAAAAAAAAAAAAAAAAAAAAAAAAAAAAAAAAAAACAGAAAAAAAGCTGAAATTGAATATATGTGAATTGAAATATTTGTAGATAAAATATTTTGAAAAAAATCGCGATATTTTATTGAAACAATAATTTTTTTTCGTCGCTCTCCTGTATATGCAAGTACCATAGCATTTTAAATTCACACTTTTTTCTTGTAGTTCTTTAAGAACACGATTAAAATTTTACGTACTTTATTGTATACGGTTAAAAATATTTACTGAAATATGTTCAAGAATTTTAGTTTTTTAGATTTAATTTCTGCCAGATAGTACATTTTCAAAATACCTATTTGAAAGTGTATTTCATTTTTGTTCGTTTGAAATATAAATAAAAAATTTAATTGGCTGTGCTAATTACGGCCCAGTACCAATATGACGGATATAATACCTAAGGGGGAAATACTCTCCATGGTGGTCTTTCTAAGGGAGATTAACAGGTTTTTACACAAAAAAATTTCTTGATTGAAGAAAACCACGGAAAACTTACATAGATTCACGACGGGCGCGATTATATACCACACAAGCAGCTCCCATCTACCAGGTTCGAGAGCAGAACCACTTGGCTACTGGTGGGACCAATATTATTAAGAATATTTTAATTTGCACTAAAATGATGACTATATTATTAAACTGTAAATTTCATTTTATACATTCGACACATTTTGCATATTTATCTAGTAATCTTTATTTTTGTAAGTCACTACAACTTCTGAAACACTATCATCAAAAACAATGTTAGTAGATAAATATTACGTATGAATAAATAAACATTCTGCAGACATTTTTGCCAAAATTTGATCGAAAATAAATTCACGTAACAGTGAGACTTTTACGTGATCGTCGTTTCGAGAATTTATTGTCATCATTTTAATAATCGTCAGTAATACATATACAAGACGTTACATTGACTTAAATACGAACCCGTTTGTACGTCATTTAAAAATTACAAAAAAAAGCATTCTGATTATACATTCCTTACAGTGCTGTTTGTTAAATGAAATTTATATAAACTTTGCATTTTATTTCCCTATATGACATAATTATACATTAAAAATAATTACAATAATAATGCGATAAATTTTGTATACATTATACATATTACTACATGTGAATGACAGCGGTCACTTTCGTTATTAAAGTGTAAAACACATTTGCAATAGAAATGAAATTAAAAGATGCTTCAAACATCATGGAAATATTTTTAAAATTAAAACATTTATTTACCTAATTTAAGATGCTATTCATGAAATTAACTCAGGAATAGAGAGCAATATATTGGGTTAAAAAAAGACATTCTCCTTTTTTAATCAAACAATTATGTAGTGTCAAATTTAAAGATACTAATTAAATAAATGAACCCAAATAAATCGAAACATCGTACTTCATCAGCAAAGTTACTGATTAGAAATACTTATCATGAGGAACAGTTTAATTAAGTTCCTTTGAAATACAATAGACGATAATATATTTTGAATATTTTATGTTCCGATATTTATTTGAAAGTATAATTTGAAAGTTAACATTTTTGGATTTTAGTTTTTATTTGACTGATAAAATGAATTGATGCAAAGGATAAAAAAGTATAATGCATTTTAACGCTCTCGCTGACATCCAGCGAATTTTCTTTGCAATATAAAATTAAAACGAATAATGTAATCCACTGTTACAGATACTTTTTTTAATTCAAACTATTATGTAGTGTCAAATTTAAAGAAACCAATTAAAGAAATGAACCCAAATAAATTGAAGCATCATACTTCATCGACAAAGTTACTGATAAGAAATACTTATCATGGGGAACAGTTTAATTAAGTTCCTTTGAAATACAGAAGATAACATATTTTGAATATTTTAAGTTCCGATATTCGTTTGAAAGTATAATTTGAAAGTTAACAAATTTGAGTATTAGTTTTCATCTGACTTGTGAAATGAATTGATGAAAAGGGGAAAAAAAACCACAAACAAGCATTTTAATATTCTCACTGCTCATCCGACAAATTTTCGATGCAATATAAATTTAAAATGAATTGAGTAATCCACTATTTTTGAGATCTTCTTTTTTATGATCTAATTCAAAATTAAACAGAAAATTTTTTACAGATTGACAAATGACCAATGCAGATTTCTTGAATTCCTACGAAAGTCGCGCTGCTTGCGTTCACTTCTTGTCGGATTCGATGAGTCAATTCAAAAATGATTAAATGGATAAGCAAGAGTGAACTTTGAATAACAAAGTTCGGGGAAAGGGGAAAGGTCGATAGAGCAATAAAATTAATACGATCAGAAGTATAAATTAAAAGTAAAATAATAAAACGACTATTAATAAATAAAATATATTAAATAAAAAGAAGATAACATTACAGATTAATATTACACCTTTTAACATTAAAATATAGGTAGATGTGTAATATGTAATAAAATAAATGCGCAGTATATTAGTATATTTTGGCGGGAAAAAAAGAAGGTTAATCTTTCATTTAAATAATTTGGTCCTCAAAAATGGAGTCTACTGATTTTTATAGGAATATATATATACATATGTAATTTACGTTTTGTATATCACAAAAACTATAAGCAACAGAATTTTAAAATTTTCCATTTAGCTTTAAGTTATTTAGTTTATTTATTTATTTAGTATATATTTTATCATTTAAGCTTGATAATTTATTATGTTCAATTGAACTAACAAAAAGAATAATGGAATAAATATCACAAAATAATTCTTTGCATTAATACATTCTTTCTAATTGATATAAATGTGTAAGGAAGATTTTAAAAACTGAAAAATTGTTTTCTTTTATCTTTGGCATGTTTCACCTGATCACCGAGTCTTTTTCAAAGCATGTAAAAATCATATTTATTTATTAAATATAATTTTTTATTGATTTGAAAATGACTCGATGATGAGTTGAAGCATGAAATATCATTTTTAATGCTTTTGAAAATGATGAACTAAAACATGTCAACATTTAAATAAAACTATTTTCCAAATTTTAAAATCTTCCTTACACCTTTTTAGCAATTAGAATAATAGAACATGAGGAAAAAGTTATTTAGACATTAAAATTATTAGGAAATTGGTAATTTTTCTTTGTTTTTTATTTAAACAAGCTTCGTATAATCAGTGATTTTTAAAGCTATGCTCGTGGGTCAGTTTATTAAATTATTAAGCGGTAAAACTGTAGTTTGTCAGAAAGTAATGTTGGACGTGTTATTTTTTTTTCTCTCTTTACTAGAAAAAAGTAATGTATTCATGAAAATTTTCGAATTCCGGTTTTTGACAAATTTACAACTTTTAGGGGCCAGAAATTCCTAAAAAAATGATTTTACAAAATGTTTGTATATGGTTATTTGACTCTTTCTCCATATGACATAAATTTTTTGGGTGCTCTATCTCAAGAATTAATGTAGACGAAATTTCATTAAAATACATATTTAGGTAGCCCCCGATGGAAATCGGTGCTCATTAGTTTTTGTGTGAATCGCAAAACAGGTGGTGCTCGTATGCTGCATTTTATAAGATTTACGCAGCTACTATATGTCAATAACTAATGCACGGACTTTAGTTACTTAAGATTCAGTGTTTCTTTGACACGAATGGATGCTGTTTTTTATTATTGTGCAAACTTCTAAATTAAAGCCAAAATGTACACAAAAAGTTCTACATTAAATTTTATTCTAACAAACACAAGAAATTAATGTATAAATAAATAAACAAAAAAATAATAAATTAATTAATGAATTTTTGAAAAATAAAAAATTAATGAATTTTTTAAAAATAAAAAAATTAATGAATTTTAAAAAATAAAAAACTTTCTTTAAGAGATTCAAGTGTAAATAATAAGTAAACAAAATATGTAATTTTTCTTTTTACTTTCTTCTATCTTTACAATATAAAAGTATTGGATTCATGAAAATTTTTAATTTCCGGTTTTCAAAGGATTTACAAGTTTTAGAGTGCAAAAAAAAAAAGACATATTTTTACAAAATGTATGTCAGTATGTATGTATGTGATATAAATTTAGTGCGCACTCTGTCTCATAAACTAATGCACAGACTTTCTCAAATCTTTATATTAATTTAGATCTTGATATAACCGAATCAGATTGTTTCAGGAGGATATCGCCAATAGGTGGCACTGCTGTGCTGCATTTTTCACAATTAATGCAATAGCTCTATTTTAAAATTTAATGCACTGAATTCGATAAAAAAATTATATTTATGTAGTCCTTAACATGATTTGATGTTGTTTATATTTTGGTGTAAATTACTCAACAGGTGTTGCTACTATGTTGCATTTTTCACGATTTCCGCATTAGCTCTATTTCAAGAATTAATGCACGGATTTTCATCAAACATCAGATTTAATAAATTCGGGATATGAACTAGTTTTGTTTACGTTCTCGTATCATCGCTTAATAGGTGGCGCTTCTGTGTTGAATATTTCCCGAATTCTACATTAGCATTATTGTAAAAATGTAATTCACGAATTCTCATTGAATTTCACATTCAGTATTGCTGTTTATGTTTTGTTATAAATTGTTGACAGGTGGAGCTTTTATGTTCAATTTTCCTGATATCTACAATAAACTTATTTCAAGAACTAATGCAACAAATTTTATGCCTTCAAAATCCTCATGATGAGCATAATTTGTCAATTAATATTAGCACTTTGGTAAGGAATTTTTATGTATTAATATGTATGAGCTAGAAGAAAGTTTGGGGATTGAGACATCCGATTAGTTTCTTTTGATTTTACAGTTACTTAAATATTCAAAAGGCGAATATCCTAACTCTGCGGTTCCCAAACTTCCTTGGTACGCGACCCACCTTTCAGTGAAAAAAAACTGTCGCGACCCACCTTTCAGAGAAAAAAAAAAAAAACTGTCGCGACCGAACTTTCAGTGAAAAAAATATCCCGACCCACCTTTCAGTAAAGAAAAAAAAATCGCGACTCACTCAAGATAAAGTTGTATATCCAGTATAGCAATTTTATACGATCTCTATACGCTTAGCTATCCTAACCTACCAAAAAGTGCAAATTTTCGTACAAAAAATACCTTATCAATGAAAACAAGAATCGGTAAACTCAATGTATGTAAGTAAATAGTAATTAAAACAATATACATACTAGAAAGATAGATAAAAATAGATTCAGTTGTTATGAAAACATAACTTTATAATCAATGAGATTTCTGGTGTTTCTGTTTACCAGTGTGGAAACAAATGTTAACACGCAGTTTGACTCAGTACTTGACTTTCAAAAACAGCAAAGTAAAAGAAGCATGTTCTCATAAGCACGAATTGTTGACTTTCATCAAGGACCTCAAAGCTGATTGAAATATATCTGGATATTCTGTTCGTATAATAATCTAGAAGGGAATGAAAAATTTTTCCTTGAAATATTATTTTCTGTTGAAATTGTCATACCTTTTTTAAACAGATGACGTAAGAGATATATTTTGATGACAAATATCGATTGTGCCGCGACCAACCAAAACAACTGCCGCGGTGCACCAGTTGGTCGAGACCCTTAGATTAGGAACCGCTGTTCTAACTATTCAAACAAATGGAATTTAAGAAGCGAAAAAAGTAAAATAACTGTCAATCTAATTACATAGTCAGAATTTATTATTTTTTTTAAAAGTTCCTTTAATTACGTTAAGTTTATTTAGAAATATATGTCTTGCTACTTTATTTAACTCGTTTTCGTTTAATTCTTAAAATAAATATGAAAAAAGGTTAATTACTATAATGTTTCTAAGCATTTCAGTCTATGGTTTTCATTCTATAAATACACCAACGAATAATATTATTATTCTTTGCTTACTCATGGTTTACAGTGAAAACTAATTTGCATGCATTTATTTAGTACTTATAAATTTATACGTTTTTAATGAATGATAATAAATGCCAACTACATTTCCTTACAAATGAGCTGATTTATACTACTACTAAAAATTTAAACCTATAATTTGTTGCTGGGGACCACCGTAATACTTACCCATCATGGATATCCATACTATAACAAATGAAACTAAACTTGTGAGAATTATCTATAAAATGCATTTCAATTAAAAAACAAAACTTAAATATTACGAAATATTAATAAATAAAAAAAACGTAAATTTAAATATTTTTAATATGTGTAGTGATGCTCGATAATGAACTGCACTGTAAAAAAAAAGGTCGATCTACTAAAAGAACTTTAGTGATCCTTGTAATTACTAAAAAATTTTTAGTAATCTTAGTCGGTTACTAGAAAATCTGTAAGAATTACTAGAAAAAAGTTAGCAACGAATAGAGTTAATAGTTTTATATTTTTAATAGCTCTTACTAAAACTCAGCTGGTGTGGCCTTGATAGCATAGTGGTTATAGTAACGGACTCCAGGCTAAAAGGTCCCAGGTTCGAAACCTGCCACCGCCAAGTACACCCCGTATGTCTGTAGTGTCTCGTTAATAAAGGGATTATGAAATTCCTGTCGGAGCAGTTAAGAATGTTTAGTGCTGCCATCTATTGCATTTTTGCCGAAAATCTTCCGCTTCAGAAGACTGGATGCAGCTCGAAAAAAGCTCCTCCGCTTCGGTTGCACGTAATGGTTATTAAAAGTAATTTTGGAGCTATTACTAAAATTTGCTTTGTGGCTCATACTAAAAATTCTTTTGTTCAGTTTACAAAAGAAATGCTTGTTTCACTTGCAAAAAAAAAAGTTTGTAATGGTTACTAAAAAATTCCGTGGAATACAAATTTATTAAGAAATTTTTAGTAACCTCTTGAATTTTTTTTTACAGTGTGCTGATGAACCAATTTCGACAAATTAGATAAAATGCCAAACTACTCAAATAGTACTAAAATGCGTAAGAAAAATATTCTTATAACTTCAAAAATAGTAATCCTATTAACAAAAAATTTCTACGCCGGATGCAGCATCTCATTTGCAATTAAAATATATTATCCGATGGAGTTTGTATTTATGCAATCTTTTTTTATTTCATTGCCTTTTACGTCATCTCTTTAAAATAAAATAAAAATAAATAAATAAAATGAAAATTTTTATGTAATTTTACATCAGAACAAATTTTTCGAAAGTCCGAAAAAATAGTTTCGTATAATTGAGGTTACTGATATTAAAAAGGCTTCGTCCCATTCTTACGTGCAAACCGCGTATAAAATTTCAAGTTTATATCTCAATTTGTTCGAGAGATAGAGCGTTTACAGACACACAGATAGACGGACGGCATTTTTTTTTCTTCTAAAAACATGATTTTCGGAATCTCCAGTATGTAAAATGTGTAAATCTATCAAAAAAAAAAAAAAAAAAAAAAAAAAAAAAAACATTTTTCGATTTCTAAAACGATTGCAAGACTTATCTTATATTACGTATGATGGTAAGTAATAAAAAAGAAATATCCCATAATAAAGGACACAAAATGGAATTTTTCATATTATTAAACCATGTAGACAGACTCAAAGAAATTAAATAAAGAAATAAATCTAAATAAATCTAAACATCGTACTTAATCAACAAAATTACTGATCAGAAACTTTTAGCTAGGAGAGTAGTTTAATTAAGTTCCTTTCAGAAAACAGTAAAGGAGAATATATTTTGAATATTTTATGTTTTGATATGCATTTAAAAGTATAATTTCGAAGCTGATGTATTAGGGGATTGGTTTTCGTTTGTTTGACTGATAAAACGAATTTGGTAATTTGATGTGGAATAAAGCAGTATTTTATGCGTAGATAACAGCCGAATTCCTATACAGATATCTTTAAATCTAAATTTCAATATTTAATTTCGATAATTTGATATGTTCAATATAATTAAAAGTAAAATTTTAGCAGCTAAAGTTTTATGGAATTGCTTTTCTTTTGCTTAACTGACAAAAAGAATGTGGTAATTTGATGTGGAACAAAGTAGCATTTTATGCATTGATAACAGACGAACTTTTATGCAGTTATTTTCTAATCTATATTTTAATATTTAATTTCAATAATTTGTTATGTTTAATCTATTTTAAATATTATAAGTTTTCATATGTATATTTAAAAGTAAAATTTTAGACGCTAATGTTTTAGGGGATTGGTTTTCATTTCTTTGACTGATAAAACCAGTTTGATAATTTGATAATAATTTCATAGTGATGATTTGATAATAATGTGCAACAAAATAGTATTTTATGCGTTAATAACAGAAGTATTTCTATACAGTTATATTTAAATCTATATTTTATTATTTAATTTGGATAATTCAACACATTCAATATATTTTAACCATTTTATATTTTCATATGACGAAACTCCAAGAAAGAAATCTAGTTCCTTGGAACGCACATCATGTTGTACTTTTACCTATTACTTATGCCTTTACTGAAAGATGTGAAATCAGATTGTTATGACTAATTGAGAAAATTTAACTTAAACTAAACTTTATGAAACTTTAGCTTAAAAATCGAATAGAAATATTTTATTGATTTGGTCGCCAATTTAAATTTATTACCTTTTATTAATTTCAATTGATAGTTCTACAAATGAAAAAAATCTAAGTTTCTTTTTTATTTCAAAATAGAAATTGGGAATATAGGTCTTAACACTTAATGGAATTTGTTTTTGTTCGAAACGTGATATATTCTTAAGAAAAATCCAATTGCTATATCGTGTTAAATCGTATTGTAATTTTTTTGTAAATTATTTTATTCTTTAAAATTCTGTGTTAGTATATATTTTTTTTGTTTTACATTCTTTTATTTTTCTCTATGACTAACCAACGAATAAATTTTAATAATAACTAATTAATTTTACGGTTTACGGTGAAAAATATATTGTCATACAATTGTACAGTTCTTATACATTTTAAATGCTTTGTTATAGACAAATGGCAAAAATACAAAACATTTAATGAACAAATAGGCTACCTGAAGCTGTTATTTATGGTTTAAACATAAAATAAACTAGTCCGATGTGACAAACCCAAAACATTCTTCTATCTCTTACATATTAATACTTCCAGAAAATGCAACAAATCAACACGTTTAGCTAATTTACACCAAATTTTAATCAGAAACAGAATTTGTCAACTTCGAAATAAATATTCTATACATTACCTTTAAAACAAATTAATAGCAAAAATCGTAAATAAATAAATCTATATAGCAGCGCTGTTTCTTAGTCTATTTACTTTAAAAGCTGAACAACACATATTTATTTCAGGGAGTAACAGAATCTGAATTTTGATGAAAAGTCTTGTATTAGTTCTTGAGAATTATAGAATAACAGCTTTTTCAGAAATCGTAAAAAAATCGATCATAGCAGAGCCACTTGTCAGGGCAAACACCAAGAACTAAGACATTCTAAATAATACAAGGAACAAATTGAATCTTAAGATCGATAAAAAATCGCGCATTAGTTCTTAAGATGGAGTGATTGCGATAATCATTAATAAAGCAGCCTAGAAGCGACGTGATTGGCGGTATACATCAAGTCATAATAAGTATCAAACTATATCAAGGAATAACTTAATCTGAAGTTTTATAAAAATCTGTATACTAGTTCCTGAAATACAGTATTTCAAAAATTGTGAAAAAGACTGCACATTCTCGCAAGCTGCTGAGCGATTTACACCATAAATTAATCAGCACCGAACTACATTAAGAACTAGTTGAATCTAAAAATTTATTAAATTCCAATCATTAATTTTTGATATAAAGTACCGACGAAATTTGTGCTATAACCACAATGACAGATAGATTCACAGACTCACAGAAAAAAAGTTCGAAAAACCCATTTTTCGAGTTTTTTGATCAATAAAACGTGTAAATCTAGCGGAAACTGTAATTCAAAAGTCTTCACGAATGCAATATTTTCTTCTTGTACAGATAGAAAAAAAAATACAAAGCAGTGATGTGTAAAACAATAACTTAAAATACATAATTTTCATTTCCTTTATTCAACCATACATACACATTTGCAGAAGTTAATTAAAACAATGTACCCAAATAAATCAAAAAATCGTACTTTATTGACAAAGCTACTGATTAAAAACATTTGGCACAGAGAGTAGTTTAATTAAGTTCCGTTTAAAATATAGTAGAGAATAATTATTTGTGAATATTTTATATTCTGATATTTATTTAAAAATATATTTTGGAATTAACATTCGAGTATTTTTTTTTTTTTTTTTTTTTTTTTTTTGAATATTGACAAATCGAATTTTGTGCATAGTAAGATAGCAAAATTATTTTAAATCATATCTGTTTGGTTCTTGGAAATGCAGTTTACTGATTTTTTTACTGTAAACTATTTACATAGAGTACGGAATCACAACAACATCACCCTAAGTGCATTTTCAACAAAAATAACATAGTCCATTATGAAGGTACTTATTTGTTTTCTCAACTCCCACATTGAACAAAGTCTGTTTTAAGATACTTTCGCATACATGACATCTGTTTAGGATTTGGTTTATTTTGGGATAGAATAAAACAGATTTTATGTATATTCTAGATAGACTAACTATTTTTCTTTTAGAATGGACTTATTTTTCTATGGCTGTGATTTCACCTTCTCGTGTGTTGCTTGGGACATATCGTTGTTAGTACTTGTATAAAGTGGGTTAATGACGGTGAAACAATCAGTCAGAGTTAACTCATTGGATGCCCAGGCGTTATCAAATAAAAAAGACGTCGATGCCTCCCCCACACCTTCGGTAAAACAAAATTGGCATCAGATATTAGCCCAATTTAAGTCCCTAGACAACACAAGTCCAATTAGAATTATTTCGAAGCCTACAGTTGAGACTACGGGGCTAACGTCTCAATCATTCGCCCAGGTGGATCAAGCATTCCCGCCATATACAACGTACATGAGTACATTGCAACAAATCCTTTAAAATTCAACCTTCGATATTAAATTCGTTACAATAAATATTTAATTTTCATATTTAGAGTTACAATATATATTATTCACCTTTAAACAAAAATTTTATCTAAGTGCATACTTTCATAGCATCTAATTAAATAAGAGAATTAACAATAGAATATGAGATAAAAAATATTTAGACAATAAAATAAAATTGTATGTCAATAAGGTGAGTGAATGACGATGAAAACGTCAGTAGAAGCCAGTTATTGATATTTATTAACACCGATTATTAAGAAAAGGGTATTCAGTGTTTATTATTTATTATTATGCACTTGAACATTCAGTTGATCTTTAAATCACATACATAGATCGATTTAAAATACTAATTAAATCTTTAAGATGTAATATAACAACTAAACAATTACACGTCAAATGTAGCATGTGTTCATTGGTGCCAAAACGAAGTTTTAAAAATATTCAGATATTGATGCAATAGTATACATTACTTCATCCAGAAAAAAAGTTTTGTTGAATCAACGAATAGTTGTTAGGTACAACAAATCTTTTCTTTTATATATGGGCCAATGGAAATTTTGTTTAAATAAACAAAAAAATATTGTTGATGTGTTTTTTGCAATTTTCCGTCAACAATTTTCATCCGAAATGCATTATAATGTAATAATAACGTCATCAATCCGTCCCAATTTGAAAAGTTTTTATTATCCAAAATTTAAGTTAATCCTTTATAGCAATGTACGTCAACTAAACAAAATTAAGTGAGAGAATTATGGCCACCAATTTAAATTTTTCAAAAACAACAAAATTTTTTTGGAATTACAAATTGAAAATACTAGACTTTAGTATGACACAAATAAAATTGATGAAATTTTGTTAAAATTTTGTAAGAATACTAAAAATTTTTTCTGAGCAAAAAAACCTATTTTTTACTCAAACTGAAAAATTTACTTAAAACATCCAAAATGTATTCAACAAATTATGTTTAGTAGTTTTAATAAATTATTTTTTCTGGGTATTCGGATATAGTATAGTATCCAAAGTCATTTGTGTTTCTGTTTAAATACTGCCTCATTTATATTGTACAGAAAACGATTTACAGTAACTCTCAGCAACGTATATCAATTTCATAAAATATGAAATAATTTAATCTATTTAAAATGAGCCCCAAACAATGTTTCCCCACATATCATTATGTAATGGAATAATTATTTTTGTGACCTTTTAAATTAATGAAAAGTACTCTTCGCTAAAAAAGATTTTTCATAATTATTTCGTACATAATTTACATAAATATTATGTAATTATTTTTAGTACATACTTTAGGCATGTATACCAATTTTATTATGTTCGAAAGAGTGTAACATCATTAAAGTGCACTTGAAAATATTTCTCCCATTGCACATAATAAAATGGATAATTTTTTATTGTCCCTGTAATATAATCATATTCCCAAATTTCATAAAACTTGAAAACAAAAACACTTCGACAAAATTAAGCAATAATTATATATTTTAAATCTCAAACAATTTCTCTGGATAGTTTTTGCGTTAATTTTTGCGGACAGGTGGACTGATGGACAGAGAGACAGGAGGATAGACTGAACGACGACTATACGTGTTAAGTATTTACATAATTACAAACGCATCTAAAATGATAGTTAAAATGTACATCATAATGAACTTTTATCTTTATCTTTTACACTGATTAGATTATGTAAAAAGAGATTGTTGAAACTAATTAAAAGAATGGAATTTAGAAATAGAATATATACATACATATATAAATATGTATATATATTATTGACTGATTTTTTTGTCAGAACTTATTATCAAACATAGATAGTACATGGGCCTAATATGGACACCCTAAGGAAAATTATTATTTTCACCCCCCCCCCCATGTACACGTGATAGGACTCCAAAAATATGTGACAATGATCCCTGGACTGTTGACTATCATTATTAAAATTAGCGACCTTGAAACTATTCCGGTTTTATTTAAATGATAAAAACAAAAAATTTTAACAAATATCCATATAAGGAACTACCAGTCCCTATTATGGACAGGTGCCTCCTTATTCAACCTACTACCCAGGGTGTACGGAAGAGCCACTCTTCTATGGAATTTTAGAGGAAAAGGGATAAAAAAATTTATCTTAAAGTATCGCGGGGGAAGTACAGTAAACATCTTCAGAACATGCACTTTAGAGCGCGGGGTCATTTTCGGTTGCAGATCTTCGAAGACCGATGCAAAGCACACTGCTAAAAATCTTGCAGCATTTTGTACAGTCATTTCACCGTTTTCTGAAAAAACAGTAACATAACCGTAATTTAAGTCTATTCTGACCATAAAATTGGTAATAATAAGTTCAGAATAACGTAAAAAGACGGTTGTTTTCCTTTTTTTGTAGAAAACGGTCAAATGACTGCATAAAATGCTGCATATTTTTAACAGTTTTAGCTGCGTATTTTTAACGATTATAACCTATTATAAAAAGTAATTTTTTTTAATCAAATTTATTTCAAGATTTAAACGAAAACTAATCCCAATAAGTGCCAAAACATATTCTTCCACATTATATTTTAATTAAAAAAAGTATGTTACTTAAAAGCAATTCTTATTTATAGGACTTTCAAATAATTTAATTAAAATAAGGTACTTGTACTCTATATGGTCAGTGTTCTCAATATAGACACCCCTAATATTTTTAAAAGTAACAATTTTGATAGACAGATCGCGCTACATATCCGTGAAAAAAAGCAGATGAAAAGATAATTAAGCATGGAAAGTACAAAAAAGCGCGCTGTTCGCCACTTAGAAGGAAATTTGTTCTTTCGTGGTGTGCTGATCGTTATTACAGGCAAGTTTAAATTCTTATTAGATATTTTAAAAATACTTTAAATATTGAAAAGTGGGGTGTTTAGAAAGCTTTTAAGATGTATTTTCGATTGCTATTGCATATATTGCTTAAACACGTTTTCTTTATTTATTTATTACAAGATCTAATAAAACTATTCCTTATTCCCAATATGGACACCTTATGTCCACATTGGAAGTGCAGCAGGTGAGTCTTCAGATTCTGAAAAATGGAAAACGTAGCAAAATCAACTACAGTATTTTATAATATTTTGTAGTAACTAAGGTGCACTGCTAAAAATATGCAGCATTTTATGCAGTCATTTGACTGTTTTCTACTATTTTAATGTTTATTTATAGTTAATTCAATAGTATTTTATGGCGTTTTTACATTCGTTGTTTTTATTTTATTTCGTGAATTATTCTGATGAAATACTCAATAATTTTTTTAAGACATAATTTTATAAATATATAAATTATTGCAGTATATATAAAAGTAAAGTAGTTACTTATGCCACTCTAAAAACTTCCTTTCATCTCATAATCTAAATATTTCAAAAAATATTTTGAAATGTTACGAGTTCAATATACTATACCAAATTTGACTTTCAACTTAAATATCTCCTTATGTGAGATGATCGAAGTAAAAGGGAATAAAACTCGACCGCAATATTTAATAAAATCAATATTTTGCTTTAATATTTTGTTTTAAGTCATCTATTTTCAACTTGCCTATTTAGTAGGACTCGAAGTTTCCGTCACTGCGCGAATCGTGTAAGTTCAACAGAACTATGAATCATCGAAAAAATTTCGGTAAAACGCTTTTGTAATCTGCATTCAGGCGGAGTATTTCCAAATTCCAGGAGAATATGCTTAAATTAATCACAAACTTGCACATGAAATTTGGCTAACTTTTATTCATAACTTCATACAGTTTTTAATAGAACAAAATTGAAAAGAGCACAGAATTGGCCTTTACTGTGCCACCTTCAGATAAGATATATTTTTAATTCTAAAAGAACCTACATGTGTTATCCATAAACAAATATATAGAATTTGGTTTAAATCTCCATATTCTTTTCGCTGGCACATTAAAAAAAGGCACAGGAATCGCCGCTACAGGCGATCATTTCTGAGGAATGTTTACAAATTCGAGAAGGACCTGCTTTCCATTTTCAAAAAGAAACGCATAGCATTATTTCAATTCGATTTATAATATTACATACATTTTGATGGCATAATAGCTACACATAGACGAACGCATGGATAGACAGATATTTCGTATAAACATATTTTTCGGGATCTCTGGATCCAAATTCTGAAATACTATGTAAATTCTTCAAAAATCTGAAATACTAAAAACTTCGATTACAGCACTTTATTCTATTATAAAAAAGCCACAAAATAATATATATATATATATATATATATATATAAGTATATATATATATATATATATATATATATATATATCTAAGTTCTTATAATTAACTATATTGAAAGTAATTCGGAAACTGATAAGTACAAAGTATGAAAACGTATAAAAAATGAAAACGGAAAAAAATGCATTGACTCTATTGTTGTAATCATGATGCATTATGGAATAAAATAACTTTCCTTTAAGTATGAAACTGAGTTTATTAGAAATTATTTTCCTATTCTATATTTCTAACATTAGATATTCTACTTTTATTACCTAAAGGATAGATTTTTATTTTTTTAGCTACGCGGGGAACGGTAATTTTTCTTTCTTTATCCTTTCACAAAGCTGAACAAATTTCTTAAAAGAAAAGACAGAAAAAAGTATTTCTTCAGAAAAGTTTTTCTTTGGCATAGGATAAGTAAAATATCTTTAGTTTTATTCACTATAAGAAAAGATTCATTTAAAATAAATTTGCAAAAGAATGTTTCTTGAAAATATATTTAAAATATAAATTTCTGCATCAACAATAATCAATTTTTAATATTCTGTTTGATAAATAGTATGTATAACATACTTATTTGTTTTATGCTTATGTATAATATCTCTTTCTAAATGTGTCAACTTTGATAGAAATGCTATAATTTTCTAATAATTCAGCACAATTTTCTGAAACAACCGTACAAAATCAGGTGACATTTAATTGTTTCTAATGATTAAAATAAACCCAAAATTTATTCTCTTTTTAATTAAGAAACAACCTAGATAAAACAATATTTTTACCTATTGATATAGCTTGAAAAATATTTTTTTGTGAAGTCAATATTGTTAATTTAATATTTCGTAACTAATTTAACCCTTAATGCGTCTTGTAGAAATTCTCGTGTGTGTTTAAAGATTCCTGGAATAACTTCTATAAAAACCATTGTTATGATAAATTATTTTAACTACTTTAAAAACTATTTACCTTACATGCAATCTCACCAAAAGGATTATAATGAAATTGGTAAATATTCCTGTCCCCAGTACTTAGATTTGATTATTTATTTATTTTGATGCTTTGATTATTTAATTTAAATTTTGTCGGCTATGAACTGCTTTCTGTTACTGTTTAAAAATATTTAAACGTGACTCAAAATCATAAATACAAAGTGTAAGTAACAATTTTTAATGTATATTGATCTTTTTAAAAAAAAAGTGTAAAACCGTAATAAATAACCGTGTAAATAAATAAAATATATTTTGTATTATTCTATGATATGATTTTTTTAATGATTTTATTTTACGTTTAAAAGCTAAACAGGGCTTTAAATAGTAAAATTCACAATAGAGAGTACATTTTATTGTATTGCAAAATGAATTTTACTGCTTGCTGTGATTTTTACCTAATTTTTTGAAGTACTCATTTTTATTTAAAATAATTAAAACAAATCTGCACATGTTATTTACATTCGAAGATATTTTAGCCAGTTTTAGATATCGTTTTATCAGAATACACTTACTAAGTGGTCGAACACTTGGGGACACAGATTTAGTTTAATGATATGCTTTAATACTACATAAGTGTAACAAAAAACTTTAATGATAAATGCAAAAAAAAAAAAAAAAATCCTGCTGGACAAATAAAAGTTATAACTAAAGCCAAACTATCCAATAGGAAATCACTAGAAAGCTATCACTATGGGACAATATTACAACTAACTTTCCTCGTGTTGTTCAGTCTCCTGTCCAGTCTGAAAATAAAAGGGCGATAAAAGTTCAACAACCTGCAATCGTAAGTCCTTTACTGTTGCAATCACTTCACAACTATTGACATTATCGCCGGTCAATCTTAGCCATGTTGGTTGTGATGCCTCACTGTACATCAGTTGTGTTGCACAAACCTGAATCAGAAATGCAATAACAAATGTGTATCTTTATGTTTTAATTGGAACAGCATCGTTATATTTTAATAACTCCACGAACCAAATGATATTTGGTATAGTTTCATGAATCGGAATACCGTTCCAGTACATTTCGGACTTTGAATATAAACAAATATGTAATATTCAAATGTCTTATATGCGTTTCGTTTTTCCAAGAAAAAATGTTAAAATATTGGGAAAAAGAGCATTTAATTTTAAAACAAATCTTATCAAATATACATTTTTTTTTTCAATTCTGTAGCAGAAAAAGTTTTAAATTTTTAAAATAATAGCAAGGGTTCTTTCTTCAAATTTTAAGTAAAAAAATATGTAAAGATTAGTATTGTGTCCATATACTATTTTGATATTCTAAATAACGCTAACACTTGACTTATGTTTCAAATCTTGTACACTATATTTGAATCAATTTCATAACACCGCTGACAGAATGGGTAATTATAGATCCAAATTCAAATAACTAATAATAGAAATCATATTAAAATGCACACTTTCAGTTAACAAAATCTATGTTTTTCTTTAATAATGACTCTTAAGTAATGGTATTCTAATGAATGACCAACGAAATTTAATTGAAAAGAAAACGCTCGGTGATAAATAAAATAAGATAACATGATTTATTATACAAAGAATTAATTTTGATTGAGAAAATTAACACGATTTAGATGCGTTCTTTAAAACCGAACCGCAAAACATTTAAAAACAAACTATAGAAATAAAATACTTTAAATTATACATGTATTCAATTTAAAAAGAACAATGTAAATTTAAATGTAAAAACATTACGTGGTTTAGAATATTTTCATACATTAATTGCATTGAAAAATATTGTATTTCTGATCCCAAAATTATTGTTAAATATATGGTATAAAAATATGTATTTTTTTGTAAAAATGGGTATAAATATGTTATGTACAAAAAAGGAAATTTCAACATTACATAAAAAAGACTAAAATTTGCAAAATAAATTATCAATGTGATCCATAAATATTATGTATTTAACATATTCAAGCCTCTTACAGAAATCAAAAATGGTATAAAAATATGTAGTTTTTCTAAAAATCGTTATAAATATATTATGTACAAAACAGAAATTCCAACATTGCATACAGAAATCTAAAATTTGCAGAATAAATTATAAATGTGATCTGTTAAAAATTATGTATTAAATATATTGAAACACTCTTGCGGAATCAGAAAATGATAAATTAAAGTTTAGCTAACAATGACTATTAATCCATTTAATTGATTGTTATACCAGTATTTTGAAATAGCAGGTTTATATAATGAAGATAAAAATCGTTCTAAAAATATTATACAGGAAGTACACGGTAAAATATAATTTATGGTTATTTATTATAAAATTTTTATTGAATCTTGTTTTGTATTGTACAAATAAATATTATTCACGATGAAAGTGTTTGGATGATTACTAATCAAATTTATACTGAATCTTGTTTCATATTGTAAAAATAAGTATGATTCAGGATGAAATTGTTTGGATGATTACTATTTTGTAAAGAAAGAAAGAAAAAAAAACAATACTTCATTTACACTTTATGAAATTCTTCTCACCATATTATGATTACTATTACAAATCTTCTCTGTTTAAAAAGTAAAATTTCATACACACACACACACAGAAAAAAATGAAAAACTGCCTAAGTACATATGTTCTGTCTAATATGTGAGTTGATTAAATGTTTACAAATGTATATGTATATCACAATTTGTTCTTTCATTTTAACGCAATATGGATGGCACCTTAAAAGTGCTTTCGTATGACTTAAAACGGTACGAAAGTCACTCGCTAGTTTAGCTTCTAGTGCGTTAGAAAAAAAAAAATATGGCAAATATTTATGTTGTTCATTTACAGAACGACTTGTTTTAAGAATGATTCACCGATATGCAATCTACTGAAACTATTCTTAAAAAAATATCTAACTTTTAAAAAATACTTATAATTTAGAATTGGTTTCATCTGATTATAAAACTTTTTAGCTAATTCTATGGCAGCGCGAAAAGAACATAATACAATATACTAAAACCATTTCAAAAAAGTTAAATTCAAAATCAAAGTGGAAATTTCATAAAAATGTGTCCGGGAAAACAAAACAAAAAAACTAATATCTTATAACTCCGATCACTTAATTTCTCAACTTTCTTCCATTATTTCATAACAAAATGGTATGAATTTGCATATAATATTCTTTAAAAAAAACCGTGTAAAATCATCTAACAAACAACGCAAGTACCAATGAAGTTCATTCAGTAGAATTCTTAAAAAGACTAATCTTTTATAATCAGCTTTACATGATTTTTGAAGTTTTCCCTAGAATTCGATGACTATTCAGCAAAAAACAATGTTATTCCCTAATATATTTCTTGAAAAACTGATATTGCAAACAGATATGAAATCATTCATAGAGAGCCAAGCTATAAGCAGTCGGAATAAAATTCCCATATTCATTTTACATACACATTACAATATTTTTAGTACTTCGATTTGCTATTTGTTATAATCGTAATTTATTTTATTTTATTTTATTTTTAGCGTTTTAATATTGTTTGTCAGATTAATTATGTAATCTTACACTAAAATAAACAATTAATGAAAATTGTTTATTTAGTTATGGAGTATTACACAAAAACCGCGAAATGTAGATGGAAGGTGTGCAAACCAGAATTTCAATAAGTGCTACACTGTTGCTGCATTTTTTGCATTTATTTCATTACCTTCCCATCGTTTACTATATTTGATGAAGATATCTGAATCTTTTGATATAACTTTTAAATTATTACGCATTGAGGAATTTTGGTGTTATGATTAAAGAGATTTGGAAACTAAAACTTTTCATTCAATATATACAGTGGTAGCCAAAATTGTGCACACTTTTAAGTAGCTTTCATTACAAAAAGTAAAAAAAAAACTACCTATTGCAGCCGTACAGGGAAAGCCCATCGGTAAATTTTGCTATATTTCCATCGATCATGACCCCTAGATCCCAAAACCTTCCTCCGTGGAAATGCTTATTTATATATATGTACTATATATATAGATATATACATGTATATATAGATATATATATATCTGTATTTTGTTATGCTGTGACTCTCAAATTTATGAACCAATTTGAATGATTTTTTTATGTACATAATAGGAATACCAAGTCTCGACCGAGTTTGTTGACTAGCTTCATCCACCATCTTGTTTCAAAATGGCGGCCATTTGATTCTTTTGAAATTTTTATGTTTTTTTACTTTGTATACTTATAGAAAAATTTCCGTTTCACAAAATGCAAATTCTTATATATCATTTTAAACAGAATGTTTGAAAAATCAAATGACATTTTAAATAGTCACACAATGTGAGTTAACAACGTAGGTTATTTAATAGAAAAAGTTAGAAAACATAAAAATTTCCTTAAGTGTCCACAAATTCGAAAAAATTTATATATATATATATATATATATATATATATATACATGTAAGTCAGCATTTCAACGGAGGGTGGTTTTGGGATCTAGGGGTCACGAGCGACAAAAGTATAGCAAACTTTCTTAAAGTGCTTTCCTCCGGACAACTGCAAAAGGTAGTTTTTACTTTTTGGACTGGTGTATCTAGAGAAGATAGAAGAATATGGTATTTTTAGAAGTATATTTAAGAAAATAATAAATAAATGATAAAGATTAAAATGCAATAAATTCATATAAATTCATCGAAAAAATGGGATTAGGAATCGAAATAAGATTTACAAATTTAATAATAATAAATTACATTAAAAGTGACATTTAAGTTTTGGGATATTGAATGAAAGTTATTTGGGGGAATTTTGCTTTTTATTCCTCTAATGTTCTTCAGTGGAGTAATAATCTTTGGATCAATCCGTCCAAAAATGTAATAAGTACTGAGTAACTATATTAAAATGGTTGGAATTAAAAAGCTTAAGTCCAAGCTTCTGTAACTGACATACATTGAAGGGTAGAATTAAGGAAAAATTAGTATTTCGCCCTGCTTAATCACTGAAAATAAAAAGTGAAATAATGTACTTAGTTTAAGAACCCAATAAACGTGCTAAATTTTCAGTTTCTGATGGTAGATACAAAAAAATCTATTTTAGTATTATTATTTTTAATTCTTTCATTTCAACTTCTTTTTTAAAAGCAACATATATAAAAAATCAATAATACATTGCCTAAATAAAGAAAAAAATATTTTCTGGAAAATCAAACTGTATATAGTAGTATGTTACAGTACTGCTTTGTTTAACAACATTGAAACTGCATTACGTTTTAAAACTTAAACACATTACCTTGAGATATATACTTGTTTAGAAAGTCTTGAAAATTTAATTGTTACGAATACAGAACCTTTGAAGAACATATAGATAATCTTTAATATAAAATCAAATTTAACAATGTAGCTACTAAAATTTTTAATATTATCCTAAGATTTTGTGATTGCATTTGACTTGGAGTAAATGAAATATATGATGATTGCATTTACACTTTTCGTGTAAGTAAGCATGTGATGTACTTCTAACAAGTTTTATTTTATTTTATTTCAGATTTATTTAATCTCAGTTAGAATTTGAAACCTTCTTATTACATCTCAAAATCGTTCAAAGTAATTTTTTCGTAGTATTTTAAGTAGACATTCGACAAATCAATTTGTACTTTTAGAATGCTGTAAATATTTATCTTCCTTTAACATTTCACGAACAAGGATTTTAAATCACGAATCATCTATTATTCTTATTTACGTGAGCTTCAACTATGTCATTTAATTAATTGAATTTGAAGTTTTAAGTGAGAGTAATATTTTATTTTCATTTTGAAGTTTTGTCTCTGTAAAAGATATTAAATAGCACGTATCCAAATGACTTTGTTTAATAAAACATTTGTTAAAAGTTGAAAGCTATTTTAATATTTATGGAATGAATGTATCATCAAGACATATTTATATTGCATTCTAGTGTTTATTCTAAAGATAATTTTGCTATCTGTCAAATATTAGTTAAATGAATGAGTATAAATATCTATTTCATGTATACAAACTTTGTTTAAATTTCGGTTCTATTATTTGTAAAACCATATTAAAAAAAATCTTAATAAAATTATATTTGAAAAGAAAAATTTGTTTCTATAGGAATAAATAATAAAGATAGCATCTGACAATTTATATCTTATTTTTAAATTAGAGTTTTGAATACTTCTCATATCAGCACGCTATTATTTGAAATATGGGAGTTTTATAAAAAATCTTGTAAAACAAGATTTAAAGTAAAAAATATAAATGAAAAATAACCAAATAAATATTGTTGTAATTTAAGAGTAGTTGTTTTCCTTTAAACATTTGTAAAAAAGAAAAAAACACTTGCACAGTACTTTAGTTTATTTAAATGAATTTCGAACAAGATGCTTTAGATATGAAGGAGAAAATACTATAGGTATATCAAAAATTCCGTTTATTGTTTTTTCTTTGGTATGTTACAATAATAACTATTAAAAAATTTTCGTATGAAATACTACCTATTGCGGTCTCTCCTATTTATTGCGTTAAAAACATTGTTTAAGAACATTGAAACTACAATACGTTTTAAAACTTAAATACATTAGCTTGAGATATATATATATATATATATTTGTTTATACAGTCATGAAAATATAAGTATTACGAAATCAGACTGTCTCAAGAACATTCAGACAATGTTTAATGTAACAACAAATTTAACAATGTACCAAATAAGTTTTTTATGTTATCTTATAAGTTTAAAAATGATTTGACTAAGAGAAAGCGAAATAAATAAAGATTGCATTTACATATTTCTGTAAGTAAGTTAGCCATGTACTTTTAATATGTTTCAGTTCAATTTACATTAGTTTTTTTTTTTTTTAAATCTCAGTAATAATCCAAAATATACTTATTCCGTTTGTAACACTTATTGCATTTCAAAATCGTTCAAAGTAATTTCTTCGTAGTATTGTAAGTAGACATTCGACAAATCAATTTGTGCTTTTAAAATGATGTAAATATTTCCTTTACATCCTTTTACATTTTACAGATAAGGATTTTGAATCACGAAATCATCTATGCTTGTTATTTACGTAATCTTCAACTATGACATTTAATTAATTGAATTTGAAGATTTAAGTGAGGGATACTTTATTTTCATTTTGAAGTTTTTCTTTGTAAAAGCTATTAAACAACATGTATCCAAATGACTTTGTTTAATAAAATATTTGTCAAAAGGTAAAAGCTATTTTAATATTTATGGAATGAAGTTATCATCTAGACATATCTATAAGGCATTCTGTTATTTATTCTAAAGATAATTTAGCTATATGTCAAAGAGTAGTGTAGCGAATGTGTGTACATATTTATTTTTTGCATACATATTTTGTTTTAATTTGTATAATTTAATTTCTGAAATTAAATTCATAAAAAACTTAGGAAAATTAAACTTAAATTGGAGAAACTCTTTACATATTTAAAAAAAGTAATAAAAAATATTTAAATATATGTGTTTTCTTTTCGAAGTTAGAGTTTCGAATATTTCTCGTATCGGCATGCTATTACTGAAAAAAAAATTTAAATAGAAAGTGATTCTAATTTCAAATAATAGTTTAAATTAGAATACCATTTACTTAGAATACTATTTCGCTCAGTTTAATTATTCTAGATAAAAAGTTAAGTAATATATTCCGTTTAAAGAAGCCAAGAAACTTGCTAATTTTACAGTTTTTAATTGTAGGTATGAAATGGTCTTTTATTTATTTATTTATTTATTTTAATTTTAATCAGTTCATCAGTACATCTTTCTTTTTAAAGCAGCATGTGCAAACAGGTGAACATACTTTGCCTAATTAAAGGAAAATTAATACTTAAAAAATTAAACTGCATAGTAAAATGTTTTAAAAACTTTGTTTAACAACATTGAAATTACATTACGTTTTAAAATTAAACACATTAGCTTCAGATACATATATGTTTATACTGTTATGAAATTTTAAGTGTTATGAATACTGACTGTTTCAAAAAGATGCAGACAATCTTTAATATAACATCAAATTTAACAATGTTGCTATTAAGTTTTTAATATTATCCTACAATATTGTAAATATATTTGACTAAGGAAAAGTGAAGTAAATACTGATTGCATTTAATCTTTTCTGTAAGTAAGTAAGCAATGTACTTTTAATATGTTTCAGTTCAGTTTATTTCAGATTCATTTGATCTCAGTAAGAATCTAAAACCTACTTATTCCATCTGAATCACTTATTACATTTCAAAAATTTTGAATAATTTCTTCGAAGTATTTTAAAAAGAAACTTCACAAATCAATTTGTTCTTTTAGAATTGTGTAAATACTTATCATCCTTTTACATCTCACAAACAAGGATTTTGCATCACGAAATTATCTATGCTTCTTATTTTCGTAATCTTAAATTATGACATTCAATTAATTGGATTTGAAGATTTGAGTGAGAGATGATATTTTATTTTCATTTTGAAGTTTTGTCTTTGTATAAAATTATTAAATAACATGTGTCTATATAACTTTTTTAATAAAACATTTGTCAAAAGATGAAAGCTATTTCACTATTTATGGAAGGAAATAACATTACTATTAAATAACCCTATTATTATAAACACTACTTGCTATTTAATAGTAAGTATATAATTACTATTAAATTACATGTGTCCAAATCACTTTGTTTAATAAAAAAATTGTCAAAAGGTGAAAGCTAGTTTAATATTTATCGAAGGGAATATTATTACTATTAAATAACACTATTATTATACACACTACATGTTATTTATTAATAATTATATTATTACTCTTAAATAACAAGTATCCAAACGACTTTGTTTAATAAAATATTTGTCAAAAGGTGAAAGCTATTTTAATATTTATGTAATGAAGTTATCATCAAGACATATTTATAAGGTTTTCTGCTATTTAGTCTAAAGATAATTTAACTTTCTGTCAAAGAGTAGTGAAGCGAATGTGTGTACATATTTATTTTATGCATACATATTTTGTTTTAATTTGTATAATTTAATTTCTGAAATTAAATTCATAAAAAGCTTGGTAAAATTAAACTTAAATTGGAAAAACTCTTTACATATTTAAAAAAATAATAATAAAAATATTTAAATACATGTATTTTCTTTTCTAAGTTAGAGTATCGAATATTTTTCGTATCGGCACGGTATTACTAAAAAAATATGTATAAATAGAAAGTATTTCTAATTTCAAATAATAGTTTAAATTAGAATACCATTTACTTAGAATACTATTTAACTCTGTTTAATTATTCCACATAAAAAGTTAAATAATCTATTCCGTTTAAAGAAGCCAAGAAGCTTGATAATTTTACAGTTTTTAATTGCAGGTATAAAATGGTCTTTTAATTATTTATTTATTTTAAGTTTAGTCAGTTCAACAGCACATCTTTCTTTTTAAAGCAGCATGTGCAAAAAGGTCAACAATACGTCGCCTAATTAAAGAAAAATTAATACTTAAAAAAATTAAACTGCATAGTAAGATGTTTAAATAACTTTGTTAACAACATTGCAACTACATTACTTTTATAACTTAAATGCATTAGCTTGGATATTTATTATTTGTTTATACAGTCATGAAAATTTAAGTGTTACTAATATAGAACGTTTGAAGAACATTCACATAATCTATAATATAATGTCAAATTGAACAATGTAGCTACTAAATTTTTTAATATTGTCCTTCTAGTTTGTAAATCTATTTGTCTAATAGAAAGTGAAAGAAATAATGATCGCATTTACTCTTTTCTATAAGTAACCAAGCGATATACTTCTAACATATTTCAGTTCACTTTATTTCAGATTTATTTAATCTCAGTAAAAATCTAAAACCTACTTGTTCAATTTATAATACTTACTACGTTTCAAAGTTATTTAAAGTGATTTCTTGTAGCAGTTTAAGTAGAAACTTTACAAATCAATTTGTTATTTTAGTATTCTGCAAATATTTATTAGTCTTTTGCATTTTACAAACAAAGATTTTGCATGACGATTTTAGCTAAACTTCTTATTTGCGTAATCTTCAACTATGACACGTAATTAATTGAATTTGAAGATTTAAGTAAGAGATAATATTTTATTTTGAGTTTTGACTATGAAAAGCTATTAAATAACGTGTATCCAAATTGCTTTGTTTATTAAAACATCCGTCAAAAGGTGAAAGCTATTTTAATATTTATGGAATGACTGTATAATCAAGGCATATTTCTATTACATTCCATTATTTATTCAAAATATAATTTTACTATCTATCTAATATTAGTGGAGAGAAAGTGTGTAAATATTTATTTCGAGTATAAGTACTTTGTTTTAATTTGAATGATTTTATTTGTAAATTCACATTTATAAAATGCTTAATAAAATTTAAATGAAATTGGAAAAAACTGTTTCCATGTGTAAAAATAATATAAGAAGCACCTAAACGTTTATTGTAATTTTGTAAATTATAATTTCAAGTATTTCTAATATCAGCAAGTTATTACTTGAAAAAATAAGAGAAAATAAATTTGTTTGCTTATTTCAAACAATAGTTCAAACTAAGTTTAATAAAGAATCTAGTAAAGCTAACTTTAGTAGTAAACTGTAGTAAAATTTTGTTAAAAATAAAAATATAAATGAAAAAGAACCAAAATAAACATTATTGCAAATTAAGACCAGCTACTTAGCAGTTACCTCTTACCTTTTGTTTAAAAATAATTATTTATACAGTGTTTCAGATGATTCATTGAAATTTTGAACTGGATTCCCTATATATGAGTGGAAAAATGCAGTAAGAATAAGGAAAATGCAGTTAATTTTTTCCTAGGAGTCTTATAAGTATTGATCGATTGCAAATGTAACGCAAAAAAATATCATTTAAATACACAGTATGAAGAATGAAACACATTAAAACGAACATACTACCTTTGGCGAGTAAACTGGATTAGAGTCTTAAATATTAGTATAAGTACAAATGACATTGCGTCAAAGACATACATTTGAATGCCGAAAACCCAAATGACAAAAAGCAACAAACAGAAATACCATCGTGCTTCAGTATCATCTTTAAATCCGTATTTATATTGGATAGCTGGAACAAATGATTTTAAAGTTATTAAAGCATTTTCGAATGGAAAAGATATGTATGTGTAAAAGTGCAAAGGAATCATCCACATATCTACAATAAACAGAAAATAAATTAAACCATATAAATGCAAACTAATGCATATAAAATAAAGTCAGTATATAATATAGAGATTTACCCTCGCTAAAATGTTTGGCATGGAAAAAATAGATTTGGTAATTAAAAATAATTTTGTTATAAACAAAAACGAAACAGCTGAATAATGTGGCTTTTTTATAATGTTTATCTTGGAGCTTTTAATTCTAAAGTGAGACACTAAAGTGCTCCTTTAACAGAAACATGTGTAAACAGATAAGTAAATTAAAAATAAATTCGACATAAAAATAAACAAAGCGAGAGAAGGTAAGGAAGTTTCTAATTCAATTTACGGAGAAGACTGGAACTGTGAATAGTGTATAAATTGGAAATTGAAGTAAAAGTAAAACTTTTAATCAAATATCTTCAAAGAGATAAGAGTCAGAATCAACAATAATTTAAAAACGACGAAAAAGGTTACAAATTTTTGTGTTGCTTAGGAAACTGTGAAGAAAGCCTATAATAGTCGACAGAGGTGTGATTAATCAATTTTTAATATTGTTGTCAGTGTAAGGAGTAGTTTTGATGAGTTTCCTGCTTTCAGTTGATCACTATTATGTAAAACACGATTTAATTTAAGAAAAGAACCAAGCTGTAAGAGATCGTACCGATTTGTCATTTATCATTATTTGATCTCGCTAATAAACTTCAAAATAATAATATCATAATTCGATCTCATACAAATAAAATAATGATTAAGATGCTCTGTAACATTTTATTTAAAATTCTTTGTTATGATCAATTGTATTTTAAGGAGGCCATAAAATGGTTTTGGTTTAGCAGTTTCAAAGTTTAGAGTTCTTGTTATATTTACAAAGCGATTTTATTTATGAGATTTTGAAAATATGGTCTCTCGTACATTTACTTTCATCGTTACTGTTTTTTTACTTTCATACGCTTAATTTTATATTGATATGTCCGTCAGCTACAATTCTTTGTCCTGTTCTTGATACTAGGCGACAAATCGCAACATGTAACGACCATACATCACCATACACTGTAAAAAAATCTGTGAAGGTACTAAACATTTTCTAGGAAACTGGGATTCCAAGAACTTTTCATGTAACGATAACAGGAAAAATTCATGCAATCGATTCTGAAACTTGAATTTTTGCTGTTACCGTTACAGGAAAAGTTCTTGGAATCCCAGTTTCCTGGAAAAGGTTTAGTACCTTTGCAGATTTTTTTTACAGTGTAGATAATGAATACCTGGATATATGTTAGTAATTTCTCAAGATTCTAACTAAAATTTAGCATTTACGAAAAATGTATTATTGAATCTTCTCTCTATGGTAGTCGTTATTGTTTAAACCAGCCGAACCACCAGACAGTTTGATATGAATTTTCAACAGCGTATGACGTATTAAATTTCGATTTTAAATTTAAAAAAAATATCTAAGTAAATAACTGCGAAACATGTCATTTTTTTATTTTATGACTAACATTAACAAGACTACCAAATCGCCACGATCATGTGAATACCTTATTTGTCCCAACCGTTAATTCCCTCTTCATGAAAGGACTCGTCAGATAATATCTCAGTGTTCAGACAGGGAAGGCACATAGAAAAGTCATTAACACATAGAACACATAATGAACAAGCCACAGAACTCAAAGCTCTTTCACTACAGACAACGGTAATTTATGCTAGAGAAATCTTATAATAAAAAGAAAAATTTTTTGTATCATGAATAGGGATCGCATCGTCATGATGGTATTATCGCTTGAGACCTGCTCCATCGCGTTAAGATGGGCCAAGACTGCCAGAAGCTTTATAAAGGCTCAAAACATTTGAACACTTCTTGAAGTTCGGTGTCGGTTTGTTTGTCGTGTCGACACTGTGTGTTTGATTTTAATGAGTTTTGCTGAAAAGGGATGGTTGTCCGTTAAAAGAAATCCTTTTCTTCAAGTAGGGAGGATTTCTCATCCCCCGACTCTTTTGTTAATACCCCTCGTTTCTATTATGAAGAAACCCCAAATGGATCCTATATAAAAGACGTCCTTAATTTTTCCAAGAATTAAGCTAAAGGGAAGAGTATGGCAATCTGAATGGAGCCCTATGGATCCAACGCGGCAATAGACAAGTCTCAGAAAGCAGATGCAGAACAGTTAATAGGTATGATTGGTCAGACCCATCAAAAAAAAAAAAAAAAAAAAAAAAAAAAAAAAAAATCTGCCTATTTGCTGAGTAGCTTCTTTTAGCTCGCTGATAAAATATTTTCAGCCAAGTTTCCGTCATGGGATTTAGGTATATAATTTTTTCAGGGTTCTGTGAACGTAAAAAGAAAATGAGACTAAAAAGCTCAAACCTTACAAAGATCCGATCCAAAGCGTTTAAAATATTTTAGATATGTTTTGGATAGACCATGACCAGATTGGATATCTGATGTTTGGTGGGAGAGAGCTAAAAGAATGTACAATACTCTGGAGATTAAGAACAGGTATGCTTCATTCCAATAGAGTTGTGAATCAGAAATAATGTTTCCATTAAGGAAGCGGCAGATTATGAAACATTTATAACAAAGCATCACACTTTTAAGTAAATATTTATATTTCCTTGAATAGCAGGCTTTACCAGCTACGATAGCAGTTTTTTGACACGACACTGTGATTGGACATATTACATCGGAGAGTTTTTCCTTGTGTTTTAAAAGAATATTAATTTTCAGTTGGTATGGCCTTTGGCGCTGATAAAACCATAAGGCCAATATTGCACTGATATACTTTTTCATGCGTGAGACCAAATTTGTTTTGTTAATAATCATCTATTTTAAATTATCAGATACATTATGATTTCGTAAGATTAATAGAGCATTATGCAATATACTAAATACATGCAGAAAACATATCAATCAATGCTAGTCTCTTTAAGCTGAGACACCATTAAAATCATTGACCTCACAAAATGCTCATTTGAATTTTTCAAATAGGCTAATCTTTCCGAATTAGATTCGTAGTTTTATGTATTTTCCTCCCTATAACTGAAACAAAGAAACGTGGAACAATATACTATATAATATTATATATTTTGAAGAATTACATAACAAGGCAAATCTCAATAAAAATCTCTTTAGAATAATTGCTTAAAAGAAAAATCTCTCATAAACAAGTTATCCTGATTCTAAAGTTTTCTAAGGCACTTCTTTAATTAACCAATGAAATTAAATCATATTCTGAAGCTATACATCATAAATTATCTTACACAGAATGTAATCCAGATTTAAATTTGTTTAGTTGAACGTTGTTAAAGGGCTTATAATTAATATCCGCGATAAATTGATTTTTGAATTTTCCTCATCAAATTATATTTTCCATAATTATGCAACGCAGATAGTATATTATATACTAATAATAGAAATAGAAATATACTATATATTAAAATATTTTTTGTAAAATTGCAGCCTGAACGAAATTTTGGTTTGAATTCTATACATATTGTTGCAATGTTGTTCCTGAAAATTATTCTGGAAAAAAGTTTTTAAATTTACTCTGAGCTTCTTAGATCGGTTATTTTATTGCAAATATGGTGATTCTGCTTAGTAACTATTGAATTATTTTGCGTAGAATATGTCAATATTATTCGTATATTCCGCCATGATATCGTCATAGAAACTTAATGATCAGATAAAATTTATTAAAGCCAAAGAACGTTTATGATGACTCTATAAAATATGCATTTATTTTAGTAAATTCATTTAAATTTGCATTGCTATATTATAAGGGATTCTTCTAGGAACAGAAAACATATTTTATTCATTATTTCATATGTGTTTTACTTGCAAACGCTTCTTTATAATTCATATTATAATCAAAATACTGCAGTTCACATAACATATTTTTTTTTTATCACAGCGCCATGCAGCGTTAAAGAAGAAAAGATTTTTTTATTTCAGACGTTTTCAAATAAAATTATTATATATTGCTAAATAAATAATTTGATTTTTTTTTTACATTTTTTGCTTTCTAAATCCAGTCTCTATTGTAAAGGCAATTTTTTTCTGCTATTGATAATTTCATATTTATTTTTTAATTAATTAATTAAATTTATTTCACATACCTTTTACTCAAATTTGTTATATAGCAATCTAATTCTGATTTTTTCGCTTGTTGTTCTTTTATTAGAGCGTTAAGATATGTGCAAAGAATCACAGCCGTCCAAAAAAGTATATTTTACTAGAATTATATTTCATATTTCTTCTTTTTCATGGAAAGTATCATAGTCAGTCTATTATACCAATTATTTTTCTTAATATCTTTGAATTAAATCCATATTGTTTAAAACATTTCATTATTAGTATTATGGTTTATTTACAAATATTATTTTTTATATTAAACAAATGATTAAATTCTTTTAAAAAATAAATAAATCCGAGCAAGTTAATTTTAGTTTATTATAGATGTCCCTCATAGATGAGAAATTTTATTTATTACTTTTTATAACAGAATTGTTATCGATTTGGGAAATATGATAGTTTATTTCGTAAAATAAATAAGTTTTTGAAATGTTCTATACGTTTATTTATTTTCATTTATTAAAATACGATTCGAAAGCGTATTTCGTACAATCATAATATATAAAGTTATCTAGTCTATTATCTATACATAATTATAATCCCTTTAACTTAATCTCTTTGAATTATAATTACTACTAATTTATTACACAGAGAAAATATCTGAATTGCAATTCTACTCAGATACCCGCATTAAAACTATTTGATGTGAATATATATTGTTATCCGTATGATACAAGTAAGTACACATGGGAAATGAAACCGTTGCTCTTGCAGAAAATTAAGTGAAGTACCTCAATAATAAAAAAAAAAACTGTTTCTTATTGTTATTCTGCTGTGATTCAAAAGATTTAAATAATCGAACATACATTTACAATATCTCAGATTGAATTTTGTAATAAATTTATTTTCCATTATTCTTATTCAAGCAAACGTTGAAATAGTACACATGGAATTCATTTATAAAATACAGGGAAGCCATAGACGACTATTGATTTAAATTCTAACTGGCCCCAGTTTCTCAAAAAAATTGGAAATTGCACCTGACGCGTAACAAATAAGGTGCGTTAGTACAATAACGAAGTTTTAAAATTATCACTCTCGTATATCAATCTCATAATCTTGTAAATAGTTTATTACAATTAAAATGCTCATTAAACTATGTTATCCCTATACCATTATGTAATGAATACTTTTGTGTCGTCTTGTAAATCAATAACAAATGTTCTTTGCACCACAGATTATGCAAAATGTTAATTCTAACATGTACTTTATAGGTGCACATCTGTTTTATTATGTTCGAATGAATGTAACACCATTAAAATGCATTTGAATTTTTTTCCCCATTGACTGTAATGTAACGGAATACTTTTGATTGTCCCTCTTATTGAACTATTCGTCCGAATTTGATAAAATTTGAAATGACTCGACAAAATTACGTAATAATTATGTATATTACATTTGAAACGATTAGAATGTATTTGGATTTTTTTTTTTCCATTGACCGTAATATAACGGAATAATTTTGATAGTCCCTGTAATTGATTTATGCATCTGATTTTCATAAAATTTGAAATGACACGACAAAATTATGTAATAATTATATACTTTAAATTTCAAACTATTCGGTTGGGTAGTTTTTGCGTACTTATATGCGGACGGACGGAACGACAACTATAGGTGCTACGTATTTACATAATTAGAAAAGCACAGAAAAAAAGGGTAAAGAATCCTTACAATGAAAAAATTCTTCCATCATTTGCAAAAGATATAAATCTCTAAATTTATTTTAGAAAAAATATTGGTGCGAATGAATTATAAAAATAGTCATGTGTAGCATCCCTGAATTTGCTGAGGATAATAGTCACAATTTTATAAATACTCAGTGAATTAAATAAAGGATTTAATGGAAAGGATGTAAGCTCCATATTACATCGTTATAATTCAAACAGAATAAATATGATAGCTGAAACATGAAGCCTCTGAGTGAGTAGATTTCTTTTTATAGAATAAAATTAGAAAATATAATTCAGTTTCTATTAACAGGATATAATTTTTAATTCGTAAAAAAATTATTACTTTAAAACATTTGTGTAGTTAACTTTTTCTGTTGAACACAGAGCTATCCGAGTGATTAAACATCTTAAAATTATGTATTATTGTAAAAAGATTGTTCTGAAATAGATTTCCTTCCAAGAAATCCTTTTGTAAAAGTTTATTGGATTAAGGATATTTGTATCAGAAGGACATTAATTTTTTTTATTGCTTTTCCTTATCTAGTCTTCCGTTTTTTGTATCATCCTCGTTCAGTGGCTTATTTATTGAGCAAGACAATTTTCCAAAATAGAAATTGGTTTTCGAAATCGACTTATTAAAAAATTTGATTTGTGTCATGTGTTTGAGATTTCAGGAGACTCATTTAATAAAAAGGGAGTTACAGTCACTTAAAAGAAACGAAATAACTGATTTAACCTCTATTTCATGTAGACATCTTGCAACGAACTTCTAGTTCTTTTAAGAGAATAGCGCCTGCTAAATTTCTCGTCTTCTCTGTTTTGAATATCAAGTCAATTAAATGAAAGAAATTATTTTTAACGGCGAGGTATTGATCTTTTGTTTAATTACAGTCGAATTAAGTATTTTAATCAGATTTTGTCTTGCTCAGTGTTCTCCCATAATATTTTTGTCAAAGCGCAAGGTTCAGTAAAGACAGTGATTCTCATATATCTTTATTAATATTATAAAGAAATAACCTTGTTCCTACGTTTCTTTTAAGGATTTCTCTCTGGAACATAAAATTCGTTTTAAAAAATGATGGCAAGAAAGTGCAGGTGATTATCTTTGTTCTAACCAAGTCTATATTCTAAATACCATAAAATAACAGCCAAGAAGAAAGAGCAAAAAAACCTTAAATTCCTACTTCCATGTCCCTATTAAGAATAGAAATTTAAAATTCGGAGTCGTGTTTTTTATAAGCTGTAAATGCTCGCTAAAATTAGTTGTTAAACTTTTAAAATTTAAAATAATAAGGTTAGCTGAAAACATTTTTCACACATTCAAAATCACGATTTATATGCAATTGTTAGGTATAGAAACTTGATATTTTACATTGCTAGTAAGTACTTTTCAGTTATAACAGCTCACATAATTTTTTTTTGTCCAATTTTCAGTATTGACAAAAATAATTCATGCACATAGGGATTGTTTTTGTTTTGTGGAAGATTAAAACGGGTTCGAATGAATATTTTTTCAATTATACATGCCTGAAGTTCGCTAAATATAATAAAAAAGTGATACGTCTAATAAATGTGAATTAATTAGTAACATATCAACTATTTTAACGGTATAGTTCTTGAACAATAGTATATTTTTTATTTAAGGCACAAAAATAACACTTTGCATTTTGTAACAATCTCACATCTAATGTCACGTGTTTTGCTTGTATAAAATAAATGTGATAACTTTAATCCAATAGAATAAACTCTTACTGAGATTTTGTCAAAATAATAGTTAAATATATATATATATATATATATATTAGAAAGCTTTATTCTTTTCTTCTAACTTTTTGCATACATTTTTATCTACGTGCGAAAAGGTGCAATTTAATATGCTTTCTGCCTAATGCTATAAATTTCTAAGTTGCAAACACATATTCTCAGTATCATGCATCTCATTTGAAGAAAAAAATTCTTTTTAAAAATTCACAAAAGACATTGCTCTTAATTGAAGTGTCCATAGGCAATTGTGCGACATATTACTTTTTCAATAAAGAAGCGTCTATTTGGCGTAATTTATGTAACCTGGTTAGGTGTTCGATTTTTCATCGGTGAAGAAGAAAGTGTTCTACAATTAGTCAATGTTAGTTCAATGCTGGTGTTTCTGTAACATAAATTTAAAGTGCACCTCGTGAAATGTGTGGTTTAAAATTATTTTTATAAAAAGAATAATTTTTATGTTAGTGTCTGCTAGTAACAGAACAATCATGTGATATTCGTGAATCCACAAAATTAACCCTAATATGAGGAGTGTGAAATGAATTTTTCACTTAAATAAATCACGTAATAAGCCAACTTATTTTTGAATAAACGAATTTGATAATTATAATAAAAGACATTGTAAAAATCATCATAAGATAAATTCAAAGCAAGATGCGTTTCAAGCTAAAAAAAAAAAAAAAAAAAAAAAAAAAAAAAAAAAAAAAAAAAAAAAAAAAAAATACATCTGGCATTCAGCTGAAAGAGGGTCGAAAAAATATGGATTAGATATTCAATGAAATGTACAAAGTAATAGATATTTGATTAAACTTAAAGTAGAAGGAATTTGTGAAAGGATGATTTTTTTTCTATACTTCCTTGATTTATCTTACGTATCATCTATTATTACACAGCAATGTCTCCAATTGTTTGTATTGAAAATAGAAATCTGCTAAGCCAAAACATAATTTTTAGATCCAATGGAAAAAACAAAATGCGTTTCTTATATTGTTCAAACCCGGGACGCAAGTAAAAGTAATCAAAAGCTTGGAAATCAGGATGATGGAAAACCCTTTTCTCGAACTGCTAATGAAATATTTAGAAAATGTAAAAAAACGAAGGCAATTTTTGCCACTTGAAATTTTTATATCTTATGGAAGTTTTATGCTCCATAAACCATTAGATAGAGGCTGCAGCAAAGTAAAAAGCCAAAAATTTATCTGAAAAACTACGACTAACCTAATTTAGGCTAATATATAACATTTTAATGTTCGAGAGAGGGTCTCGTAGTTAGCGGGAGATGATCTAGGAGGTCAATACTATAAAACGTGTAAGATCAACGGTCTAAGTGCAATAAGGAAACAAAGAAGCTAGAATCCCAGTATAACTATTGGTGTTTCGAGGTTTATCAATCTCAATCAAATAACTGAATTTTTTGAAATTTTTGGTGCTTGAAAAAATGCAGTCTCCTGATTTGGTCAATCTCCTTTCCTAAACAACGAAATATCTATGTGTATCTCGGTCAAAATTGATAACACTCATTCCACTAGGTTTCCTCAAAGACTTCATGACATTCAAGAATTAATACTTTGTTTGTCTAGACTTGCGCTTCCAACCAATTTTCATTTACATTCTTAGATTTTTCATTTCGAAGTAAATAACATATTTTATAAATACCCATTCACTTCCTTATACGCAGCTAGATAACGCAAACATGTTCTTCTGTATTAGTAATATTAGCTACTAAATTACTACTAATTTCGTTTCATTCAAGATACTTTAGAGAAAAAAACCAGCGTAGCGGGCGAAGATTGCTAGTATGACATAAAATATTACTATTTTTATTTTTCATTTTATTATTTTTAAACGATATAAGATTAAGTTTTTAAAACTCACACATATATAAAAACAAAATAAAATTTAAAAAGAACAATGGATTTTCATATAGAAATAATTAAAAAAAAAATAGTAGAACGTTAAATAGTTCACAAATCCAATTATTTATAATTAAGAATTTTAATTAAGTTTATTTTAATGTTTTTTCGTTAATTAATTTTGTCAATATTAATAAATCATTATCCTTTGAGGTTCAAATAAATTAATGCATTTTAGAGTTTTTGGAATAAAAAGTATTCTAGTAATTCAAGTTCAAAGTAAAATGAAAGAGGACTGAAATTTAACTTCAGTTACAATGCCTTGTGAAGAATGTATTTAATGGGATTATAAAATGAAATTCTACCGCTGATTATTTTAACGTTCGTAAATTTTCTTAAATTTCCATGGATTTTCTCCATGCGAACTGCATTAAAATGAGAGAAAAATGATGATAATCCGTTTACTGTTATAATGGAGTGTCTCATTATATATAATATTTTCTTAATTCAAATTTAATTAAAAATAATATATTTATAATTACACAACAGAAACGCTGAAAGACGTATTATATTTCGTTTGTGTGCAGTCTATAAGTATGGAATTTTAAAGCATTGCTGTAAAATACTCGTAGTAGTTACATTTATTGTAAAAACATGCATGTATTATCTAATTTGCATTAGTTGAAAAAAAAATGCTTGTATTGCAGAAATGACCGATTAGGAATTCAGCTTTCACTTTAAAACCTAAGCCCTTGTTCAGAAAAAAAGAATAGGCATGTATGAAATAAGAAATCAATATTTAATATGAAAATATGAAATATCAATATACAGGGTGCCCCTGAATTATCGGGAGAAACTTTAAGGGGAAGTAGGGTATATCACAAAGATTCTTATTTGCACAGCAGCCCATGGCTTGAAACGCTTTCCTAGTGCGAGAGTGATGACACAAAACACAAAAAAGAAGGGTTACGAAGAAGGAGAACTCCAAAAACGTCTGTGCAATGCTGTAAATTGTTCAGGAATTTGTTGCAAACATCGTGGCAGCTTCTGAATAAATCAGGGACACTTCCAGTATTTTCGAGAACACTAGGTCAAAAAATCAGTTTTTTATTTTTGTAATTGTTTATTAATTTCTTAACAATTATTTAAACGTCACATTATATAATCTATATTATTTATCGAGTTTTCATTATTTGTAGATACTGAGTTCAATTAAAGATTTATAATATATTGACAGCTTAGAATGCATAATAATCTTCCATTAATATATTTAGAATTGGTCTGATACTAATTAAGTTGAAAATTTAAGTAATTAACCAAATATATCATTCTTTTTAGATTTTATGCTAAAATAAAACCAAAAACAAAAATGGCATATTTTCTTTCTTTATTTTTTACACAAAAATTTTTGAAAAATATTTTAGCCTTTTTTATCCATTTTATTTTATTATTAATTTATTGTGTGTTAAAATAAAATTTTAAGCAAAACATTTTGTGTACATTTTTGTTTTAATTCAGAAATAAATGTGATATGACTGTATTTTATTCAAAAATAGTTTTTTATATGCATAGTTTATTTTTATCATACCTGCAACATTTACGGATTTTATATCATACTTTACTCAGATAATTTAAAATTCAAGTTTTAATTTTGTATATGCAATATTTATTTTTCAGTAAAATGTAAATAGGAATATACATCTTAACCAGAAATGGAAAACGATCTTAATAGCATATTTATCTGTGTTTTCCTACTTTGAAAATCGCAATATTTTTTATCGTCTCGAGATAGTTAGAGGTTTTAAGCATATATTTAAAAAAAATTTTAAAAAACGTACAGTATTAATGTTATTCAAACTACAATCCATATTTTCATTGAATTAATTGCAATGATCATATAAATGTTTAAAAAATCCAACTCGAGGTGAAAAATATGTAATGTCAGTATTTGGTTTGTAAACTGATACATTACAACCCCACGCCTTACACTGAAAGAAAACAAGTTGGAAATTGCACGTGAAGAGTAGCAAATGAAGTATGTCCGTACGATAACGAAGTTTTAAAAATATTCAGATCTTGCTCATACAGTAGAGCGTACTTCGGATGCAGTATAGTAGTCGAAATCTTTGTGTTTCTGTAAATATGCAGGAAGTAATTTTTATTACACCTTAGCAACCTATATCTTATTCATAAAATGTGAAATTGTTTAATACAATTAAAACACACACCAAACAATTTTTTTCCGTAATGCATTATGTAGTGGAATACTTTTGTGTGGCCCTGTAATTTAATAATAAATATTCTTTGCAACACAGATTGTACAGAATGCATATTTTAGTATATACTTCATAGATTCATGCGAATTCTATTATGTTCGAATGAGTGTAACATCATTAAAATGCATTTGAAACTTTTTTTTCCCATTGACCGTAATGCAACGGAATACTTTTGATTGTCCCTGTAAATGATCTATTCATCCAATTTTCATAACATTTGAAATGACTCGACAAATTTGTGTAATAATTATGTATTTTAAATTTCAAATGATTCGGTTGGGTAGTTTTGGCGCTGTTATATGCGGACAGACGGACAGACTGAGCGACAACAATAGGTGCTACGCATTTACATAACTACGAACGCACCTAAAAAAAAATACTAAGAAAAATTAATGTAAACGGAGATTTAGTAACTTAGAAATATCTTTAATTTTTAAAAAACTAGTTTAAAGCACTGGACTATAAAGCTTTTTCTGTTTTTTTTTTCTCTTTTAAAACTCTCTAAATGTTGATAAAATCCATCTATACCAATTTATTATACTATACAAAAGTAAAAATTTTGCTTACTTATTCAAGACATGAAAGAAAAGACAGTGGAATGACAGTTGATCAGAGAGATCGTTACAAAAGAAATAGTTTGGTTTGGTTTATTTTTGTCGGCCGATTATCGACTCTAGGGGTATAGGCCCAGGGGGGAAGTGTCCTTCGTGAGGGTCTTTCTAAGGGAACCTAACCCGTATTTACGCAAGGTTCGAATAAAACCACGAAAACTCCGAACGGTTAGGCCGACAGCCGCAATTGGATTCGAACCCAGCACCTGCCGTCTACCAGTTGAGAGGTCAAAACCTCTCGGCCACCGGTGGGGCTACAAAAGAGATAGATCAATTTCTATGCATAGTAATTGATCGACAAAAGATACATGTTTCTTAACATACGAAATTTACTATAATAACGAATGAAAATTTTTGATAACCGTTTTCAATTCCTCCAATATTACGAAAAGTGTTCCTTTTTCTTTAAAAATCTCAGAAAACAATTTATTTTTCAAATTAAAAAAAAGATTTGATAAAAATAAATAATCATTAATTTCCCGTAATTTTTTTGAATGGTTTTCGAATAGCTTTTACAACGCATCGTAAACTCCGTTCTACCTCTCTACCGGAAATACTGGTTTTTCAGATACTATGAAATCTCACCTAAATGTTTTCAGTTGCATAACTGAAATTGTGCATTCCATTGCAACAGAAAAATATAAATTTTAATTCTAATGTTAATGTTAGTGACATTAGTGCTGTATTATTTTCAGTTATATATATTTGCTGAAAATGAAAATATTTAATCGAGAGGTCATCAATTCGATTCGGAATTCATTTTATAATATCATATGTATTCATTTATATAAATGTGTATTTATTCATTTCATACATACATATTTCCATTATTTCATATGTATCAGTATACATCCGTTTCGAAAGTTTATTTTACGACCTTTCGAATCGGATTTATATGAATTAGTATGTACTTTCTACACTGTATGAGTTACATGGATGATATATTCATCACATGGCGACATGAAGATATCTTACTCAATATTTTTTTATGAAAGGTCAATAGTCTTAGTTCTAAAATTAAATTTACATTGTAAAGAAAATAGAATAATACTCTGTATTATTTAGATGCATTGTCAATGAAGACACTCCAGGGTACAGAACATATAGTTCATAGAAAACCCATAGACCTCATAATGCTCATCAATCCACAAGCCTCATAATACTGAAGTATCTTTTTCATGTAACTTTTTGCACTTGGACATTCTACTCAAAAACCTTTCACGGTCTGCATGTTCAAGCAGTTAAATAACGAAATAAATAAAATATATGATGTTGCAAAAGACAAAGAAAGGCAATGTTGGAAGCAATATTAATGGATACAAACAAAGCAACATAGAAAAAAATAATTATGAACTTTAAGAATAAATAAAAATAATAATAGAAAAAAATTCATAGTTTCCGTTTTACAATATTATTATGGATTCTTCTAAAGAAAACAGAATGGCACGCAACCTTATTTAGATGTATTATTAATTAAGACGCTTCAGGGAATAAAACGCACAGTTTACAGAAAACCCATACACAATAATTCTATTAGCCCTCATAATTTTCAAATATCCTTTTCATACAAGTTTCTGCATTTGTACATTCTATTCAAAGAGCTTTCACGGTCTGTATTTCCGAGCAGTTAATTAACGAAATAAATAAAATATATCATGTTGCAAAATACATTGGATACAAAGAAAACAATATAAAAAAAAATAATTTTGAGTTAAAAAAATTAAAAAAAATTAAAAATCGAAAATAATCCACATTTTCCGCTTTACAATATTATTGTAGGTTCTTTGAAAGAAAACAGAATGGCACGCTACCTTATTTAGGTGTATTATAAATGAAGACGCTTCAGAGAGTAGAACGCACTGTTTACAGAAAACCCCTAGACAGTCAATCTGCTATCACCCATAATACTCAACAACGCTTTTCATGCGAAGTTTCTGCATTGGTACATTCTGCTCAAATACCTCCCCCAACATATATTTTCGGGCAGTTAAGTAACGAAATAAATAAAATATATAATAGTGGATACAGTGGATACAAATAAAGCCCCAGACAAAAATTACTTATATGCTTGAAGAAGAAACAGAAAAGACATTGCAATCAACAAAAATCTATGTTTAATATTTTACTTTATTGATCTGTATTATTGAAAAGAAAACGGAAATATGCGCTACATTATTTAGATTTATTATAAATCAAGACACTTTAGGTAATAGAACTCACTGTTTACCCACTATCACTGCAAACCCAGTCATTCTATTTTCTCTCATAATACTTATGCATCCTTTTCATACAAATTTCTTTATTTGGATATTCTATACAACGACCTTTCACAGTCTCTTTTATTCGAGCAGTTAAATGACGAAATAAATAAAGTATATAATATTGAAAGAGACAATGGATATAAATCAAACACCATAGAAAAATTAAGTATGAACTTGAAGGACAAACAGAATAGAGATTGCAATCAACAGAATTCCATATTTTCTGTTTTATAACAATTTTCAGGGTTCTTCAAAAGAAAACAGAAAGATACGCTATCTTATTTAGATTTATTATTAATCAAGGCGCTTTAGGTAGGTAATATAACTCACTGTTTACTGCAAGCCCTTAGACAGTAACACTATTATCCCTCATAATAATCAAGCTTCCTTTTTATACAAAATTTCTGTATTTGGATATTCTATTCAACGACCTTTCACAGTCTCTATTTTCGAGCAGTTAAGTAACGAAATAAATAAAGTATATGATATTGCAAGAGACAATGGACACAAATAAAGCACTACAGAAAAAATAAGTTTGAATTTTAAGAATAAAATGAAAGAAACTGCTATCGACAAAATTCTATGTTTCCCACTTTACAATATTTTATGGCGTCATTCAATTGTTCGAAATGTTTTAATTTAATAAATTAAATAACTTCTTATTGAGAAACCTAAAATAAAGTTTTAAAAATATAGAATGCAAGACAATATATGCAATCGAATTAAAAAGTTATCTTGACTATATTACATCAATTTCGTCATAGACTATGGAACATTCCAATTTTATGTATGTATGACAAGCAGAAAACTTAAATCTAGAATCAAAGAACATATACAGTATATCAAAAACAACAATAGATCCTAGCTTTGGCCAGATTATAGAGGAAAAAAACCTTTGCATGTCGATTTAAAAAAATAGTAAAATAATTTATTATTAGTTTGCTATTCATTACACGGGTACCATTAGAGATATTTTTAAGAGGCGAGAATATTTGCAATGACTCAATGTCACTTGAATTAATTAAAATCTTAAATGAGACCCATAGCAATTTTCGCAGCAAGAATGGGATTTATTTCTTGCTTAAAAATAATCAGTCTAACTGTATTTTATATTTTCACTGATTTGCTTTATCCATAAAGTATCCTGAATTTGTTTTTCCAAGCTCTTGTTTTAAATTTTGAGGAGATATTTCTTTTAAAAATAATTTTGAAAATGTCACCGACTGTTGTGGCGAAACCTACACCTGTCTCAGAAAAGGTATTTTATCACTTTTATAGCATTTTCTGCCTTAGTTTGTTGTTAGAAGGAAACTACTGTTTTTATATCTGGGAACTGATAATGTAACATAGAAAAATATAATTAAATAATTACTTAGCCGAATTACCCTCGATTCAGAAGAATATTCTTCATCTTTATAAACCACAAAAGACTAGTGTATTTCCCAGACATAAAATCAAATTTATAACAAAAATGCTTATTTTGCTACCACTGATTTTTGAAAACGTTCCAAGTAGATTTTTAAATGTTTTAATTAGTTCTATGAATCCTACATAAGATTTTTTCGGGTGTTGTCGAATTTAACTTCAATTGCATTTACATTTATTTTGTATTTTGTATTTTGTATTTTATTTATCATTATTATATCTACCTTTTTTTAAATTCGTACATTTATTTCATTTTTTCATATATATAATTGATATTATTATTTTTTATATATTTTATTCACTTATTTCTACATATTTTCCTCTTCATTTTTGGCCATGATTTTATTAAATTCATTTAATGCTTTTCACTTTACTTTACGTTCATTACTTTAAGTAATGCACGCCTTTGATTGGCTGATGTCATCAGCTTTCGTTTTAGCTGTTTACTCTGACTTGTTCCTTCTCTTCTATTTTATTGCTGTATTACTTTTATTTTCATAGTAGTAACGCATGTTGTTGGTGCTAAAAAGATAAAATGAAATTTTGTAAAAGTGGATTTTTTTTTTTTTAACTTTTATGTTTGAAGTTATTTCGAGATGAGGGTAATTACATACAAAATGAGCAAATCAAGAGTGGCTAAAATGTCAGAGATTTTATTGAAAATCATCATATATGTACGAGGAGGAGTCTGAAATATGTTTCCGCTGTCAACAGTGCTCAAAGTTGTGATGAAAAATAGAATGAGATTTGAAAGATTAGAACATCGTCACATTCAGCATAATTACCAAGTTCATAGAGACATTTGTAATACCGCTGTATAAGCGTCAAAATGCCCCCAAGGAAAAACGTTTAACGTCTTGTCCCTGATGTTTTCCTCGAGCCCTGGAAAAAGCCGTAAGGGCACTTTGCAGCTTATCAAACGCTTTGACAAATGTCTTATAGTGTCCAAAACTTATATTGACGAATAAAATTGTCTCGTATGTTTCAAGTCTCATTATAGTGTTTGACTTTCATACACACATATATTCACAGACGACAGGGTAACTTATTTTCCGACTACTCCTTGTAGAATATATTAAATTATGAGGAATTACAAAGAAAGAGATTTCAAACTTATTTAATTCAATACAAAAATCCACATTAAATGTTGATACAAAATCGAGATCTTGTGTACACGATTGAAATTTCAATTATGATTATTAGCCTTAGGAACAGAAAGACCGTATTATTTTTTTTATACTGAAAAAAAAACAATAAGTGACAGATTAGCGTAATTTAATAATTGTGTTTTTGTTCTGTAATTTAAAAATAAATAAGCAATAAAAATATTTGTGGAAAAAATACTTCAATTAGTTGTCTTAACAAGAAGGATAGTTCTTAAAGCTTCAAATATCTTTGATGATATAGCTAATGGTACATATTTAATACATATAAATTCTCAATCTTGCTTTTTTATTCCTTAATCAGAAAAAAAAATAAACAGTGAAAACTTCTGTTAATTGAAACATTCAATAATTATATCATTTGTTTGGGCATTAGGAAAAGGTTTCAAAACATTTAAATTTTTGATATTATAAAAAAGTGTATGTTTTAAATATATACCTTTTTAATCTTGCTTTCAGTTTACTTTTTAAAAGAATATTTAAAATTTGTATAAGTGAAAAAAGATTCACTTCTACAAATAAATATAAATAAATCCTAAAGTGAATTAGCAAAAGCATACATTAGCACATATATTTTTTCGACTAGAAATCTAGCAATACTTTAAGAAACGCGCGTGATTTCAAACCGGGATAATCCGTAGGCTATCACGAATATTGTTTTTTTTAACCCCTTTTTGTTATGCTAGGAATCAAAGGGCAGTCTTGAATTTTTTATAGTATATCAAGGACTTATTGATCCTTCTGATTGTGCAATATCGTGATTGTCAGGCCTTTCCCTTTTTTTATTTTTTGTGGATATATAAGTGTAAAAATTATGATTTTTATGTTTTTGAAGCTGAACAAAATAAATGACAAATTTCAGACTGGAAGAATTTTCAATTTTCATATGCAATAAATACTACATCAGGGATAATAAAACAAATGTTTTTGGTTTCCTTTGATTTTTATAGCATTTCTAATTGTTAAAAAAGTTTACAAACTTTCAATATTTGTAACCAATTTACGATAAATTATGGTATTACCAGATTATTACTACGCAATAGATATAAAGACAGATTTTCAAAAATTGCAATATTATAAAGAAAATTCCTGTTTGTTAAAAAGTTTTCAAGATATAGAACTTCAAACTAGCCACTTTCGACGATTGCATGCATGCCATTCTCTATTACAAGTTTTTTAAATACCGAAAAGAGCTAAAAAAATATTTTTCGTCAAGATATTTCGCAGAGCTACGTTTGATCATGAATTTAAAATATTTATCAAATTTTATAAAAATCGGCTCCTGCGCAGCCATGGCTTTTTTTCTCCTTTTGCATGGAATGACCTATTAAGTAGTTTTTGTGACTAGTTCGCTCAAAATTAGAGTGTGAAATATTTTCACAGTTATGTTCTTTCAAACATGTTTTCCTGGCAAATATAATTAATAAAATCAATAACATTAAAATAGCAATACTCTATTGCGTTTTCATGCATAAATTTAAAAATGCTATAAAAAAGGCGTGTTTATGAATCGGTATAATCCTAAATGGCTACTTTCGGGTTTGAAAATAATGGGTAATTTAGTATAAAAATAAATCGTTTTCGAAATCAGTGGTAGCAAAACCAAAAAGTATGTATTTTTCAATATAAGTTTCGTAAATATATAGGTTTCCTGGGTTTATAGAAATAAAAGTAAACTTTTCGTAATTCTGGGTAATTTAAATAATAATAATAATATATATTTTCGTTTATTTTTCATACTTTCAGAGAATAAGGAATTTTCGTCTTTTTTCTACATGTTATATTTTAAATGGGTATGCATAGATTTAAAATTTAGAGGTGATTTTCAAGAAAAAATTCACATTGGTAGTACAAGGAAATGAGGTATCAATACTTGAAAAAGATTCTGTGAATTTCTCTAAACAAACTTGTAATTATTAATTGAAAAAAAAGTTGATTAAACTGAAATTCATACAGCTGGAAAGCCCACTGTTTTTTTAAATACAGCTCACGCAAAAAAAATTTTATGTTTTTGTTACAGTTTTAATATTTTCAAAGTTTCATAAGTGTGCATTAGATACCAATTTCTAAATGAATAAAATATGATTTTCTTGTATAAAAAATTTATATTGAGCAAATTTGTTTCTCTAACTTTTAAACCAGTAAATATGCATTATACTTAAGTATGCATTATACACAAGTGTGAATTGGATACCGATTTCTAAATGAATAAAATGTGATTTTCGTGTATAAAAAAACTATACTAAGATAGTTTGTTTCTCTAACTTTTGAACCAGCAAATATGCTTTATACTTATGCTCCTTTTAAATGTAATTAGTATATTTTTACTTAAAAATTTTATTAACGTAGAAAGATATTAAATCTATTATTAAATAAAAGAATAAAAGATATACTCCGAATCCTTTTACTGATATCTATAAAGAAGTTTGTTTTAAAATATTTTGCTTTAATGAAATTTCGGAATTTTATTCAAATATTAAACGCTAAAATATATCATAATTTAAACAGCATAGCAAATTTTACGTTTCTAGTCTTTAATTTTTAATAATATTTATTAATTAAACCAGTTATTTTGAAATTGCAATTACAATTAATTTATTTCTCTGGCAAAAGATGAAATGCAAATCTGCTCACATAGTCGAACTGAAAATATTCCTTTGTGATATGTTATGTTATGCAAATAATTACTTAAGGTGAATTATTTTTCTACCCAGACAATTCCGAAAAGCATTTAAATAATTTCGCAAATTTTCTTAATCTCTTATATCGTTATGCTGTGATATTCAAATGATATAAAGAAATCCCACTGATATTTTATAGTTTCTGAAGTATAATTTTGAATATATGAATTTTATTGTGTTTTCGCCTTTTGCTTCATAAAATTTTAATTCATTCACTGAATTAAAAGGAATTGTAGCAAATATTGAAACAATCGGAGAAGTAAATAAATAGAATTATGCTAAGTGTCTGTTTGTAATGATACTTAGAAACTGGTTTAAGAATATGAAATATTCTCAACAAACTGAATTAAACTTCCATAAAAAGAAAATCTAATTCTTTGTATAATAGTTTAAATCAAATTTTAAACACATTATTTATTTGATATTTTGTTTTTTGTACTATGATTTTAAAATCTCGATGAGATACAAAATATCTAGTATTTGTAAAAATATTTATAATAACGCTTATTCTATTTTTTTTAAAATGTGAATGCATATCCGGTAAGTATTTAATAAGTTCATATTGTTGCAAAATTTTAAAATTGATTGTACTGTTAAAAACTAACATTGATTGCAAGGATATTCCCCTTTAAACTTTTCGAATCTTTTATTTTAGAGAATGGCAATGGCTGTTTTATAAGATTTGGTATGGATTTTAGGCGATGATTCTATTAAGGCTGCTTGCGACTGAGTTTCGGAATTTCCGCTAATTCTATGTCTATAGGCGTTTGATGCATTCGCATAATTAAAATATCTACGCAGTATAGTAATATAATTAATTTTAATTAATTTTTTTCTGTGTATGCTCTTTGTAAAGGGTTTTTTTCTTAGTTTCCAAAATATTTCGACAATATGTAGGGGAAACTGGGGCACATTGATACTTGGGGCACATTGATGCACCCCCTGTACAGCACACAAGGTCATTACAGGAAGTTTCACAACAGCTCCAAAAGGTGATACTAGTGAAATTAACTACATACAGAAAGTTTTGGAATGATTCAATAGCTTGATGAAATGGGATGGGTGATTAGTTGTTTTTGTAGGTCAAATGTAAATTTGAGTTGTACAATTGAAGTGGTATTATACAATTGTTGCAGTATTTTCAACCAAAAAGAATATCCTCCCTGGCAAGTAAAGATACTCTTTAACAGTTCCTCATTCTTTATTGTTAGATAAATTATGAAGTGTTGGATTTGCGACTCATTTTATTCAAAATGGTTGTATGGGGCACACTGATACAGTCTTTGTCGGGGCACATTGATACAACCTAAATCCTTCACTAGTTCCTTTTTTTCATTACCTTTTATTATTATTTTTTTTTACTATACACTCCTTAATTCAACCATTTTTCGTCAAAAATTTCTACTAATAGTTTTTATTTAAGTGAAATAGCTTTAATTTCTTTATATTACAACATTTTATATTATATTTGCAAAGAGAAGACGTACGAACTTACACAAAATCTAGTGCTAATAAAATTAACAAAAGAAATGGACGACAGACTGGCAAATCTCAAATTTATATCGATTCTCCAGAGAAAAAGTATTATCGACATGAGAAATGTTAAGTAAGAGAAACAAATTGCAGAACAGTACATTATAATTAAATTATAAACATAATTTTTAATATAATTATCCTTTATTTTCTGTTTGTAAACCGATTTACAAGCAGAAAACCTGGTAATTCTTTCACCTTTCCCAAGAAAGAAGATAATTCTGGGGTTAAAGTGCTAGATATGACAAACTTACCACAGCCAACAAACAGACAAGAAACAGCCAGAACATCAGGTCATTATACATTTCATTTTGATTGTTTTAATATCGCTTACAAATAAATTGTGTGCGATTTTAATGTCTACAAATATATATAAAATTGTTTGCTAACTATTTTTTTATGAAAAATATGCATTGGTGTTATTTTGTCTCCAATTTCCCAGATGTGCCAAAGTGTATCAATCTGCCCCGGGGATGGGGCACATTATACAAATTACTGTTTTTGATTTTTTTAAAATTACATGCAAAAATAATATATAAAACAACGATTGTGCATTTTTATAACAGACTACATAGGTTTTGCTGACATCACATAGAAAAATAACTTGAAAATTCTAGTCATCAAAAAAAAATTTTTTGAAAAAACCTGTATCAATGTCCCTCAGTTCCCCCAACTTAATTGTAAAAGAAGATTTAAAACTCTTAATTACAGTTCATCAGTTTTTTGCAAATAAATTAATAAACTAAGTGTAGATATTAGAACTTTCTTTAAAACTGCAAAAAAAGCACATTATTTAGGAAGTGTACACAGAAAAAAAAGTCGAAATTGCGCATGAAACGTAGGAAATTAGGTGCGATTGTATTGTAACCAAGTTTTTAAAATATACAGTAATCTTTTCTGTAAATATTACATGCTTTCTTCTGTACATGCATTAACGTTTAGTAAACCTCAGCAACACATATCAATTTCCAAAAATGTGAAATAATTTAATTTTATTAAAATACACCTGAATTAAAATACACCTGTTTCCCATATAAATTATTTACAGAATACAACTGTGTGGCCATGTAAATTAATCAAAAAATAGTCTTTGTACCACAGATTGTATAGAATATATTTTTCAGTATATATTTCATATATGTATATGAATTTTCTTATGTTCGAAAGAGTGTAACATCATTAAAATGGAATTGAATTTATTTTTCCCATTCACCGTAATCCGGAAATCTTATGACCGTGCTTGTAATTCCACTATGCATCTGATTTTCATAAAATTTAAAATGGCACAACAAAATTATGTAATATTTATACGTTTTAAATTTCAAGCGATTCGGTTGGGTAGTCTTTTTGTCGTTACACGCGGCAGACGGACAGACAGACTGATCTTCTGAATGACGACTACAGTTACTATGTATAGGGTTTAAAGTAAATGAGTCCCTGATTTCAAAGTTAAATTTCTCAAAAACAAAGATCAATAGAATTATGCGGTAAACGGTTTGTTTATTTGGAGAGCTGTAAAACTCTTACACAGAAATTCCAAACGGTGAATATTTTGAAAAGATTACGCATATATATATATATATGATGTTTCTAGTGATTTCAGAGTTAGATTAACTCTTATGATGACAAATTTAAAATATTCAAGCGAAATTTCTACAAAATACATTATGAGAAAACATTTGTTAAATCATGCACATATACTTTATTGCTATATGTATTTATATTACACTCATTTGATGATTGCTATGCTTTGACATAGCACAACTGAGACAAACATCGTGAATTTATAAACGTATGCATTAAAACATTCCTCTTTTTCGAAGATTTATTTTTCGTGTGCACGCACGGTATTGGACTTTTTTTCTAATATTTGTCGTTGAAAGACGCATCAATTATACATATAAAATATATTCATCGTTACAATGGATTTTCTGCTGAAATACATTACACTGAAGAGTTATATTACTGTGTAATTTATATTTCTCTCATATGTCATCAGAACAACATATCTACTGGAAAAAGGAATACATGCTTTTAACAGAGATGATATCGATTTTGCATTATTTTAGAGGCAATGTCCAATACACTTTTCTGAAAACAAGGTGTCGTGTCATGCAAGTAAAACGAGGAGACCAATGCAATGGACATGTTGCAGCCCATCGATTTTAGTGTGAGATAAAATGTCAAAATCTCCATTAATCTTTAGAAATATTATCAGACTCCTTCTCTGTTGCACATCTCGATAACAAATTTTTAAAATGTAAGGTACGATTTGTCAAATTACATCGATAAATCAAAAATGTAAGCGCTACATGCGAAAAACAAAACATACTAATTCGAATTTAAACGTACAATTCAGAAATTTATCTTTTCATTGCATTTCACTCTAAGCATGCAGTTTGATATTGAGGTAATAAAGTTGAAAGATCACTGCTTGTACTTTTTGCCTGTACGACTCGCAATTTGTATTTTATTTTTTCAAATATATTCATCCAACATTGCTAAATATTTCCTAACATTTTTTTCTTCACATGGAAAAAAAAAAACACATTTTAATATATTAAAATGCTTCAGAATAGCTTATCAATCAATAGTGAATAAAGTTGGAAATTGCAAGTAAAGCGTAGCAAATGAGGTGAGTTTGTACTATGAGGAAGTTTTAAAAATATTCAGATCTTGGTATAACAGTATACAGTACTCCAGATGCAGTGGAGTATCAGAAATGTTTTGTGTATCTCTTTTGTGTTATGCAGGCAGTAATTTTCAGTATACTTTATCATTATATATCGATTTCTTAAAATGTAAAATAATTTAATATTAATAAGTCCCAGACAATATTTCCCACTATATTGCTTTGTAATTGTTTTGGAATACTTTTATAGCACTTTAAATTAATAAGAAAATAATATTATAAAAAATAATAAAAATAATAATATTAATATTATTTGCACCATAAACGGTACAGAATATATATTTTACTATGTATTCCATAGATGTATATAGATTTATTTATGTTCGAAAGAGTATAACGGCATTAAAATGCACGCGAAACTATTTTTTCCATCGGCGTATTGTAACGGAATATATTTGATTGGCCGTTTAATTAAACTATGCATCCAATTTTATTGAAAATCTTGCACCAGTTGCATATTTTAAATTTCAAATTATTCGGTAGAGTAGTTTTTGCCCTGCTACATTCGGACAGAAGGACGGACTGAAAAACAGCTGTAGGTGCTACATATCTAAATACCTACGAACGCACCTAAAAAGAAATCTCAACAAAATAACTCGGAAAAAGTAATTTTTTGAATTCTTAATTAAAAAAAATGAAATAAAATACTAAACTACATTGGTTTTTCAATTACATTCTTTTTTATGCACGATTCTTAAACGTGAAACTGAGTGGATGATAACTTGTTTTCTTCTATTTAAATTAATTGAAAAATAGAACAAATGAGTTAAGAAGTAATGTATATCTCTCAGCCGCAAGAAAAGTGAAGCCATCTCGATAAAAAAAGAATTTACAAGGAGGCAAAAGAAAAGTTTTATAATCTTAATATAAGATAAAATTGCAGCACATACCTCTAAGCACTTGCATGAAAGTATAAAACAATGTAGAATGAAGACGACATAAAATGAAGTCTGGACGATTGAGTAAATTTACCTACCCACACAAAGACCTCTCTCTCTTTCATTGTCACAAATGGACATATAACGTAAAAAAGAATTTTTTTGTGCAAGATAATGTTATAAAACTATGTGTATTTTAAGACACAATTATCATCAAATTTAAAATTTTATTTCATTACTATTATTGCTAATTCATTATTGGAAACGGAAAAGGTCATAATTCAAATTCATTCAAATATTCTCAAAATCTTTATTCAAGTACAATACATTATACATATTCCGCAAACAAATGCACACAGGGAATTAAAGTATAGTTGTTACTGAAAATTCAGAAAAGATTTCAACTCTTTTTCTATATATTTTTTATTATTATTATACTTTATTATCCATATTTTGTCATTCAAAAGAATTAAAACTTCAATGTAAAGTAATTTTGCAAGCTAATATTTTGGGAAAATAACATATTATATTTGTAAATATTGCTATGCAGATGTGTTCATATATTTCCATTCTTTTTGACAAACTTAATAGGACTCATGCAATTAGATTGATATTCGTTTAAAGGACAATTAATATCATAGTAAAAAAAAAGTAATCTCTATTTTAGATTTCAAAATTATCTAATTAAATTCGCAATATGAATTCCACTGGGATATTAGAAATACATTTATGGACAGTATTTATGAAAAAAATAATAAAATGTTATATTCTAATTTATAATAAACATCATGTAAAAACATCATACTTCAACGTTCTTGTTTATATTATTAATTTATAGTAATCCCACAGCGCCATAATCATTTCATTATGTCAATTGCTATCAAATATGGATAACGCCCAAAAATAAAGTTCTTTTATGATATGCTTGTTAAAGAAAAGATAAAAGATACATTGTATGGTTGACTGACTCTATTATAATACTTTTTTTCGTTTATAAATAATACCATTATTGATTTTTTTATTTGTATATTTCTGCTTTGATTTATATGCGGGTACTCGTTATGTTATGGGCTATGTATTAATTTTTACGCCTATTGTGACGAGGCGCACCAGTTTGCCAAATGTCGACTTATGAAAATCACTAACTGGTGAGCAGTTGTTCTATAATGCATGACCATCAAATGCCTTCTCCATTAAAATTTTTATCATAGTTTTAGGAATCTAGTTATCTTTTACAAGATTTCTGGTATTAACTATTTTTAATAAATAAGTATGTAGGTAGTTCCACCTAAGATGTTACATATTTTGGAGGCAGGAAAGGTATATCTAGAAAACACGGAATCCCATACGAATGCTGGATTAGAAACGCCTTCTTTATCCAGTAAGGACATTGAAAATGCTCGATTACGCAAATCTCATTTTTGCCCGCAGAGTTGCGAGTGTGGTGCGAATGTTGCTTTTGTTATAAAATTTTTTGTTATAATGGCAAAAAAAAAAAAAAAAAAAAAAAAAAAAAAGTTCTTATTCAGGACTTTTTTTTAGAAATATGCAAATAAATAGTCTGCTGTCGGACTAAAAGCCTTTTTATGGGAAAAAAACATAAATAATGATTTTGTATGATAATTCTCGAAAATGAAGCGTTTTATATTAGATCTATTTTAATGATGTATTGTGAAATGCGTGAAAAACGCAGCAATAGCTAATTCAAAACAGGCTTTTTAAATGTGTGATTTATTTGTGGGTGTCTTTGCAGTTTCCTAGTTGTGTATATGTGCGTTTTAAAATCGTAATGTTTAATGTGAGTGTTTTCTTTAATCTAAATAAAATATTTTCGTATTGTCGTTTGAGTTTGCATTGAAATTCTATTTTGTCTAACACCAATAAAAGCTCTTCCATTCACAGTCTACTTATTTTGAACATTTAAAAATGGGAAGAGAACTATTTCTACATAATTTCCGAAACAATATACTTAGAAGTTTTTGCATTTGAATTTAAAAACTAAAATATAGCAAAAGTAAATAATCAATGATGAACATTTGTTATGAATTTGAATAAATGAGAAAAAAAGATTTTTTTAAGCTTATAGTTTTCTGCAGCATGCCTATTTTAAGTTCCCAGTGCGGAGTAATCTGTTTGTAAAATGATGACAAGAGGATATTAACACCAAAATTTACCAACGAGTTTGTCACAAATTAAAAACTTGTTCATATTCTTGTATTTTAGAAAAGGAAAATTATAATTAAATAACATTGATGCCAGTATTCTTAAAATTAGGCATCCTTTTTTCGTGGGAAAGGTCCTTTAAAATGTTAATGAATTTGATCTAATATACTACGTTAGTGTCTGTGTTGTGAATTTAACTGGCGGAATACGAATTGGTGTTGATTAAAATATTATAGAGGCTATTTTTATATTAGAATCACTTAGGGCAAATATTTATAATATGAAAAAATGTCATTTCAAAGTGTTTCCAGCGATGATAACAGACTGAAATGTGTTAAATGAAGAACTGCACAGAAAAGCTTTACAAATATGTTTTTTTCTTTTTACGAAATGTTTCTAAGTTATTTAATTTCAAAATTATTATCACTGCACAGATGTTAAACAAAAGACCAAAGAAGCAGAAAATTATTTTGGAAACTAGCATAATTTTACTAGGAAATTTCTATTTTCCTAGAAAGCATGCAATTTTTACTTGTTATTTTCTCATCCATCAAGTCGAGTGGACAATGAATTTTTCTTTTTGAACAGTTTCAATATAGTTGAAAGTGTATAGATTTAGTTTAGCTGTTTATTTGTCTGAATAATAAACAACTTACTAATTGATTATTTCCAGCTGAGCGAAAAATTGCCCAGGCCGGGAATCGAACCCGGATACTTGGCTTACAAGGCCAATGCTTTACCTGTTAAGCTATCTGGGCGATAGCCGGCTGGGATTTTTCGCTCAGATAACCTTATTGGTCGTAACATCTGGTCTGTCATTTGAAACAGCTCCGGCTATCGCCCAGATAGCTTAACAGGTAAAGCATTGGCCTTGTAAGCCAAGTATCCGGGTTCGATTCCCGGCCTGGGCAATTTTTCGCTCAGCTGGAAATAATCAATTCGTATGATAACTTTGCCAATCAGTTTGATTGTGTTAAAAATAATAGTAATAAACAACTTGTCCAATTTCCATAGCTGTAACTCTCTGAAAAAAAATTAGATAGCAGTCACTTTTTTGTATGTTAATAAATTCTTCCTTTGATGTTCTCTTTTTAAATGAAATCTGCGGTATTTATAGTTCGTTTACTGGAAATCTTCAACCAATTGTATTGCTTTATTGTCTACCGGGGGTAATTCTCTTTCGAGTACGCTACTGAAATGTAATAGCACTGATGTAATAATATTTTTGATCTTCATCATTATTCATGCATTTTATAGAATAATTAGCATTTAGAGAATTTCACACTGAAATTAGTTACACTATGTCATATACAAAAAAAATCCCTGTGTATGTTTCCATGCAATAATGTCATTTATAAAATGATGAAACTGTTATGGATCATTGCTGCAAACTTTAATATGATTTCGATGGATTACAGAAAGATACAGCAATTAGTTTGGTTTTACCTGTACAATAAGAAAGGTCGTTTGTAAAACAGATTGCGATTGATAACCGCTTTAAGTGCGTTTTCATGTTTATCGAAAAACTATTGATGAAATTAATCGCGCAAATTACCGAATATGGATACTAATTGCAGAAAATGAAATTTTACTGAGTTATAAGTTTTTATTTAGATACCTCATTTTATTAGATGAAAAAAATTTCCTCACACAAAATATTCACAAAAATATTCTTTACACTGTGGTAAACTTTTATAAACTATGTATAATGCATGATTTCTCGTTCTTATATTAAACTAATTTTCATGAAATCTAATTAAAAAGTGTATATGACTTAAATTGTTTAGCCATTTGACTGTTTGCCTTATATCATTTGTAAGTGTATTTGAATATCAGTTGTAACTGATATACAATAGCTCTGAGATTTATTATACCAAGCTCAAAATGCAAAAGGATATCGCGATTAACATTTATAATTCATTTACGAAGGCACGCACTAAATAAATTACCCTACCGCTCGTCGCGAATGATTCTTTGTAGCGTATTTTCAAAATGTTGAACAATTTCTTAATGCGTTTTTTTAAATAATAAATGAACTTCTTATTACATTTCATGCAATTTTATAGACACGGGTTATCGAGTTTTATTAAATCAAGTTCGAAATTTCATAGGAAGTGATGTGTAGCATTTAGGTTTACAAAAATACTCAAAGTACATCCGTTACATTATTTTTACAGTGAAAAAATGTTTAAAAAGTTTTATTATAATGTTACATTACTTCAAATGTACATAAATACATATACATCCGTGAGATATGAATTTACATATAGTATTTTTTTTTATTCATACCATGTTAATTTCCTTGTTTTGTTAAAATGCAATCCTGTGTATTAATAAATGACGAAATCTAAATGTAAAAAACGAAATGGAATATTGTTGTGCTTGTAATAAAAAATGAATAAAAAATAAATGTACAATATTTAACATAAAAATGTAATAAATGTAATTTAATTTAAAAATTAAATGATATTTTTTCCCTTTAATTTGAATTACATAATACGTTTAATAACGTTTGTTACTCACATGTTTTCTATCCATACAGTTATCTAAACAAATACAGGCACCAAACTTACATATAGGCAACATAAACAAATGCAAAATTTTGAGAAATGTTGCTAATTTAGGAGATCTTTATAAAATTCTACAAAAATTTTCGATATTAATACTGATTTCGCTTAATCTAACATAAAAAATAAGTAAATTTTTTCTATTCCGAAAATAGAGTAAATTCTGAATAAATGCATTTTAACATATTCAACGACACTTTTTATGTTCGTGCACATGTTTTAAAAAAGTATTTTAGTTTTAAGAATAAGAAATAAAATACAATTTATGTACATTTTTCTAGTTATAGGCAATGGCGAATTTATATATTTTCTGAATGTATTAATTTTTGTCTGCTTTAATAAAGTATTAAACAAAACACAAAATCGAAAAAAAAATTAAAATACTGAAAACAATGTCTATATAAACCATTAAAAAATTGTCATACACTTTAAGTATAATATATATATATATTTTTAATTTTGGAATATTATGTTACATATACCAACGAATTTAGAAGTAAAATCATTTTATTATATTCTTGGATTAATTTATTTATACCTTAAAGAATTAGCAATATGATACTAGATACATGGATACGCATATAACTAATATATAATAAAATATTCAGATATTTTATTATATGCCAGTTAGATAATGATAAATAAGGTATTAAATGATAATATTGAATTGATATAGACTGAATGTACTTTATTTGTTTTACTAAGATATGTACTATTTGATTTATGCTATGCATGTGAAATACAAAATGTCACGTATGTAGCATTAGTTATACATACAAAGTGTTTCTAGTTTTATAGCAAATGTAATACTATGTAATGTTCTACTATAGTATACAAATCTAGGCAATCTTCCCTATATTAAATTTCTACATTTCCATATATTATCTGAACAATACATCTAATGGAAAGAGAAGGTATGCTTTAACGTAGACACTACGATATAGATTTATCGTGCCTTTGAAATCAATGTTCTATGGCACTATCTATAAACACGATTATCTTACAACTAATGTAATTTGTTCAATGCAGTGACATGTCATATCATTCCATTACGTCAGGGAAAATATTAAAATGACAATGCGAGAAAATCAAAATTTCCTCAAACTAATTTCATTACAGATATTTTTATAGAACAAATGAGCTATGATTAAAAGATATAGTTTAATGATAAAAAGTTAGAAATGTACAATTATAAACTAATTCAAATCAATTATTTTACAATTGGTTAAAAATTTATTTAAATGGTTGATATAATTTATTTTTATTGCATAACGTGGAAGTAAAGAATGTGTTTGTCGATGAACAAATGTTTGTTTTTTTATTTTATAGTACGTTTAAATTTATTTGACTCAGTCATCATTGACGTTCATTGATAAAATCACATGCTTCGCTTCCTGCAGAAAAATTGCTTTGAGTTCTTAATGATAATCATAATACGCTCTTTGTGTTTGACATGCAGCCAAAATTCAAACATAACCTCATATCAATATAAAATATCGTGGAGTGTCGAAAAATCCTCTGTGATCTGATGCCTTAAAGAAATTAAAGAAAGATTTTCTTAACTTAGTCTTCCGCAATATACGTAAAGTATCGAGAGTATCTTAAGGGAGACCCGTAAGAAAAAACCCAAAATTTTTATAATTGATTTTAAAGTAATGAATTTTGGTGTACTATTTAAGAATCTTTTTGTAAGGAATAATTAGAAAAAAATTAACTTTTTGTTAAAAAAGTATATTTTTATGTCGATTTTTGTAATTTTTTTGTGGAAAAATACATTTTTAAAAATTACTACTCCTCATAAAAGTTTCAATATTTTGGTATTACTAAAATTTCTTATATAGTGTTATAGTATATGGAAACGACTTAGGGAGAGATATTTTTAATTTTCTATTTTAATCAGCTAAAAAAAAGAAAGAAATTACGCATGGTAAATTTCCTTAAATTCGTTATAATTTTCATGTTTACCAATTTATGTAAAATTTTCAGAAATAGTTTTAAAATATATTTCTCCTTACTTTTGTTGTAAATTTTTTTAAGGTTCAAAAACATAAACACTTTGTTTCTAAACCATTTTACCACTGATCCTTAGTACTTTGAACTTAGGCAAGATATGGAAAAAGTCGTTTTCAGGAAAACACATTTTAAATGGCCGCTAGTCCTTTCAACTCTAGTGGCTGCAATTAAAAAAAGCTCATTTGCTACCTGTTTTCCAAGTGTCCCCGAGTTCTGAAATTTTGCATGGATATTAGCAAATTTTTATTTTATCGTTTTCTGAGATAAAAATGTTAACTTTTGATGATTTTTGGCAGAAAATGGGGTTCGGGTCTCCCTTAAACGACCAAAGACAAGACTGTATTCAAGGGCGTCACTGGCAAAAGTATTGTAGTATGTTTTCGCAACAGACCATTTATACGATTAAACATACTGATTGAACGAAATTAATGTAGCCTAATCTAAATAATTCTCACCAAGCCAATGATCAATCGTGAATTTCATGAGTGAAAAGTATTTTATTTGAAAGACAAAAAGAAGTAAAAATTTTGTAATGATGCTTAATAATAGTAAGTGCATTGCTCTTTTCAAAGTGAATACTAGTTGAAACCTTAATCAATTAATCGCTAAAAACAATTTGAGTTGAGATTTCAGTCGTTTTAGGTAGAAGCATGAAACTGCAAAAAATAAATCTATTAAAAATTAATAAAAAATGTTTTTCAGCGAATTTAAAATTTCAACATCCACTCCCGAGTTTGTGTTTAAAAGAGGGGGGGGGGGCGTCAAAAAATTCCAAAATGTTTGGACCCGTCATGTGATATATAATCCGAAAGCATTCGGATTGCTCTTTTATAATTTTAACCTTTCTTCCTATACCCCAACATGCTCGCTCGGGAAGTAGTTTTTGAAATTTTTTGAAATCGTAGCGTTTTATCATTTTAGACCAGATTTTTTTACGGAACCCTCAGATAAATATTATTTATCGTATATAAAAAAAATCAAAGAGAGCGGAAGGTTCTTGTCTGGGGGAAGTGGCAAAGACAGAAATTTGGAATTTTCGGGATGTCAATTTCCTAAATTTGGCTGACATCCCTCATGTAATATATCATTGGATTTCTCTTTGACCATTATTTCAAATCATGTACATCAAGTGCCCCTCCACCCTTTCCCTATCTGGCCCCCAATGAGGGGCACTTTTCTAAATTTAGCCTACACTATTTTTGTGATATATTGATGGAAAGCTCTGTGATCACTTATTCATATTATATACTTCCCGTGCCCATTACCCCAATTTACCCCTCTCGGTGAATGCAGTTGTTGTATTCCATCAGGAGGTTTTCTAATAATTAGAAAATAATTAATCTCATCTCAATAACGTAAAAAACAAAAAAAAATCCCATTTAGTTACTGTTTTTAGTTCTCTTTTTGTTCCTGCACAGGTGTACCTTTAATTAACTCTCTCTCTTTTTCTTTTCTTTATCTATTTTTTATGAGGAGGGGTAATTTTCCTGTTATTATTTCTTAAATATTCTAAGTTTTGATACTTAAACTTCCTTATCATTTCATACCTACTCTCTCCATTTCAACTTATTGCAACAAGGCCATAACACCACTTGATTTTTCATTATTGTGGTTCCCTTTTAGCCTTTCTTTGGTGAGTTGTTCCTTAAATCCATGCGTTTTTAATTGCCATGCATTTACTAAATTACTATATAAGCGTGTAAAAACAGATAGTTTAATGACATCATTTAGGACATTTTGATTGTAGATTCTTTAAAATAATCGATGCATGCATCGATTGTGTTCTTTATAATGGTAATTTTTTTTTTTCGATTGGTAAATTTTCGAGAATCGCCCATCACTAGCCATGTCCTAACGGCAGCTTCGGGTAGAGGTGTGAAATTTGAGATAACAAACCTATTAAAATGTTATTAACATTTATTCTTGCGATTTTAGAAAATGTCCGCTTCCAAAAGCATTAACAAGAAGTATGAAATTTTGGCCACTCCGTACCTCAGCAGCAGTTTTAGATAGAGACATGAATTTGAGATTACTTTACCTAATAATAATAAACCTAAGCATGCATTCTATCTATTTTAGAAATTCCCACCTAAGCGGGTTTGATGGAATGGCTGCACGTTTAGTATATTTCATCATATCTCACCAGCAGGTTTAGGTAGAACTGCCAGAATTTCTATATATAACACCTACTAAAAATATTTAAACGTAGATACTTCAGTTATTTTAGCGCTATATTGCCAATTATATCGACTTTGAGCAGGATAATGTAATAGTACACAGATAAAACAACAAGTATGGATTTTGATTAAATGTTAAGACTTTGTATATGTGTAAACTAGATGCATTTTGTTTGATTCAAGACCTCTTTAGAAAAAAAAAAAAAAAAACAGACCAGCGTAGCGGGCGAAGGCTTCTACTAACAGTATAAAAATTGGCAACGTGAAATGCATAGAAATTTTGAAAATTGCGATAAAGATTATATTTTATTCAAAGGTACAAAGATACATCTGCATTATTGAATGCCCTATCTAACGCGAAGTTTTTTATTTATTTATTTTTTTATTTATTTATTTATTTATTTTTAGAGACAAAATTAATTTGCTACTCGAAAGAAGTAGAATTTTGGGAGCTAATAAATTTTTATAGTTTAAGTGAAGTCGCTTCCGTTTATTTCTTGGATTGTAGTTTATTGGTTGAACCATTTTCTTTCTAGGCTATGACGTAAAATTTGGCGACAAAGCTGAATTTTAGAAAGGATTTTTTTCGCTGAGAAAACTCCAAAACACCAGCATGTGAATTCCTCTAATCTTTAAAGAAAAGCGAAATAGATAAAAGTTTGACTAGTTTTGCAGGTCTACTCATTACGCGAGAAATTCAAATGAAGTAAAATGCTTTTTATTCCAGCCTGACATTCCAAATGAAGAATCAAATCTAGAAAATGGATAATTAATTCGACGTTATAATTAAGTTTAATGCTTCAAAAGTCAACGAGGAGATCAACGAATTATATTTCAATCGAATAATGAGGGAGTAGGGGATTAAAAGAAAAAATACTTCATATGTCTGACATTTTTAATCTTTTCAATCCCTAGGTTCTCATTCGGGGACCAGTGCTTTTTTTACCTATAAAAACTAAGACGACTTTTTTTTTCTATTTACGTCATTTATTAATAGCTAAATGTTTCTTGCGTTGAAATAAATTGTTAAATGCCTGCATCTAAGCTGAATTTCTCAGAAAAGAAAGATTATTTTGATCTGAGTTTGCAAAATGTCTAAAAGTGTCCAAAAGAATGTGTGATCCAAAAAGCAACGAATTTTCATCATTATTTAACTTCATACTTATTCAATAATTTTTTTGAGAATTTGTCGAATATTTACATGTTTAAAGTTCTTAAATTTTTAATTGCGTTAATTTAGGTTAATGGTTATTAAATTGAAAAGATATTTTGTCTGTCATTTTCTATGTCATTTTGTTTGAAAAAATAAAATCAATGAATAGCTATTTTTATTATTATTTTAGCTTTGGAACTTAAGAGGTTAAGCCATGAAATTATGTAGGGGGAACTGGGGGGACATTGATACAGATTTTAAAAAAAAAAATATTGATGTCTAGAAAGCAGAAATTTCAAGTTATTTTTCTATGTGATGTCAGGAAAACCTGTGTTATGTGTTATAAAAATGTACAATCGTTGTTTATTATATTATTTTTGCATGTAATTTTTAAAAAATCAAAAAAAGTAATTTGTATCAATGTGCCCCATCCCCGGGGCAGATTGATACACTTTGACACGTCTGGAAAGATGGAGACAAAATAACACCAATGCATATTTTTTCATAGAAGAATAGTTAGCAAACCATTTTATATATGTTTATAGACATTAAAATAGCACACAATTTATTTATAAGCTATATTAAAGCAATCAAAATTAAATATATAATGACCTGATGTCTGGCTGTTTCTTGTGTGTTTGTTGACTGTGGTAACTTTGTCATACCTGTCACTTTAACCCCAGAATTATCTTCTTTCTTAGGAAAGGTGAAAGAATTACCAGGTTTTCTGTTTATATATCGGTTTACAAACAGAATATAAAGAATAATTATATTAAAAATTATGTTTATAATATAATTATCCTGTACTGTTCTGCAGCTTGTTTCTCTTACTTAACATTTATCATGTCGATAATACTTTTTTCTCTAGAGAATCGATATAAGTTTGAGATTTGCCAGGCTGCCGTCCATTTCTTTTGTTAATTCTACTAGCACTAGACATTGTGTAAGTTTGTACGTCTTCTGTTTGCAAAAATACTATGAAATGTTCAAATATAAAGAAATTAGAGCTATTTCACTTCAATAAAAACAATAGTAGAAATTTTTGACGAAAAATGGTTGAATTAAGGAGTGTATAGGAAATAAAAAAAATAAATAAAAGGTAATGAAAAAATGAACTAGAAAATGATTTAGGTTGTATCAATGTGCCCCGACAAAGATTGTATCAATGTGCCCCATACAGCCATTTTGAATAAAATGAGTCGCAAATCCAACACTTCATAATTTATATAACAATAAAAAATGAGGAACTGATAAAGAGTTGCTTTACTTGCCAGGGAAGGTATTCTTTTCGGTTGAAAATAATGGAACAGTCGTATACCATTTGAATTGCACAATTCAAATTTACTTTTGGCCTACAAAAACAATTAATCACCCATCCCGTTTCATCAAACTATTGAATCATTCCAAAACTTTCTGCATGTAGTTAATTTCACTAGTATCACATTTTGGAGTTGTTGTGAAACTTCCTGTAATGATACTGTGTGCTGTACAGGGGGTGTATCAAAGTGCCCCAAGTATCAATGTGCCCCAGTTTCCCCTACTTAAAGAAAATTGTGTATCTAAATATGTTTTTTAAATGTGCATTTTCTGACAATAAAAAATATTTAAAAATCATTATATCATATAATATTAATATCCTATTATTAATATTATTTTTTGTTAAACAAAAATATGGAATTTCTTAAAAGCTTTACTTTACTATAAAGAATAAATACTGAAAGTTATAAAAAAGTTTTAAAAAATGCATGTAAACGTAATAAATATATGTACTAGAAATTTTTAACTTAAATCTCAAATCCTCTTTATATATTTTTTGGTTTTTAATATGTTGTAATATCACGTAAATTTCATAAAATATTAATGTGTGCGATATAATTAAAAAAACATATTTTTAAAAATATACTAATAAATGTATAATTGCAAAAAATATACTAAACTTTCAAATTTTATAGTTTGTTTTCAACCAAAAATTGTATATTATCTATTAATAGTTATACACATAATAGAGTATAAAATGTAAAATGTATAATCACTATTTCGAAATCTTCATTTATCATGGATATAAATATAATATTCATAAAAAATAATATATTTATTAAATTTCCGATATAATGCAATGTTAAAAATATCGTTATTTGTTGTACCAAATGCAACCTCATTTGACTGCTATCAAGTTCACTTCTTCTTATTTATTTAATAATACTACAATATTCAAGTTTGTTCATTAGCTAGAAATATATGTACATAGTTAATAAGATTGTCGAAAAAATTCGGATGTAAAGTAATTTCTTAGATGTTAAAAGAAAAATATTTTACCTTAAAGAAATATGGATGATTATAAAAACTGTAATTTTTAGGTATCATTATAAAGTACCTTTCTTTTTTAATCATACAAATACTGAGCTAACTTACTTTGATAAAAATCTATAAAATACTACTGGGATTTGTGTTCATTAGCGTTTTTATTATAATTTCATTCGTTTCTACAACCATCAAGTTTTTTTTTTTTTTTTTTTTTTTTTTTTTTTTTTTTTTTTTTAAATAAATATTGCTATCCAATCCAAGAAATTTCGATCCAATTATTCTATTTTTGAATTATTTTGAAACTTTATTCTAAAATACGCAAATCAAATGCTATTTTTTGAAGCTAAGTTTTTAATTAAACATAATAAATTTCAGTTTTTTAATGATAAAATATATTCATACAATATGATTATTTTGTATTTAACCCGTTTCAACAATAATAAAAGCAGCTCTAAAAACTGTCGAATGTATAATTTTAGTTCAATAACAAAATCAGCTATGAAAATGTCATACTTGTGAAAAGTACCGTAAAATGGGGTGAATAGGAACAGCGGGGTGAATAGGAACGAAACTTCCCGGTCATACAAATAAATTCATTATGAATATACGTGATGATATTTTTAGTTGCCAATTTTTTTATAAGAAGATAATAACATTTAGAGTTGGGAAATTCAGTTTCTACATGTTGGCACCACTACTGGGGTGTATAAAAAACTTCAAGAGGATCCTCAAGATCCTCATTTTTTTCAACGTCTTCAAAACTTTGTCAGTGACTACAGTATTTTTCGTATTCTAAACCTAAGAGATGGGATTTTTAATTAATGATATTCCTGTAAATGATATGCTGTATTAAATTCTACTTACTTCTAAATAACATAATGAAAAAATGAAAAATGGCTTGCAACATCAGAGGTTTAAGATTTATGGTGTGAATAGGAACACGTTTTCTCTCATGGTTTATTTTTCTATACAGTAATAGTTTCATTTAATATATGAAAACATGTGTGTGAATCTGTATTGTAACAATATTTTGTTTCTTCTAATTACTTGAAGAGTTTAAAGGTGCCAAGAAAATACTTGGTTAAACAAAAAAGTCAACGCCTAATCCAACAGACATGGAACACACACAAAAAAAAAAAAGAATTTAAAAATAGCGAATTAGTTGGAAAAGCTGCACAAAATTAATTTCTGATATCCACAACATTACACAAACATCTCAAAACGAAAAACCAAATAAAAAAAGAGAGAAATGCAAACAGTACTAAGGGCTGGAGATGACGGCGTATTAGTAGATCGTATTAATACATGCAGCGATTGGGGCTACTCAATATTTTCACTTACCCAATGACTACTAGTAAAGGATAACACAGAACATAGGTGAATTTGTATTCTACTTCTGCACATTTTACTACTTCTGTGCTACTACTTATTGTGATTCTACTTCTGCAGTTCGAATACAATTTCTTAAAAGAAATTTTAATATCTCTTGATTTTAAAGTTGTTTTCTAATTTTTAAAAAGGCATATCTTTACTTGTATATAAAATAAAGGCTTAATTCACATTCATTGCGTGTTCCTATTCCTCCCTTATCATTATTACCTGTTTTTATTAACCCTATTCTAGTGTGAATCAAAATAATTAAAATTTATAACATTTGTTCCGATTCACTATTATCTGCGGAGTGAATCGGAACACCATTAAAAAATTAAATAATATATATAGAAACTGTAAAAATGCTTCGTTTTTGCTTAAAAAGTAAAGAGCAAAATAAGACCGACGTTTCTAGTAGAAAAATAAAAAAAATTAAAAAATCTGTTGTTTTTTATTTTATTTTTTAACGTTAAAGTTGAAAAGTGTTCCGATTCATCCCATTTTACGGTACAACAGAAACAATATTTTGAGCTAGAATATACATATATCAAACATACAAAGTTGACTGAAGATGTATATATAAAATTTTTTAACTCCGTATACTCAAAGAGTAATGTTTGTATTTTACATATTTCATTATTTAATTATTAAGTGAAACTCAGAAATGAATAGTTGATTACCACGAAAGATATTTAACAAGAAAATAAATGTAAGAAATATATGATGAAGAAGGTTAAACTGCGAATAATTTGCGAATGTTAAACTGCGTATACTTAAACCGCAACGTTTGTTTTTTATACATTTTATGATTATTTTATAAGAGAAAGAAAATATGTAAAATGATAGTTGATTATCAGGAAATTCTTTAATTGGAACATAAATATATTAAATATATGATGTAAAATAAAGACGTGTATATAAAGTGCCAGAATGATAATTGATTATGTTGAAAATTGTTCAACTATTATATAAATGCATTAAATGTATGATGAATAATGAAAATATGGATACAATAATTTTAGCTGCGCATATTCGAAGCAAAGCGTTTCTTTATTTTCATATTTTATTACTGAATTATAAAGGGAAACTCGTATAAAAATGATTGCTGATAAACTTGAAAAAAAATTAAGGAGAATATAAATACATTAAATATTCGACTCAAAAGAAGGATAAGTATATATAATTTTTAACAGTGTATATTTAAATAATAGTGTTTTATTTTTACACATTTTATAATTCATTTATAAAGGGAAACATATATAAAATGATAGTTTATAATCGTAAAAATTCCTTAACTAGACTATAAATATATTAAATATTTGATGAATAATGAGGCTATGCATGTGATAAAATTTAACTGCGTGATGGTGATAACGAGGGTAAGCTATTAACTTGATTACTTAACGAAGATAACGCAAGCCAAGTTTTCAAATTAGCTATTAATCGTGTTAACACAATTACATACACTTCTGTGTAATATTTTAGTTTTACACTTATATCTGTGGAACATGGTTACACGTAAAACAGTACTAAATAGCAAAATACTCAGATATATGTGTAGCACTGAAAGTTGGTGTTTTCTAATTACAGCAATTCGGATAAAACTTCATATTTTTCTACAATTTACACACTTGTTTGATTAAAAAAATGACAAATTATACACCAGCATTAAGCCAATAAACACACATAAACACAGGTAAAATTTAATGAATGTGTAAATTTTATGACAAAAATGTGCATCATATGTATGCAATTATTCCTAATTTACACATATACTTTTTAGAGTGTGTATGATTGATATTCATTTCAATAAGTCATAATTTAAAAAACCCTCTTGTTTTATTGAAGACAGAAATTCGTATTCATTATACGTATCTGGAAAACAAAGAGATCGATCTGTTGCGTTACATGGAAAAGTATTATTTATTCCAAACACGTAACCTTTCTATATATCTTTTAGTGTAAACGATACATCTCAACGCTTGTCAAAATACTTTTTTTGTTATCTGATATATGATTTATTTGTAAAAAGTTGTTGCATATAATATTTGTTTCTAAATCGAATAAACTCTGTTTATTATACCCTGCAAAATATTTAAATGCAAGAAAAAAAATATTTTGAATATTACTACGTTTTACCTCACTTTCTTATAAAAACATAGTACATTAATATTTCGAATATTTTCTATCTACATTTAAACTTAAATACTCATACATTTTTTTAACACCATTCGATTCTAATTTAATTTTATAAAACATAGCTTTTGTCATATATACTAGGGTAATATGGAATAAACTCTTAGTTTCTTTTTAAAATTTAAACAAGATGATATATAGTTCTTTTATTATTTATAATTAACGCATTCAAATTATAGCATTTCTGATGTGAAGGTAATTCATATAAAAACTTATATTGTATGGTCCTATAATTTTTAAAATTTATTCATAATATATATATACATATTATGTGTGTGTGTGTGTGTGGAAGCAATTTGCAACGTATTCTAAAGGCATATGCTACAATTGAAAATAACAAAACAAAACTAAAGCTAAAAATTTATGATTTTTTTTCAGATTTTTGAATGAGTGTATTTTTAACTATAAAGCTGAACAACGTATTGCTAAGCGCACATTTACCAGCGAACCACAACATAATTTAGTCTCGATTTTGATGAAAGTGGTATCGTTGGAAATATGTTTATATGCTAGTCCTACATAGTTTTTTATTCCTAATGACGAGATATTTCCAAGGATGTCGCTTTCTTCAAAATTGATATTATTTTTTTCGGTTCCCTAATAAGTGAGCACTAATTGTATGAAAAAATTTTCAGGTATCTCGAAAACGGACCATTTTCGATCTGTAGTTTTATTGAGTTTTTTACTCATTGAGTTTTTTTCAACAATACCACTTTTGTAAAAATCGAGACCCAGTAAGTGTGCACTAGCTACGTGACATAAATTGTCGGATATCTCATAAACTACTCATTTCCGACAGGTAGTTTTTTACAGCTTACGATGAGGTCTTTTCAACGATACCACTTCCGACAATATCGATGACTTATACTTCTTGCAGTTTCCTAGTTAATAGTGATAAAAGTAACTAAATCCACAAAAAAAAGAGGTAGCTCATTTCAAATCTTCATGAATTCCGCACTATCTATTCTTACAGTAAATCAATCCTATTTTCATATCCTTTGTAGTATATATTGTCAGTTTACAGATTAGGTTCACTGTGGGAGTGACAAAAACAGATTTTATGCGCTATACAAATAGACTATCTCATTTGTTTTTATGTATATAATGGTTATAGTCTACTACCATGGTTGAGAACCCCTTTTTTCAAAGTTATAAAATAACGTTTTTAAAGTCTTTTGCTATTTAAATTATTTATCCATTACAATTTATGTTAACTGAAAAAAGAATTAATTTTAAAACCTATAAAAAACACATCTAACAGATATACATTTCTTTTTACAGGTAAATGTGAATCAAGAAAAGATGCAAGAGGTCCAATTTTTCGAATGGAGCCACCTTCTAGGGTAGAATTTTCAAACAATAGTGGCATAGAACTGAGGTGCAGTGCAGACGGGTCTCCGCCACCAAAATTAAATTGGTTAACAAGGGAAGGCGGTACAGCTCGCGATGTCGCTGGATTGCGTCATATGAGATCAGACGGAACTCTGGTATTCCATCCGTTTCCAAGATCTGACTACAGACAAGATATACATGATGCCGTGTATCAGTGTTCTGCTTCAAATAATGTAGGAACAGTTTTAAGCAGAGAAGTGCACGTCAGAGGAGGTAAGTTAATGTATCTTTTTTACAATAAAATCAACTGTGGTTATTTTTTTTCAGACTTCAATTATGCATAAACATGCTTCTATTATACGTGATGAAAGTGATGATTTAAGGATTTGTCATATCAATGAACTATAAACATTACAATAATAAAACATCAATAATAAGCATCAATAGAATAATCATTATCAGTACAGCAATAAACATCAAACAATAATGACATAGAACTAATCATATCAGAGGACGACAGACAATATTATAATCTAACATCAATGCAATAATAAACATCAAACAATAGTATCAATAATCAAACATATATCAAACATCCATAAAAAACATCAATACAATAATAATCATTAAACAATTGTAGCACAGAACTATCTCATATCAGTGGTCGACAAGTAATACAATCAAACATCAATGCAATAATAAACATCAATACAATAAAAAACATCAATACAATATTAAATATGTAAAAACATAGGCATAGTCTTAAGGTGCAGGGCTGACGGATTTTTGCCGCCCAAATTAAACTGGTTAACAAGAGAAAGCGGAATAGCTCGCGATGTCACTGGTTTGCATCACATGAGTTCAGACGGAACTCTGGCATTCCATCTGTTTCCCAGGTCTGACTACAGACAAGATATACATGATGCTGTGTATCAGTGTTCTGTTTTAAATAATATAGGAACAGTTTTGAGCAGGGAAGTGCACGTCAAAGGAGGTAAGTTGATATCTCATTTTTACAATTAAATCAACACAATTTTTTGTTTTTTTGTTTTTGATGGATGATAAAAACAAAAATAAACACGTAAAAAATAAAAAGGAATGAATTGTTAAAGGTTCTGCACAAATATGTTACTTTCATAAGTAACAGTCTAGATGATTGGGGGATATGTCATATCAGTGACTATGACTACTAAACAATACAACAATCAAACATCAATAATAAACATCAATACATTAATAAACATCAATACAATAATAAAGACCAAAAACTAGTGACATAGAATTATTTTTATCAGTGGACAACGAACAATACAATAACCTAACATCATAAACAAACTTCAATATAATAACCTAACATTATAAACAAACTTCAATACATTAACCTAACATCATAAACAAACTTCAACATAATAACCTAACAAACATCATACACAAACTTCAATACAATAACCTAACATCATAAATAAACTTCAATACAATAACAAACATCAATATAATAATAAACATCAAATAATAGTGGCAATAATCAAACAATAATCAAACATCAATATGATAACAAAACATGAATACAATAACAAACATCAGTACAATAATAAACATCAAAGAATAGTGTCATAGAATTATAGTGCAGTGCTGATGGATTTCCGCAATCAAAATTAAACTGGTTAATAAGAGAAGACGAACAGCTCGCGATGTCGCTGGACTGCGTCACATGAGATCAGACGGAACTCTGGTATTCCATCCTTTTCCAAGGTCTGATTACAGAGAAGATATTCACGATGCTGTGTATCACTGTTCTGCTTCCAATAATGTAGGAACAGTTTTGAGATGATAAGTGTATGTTAGAAGAGGTAAATTAATATATCAATTTTGCAATTACAGCTACAGGATTATGCTTTTTTCACTCTTCCATAGATTACAAAACAAAGATACAAACATGAAGAATAAAACGAATGTATGATGAAATTTATGCACAATCATTTTTACTTTTTCAAGTAATGATCATGAGGGTTGAAGGAATTGTCGTGTCACTGGATGAACGTTCTGGCTTCTTCTTCGAAAGACGATTAAAATTTATTCTTTAACTTTTTGTGGCTTATGAAGTAAACATTTTCAATTTGAGAATGTTCATAAGTGTTTTATATTATAACGAGTAAAAAGTTAATAAAATAAATCATCGCAAATTTTACCGAGCTGGAGATTTCTCGGGAAAACAATTAAATGTTATTTATACAAATACGAGATAATTCGGTTTAATCAGAAAAGCGATTTTATCTGTGAATGAAAGAGTTCAAAAATGAATAGTTTATGTATTATTAATGTAAAATAATTTTATATTTAAAAATGTGGGAAATTTTCAAGAGGCTAATAATAACTGCCAAGGACAAATTTAAATCTATACACATTTGCTGTGACAGCATCCGTTTGATAATACATGATAAAGCTAGACAGAGATAATCAAAGCCCGTATCATAAAAAACAAAATCAGACACAAATGTCTTTAATAACATTCAATGAACCCCAGAATAATCTAGTCATTTGCATTATTATAAAATAAAATCTGTTTAAATGGAAAATATTAAGCAAATGCTTATTTAACCCTTTTAATAGGAAAGGTACTTTCGTCTAAAACTTTGAAAATAGGGATTCACACTGTTAAAAATAAGTCAATAATGTTAAAAATAAGTAATAATGTGTTCACACACATACTTTTCCTGAATTTCCCAGAAAAAGTCCCATTGTTAAATTTCTCCAATATTTATTGCATGAATTGGATATTTTTCTAATTCAGTTTAAGTAAACATGCTTTTTGCTCACAGTTGCAAAAAATAATTTAAAAAAATCAAGTATTTTATTTACTTTTGATTTCAACCTCAGTAATTTTAGTCGGAAATAGAATTTGACTTTATTTACGCATTTATATTTCTCGATTTCATCAATATTTTTCGGCATATGCCAATCTGATAAACAATGAATTCTATGAGTAAGTGTTTCCATTTAGTGGTCATTTTCTGTAAAATGCCTTAGTTTCTTGTCATACGATGGATCTTTCTGAATCTGTCTACCACCTTATGCACTATTTTGTGTGTCACTTTAAATAGATCTCATAATTAATCACCATTTCTGTCAAATGTAATGCAATCTATCTGACAGCAGAAGAGATTGCATTTCAATAAATATCGTAATCTGCATCACCGTCTGTTAAATTCACATATTTGTAATGTATTATGAAGTTGCAACAATTAAATCGACATATTAGCTTTCATGTCAGAATTATAATTAAATTTAACAGAAAATTAAGGTTACAATATCTACTTAAATTTTGTAAGTCAATTTTCTTTGACCTTTAATGAAGTGAGAAATTACTACGCTTTCCATGCGAAAAATAAATAGTCACATTCATATAAATACATTTTAAATTATAAATTCACAATTTGTTACACATATAACTATTGCTTAAATTAAGCCCTAATTAATCATAATTGTGTGTGTAAATTGTGAGACATTGAAGATTCTTTCAAATATTTCCCGAAGGCCATCGATATCTATGTTTTTTGTGTTTAATGGTGGCGTAATAGTTGCAGCTAACTAATACATTAAATCAATATTACATTACAATAATACATTAAAGCTAATACATTAATAAATTTTGATCTATTCAATTTCATATGTGCTGGATTATCTTCAGTTTCAAGTTTGTCACAGAATCGCCGATTCACTAGAAAGTAGTCCATTCTGTGCTATGGTTACAGTCTTGTCAACATGTGATATAGAGAAGTGCCAGACTAGTTACCATTTTATTTGGTTCAATTGATAAAATATCAGTGCGCTATATCGGTGAACCGGGTTGGAGTCCCGGCTTCGAAAATTTTTAACTCGGTTGGCTGTACGACTTTCAAGCAATTTAAATTTGAAATATTAGAATGATTTGCCTGATGTCCCTTGCTATTCTGTAGTTTAAGTTCGTTTTGTGGGAGTTAAAAGCTTTAACATCAAGCTACCATATAATATATAAAACAATAAAATATTAATAAATGCTATATCAACTGGATTTGTTTTTACATTTTTTTTCTTTAATGAGTCCGAAAAATATATTTTTGTTTGTTACATGTGCTAACCCCTAGACCCCCTCCCTCGACACACACACACAAAATTTCGTTTATTAAGATTTGATATTTTCTTTTATTTGCGTCTAAGTAACGTTAATAATTTTTGATTGTCATATTATTATTTTTGAAACGATTGATTTTACATCCCTATATTTTTAGTATATTTTTATTTTATTTTATTCATTGAATGATGTTTTATCGGATATTTTATTTTAATCATCAGTTGTTTCCAATAAAACTAGGTAATTTTGCTTTTCTAATGATAAATATTGTTAACATTAAATCAAGATTTTATGAAATATTTTAAGTAGAGTTTAACATGTTTACACTTAGGCGCATGGGATTAATTTAAAAAAAAATAGCGACCTATTCTAGTTTATTTAAACACAACGTCGGAGAATAAAATATTTTTAACGTTGCAACTTTAAATATTTGATATCCATTTGACTTCACGTTTTCGCAAAAGAATTTTATCCAAGTCCCTTGTCAACATTTTTGTCCTTCGTACTTTAGCTTTACTGCTTCTGTATTTTTAAAAGTTAATGTTTAATGTCATATTGATCGATATATGTGTGTGCCTCCATTTATCTTTGAGCAGTTACTTATCTGCATTTTTATTCATACAATTTTTATAAAAGACATATGTTTGTAACAAGAATGACGCTTATCACATAATCAGCTTAAAATATTAATATAATTCATAGCTAAAATTGCACAAATGTATGTAATTTTATAGTTTTAGAAATATCTTAGCAAAAAACGAACAAAAATCTAAACACATTCTAAAATTCTCTTCTAGATCGTAAAGAATAAAGTAGTGTCCAACTTTTAAAAACAATAATAATAATAAAATGATAAAAATAATTATTATTTTTATTTTATTTCTAAGCAAACATCCTTATATGATACAGTGTCTTTTAAAATTATAGTGTCTTTTAAAATTATAAAGTTATTCTCTTTTTACCCACTGGATGCAGCTCGAAGGAGGCTGCTGCCCTTCGGACACACGTAATTGGACACGTAACTAAAAATAATTTTGGAACTATTACTAAAATTTGCTTGGTGGCTCATACTAAAAAGTTTTAACTTAGTTATAAAAAAAATTATTTTGTTCATTTTACTAAAGAAATGTTTGTTTCACTTGCAAAAAATAAGTTTGTAAGGGTTATTAAAAAATTCTGTGGAATACAAATTTACTAAGAAATTTTTAGTAACCTCCTGAATTTTTTTTTTACAGTGTACATCACAGTTCGTACATGTCCGCTCTCATCCGTACAATTATCATACCTTTTACAATTTTTACAATTAACATTTTTTGCGGATCTCTTGATGTTCTTTGACGAGTTGTGATTACGTGAATTTGTGCGTAAGTGTTTCATGATTTTGCTTTATTGATTTTAAAATATTATTCTATTTTAAGTAATAGAATAATATTTTAAAATGAATCAAGATGCTGTAAATCTTGCTCTTCTGAAAAGAAGAACTATTGAAATTTTACTTGAAATAATCTTGATATCTTTATAATACATGTGTCCTTTTGATATCCAGAAATATAAGATGACTATTCTGAAAGTTAATATATAAAATAAAAGTAAATAAAGAGGATGTATAAAGAGGATTTTTTCTTAAATATTGAAGTGTTTCTGGAGTTTCTAAATTTATAAAAATAAAACATATCGTTTTTGCTTCTGAACACATGCAGTAATATGTGTAACAAGAGAATGGAAAATAAAATATTCCATTCATATTTAAAGCAAATTAAAGTGCCGACTCAACATTTATCGATAATGGAAATTGAATTTCTTGAAATCATAATCGTATATTTTAATAGAAAGCCGCCCATCCTGCAATATTTAAGAAATCAAAATGAAGGCCAATAAGGATTCTCACATTCATGCATCTAAAGAACTAAGATTTTCTAAAAAATAGATATTTGATGTTATAAATTAGACGAGCCGTAACCTTGACTAAAACTGCCCAGAAAACCTGTGGAGATTTTTGTTACAAAATAATTCCCTACAACCAAGTTGATAAATTTTGTTGACAATTCTATCACAGTAAAAGATTTTTATTTTTATTAAAATATTTTTTTAATTAGCTAGCAATATGTCTGGGGAACACATATTCTTGTAACTGACAGCATACCTTGAAATGAATGTATTATTTGTAAAGGAGAAAAATTAGAGAATAAAACTTTTAATAATACTTGTTTTAATTTTTTTAAGTAAAATATATGTAAAAAAAATTATTATCGATTTTTTTTCTTACAGTATTATGTTTATCTTGTTTGTATGGTAAAATTGAATAATCTGAAAATTATATTTTTTTGAAAGCGTTTAATAGAGAAATGGACTGAAACGTAAAAGTATAAACAAAATAAAGTACTTTATTTATCATGTTTGAAAGGCTTTTATAATTTCGAACACTCGTAAAAGTTATAGGACTGTCAAAGTATTTTCTAAAAATTTTGAAGTTGTTTAAATAATGCTTTTGCTTAAATTTTTAATGGTTATAATTTACAATGTTACATTTTTTATAAATATGTATAAATATGTACAACAAAATTATAATTAAAACTAGCTAAATTAAAGTTGTTTAGTAAATTCCGCATTATTTCAGACTGTTTTCTTTAAAGGTTATTCGACATAAAATTCGACGTATTTTTTTTTCATTTTATTTAAATAATAACCGAAGATAAATCACTAAATAAACGACTAATTTATATATTTTTGTAATTTTCAGTTTAGGAAACTAGGAGTCAATTTTAGGCCACTGATTGCTGAATTTGGACCACTTTTGGCATTTTTTTAAAAACTAGAATGAAACTTAAGATTGAAAACAATAGCTTGTACTGATGATTTGTTTAGTTAATATATGAATAGATTGGCCAGATAATAAGCAGATAATTTTCTTAATTGCAGTTTTTTAACCCCTTGAAGGGCGGTGGGATAAAATACATTTCACTTAATTTTAATTGCGAAATGCTACATTGACAGCAGTATTTTTAAATGAAAGTTTCATTTTTATCAAGTAACGTTTTTTATTTATTTTGAAAAAAAAATGTTTTTAAATTTTGGTTTCGATTGATGATTTCAGCATTTTAAGCATAGAAGTGCTTTGCCCCTCAAAGGGTTAATAGGAGTATTTCAATTATAAAGAAAATGATTGAAGGAAATTACAACAAATACATGTTGAAGAAATCTTCTTTTTAAAATAAAATTTCTAATAATTCAGGATATCAAAATAAAAATCATAACAATAATGATATTGCTAAATTTATCAGAAAAATAAAGTTGCAGAAATAATTCAGTCTTAAATTAACATACATGGTTTTATTTTATATGCACTGGAAAAAAAAATAAATTCTCGTGCACGCTTTGCTTCACACTTTACATGATAATTAAATAACTGAAAACTAGTTACTTAATTTCAATTCTTAAACATTGATTCATATTGTGAATACATTAAAAATTTACTCTTATTTTCAAACATTTGATTTCGTTGTATTTAGTTTCTGTTACATTGTTTTATTATTTATCAGGGTTGCGAGTGGTCAGGGATAAACGCAATCAAAATAAGAGAACAGTACCAATGTTTTCTTAAAGAAAGTACTTCAAATAATTTAAAGGGATTAAAAAAGGCGAATTTTTCTTTAACAAAATACTGGTATCTAGTACCTATTTTGAATATATTTTTCCCTGACAACTCGCCCCCCCCCCTGTTTATTATCGCAAACTTTGATTTTTATAAAATTACTTCTATTCCTACTCATTAAAACAGTCTAGTAATGTTTGGCCTAGTTTAAGAAACTTGGGGTCAATTTTAGGCCACCGGTTGCTGAATTTGGACCACTTTTGACATTTTTTTTTCAAATTACAATAAAACATAAGACTGAAAACAATAACTTATACTGATGCTGTTTTTAGTTAATAGATGAATAGATTGATAACCAGAAATGATATTTCGATGTTGCTCCAAAATTTAAGTAAGTTACGTCAGAAAATATATGAAGTGGTCCTAATTCGGCTACCGTCTTCTATCGAAAATTTCATGTTTCAAGCATTCTTTTTTAATAACATTAAATTTAAAGAATAATATGTAAATTAAGTACTATTTTAATGTATTGTTTCATTTTACCGACTATTACTGGTGTTTTTAAAAAATATTTAAACATATAAACTTTCTCAAAAGACTTTTAATTAGTGTACTAAATTCTTATAAACATTTTAAATTTATGTTTTGTAACTTTTTTAAATTAAATATTAAATTTACAAATGTTTTTCATTCACATTCATTTTCAAATTTCTTATGATTCATGTTTTGCAATTTTTTAACAAAATTTTGCAAAATGTACATTTTGATCGATCAATGCAATTTTCTTTCGAAATACTTTATTTAATTTCACTAGCAGTCGTGTTTATTATTAATTTCCATTTCAGTATACTTTATTATTTTCTGTTGTAATGAAATATTTTTTTTAAATAAATGTTTATGTTTATTTCTTACGAGACAAAAAGGTTTCTATTTTATTGCATATATTGTTACTTTAAAACTTGTAAAACTAATAAATGTCATTTTTTAATTCTATGTAAACTTTCCTTTTCATTTAATATTGAAACACAAATATTCCAACCGAAATTCAATGACTTATCCTTGTAAGTAATAGAGATAATCCTTCTCTTTAACGCAGTTATAAAATTTTGCAGGCTCGTTACAGGAAAAGAAGAGATGTCAGTTTAAAAGTTGGTAAAATAATTAATTTGTCCCTAAAGATACTTATTAACAGGGAAATGCATATACATCTACGCTATGCAATAAACGTTGAGTTTTATTACCAATTTTTTAAAATCATATTATTTATTTATTTACTTATTTAAAAAAATATTTATATTAGAGTGCCTAAAAGGATATTTTCTACGCCCATTTATAGATATATATATGTATAAATTTCTGATTTTGATTCCAGTTAAGAATCAAAAGAAAAATATTTACGATGAAATTACAAAAGAATACTTATTTGTTTTAGCTGATTACGGGGAAAGAGTACCTTTGAAACCATTAATTTAATTTTGAATAATGCTATAATATGTTTGGTGATGCAATACTTAGTATTAAAAAATGTGTAAATAGTCTTAATATAAATAAAATAGATTAAAAAATTTTGCAATTATTTACATACAATGTTTTTGCCCAATCAACCTCATTTTTGATCTAGATTTAAAAAAGGAAAAAAGCTGTAAGTATGTACATGCCTACAAATAAGACTATCATGCGTCAAATATTCAGACATATATATCAAATATATTTCGCGCATATGCGATATCACACACACACAAATTGTCTGTGGGTATTTAATATATGAACGTAAGGAACATTTGAAATACGTCATTGCTCGCTGCGATTAGTTTCATTTACAAATGATTTTATTAATTAATAAAACATATAAATCACAAAAAATAATATTATATGTGATAAATATTATTCAGATTTATAGTCTATTTGTGTCAAACATGTTTATTTAAAATAAAATATAAAGTTTTACACATTTTCTGGCATTATGCTGTTTATTATTTGAATAATAAAATCCATTAAATGGAGCTATAAATATAAACAGAAATAACCATTTACATAAAATTTCAATTCAAGAACTTGAGAAAAAGTATTTTAAATTTATTTTTCACATTTCCAAATTATACTCATGAACAACCTATATTATCATCTCTATATTATCATAAGCTTGAGGATTATGCAAAATGTCTCCGAATATTTAACTTTTCTCTACATGATATATAAAGTAATATATGGGCAGAATTTAAGTAAATCTAACTCCACTTCTGTAAATCTATTAATAATCAAAATTTATTTTTCATATTTATAATTTTCTTCTTATGCAAATAGATTAGCGTAAGAGATAAATACATTAGCTGTGGCAATTTTTATCTTTTTTAACATTCAGGTTAATGTTACATATATCTATTTAACCCTTTCGAGTCCGATTTTTTTCTTTGAATTTTTAGGAAAAAATACTTTTTCGTTAATAACATTACCGGTTGCTCTTTAAATAGATTAATTAGCATTTAACGGATATTTCAATGTCTGAAAGATTACGGATACAGTTGTATTGCGCACAATTCAATTCAAATTCATGTGACAATAAGCTAAGGAAGATATTTTGGTGATTTTATAAAATACTTTATTACAATAAGATTTAATTTATATTACAACTTTCTAATACTTTTTGTGCTTTATTACATATGATTGTTTAGGAAAGTAAATTTTATTTCAAATATAAATATCGAAATATATGTTTAAAAGAAAGGAATAACAAACGGCGCAAAGAGACTTGGGCAACTACTAATTATTATTATTATTATTAAATACCTAAACATAAATGTAGTCATATAGTAAATGCATAGATATATATTTACAATATGTCATGTAAATAAAAGCAAAAATCTTTCTTAGAAAAAAAATATTGCTTTAAAAGACATGCACCATTAATAGTACACCAGAACCGAAAGGGTTAATATGTTTACAAACAAGGATGTGATATCGTTTTTCTATGTAGTCTGTTAGTATATACTATAAAATATGACAGGTGTTTCTTAATCTTTAAAAATGTACAACAATCAGGAACACAAATATGCTACAGTTTTTTCAAAGCCAATATCAAATATATGTCGCGTATATGTGATATCACAAATGTATGTCAAAAGTATTTGTGGGTGTTCCATCTATGAATTTCTGGATGTTTGAAATATGCCACTATTCGCTGCTGCCAGCTTTTTTATAAAATCCTTTTATTAATTGTTAAATTTTATAGATCACTAAAAAAATATTGCATGTGATTATTATTTTTTAGATTTATTGTTTCTTTTTCAAGTTAACTTAAACTGATACATAACTTACATATGTCTAACATATATATATATAACTATTATTATTAACTATATTACATATATATATAACTTACATTATTGAAACATAACGTACATATTTCCTGACATTACGCTGTCGATTATTTGAATAATAAAATCCATAAAAAGGAGCTATAAATATAAACAGAAATAGCCATTTACATAAAATTTCAATTCAAAAACTTGAGCAAAAGTTTTTTTAAATTTATTTTTCACATTTCTATAAAACACACTAAAATATACTCATGAACAATCTATATTATCAGCTCCATATTATCATACAGAAGACATAGGTTTGAGGATTACAAGAAATATCTCCGAATATTTCACTTCGTCCTACGTGACATATAAAGTATAATATGGGCGGGCAGAATTTATGTAAATCTAATCTCAACTGTGTAAATCCACGATTCAGAATAATTTATTTTTCATATTTATCAATTTCTTTTGTGCAGTCGGTTAGGCTGACAGTTAAATATATTAACTGTGGCATCAGAGCTCTATTTTATTTCTGTTTTAACATTAACGTTAATGTTGCATATTTCTTTTTAATATGTTTTCAAAGAAAGATGTAATATATTTGCTTATGTAGTATGCATGTATACACTCTTAAAAATGACATATGTTTCTTAATCTTGAAAAATGTACTGTAATCAGGAATGAAAATGTACTATAACTTTTTCCATGTCAACGGTCATTCGGAAAAGCATTTCTCAACCTTTGAAAATCTCAGACAACTGTCTGTTTTCGATATTTAAAGCATAATTTAAATAAATTGAGTTTTCTAAATTAACAATATCACTGTTACAGATGCTATCAATTCTCGGGAAAGTATTTTGTTTTCAGAAAACAAGATTAACAGACAGGCATACAGTATTAACATTTACATAAAAATTAACTTTACTATATTATAATTGCACGTACAAATCCAGATATGTAGCTGAAAATGTTTACTTGAGAAATGAAAGAATCCAAAAATTGATTTAGAGAACTGATGAACGCATTGTAATGTGTACTATGAATGGTTTCTGAAAAATATGGACAGCTAATAAAAATTATTTTTGTAAATATTTCTGTAAATTTCAAAATCAAACCGTTTTCTTGGGTTTCTAAATATAAACTTTTACTCAAAATATAAACTTAATAAAATCTGGAGTAACATGGAAGAAGATATTATATGTTTGCTTTTTTTAGTATTCTACATTTTTGTAGATTAAAATGCATCGCTCATTCTTTATAGTGTGTGCTGGATCATTATAGTTAACCATAGTTACATTAAAGTTGTGTACATATCTAACTATCTTTTATAAAATTGTGAAATTTTGTAAAAAACATAATGAAAGAGCGGGAATTTGATTACGCGACAATGTAGTTCAAAATCTCGTTCAAGTTTTGTTGTGATCGAGATTTTTTTCAATAGCGTGCGACCCCTAGCTACGGAAAGTGAACATAACTAATTTCAGGTTTTAGTAATATCCATGGTCGTAATTATGACAACTGAACACTTGGTGGATAGGGTAGTTGAAATTAAAAGCAAAGTTTGTAACGTAAACTTAAACTGTTTTGAATGATGTATTTACATACTAAAATATTAAATTACAGTTCGAAATTAATGTTAATTTTGAATTTATAATGGAATATTATAATAATTACTATAAACTCCCGTTCTTGCAAATATTTAATAAGCGCCATTTTCCAATTAACTCGATTTTTTGAAATTAAGTATTTGTGCCTCTCTCATTATAATTATTTTTCTTCAGTCATGAAAGTAAAATCATATAAGAAACGAACGACCACACAAATGACATGAAATTTAACCAATATGCTGCCAAAGCAATCGAAATTATTTAGGCGTAGATTAAAAAAAAAAAAAAAAAAAAAAAAAAAAAAAAAAAAAAAAAAAAAAACTTTTAATTCAACATATGACCCTTAAATGCAGTAATGTTTGTGATGGGGATAAAGTACAGTTATAAAACGTCGTGTTCAAAGTTTTGGTGTGACGTCAAGAAAATCGCACATTGATGAAACAGTTTAAACTGAAAGAACATGTCAATTTATTCATTTATCTCGAATGTTAAACTTCAGTAAAGATACATACACTAAATTCTAGAATTTGCTGGACATTTCGTTGTTTAAAACGTATCGATAAAACTGCTATTAAACTATCCCATCGGCTCCCATCGGTTTAATTGTCCGTCCATCACAACGTAATGTAGATGTTTCACAGTCAAAATATTCTTTCTCTGTACATAAACTGGAAAAAAATATGCATACAGTTAGTAAAAAGCGAGTGGTTATACGACCAAAATGGTAAAAGGAAAAACCTGATCGGAACTATCACCGCCGAACAAATAACTTGACAAATTTAGAGGGACAAGATTTTGTCAAGATTTCCAACAGTTAGTAGATGAACTTGCGCACGACATATGCACATAAGCAATAAAAATTTGAAGCACACATACCTAGTGTAAATAGTTCATTATTCTACAGCGAGGCCGTCCGCTGGCGCCATGGTGCCCTTTGAGGATTTTCTTGGATTATTTGTTATTACACTTTTAAAAAGTAAAATTCCAGTAGAAATAATTATTTCTTCAAATTCGCTAATATTTGTATATGACGTACTTTCAAAAATCTGTAAATACGCATTAAAAACCAAAAACATACTCTGAAAATTTTTCATGCATATTTTTAGAATTCCTATTTATTTTTTATAAAGTGTTATTATAAAGCTTAAATTTGGTAACAATTGGAATTAGCTTTTTTCAATACTTAGGAAATAACATAAAAGTAAATATTTTCTATCTTTTTTCATCCCTTTGAAGACAAGTATGCACCTAAGTTAAGCTTTTTATCTCACAGGCTGTCATAGCCTGAGAGCTTATGTGCCCGTCCGTTTTGTATATACATTCGTATGTTCGTTCGTGCGTAACGCGATGACTCATGATAAAAATATCGGATCCACTTGAAATTTTGTATATAGGTATATCCTGATAAGGCGCTTCCCTGATTAGTTTTTGGAGTTCATTCGATATGCATAAGAGGGGGAACGGGGGGCTCATGCCCCTCCCCTTAATTGATATAAACGGGATTTTCATGCAGAATTAACAGTTTTCGTTCAAAATTTAGATATAGGCTCATTCTGATGAGGCGATTCCGTGACTGTCATTAGGTGTTCATTGAATAAGTATAAACAGGGGGAACGGGGGGCTCATGCCCCTCCCCTTAATTGATATAAACGGGATTTTCATGCAGGATTAACAGTTTTCGTTCAAAATTTAGATATAGGATCATTCTGATGAGGCGATTACGTGACTGTCATTAGGTATTCATTGAATAAGTATAAACAGGGGAAACGGGGGGCTCATGCCCCTCCCCTTAATTGATATAAACGGGATTTTCATGCAGAATTAACAGTTTTCGTTCAAAATTTACGTATAGGATCATTCTGATGAGGCGATACCGTGGCTGTTATTAGGTGTTCATAGAATAACTATAAACAGGGGGAACGGGGGGCTCATGCTCCTCCCCTTAATTGATGTAAACGGGATTTTCATGCAGAATTAACAGTTTTCGTCCAAAATTTAGTTATAGGATCATTCTGATGAGGCGAGTCCGTGACTGTTATTGGGTGTTCATTGAATAAGTATAAACAGGGGGAACGGGGGTTCTGATGCCCCTCCCCTTAACTTGTATAAATGGATTTTTCAATCAGAATTGTCAGATTTCGTTCAAATCTCTGAATAGTTTTTGAAGTTTATTGGTTAAGTATAAAAGAGGAGAATAACTTCTCTTAAATTATATAAATGCTAAATGGGTTTTTATTAAGAATTATCCAAATTGCTCTGAATTTTGGATATAGGTTTTTTAATATGATAAAGCATGTACTTGATAGTTTAGGAGGTTAAATGATTAAGCATAAAAAAGGAGAAAGGGGAGAGCTGTTTCCCCTTCTTATTTTTTTTTTCGAAAGTAATTAACGAAAATACAAGGCTGTAATGTACAATTAGTATGCGTAGCCTGTGAGCTCAATGCCATCAGTTTAACTGGGCAATATTCTTTTTTATTTCTTTTTTCTCTTGTCACAGGGGCCCGTTGACTGTCTTATACGAGGCTTACATTTTTTTTATAACTTTTAAAGTTTTTAATTTTAATTTTATTTATTTATTTATTTATTTATTTATTTATTGCTTAGAACTAATAAAACAGTGCAGAATAATTTGAATTCTGAGTTCCTGCTTTCAAAATAAATCAAAGCGTATTTTCCCATTTTAAAAGAAACCTAGCCCAATACCCCTGATTTACATGTTTATTGTTATTTTTGGTATTACAGGCACAGTTAAAAAATTTTATACCATACCCTACAAATATTTTTGAGATAGATATCTCACAGAAAAATGTGCAATTTAACATTTAATGTATCGCCAGAACAGTACTGGTCGTTTGTCTATCGCTGTAAGATTCATTTGCATTACGTTAACACGTATGCATATACTGATGCTGTGCGATAATACTACCGCATGTTTTCAGTCTTATGAATAATAGCGCTCTTCATTGAGTGCAAAGAGCTGAAATGAGCCCCTACTCAATAAAAGACTGGACAAGCCGGCCCTACCGATATCCTCGCAATTGTCCATTGCGCTAAAAACGGCGGAGAGCAGATTCAAAAATATTCTACGCCAATTGTGTCCATATGAAAATGCTTTACTCTTTACTATTGCTTCGTCCTGTTTCTGCGAAGATGTTTGCAGTCCTTTTTCTCAGTTATTGTATGTTCTTTATTTCCGTAATAAAGTATTACACTAGTTTACAGTACATCTGTTGCCGAAAAAATTTTAGCTGTCGCTGACTACATATGATATGCTATTTTCAAAAATATAATTAGAATATTGTAATAAGCTCTTGTTTCTGAGTTTCAGCTATGTAGGTATTAAACAGAAAAAAAATGCATTTACTAAGAAAACTTTACTAAAAAAAGTAATTAATCATTGAGTTTTTAAAAACTTCCTTTTAAAGCTCTTCTCCGATGTGTAGACTTTGGAAAATGACGTATCAGAGACCAACAATAGTCAGTCATCACATTCGTATCCCAGAAACCCTGATGCATGCACTCTCCCTGCTCTTCGCTTATATCTCCTAAATTTTCCTGAAACATGTACAGGTGACTATGGAGGAAGTGAATTTTATGCTCATATTGCATTCGTATTTTTTAATTGTAACGGAAAGTCTTCTACAAGTTCAATATAATTTTGAAATTTAACCCTGTAATACTATATTTCTTTCACGGTAAAAATTCATTTTAGTATCTGAGGAAAGCAATTTTTCCTTTTAGTTATGATGCTAAAAATTCTGAAGCTTAGTTAGAAAGATTTAAATCTCTTACAAGATCATCTAACTCATTTTAGGAAAAGCATTTTGGTTCATTTGACATACCTTAAAAAATCAGCATCATTTTATGATGAGCTTCGACCTTCTATTTCTTGTTCTAATGGTTCAGATATATTTTTAGGTTCTGGCGAGTCAGGCGAACGGTGCACTGGACGTTGAACACAACTAGTACTTAGGTAATGCCATTTAGATCGATTTTTAGTGTTTAAACCGTTTACGTTCACACTATGAAAAAAAACAGTCTTCAAGATGATTTCGTGGTTCTCGCCAAATTGTCGGTATTCAAAATTTAAAGGCACTTCTTTTACGACTTTTCCATAATCTTAAATATTTCACCCACGATTTGCAAACACAATTGGGAGCCCAAGACATTTCATTTTTATTCAAGAGCATCCCAAAGTACTCAAAATAAGTATTTTTCACCAACTCTCATATAAGTTTTCTACAATTGTTAAATACATATTCTCTGCATATATAGCAAAAATGATCTGGATTGTTTAAAAAACGTCTTCTTGAACTATTCATGTCGCAAAAACTTGAGAAATTAATATTAACATAGTAAAATAGGCATGTTATCGATTGATATATATCTTTAAAAGATAAAAATAAAAAACAATGTAACTCGAGCTGCTCAAAAATTTTTTCGGTTAGATTTGACAAAAACAAGTCATAATTAAACATTTTCAACCACAGAATTCGCGGCAACAGACAAAAAGTTTAATTTTGTAAACTAGTGTTATTTTTCTCAAACTTCGGCCTATCGTTTTCATGAATGCAGTAATTGAGAAAATAGACCTTGAACATCTTCGCAGAAACAGGACGAAATAATAGTATGGAGTAAAGAATTATCATACGGATCTGCACAACTAACGCAAGAGATTTTCAATGCTCTGTTCGTTATTGCGGGGATGTCTGTAAAGTAATTAACATTGGGTATGCTTCTTTCAAATTTTTTTCGGCAATGAGCGCATGTTGCGAATAAGCCCATCATTATGTATATAGCGCCATCTGTCGGTTTTTGTTTTAAGAATTTTTTAACCACGACGGAAACATTGCCATTGTTTTGGTAATATAATGGGGAAATTTGAGATAATTTTGATTAGTGGTTATTTTCTTATAAAGATTTACTTTGACAAAAAGTATCAGTACATTATTTGTAGATTATAGCAGATTCGAATGGGATTTAGAAATATCATTTTAAGAACAACCTAGAAATAAATTCGACAATTTTGTGCATGCATTGAAGACATTTTGATAAAAATGAACAATTACAATTTCAACATTGAGATTTGTTGCAATTAAGATTTATTAAGTAAAGAATAAAGGCTTATATATAAAATTTAACGATGCTGCAGTCTTATTGATGTCTGTTGTAAAATGCGTAATAAGCGAAATTTTTGACGAACTTTAATCATATTTAACCCCGAGTTTAAAAGTTTTTTTTTTTTCGTCAAGTAAATGTACGATACAGTAAATATTTTTTTAAATGTATAAATTTTGAAAAGAATATCATATAATTATTTTCACTAACTTAGAAATTCTATAATTTGAATTAATAGGGAGATTATTTTAATTTATTTAAAACAATCCTTTTTATTTAAAAGATACATAAAAGGTACAATTAAATTAGGTAAATTGATAGCATAAATTTGCAAACAAATAATAGCTAATATTTTTCAAAATTTCAATTCGATGTTTCAATATTTAATAAAAGTTCTTTTAATAAAAGTTCTTAATTTAATATTCCTATGAGATACATTTTTTAGAAATATTTAATAAAAGCATGTGTGTCTTACAAAATGTATAATATTTTTATTTTTATTTATCAAAAACGTGTATTTTTTACTTTATTAAAGACTGTAATAAAAACTCAATAAAGTATAGATTATATGCAATTCTTGTGTTTCCACACTTTATCAAAATAATAATAATAATAATAACAATAAGATGTAGTATTATGCCATGTAATGAACATTTAAATTTACAACCTTAATTTAAAAAAGAAAATAAAGTTTTAGAGAATGTACGAGATTCTAATGTTTCAAGTATGACAAAGTTAAAAAAAAAAAAAAAAAAAAAAAAAAAAAGATGGCGATATTTTTATCGGTGTTTTGAAATTAGAGTGAGCAGCGTCGTAGTCTTTTGTGGTACACCGCCATCTATTAACAGAAATTTAAATATTTATTAGCATACAATATTTTCAGCATGAAAGAGTAGTTACTTGAGAAATACAAGGCAACTGTAATGAGATGTGAGCAAATAAGAACAAAGTAACTGTTTATTTAAAACATGCTTCTAACATTCTACAGTATATTTTGATTTTCTAACGTTATATTTAGTCTCTAATAGAAAATTATCACGATTTATGTACAGGGTATTTCACAAAGGACCCCCAACTTTAAAAATCTATAACTCGGAAACGGTAATAGATAGAAACATGAATCCAGTGGTTTGTTTATTAAAAAAGACGTAAAAATCTAATAAATAAATCAGAAAATTTAGTTAAAAATAGCGCTCATAGATGGCGCTGAGAGCGTTTAGACCTTCAAAAGAAACACCATTAAAAATTTGATACCTTTGCTGCATCGTCACTCCACCACTTATATAGAAAACGATTACTTCGATGCATTATGGAAGATTCTCATTCGTCAAAATAGAGATTTTCTATAAAAGCAATGGAGTGACGATGCAGCAAAAGTTTAAAAAATTTAACAGTGTTTCTTTTGAAGGTTTTAACGCTGTCAGCGCCATCTATGAGAGCTATTTTTAACAAATTTTTCTGATTTATGTATAAGATTCTTACGATTTTTGTAATTAATTCACCACTGGTTTCATGTTTCTATCTATCACCGTTTCCCAGTTATAGATTTTTAAAGTTAGGAGTCCTTTGTGAAACACCCTGTATATACTTATATAGACAAAGATCAGTTAGATTAGTGATTTAATTTTTGTTAAGTAGTTACTCCTGATATCCAAGAACACCATATTACTGAACGACTACTGCTATTAATGGATCTTATTATCTAAATGCTTAAGTTAACGTACTATTATAAATTAATTTAAAATAACTAAATCAACTTAAAATATGTAGCTTTATTTTGTAGGTATAATTTTTCTTCAAACATGGATTTATAAAAGAACTCGTAATATTAAATAAGATGAAGTAATTAAACTAAAAACTTCGGTTAATACATCTGATATCTAAAAGCTATTCACCCAGTGGCGTTAGCGGCAGATACTGCCAAACCGAGGAGTCCAGGTTCGAATCCTGGTAAGACTTCGATGGTGTGTTGTCCTTTGTTGTGATATAAATATGTAATGGATATGCGAAATAAATATAGTTCTGAATTGTCTTTGTTTATGTGTTTAATGGATCATTCGAGGCGAAAGCCACAGTTGGTATAGGGCTGAAAGCAATGTTAAATCAAGCCAAATCAAATCAAAATACGTCAATTTTTAATGTTAAAAAAAGTATTCAGTTTTACATTATTGTGTGTCATTTTAATTCATCATTGGATTCAAAGACACTCATAAAAATCACTGTTCGTAATATCCGTGAATATACCTTAATTAAACTAATAACTAATGATATAAATTGCTAATGGGTCTGATAATCTCAATACCACCATCAACTTACTATCACAAAGATAAAATGAAATATTTAGTTTTATTTTAATAGATTTTATTTTCATTTATCGGTGGAACTATAAAGATATGCGTATTAAACGTTAAGGGTAATTTCTCTGAAGATTACACATAATTAAGTCAATTACCATTTTTAATAGATATTATTTTCAAATGCTTAAATAAAACTAATATCAATGCAAAGAAAAAAAACAGCTTTACTTTCGTAGGTTTTACTTTCATTTATTGGTGGAATTATAAAGATACTCATATTAAGCGTTAATCGTAATACCTCACTAAAGATCTCATAATTAAACTAATTACTACTGTTCATAGACCTGATTAACTCAATGGTAAAATCAACTTACTATTATAAAGGTAAAAAAAAAGGAAAAATTAAAAAAAAAAATAACTTACGTTTATAAGTGTCATTTTCATTGACTGGTAGAAGTACATAAATACAGGTAGTAATAATTATTTGTAATACCTATGAACACATATGCACATAATTAACATAATTAAGCTAATAACTGTTATTCACGGATATAATTTTTTTCAATGCTTAAATCAACTTACTATAATGAAGTTTAAATAAATTTTTCAGTCTTACTTTTATAGATTCAATTTTCATTCACGCGGGACTTTTATTTAGATAAAAACTCATTGCTGAAACTTTTTTTAATTCTTTTTATTGATTTTTACTTTTCAAACTTTAGTGAAAAAAAAATGTTTTTAAATCGCATTTATTTTGAAATATTTTTTTCGATAATTCCAATAAGAATTCAACATAACGGAAAAGCAGTTACTTCCGCTGAAAGGGTTAAAAGTGATTTGGTTTCTAACGTATTAAGATTCATTTGAGTTCCATTACCTGCAATTTATTATGTTTTATTGACTCACATTACAGACCAGATGCTATGGTCATTAAGGTTGACTAGGTGAATTAGGTCAAAAGAATTCGTTTGAAATAGCCTAATGGACAGGTCATTGACAGCTTCAGAGAAGAGATTTCTGATTCAAATCCTAGCACGGGAATTTTTTCATACAGTTCAAAAATTACTGATTTCAAAAATTACTGATTTATATTTGATTGAGTTAATGCTGTTATTTTCTCTGTGTGAAATTCTCACAAACGTGTGTGCTGTAAGTTATTAATCTTAATTTTTTCGAATATTTCTTTCTTTTTTTTATTTTTGTCTCTTTTTTTTAATTTAAATTTTTTATCTTTGATAATCTTTACAATAACAAATTATGGTGCCGAACGTTTAATAATTTTTATTAATTACAAAATATTTACTTCGTACTTTCTTAAATTCTGTAATTAATTATATATATTTAAGTTTGATTTGTCACTTAAACTTATATAGAACATTTATTTTTTACAGTGATTACTTTTATTTTGTTAATAATCCTTAAAACCTTAAATAAAATTGTTATTGAAACCTTCTTAATGCATATTATTTTATAACCCCATTAATATGAGTTAAACATAATTCATAATATACCTTATAACATAAGGCCACACTACCTTTTATACAGGACGAAATGAATGAATAATTCATTAAAGCCTCGAAAGTTGTATAAATTGCAATCGTCAAGCCAAGAAATATCTTCTATCTCCGAAACTTTCCGAAGATAAACTTACAATTTTCCTCTCCATTTATATAAAACTTTTATGAATTAGATGTGGCAACATGCCAAAAGAGGGAAATTAAAGATCTTGTTTCACGCAACTATGAAGAATGGTACATTAATTAATTCTTTTATGACTTTTCTGTTTAAATGTTTGTCTTTGATATGAAATGAAATAATATTTTTCTACTTATTCTTTATCTACAGCGAACTTCATTTTTTTGCAAAAAACAAATGTTTTTCTTCTATAGTAAGTATTTGTACAGAAAGAGTAGTTTTAATACTTCATACAAAGAAATAAATTAGGAGCTTTTTTCTTGATATAAACTACTATTGTATGGCTAAAAGAAAATTATATGCTGCGGTTTTTAAGAATATAAATATCTTATTATCGTTATTGGACTGAATTTAAATTTACAATTTATTGCTAATTGAGAAAATATATATATATGATTTAAAATTAATCATTGAGAATTTTTTAATTGTTTCAATAATAATAATAATAATAATAATAATAATAATAATAATAATAATAATAATAATAATAATAATAATAATAATAATAAACTTGTAATAAAATGTATTTAGAAACAAATATCTTTACATAACTTTAAATCATAAATGCTTTCAAATTACTAAATCTTTAACATTTTCTGATTACTTTCTTCCTTTAAAATTTTAGAAAAAGCAAATGCTTTGAATTTCTATTTTTTTAAATTGATGTACAATAGTACAATAATCGACAATACAAATTCATATATACATACACTACATAAATTTAATCAACGGACACAATCTAAGTTAGATATTTTGGTCGAATATTTGATTAAAAAAAAAAAAAAACCTTCTCATATTCTTATTTAACCTCAAGATTACGAATAGTATGTTTGCTCTCATACTTATGAAGGACCAGGCAATTAAAGGACCAACAAAAATTTTAAAAAAAATGTGTTTGGAATCAAATGGAAAAGGAAGAAAAGGGAAAATAAAAGAAAGTTATTTAGTGAAAAATCTGAGCTTGCTACAAACGTAAACATCGGTGACTAATAATATATTATAATTAATTAAAAAAATAATAATATTCAATAGAAAGTAGGATTGTTTTTCAACATAAACGATTATGCTATGGCTTGGTTTGATTTGGAAGAAGTGCTACGTTCATTTTTTGCACACTACAGATAAACATACTAACGATTACGGTATGGTCTGAAATAATTCACAATCAGAAATGAACTTGAAAAAATTAAGTTTGTAAACTGTAAAACAATTTCGAAAATATTCCATTTATTTAATCTAGTACTGTAGTTCCTTACGCATATACTTAGTACATGTGTAACAACCTATGAGACAACCTATATGCATTAATTTAAAATAAATTATGTATGTTTATTATTATAATTTCATATCATTATGAACATTTATATTATTCATCATATTTTTTTACGGTTGTGCATAATCTATTTAAACTAATAATACTTATAAAATGTACATCACCAATAAATACCATTTTTCTTTACAAAGAAAATCTTCATACCTATGACTTGCGATTTAACGCAACCTTCAAAATAATTTAAAGTAACATTTCAATGTAGAATTTATTCTTTCAGTCATTCAATAATGTGTAACATTGGTATATTTTATCCTCTGACACCGCATTTTACTCTATTTATTCCTTTTATTTTTATTTTTATCAATAGATTTATAAAGCCAATTTTTTTTTCTTAATAAATAAAAAACGTTTCTTTTTCAGTCATTAAACAGAGGTTCGATCCACAAGTTTATGATGACTTTGTTGTAAGAGGAAACACAGCAGTTCTAAGGTGTCATAATCCCAGCTTTGTTAGAGAATATGTCACAGTTGATTCATGGATACGAGATGACAAGCAAGTTTTAAAAAGAAATGACATGAGAGGTGAGTGGACATTTTTTATTTCTACTCTAATGCATTAACTGGTCATTTTTTTGTTTTATAAAATATCATTTACGCGATACTCATGGACATGTAATTTAAAAGTATTTAAAGTGAATTATAAATACAAAAAGACAATTGATAAAAATACAATTCTTAATATATATTTTTTTTGTTTTCTGGATATATTTAATAGGATAATTATTTCTGATAAAATAGTCTGACATGTATTTCACATTAATTTTCTTTGCTCTTAAATAATTAATCATAATTTATAAGAATTATTTATAGGGCAAGCATCAAAAAGGTTTCATTTTTTATATTCAAACTCTTGAGCCAACAGAAATTTCAAATTATATGAAATCAGGATTTTTTTAAATATAGTTATTCTCTATAGTTTTTTTGAGGTTAAATATATGAATAATCGAAATCCTCTACACCAAACATTTTTTTAAATCTTTAAATAATAATAATAATATGCTTGTTGATACATGTGACAAAAATTAAATTTCGTGTTAATTAAATTAATAGATAATTGACGGGAAATTTGAACACCAATAATAATTGACTGAATTGAAAGTGGGAAAAATCGCTTGTTTTATTATGGCTTTAAACTCTTTTTTTTCAATAACTGTGAAAAAAATCTAGTAGTGTTTTTCATTTATAATTTATCAACATATATTATTATTCGGCAAAAGTGGTTGATCTGTAGAACGCAGCACATAATTTGAAAGTCATTTATATTTCATTTCCTGAAAAGGAAAAAGTATATTTCCAGGTCTATTTTTTTTTTCAATTTTTTCTATCCTTTGGATTCTGGGATACTCACAGATATCTATGAGTTTTTTTTTTTTAATTTTTTTTTTTTTTTTTTTTTTTTTTTTTTTTTTTTTTTTTTGTAAACAAAATATAAAGACTTTTAGATGAAAAATAATTACTCGAGAAAATAGTGTCGAAAAGCACTTTTTATTCACAAGTAAGCGTGTTTCTCTCCAATTGAAAACGGCTTGTAAATAAAATGTAATGGTAATTAACATTGTTTTTGGTATGCAAAGTGATAACCCCAGAAAAATTTGTAGAAAACACACGGTACTCAAGCAATCGGTGTGGAGCGTGAAATGTTGTTGAGTCGTAAATTGAAAATTTGTGTTTTTCTTTTTTTATTAATGATATCAAATTTACTACAAAGATAACCATAAATGTTTTATTTTAATGTACTTTAGTTTTCCGAAAACTATTACCGCCAAATTTGGTTGGCGGTAATAGTAAGAACAACCTGTACTTTTAACTAAATGGAATGCATACTACCTTATTTTCCATGATAATTACCGCTCGTCTGGATAGGTACTATCATCCCTTTTATTTAGTATTAAAATATTCTGTATATTCATATATTCTGTTATAATGGAATTTAAAGAAAGAAATTGCATTGAAATGTTCAGAAAAAGAAGGGGTTTAGCCTTAAAAAATATAATTTTATATCTTTAAGTGTCCCGAACACTTTAAAATAACTATTAATTAAATAAAAATTTAAATATAATATGTCTGATTTTAAATATAACTACTGGCATAATAAGTTTATAATAAATATTTTATAAACAAGGTGTTGCACAATTTGATCTAGAAATTAAGAGGTGGGATAGTATGTATCAAGAGGATGAAATATTAACTTATAACATTGTGGCACAAACCACTAATTAATCACAAATACACTGTGCAATTCAAAAATACACAATGCCCCAATGAAATTTTGATTGACCGTAATAATTTTTTTTTTAAAAATGAAGCATAATATTTTGGAAGAATTATTGAGCACTCTCTTTTTAAATATCTTGTAATTTTATAATATTTTGCACAACAAAATGTATAGCGCAGATGTAAGAATGCATTGTCACTGATTTTATTTTATTTTAATTTATTATTTCAAAATTATTGAGGTTAACCCAAATAAAGTTAGGGGTTATTACCTTTTATTTTTGTCTAAATAAGCGCTTTGTGACACTATTTTCTATAGAAATTGTTATTCTTCTTGATGCCGACTATCAACTCTTCTCATTTGACTGTAAAATTTTGCAACTCCTTGTATATGCAAGATTTAAGTATAAAATATTTCTCAAAAAGCATAGTGAAATTTTAACTAATGAAAATTCACGAGATTCTTTTTCCTATTTAATTCCAACACTTGCCAAAAATATTATTTATGTTTATTATTTAACATCAGAAATTAGCCATTTCCTTTTATATCAGTCGGGAGATCATATACTGCGCTATTTTCTTTTTTGAAAATTATTAGTTTTTTTTTTTTTTTTTTTTGGAGCATTTGTAGGTGTATAATACAAGAAATTAAAAATAAAAACAAAAATAAATACTTGAAAACTATTTTAATTTATTTATTTTTATTATACCTATAACTTTAAAAATTATATGTGACAATGGGATATTAAATTTAAAAAAAAATCTTTGATTTAACTACTGGCAAAAGAAATTTTATTACACACATTATATTTGTGCATGTAATTACGAATTAAATGCTCAAGAAATTTATTTTTCAAAAGGAAGCATAAAATTCTAACAAATGCAATTCTCAAAACTTAATTTCATTTTCGAGTTTCCTTTTCTCCTTTAATTGTAAACGCTTGTCACACAGACACTTTATATATTATTTAAAATGAAGAATTAACTAATTCATTTTATGTCAACAGGGAGTTCATATACTGTACTTAATTCTGGTGAACTTCTAATACATAATGTTTTGGAGAAAGATGCCTTACGGACATTCCACTGCCAGACACGTCACAGGCTCACAGGAGAAATGGTGATAAGCGTGAGTGCAGGGAAGATTGTTGTTACAGGTATAATTAATTTTTACTAAGAATAAAGTTTCTTTGCACATTCTTTGGACTTAGAATTTTCCTTAAAAGTGACAGATTTAATCTTTTCTGAAAATAGTAGAAATAAGACGAAATGTTTTAAATACTTCTATGTTTAATATGTGTTATTTATATTTTTAAAACAGTTTTTTATTTTAGGTATTAATAGTAAAATTTATTTATTTGAGAAATCGAGATTTCCTGAAATGTATTTCCTTAAGTTTTGGCTTAATAAATTGTAAATTAGAAAAAAAAGTAGGAAAGGCAAAAGAAAAAAAATGCAATTAAAAAAATTGTAATGAACATTTGCAAATTGACATTTTCAAAAGATAAAAAATTTTTAGACTTACAAAAAAATTCCATATTTATTAATTTTAATAATAGTATTGCATGTAATAATAATATTTTAATGTTTACTACCTCATTTTTTGTCATCGTGGTAATAGAAATATTTCACTTCTGGACATTAAACATTGACCGATCAATAACGAATAATAACTGGACATCACAAAGAATTAGATATCTCTAGATCGAAAGAAATAGCAATTTTCCTTATTGTTAAAAAAATCCATTCATTAAATATCGTTAAAAGGTAACTGTTAAAATGTAACAAAATGTATTATTTTTCAACAATTAATTATACATCTTAAGATAAATTATGTACATACTTTTAAAAATACTTTCATAATGTGTAATTTCTCTCGAGTATATTTCTACGGTAAATATGATGACGTTTGTTCATAAAAAATATCGCATTTTATGTGATTAATTTTACTTGTTTTAAATTTTATATGCAAAGCTTACCTTTAAAGCCTCGTGTAATTTATCGTACGTAAGTAATGATTCATAAGGCTATTTTCCATTATTAAATATTAAATTTAATTTTTTATGTGTTGCTTTTGCGATTATCTCGAATTAAAGTATATATATATATGTATATGCTTTTTTAATACGTTTATAGAGCCATGACATATTAATGAAAAATCATTATTAATTTAAAAAATTTTAATTATACTATGGTATATCACAATGTTCGAGTTTAAACAACACACAGAGTAACATTTGAACAGTGGATTATTAATCAAATAGAGCTTGGTGCAAAAAAGCACATTAAAAGCACCAAATATGGTATATAAACAGCAGAGCGGTTGCGGTAGTATTTAGCATACCGTCGTCAGTAATCGTACTCGTCGTAGCACTGAAGACGGCCAATGCTACCGAATGTAAATGCTACCGAAACCGATCTGCTGTTTATATACAATATTTGGTGCTTTTTAACGTTGTTCATTTTTGAATTCCATTTAAACAGTGTGTCTCTATTCTTATTTTAAAATCATACTAAGCCTCATGTTGTGTGCGAACATAAATGTCTATAAAAAATAATGATAATAATAAAAAAAACGATACCGTATTTGAAAAAATCAATTCCATTTCAAAAGAGAAATGCGTCTAATTAAATCACTATTTTTTCTAATTATTATAACTTTTATTTTTAACGACGACTTTTAATAAACAAAAGCCATATTTTTTGAACTTTCAATGTATAATGTACGTTATTCAGCTGAAAACATTTACTTTGTTTTTGAGAAGTTTAAGTTTTAAGAGCTTGACATTTTTACGCTTATTTTTAAAAATTTGTCTGCATTATAAATGAAAAGAGGTTTTTTTCAGATGTAATTCAATTATGAGATTGTATTTGTATGACTAGAAATTATTTTTTCAAATACTCTTATTCCATTACAATTTTATTTTCTGTTCAGAGTTATGTTAGAATGTTACTAGGTGAAAAATCCAAATTTTACCGCCATTGATATAATTTTAAAAGTAATATTAATATATGCAACACATGATGTTCTACATTTCTTACATTTATTTACATTTTTAAAGAAATACAATATTTATTCACAAAGCAATCGAATTTCAAGTTGCCTTATAATATTTCATAAATTGAAGAATGATTTAAAAAATCATCCTCATTGTTTGCATTTGTAGAACACATTTGTCATTTTTAAAACGTACATTTCTATAAAATAAACTCTTCAATATTAAAAGCTTCATTTGCATGAAATCTTATGTAAATTAAACGAAGATGAACATTCCGTAATTTTTACCGCTCTTATATATGAGTACACATATATGTATGTTCTAAATGCATCATTTATAAACTGGTACACATTTCTATTTTTTTTTTTTTTTTTTTTTTTTTTTTTTTTTTTTAGAAAAACAGTTGAAGCTTTCCAAAATTGTGTAGTTACGTTGTTTATTTGAAAAAAAAAAAAAAAAAAAACACAAAATGCTCTCAAGGAAGTAAAAATATGTTCTTAAAGTTTTTTGAATTTTCAGTTTTTTTTTTTTTATAATATTAATTTTATTTATTTTAGGTCGAAATAAAAGTTGCTTTTATAATTCTCAAATAGAATATTTTCTATTACCAGACGTCCATTACTATAAGTTTTGAAGGTGATATATTCAATAGTTTTGTAGAAAAGTGCGCTGAAGAGACACAATTAAAAAAAACATTAGTTCATAAAAGTTCTTTAGTTCTTGAAATTTAATTTATGTAGGAAATTAATTCTTTTGATTTATTAAATTAATCATGATTCTATCTATAATCACTTACTCCATGATTTATTTTTTTTTCTGGAAATATACGCGTTTCATTTTTTATTTATTTGTTAAAATGCGTCCGTATTGGAAATGCATGTAAAATAAATAAATTAAAATAATATTTTTTTAAAGTTTTACTGTAAAAAAAATTATATTCTGCAAATCTACAGATCATATTTTATTTTTGTGTTTAATTTGAAGTCAAAATATTGAATAGTTTTTTTTTGTAAAGTGTACGACAAAGTGTAATTTGAGTGGCCTAGTAGAGGATTCGCTTCGCTCAACCTAATTAAAATTATTATTAACTGTATTTAACATTAATTTTTAAATGATAGACAGAATTGGTAATTATTTAACATTTATCAGTCTTATTAATTTTTGCAAGTCAAAATAAGCAAAAAAGCATTTCAAATTTCATTCATATCAGTTTACAATGCGTCATATTTTTGTTTATCGAAGTCCTTCTTTAGTGAAGGTTTCTACATAACGAAATATTCTTTGAACATTGGCTCTGAGCACTATTAGCATGCAAATTAATCTCCAAATTACGAAAAATATACTCTATATAACGATGCTTGTTCTGTTAATATGTGTAAAAGCCTTGCAAAATTTGTTCACATTAAATTATAATACGTGAAACTACCGTTTAATTAAGTCTTTATTTAATGAAGTCTCCTATTTAACGAAATATTCCACTGAATTTAGATTCTGAGTACTATTAGCGTGTAAATTAAGTTCCATGTTTTGAAACATTTACTCTATAACGAAGACTATTCTACTTTCGTGTGTGATAATATTTACATTTAAATGGATAGATTGCTGTTCTGATGGATAGATGGATTTTTTAGTTGTTTGTATAATTGAAGAAAGTTAATTATATACGCTTATTTAATCCATTCCATTTAAAAGAAAAAAAATCATAAAAAAATCGATGTAATAAGAAGGGAATTAGAGTTTCGCGAAAGTATTGCGGATGAATTTTTCGGTTATTTACAATAGTGTTAAAAAATTATGAAATGTACATTTTATTTTAATAAATCTGTGCAAATTAAAATTACAAACTTTCTTAAAGTTACGAATTTAAAATACTCAGATAAAAGAGAAAAAATACGCTACGCTTCAGTTTTATTGGTATAATTAAGGATGTAAGTATGTGCTTTGCGGCAAAGTTAGTAAAAATGTAAACATAGTTTATTCTTCGAATAGATATAAGCCTGATAATAAGTAGTTTCTAATTTTTTTACTGTTTGAGTAGTTTATACGCTTTTTTATATAAATAAAAAAATTATAGGTATTAGAAATGTAAAAAAATAAATATAAAATAAACAAATAAAATATATCAATACATGTAAAAATTTTCCTTGATAGATTTAAATCGCCCTTTCAAATAAACGATTTTTATGGGAATCCGTAAATATAAATGACATTTTATTCCAAATATAAAAGAGAACTAAAGCGCACATAAAGACCAAAACATTTTTCCACATAGCGTGAAATACTTTGCGGTAAAATGTATGAAAAATTCAGTCATAAAATATTTATATTCAATCAAACAAATGGTAATAAACACAATATATGAAATATATAGATTTAAAATTCAAATTCTCCTGCTTTGGAAGATGCCGAACATAAATAAAATATTTACTGAATATACACGCGTTAGAATTTATTTTATTACGAAATATTCATAAATAATGTGCAATATTTTGCTTAACGTAAAAAAATCTGTAAATATATTAAAATATTTTTATTTTTGTACTTGATTTTAAAATATTTTACAAGCATAAAAAAAATTAAACATGTGTAAGTATATTAATATATATATGTATAAAATCATCACAAAATACGTCTGCCATCGCATGACAAAAATCATTTCTTTCAAAATGTTAGTGATGCTACAAATTCAAAATATCTCAGACATTTTTAGAGGTAGGTACAAAACGAAACATGCATGGTATTACTCTAACTAGGGGAATAAATTAGAATATATTTGAATTTCTAATGTTTTCGACCTCTATTGAAATTTAAATAAATGTAAATAAGTATAATAAAATATAAATAAATGTCCACTATTCAGACAAGATGGCCAATGAAGTTGGAAATCGAACTCGATTAAGACCATGCTTAATCACATCTATATCGATGTACATTTGCTCATCGATACAAGCGCTATCGTACAGCAAATGCTATATTTTTTTCTAAATGTGAAGTACCCAGGAAATTCAAACTGCTATATCTAAGCCATTTTGTAAGTTAAAAATGAAACAAAAGATCATCCGAATTCTTAACCGAAAAAAAATGACGCCTTCAAATGTAAGCAAATCGATGGTTTATTTGAGAAAATCTAAAAAATTATTTCTAGATTGGTGTATTTGGTGTATTTTTGTTGGCCGATTATCTACGCTATGGGATATAGGCCCTATGGGGTGGGTCGCCCTCCGTGGGGGTCTTTCTAAGGGAATCTAACCCGTATTTACGCAAGGTTCGAAGAAAACCACGGAAAACTTCGAACGGTTAGGCCGACGGTCGCGATTGGATTCGAACCCAGCACCTACCGTCTACCAGTTTGGAGGTCAAAACCTCGCGGCCACTGGTGGGGCAATTATTTCTAGAAAAATAATTTTATTTTTGAACACACTTTACGCATTATTCTTTCTTCACCTGTTTGAATAATCTGCATGAAACAAGGTTTATTGTTTGAGCATTTGGTTGCTACCTCTAAGACAAAAGTTATTTTTTTTTAATAAGAGAATTGAGGAATAGGTCATGACACTCTTATGTCTAATCCGCCCTAATCTTCCCCATAAATAAATATAAATAAATAGATAGATGGATAAAGACATATAAATAACTTTTAAATAAACTTTTCAATTGACAGTGGTTTTGGTGTATTAGTGTCAAAATCTGTGAAATGTAAAAAAAAAAAAAAAAAAATCTGAGTAATTTTCCTCGGCTTCATAGCGTTTTTTTATGTTGTAGTGAAAGCTACCTAATGATTCACATAAAACAGGCTAAACATCAAGAGTAACTGACGCTTTGAAAGAAAATTTGATTTTTGTCCTGTAAAAAGACGAATTTTTTTAATCAATGTAAATATGAATTAATCATACATACAGCACGTATCAAGTTCTCAAATGAATTCGCCCGCAGTTTTTTTCACCGTCTTGTTTTAAAAATAATGTTAAAAAAATCACGGAAACTGATTTTTTAACAGAGTTTGTTTTTCCAGTTTGGCTAATATTTTGAAACAATTTTGCATAAGTTATGCGATAACAACTCTTCATTTAGCGATTTAGATGTCAATAATCAAGAGTACTTGATATGTCAATGGCACGATGAAATTTATTAACCAGTTTCATCCTGTATTTTGTTTCAAATGACAGCCATTTATTTATTTACTTTTTAATTTAGGGTTTTAATCTTGAGGAGATAGAGGAAAAAGATATTTAAACTGTTTATTTTTTTTAATTGTTTCATGACCATGTTCAAAGATTAGTTTCATTTAGCATGTTTAATGTGTTTTAATGTGGCGAAAACTTCAGATATCGGTCAATACGTTGACAAAATATAAATTACTCTAAATGAAGCAAAATAGAGTATAGCTGGCAAATTTGTTGAAATTATCGTTCATATAAATTAAAAACAGAAGTTGGTGCTAGAAAAATCTAAAAAAAAAAAATCTTTGTTCAATTCACAGATATTCCACTGGCAGAAGTATTGTCAGTTATTTAAGTATATTTCTGTGATTTCACGAATATTCGGTGTTTTCCTCTGTTCAGTTGAAATATCTGTGAATTGAAGAAAGTTGAGAAAAAGCAAAAGCGACAGAAGTTGGATTCGAACCAGCAGGAAAGCTCTTTAAAGTGAGCATACTTTCTATACATTTGGTACGGCTTGATCGATTTAATCCAAAACCAGGTAGATTGGTGGTTAATTTCGGGAAGATTTTGTATTTCATGTAATTTTGGTTTTTTATATTTAAAAAGTAATATGGAATTAAATTATGAATTTTAAATATTCTCATGTAGCTTTTTAGAGATAAAATGTGTATATTATATTTTTATTCGATAAGATTTTTGTTTGATTAATAGCATTTTTTTTCTATTTATTTATTTTTTTCATTACGATACATTTTAAATGTGTTAATTTAAAGTATACATTGAATGTGAATATTTATTGTAAGCAGTTTTATAAGTAGAACTTTATCTAACATTATTCAACTTTTGAACTTTAAAAATAAATTGTGAGTACAATTGAATGTGTAAAAAATGTAATTCTTATTTATTTTTAAATCCGAAATCTTTTTGGTCTATTATAATAAGAAATCTTATTTATATAATTATGGTTTTTAATTTAAAAAATAAATCTGGATATATTTTTAATAGACCGAGTACGCATGCCTGGTACGAATGAACGGGGATTCTCTCACACTTTTTTTAAACGTTCTGGTAGAATTCAAGGATAAAACACATTTTCTTTGAATACAGAAATTATTTGTACATATAAAAAATAAAATGTAGTGTATATTGATGAGCTCTTTTGATAATTAACTTGCATAACACTGTACCACTAATTTTTGTTCTATGTCTAAAAAAATCTGAACTTTTAAAAATTAGGATACAAAAACTACCTTTACCTTTTTGTACAGGTTAGAAGATTTTTAAAATGTAATATTTCATTCAGAAACTATTCTTATTCCAGAATATATACCTTTTTATATTCAATTTCTTTTACAACAAAAATAAAATATCGAATAATACAGTTCTACTTCTTGAAGAAATTCTGCTAGGTATGTTAATTTGAATTCAATTACTGATGAATAATAAACCTTGAGAATCTGAAATTCAAATTGAATTAGTTTATTCCAGTTATATCATATAAGATTATAATTGATAAGAAGACATGTAACTTATTGATTATTAATTCAAATTTTGATTTCAATCTCGGGTTTCATAACTTATTTAAAATTACGCAGATAAAACAAATCAAATTCAAACACTTATTTCTTCTGGATACTTATTAGGGTTATTTTATTTATTGAAGTAATTTTTTTTAAGGTAACAAGGTATGTATTACATAATTTTTTTAAATTAAGATTGCATTATTTGTTTGATCACATTTTTATTAATAGAGACAAGATTATTTTCTGTATAAATGCATAATACAGTAGACTCCAATCCGCAGAGCTTGGGACCAGAGTTTGTGTGGATTTTAGAACTTTGTGGATTTCTGATCATTGTTTTGTTTAAATATTTTAAACAGTAATTTAAATGTAATTAATGGTGCAATCGAAACTTTAATGAATGCTCACTATGAAATAAAATATTAAAATTGTAATAAACTGAAATAATAAAAAAAATTAGGTAATTTTCAAAATCATTAAAATATTTAAAGCAAAAGGCAAAATAATAATCAATAAAGTATGATTCAATATTCTTTATAAATATGAAATGCATTTTTCTTAAGTTATTGAATGAAACTTGCCTCATAGAGGTATTTTACTCATTCATATCAAATTTATAAAATAAGGAATAGGCCTAGAAAATAACCATATGAATTAAACCATTTAAACACTAACCATTAAAATATAAAAGAAATTTGTACGAAAGTTAAAAAATGTCAAAATTTGCACATGTATCAGAACTAAATATTCCATTTTTACATCCATAAACTTTAGGGTTGCGGATTTCAAGGGGTCTACTGCAATAACTGTAAAGTTAATTATTTTTTTTTTCAAATCCATTATTAATAAATAAAACTTAACATGCATATGCTGTATTCAGTACATATAAATGATTTTACACAACACGCAAACAGTTGTAATTCAACACTGAAAATATTTCAGAATTCTGGTTCTAGTTAAATCTTGTGAAGAAAAGAAAAGCAGTTCGAAAAAAATATTAATTTTATTAAATTTTATAAAGTCGTATAAAATCCCGTTTATGAAATAAATTCATTATTAGTTATTTTTCAAAATGTTTCTTCTCTATACGACATTTGATGATCTGCAGTTTTTCATAATATTTATACTTTCATATTTTTACGAGAACCTATTCAAGACACCATAGATTATATCTCAATACTACTATACATAGAATTAGCTGACGCTCTTCGCAACGCTCGGACTCGTGATGATATTTTAAAATAAATATTAAACTTATATAATATCATATCTTTAATTTAATTTAGCCTAAAATCCATAACCGCTGACTGTCTAAATATGGGGTAAGGGCTGCTAATTGTTAAAACTTATTTTTTTCCCATAAATGTTTGAAAACTTTTTTGATCTAAATGAACAAAATAATATCTTTATATGTTTTCTACTGATGAAAGTATGAGTTAATAGGTAAGGAGTGAGTGCTTGCTAATTTCACATTAAAAACACATTTTCGCCTCCCTACATTCTTAGAAAGGAATGCCCCCTCGAAGCAGGTTGTTTCGACGCCGACGGTTCGACGCCAACGATTCGACGCCAACGTTTCGACGCGTGGTCAGTTCGACGCCGTACTTTTCGACGCCGGGGCAGTTCGACGCCATATATTTTTTTCCGTATTTTTATTTATTTTTAGAATAAATATGCAATATGCCTGATATAATATATATATATTTTTGTTATGTATATGAAGCGTGATTCAAATAAATAAGCAATATGACTGATTTTTATTTATTGAATTATCGATTGTTTGCATGCATATTTGAAATAAATATATGTGTGAAAGTGTTCTAGATTTTTTTTTTTTTGTCCCAGATTAGTGAGAAGCCCCCTCGCCAACGTCAAGGCCCTGGGACATGAGGGAGGTTGTTTTTTTTTATTTATTTATTTCACAAAACAGCATCAAAAAGGCAAAATACAGAAATGGTAAATAAACATATGGTTACAAAAAAGTTATATTGCAGACAAATTTAATTACAGAGTAACAAGATTACACATAAATAAGATTACATCACAAAACTGTTATTATACTAATCCATTGCAAAATTATGCGCCACACCTTTCAGGTATTCCATTATTTCTCGATTTTCAAAATCTTCAACTATTACTTTAATTCTCATATCAGCTCGCAGATACTTATTCCGCTTGTGCGGCGGTTCATCTCCACGTACAAATTGCTCATAACATTGGTCAATTGTTTTTTGAACACGTCTGAGACCATCTATGAATTTCCATAATGTGGGGTGTGAAACACCAAATTCGGACTGTAAACGTCTGTGTGCTGCTTCCGCGAAATTATTGGTGCGTCCTTCGTTATTTAAGGTTCTAGCATAACATGACCACATTTCTGGTTTAAAAATAGGACGACGGCGACGATTATTTCTCTGAATCCTTCCAACATAATAATCTTCAAAGTAATCTAAAATTGGGGTTAACTGATTAGGTAAATTCTCACTCAAAACTTCTAAAGCATTTTCAAGTTCTTCGATAGGCACAAAACTTAACGCAGGAATCATACGTGCATAGAGAGCAAAATCAGCATCGGTATTATATCGTTGCATTAAATTGAATTCTGCTAATTTGCGCTTCATATTTTTCACAAGGTGGAACAAGCACCCTTGAATTTCGGCGTCTGGAAACTTGCTTGAAAAAGTGTTAATTAAGGCAATTTCAAAATCTAAAGAAATTTTTTTCGCCTTAAAAAATGGCCAACTGTCTTGAATCATTTCAAGCATTCGTGTATATGTTTCTTCCGCCTTGTCGGGTAAGAGGGCATAAATGATTGGCAATACAAAACCTCCACGTTCGGCCATAATAACAAAAACCTGGTAAAAATGATGTGGTGCTAGACTAAAAGTTCCATCAACGTAAATTTTTGTTACGAGGTGAATCCAATCGCTGACACTGGCTTTTCCGAAAATTAAAATTCGGTCTTTATCCCCCACTCCCGAATCGGCGATAACAAAATTTTCCTTATTTTCTCCGTAATATTTATAATTTTCTGGCAATTCAATGGAAGCTCTGTCAATTGGTTGCGACGGGAGTGCATTTATGTCTTTTCTACGTCTTTTAATAACTAATCTTACAGCTTCTCTGCTTGGAAACTGTCCTAATGCTCCAACAGACAGCTCTTGCGTTTCTTCAATGCGAATTACTGCGGGAGTTTCTTGTGTTTCACCTGCCCTTCGCTTTATTGATGTTAAAGTGCGGACAACTTCAACACGTGCTGCATTTCCTTCATGAGCATGATTGCGAACAAGTTTTAAAAATTCACTCGTAACTGCATCAGTGTAAATTCTTCCTTTACATTTATTGTTTTTGGAAAATTCAACTTCACAACGCCACGATTTTTTTGCTCCATTTTCTATATATTTATCGAAACAATATAAATATCCATCGTGCTCATACTTTTCTTTACCTCTCTTAGTCATATATTTTCGGCTTTCAGACATTTCTACGGTTGAAAGTGCTAACATTGAATTTAAAAATATCGACAGGCTTCCAAATAGATTACGGGCGCTTTAGAGAAGATAAGAAATGCGCATGCGTTGACAATCGGCAATACTTAACGACAAATCTGAGGCGATTTCATAACCCCCAACTGGAGGAGGGGGGGGGGGTTGCACTTGTCAAAAAAGAGTTAGAGTTATTTACAAGCCTGTAATATGTTTCAAAGAAAGAAGAATAGATAAGGATAAGCTAGTCACAGGCGTCAATGCGAAGTTTCAACCCGTTTCTTCTTATATCGGCAAGGGTTTCTAGGGGAAGCGGTGTTAGCTTTTCTGTGCAACATTTCTTCCCCCCTGAGTGGGAATGTCACGGTTCCTTTGTACATTTACGTGCGCCCTCATTGTCCCCATTATGGACGCTCCCTATCCCTTTGTCAAGGTGAGGACAAAGGAATTGCATGTGAATTCTAGTTAATACGTTATGGAAGCTGCTTTACTTACACTAAAGGTATTTCCAAATTCTGAACAAATAACGTTAACAGTTTTACTGCGTTTTAGTCTTTAAAATTTACACAACTATTCAAGGATTAAAAATTACAAAACAGGTCTTTATTAAAGAGTTTCATTTAATTAGTACTTTTAAAATGTGGATATTTGTGAATTATATTCCTATAGCAAAAAATAGAATAAAATACATTGTAAAGGAATTTAAAAGTTTTGAAGAAAATAGCTCATTAGCAATTAATTTAAATAAGAATGGGTGTTTTTTAGTAAGAACATAAAAATAAAGATATTTTACATTGTAAACATTTTTTCTTTTCTTTTTTTAACACAGAAAAGTAAAAAAAAAAAAAAAAAAAAAAAAAAAAAAAAAATATATATATATATATATATATATATATATGCTGTTAGAAAGTCTAAATAAGCTGTGCAAACGTAAATAAAATCGGAAGTTCCTAAGTTTCATAAAAAATATATGGCGTCGAACTGCCCCGGCGTCGAAAGGTACGGCGTCGAACTGACCACGCGTCGAAACGTTGGCGTCGAACAGTTGGCGTCGAAACGTTGGCGTCGAACTGACCTGTACCGTGCCCCCTGATTGTCGGGGTCCAAAATATATTTCACCACGAAGGGGTATACGCTTTTGATCAAGACTTTGAATGAGGTCGAATCTAGTTGTAGCTTAATTAGGAGCTGAATTGAAAACTGTCCTCTCGGAGTATGGGTTGAGTGAGGGTTTAGAAAGATTTATAATATGAAAGAGGAGTCCATGGGTTTTTTTGATACTATATCATATGAGGATGAAGTCAAAACCTTCTTTATATTTGTACAAAGCAGGCTGTCGACTTCCCACGGATATATATAATAAGAAATAGTGAACTGTTTTCTGAAATGATTTTTGAACGATATGGCACCATTTCCAATGATTCACTGAAGTTGAATCTGCTAAGAGCTTTGTTTAATAATGCTGTTCTAAACATTGTATACATTAAAAATAACATTATTCAGCAATTTAAAATAAGGTACATACTTTATTTTGATAATATCACCTTTCTGTATTCATTTACTTATTTATATTGCTTCTAATACTTTTACCTGCTTTTAATACAATGTGATCGCCTTGAGATTCTACTCGTTTTGTTAAATATCTAGACAAATACATAAGAAATTATCCTGAAATATCAGGTTTGTAAAGATATTAATACAGGTTATATATTTTTCGAAAATTGTTTTCTCAAAACCTCTTCGGAGACCATCAACAAATTGAAAAAGAAAGAAAAAAACTTTTGGACAACTCTGTGAAAACTACTGTAGAAAATGTGTTTAACTTGTAGGTTATGATTAAGAGGCTCATTGTAATAAATTGTCTTCATTCTTATTAGGATAGCATGTACACTCGTAGAAAAATTAAGGTTTTTGCAAAAACAATTCCAAAATTTTCCAAGTTTTTTGCTAATAATTATCAGAGATCTTAATATAAAATAGTGCTCTTTTCCGAACATATGACATGCTTCAAAATTTATCGAATGTAAATAAAATTTTTATTTATATGCAAATTAAATATTTTTAGAGATTATTATCAATTTATATGGATTAACTTCTATAAATTTCCATTATGTAAATTGTAGAATAAATACAAATAAGAGGATTTTAGTTAATTAAGCAAATGTATTGAGCATTTTTTTATTTTAATAATTAAAGTGATTTTTGGATAAAACATGCTATTATTAAAATTTTCCTTTCACAACTGGTGTTTTGTTTAATTTACCCTTTTCTAGTTCTCTTATACACTTATTAGAGATTTTGTAAAATAATTAAAATTCAATAAATCAATTTTGTATTGTAAAAAACTGTCGATAAAATTAATAGTAAAAAAAAAGAATATTATTAAATGCATTTAAATATTTAAAAATGACTTATGTCAATATTGTTAAAGCAAGTGAAACTATTTAGAGAAAGGGATTATATTCTTCTATATTAAAAAAAAAAAAAAAAAAAAAAAAAAAAAAAAAAAAACTAGCCTTAAAGAAATCTCCAAGAATGACTCCTGGAATGATGCTGATGTGTAAAATTTCCGGAAATAACGCGTCCGGGTGGACCACACCTTCCACGAGTCGAATAGACCAACCAGGAAAGGGCTCCGTCTATGCTTCGATCAATGAGGAGAGGAATGAATTCCAAAATTGAGTGTACACTGTTAAAAATTTGATATTTTTGTTGCATCGTCTCTCCGTCGCTTTTATAGAATATCTCTATTTCAACCAATGAGAATGCTTCATTATGCAGCGAAGTAATCGTTTTTTATAAAAGTCGTGGAGTGACGATGCAGCAAAAAGTTCAAATTTTTAACAGAGCATGGAAAATAAGGTATCGCGAAGCGATTCCAACCGGGATTGCACAGCAATACCGAACGGAACCGCGAAGCTATTCCATGGGGTATTGGGGAGGGCAGCAAGCAGGGGTAGCCTAGAACTTGGAATTGCGAAGCGATTACGCGGGGGTTTGGCGAGCGTAACGTGCAGGGGGGGGCGGAGCCCCCCCTAGTAAACCTACAAAAAGGTTATAAAAAATATTCCCCTACTTAATGAGATTAACATTTTATTGTTTCTATAAAATAATTATAAATGAAGACTTTTTTAAAATAAAAATGTGAACTGTATATATACATGCATGCATATATATATATATACACAATATTGCCATTGATTATTGGACACTTGCGATTTTAGACATTTTACTAAATATCTAAACAAATACATGAGGAATTATCTCGAAACTCTTAGTGTATAAATATAATAGTATACGTCATACATCTCCGTGAAGATATTTTACCGAAACTCCATAGGGGACCGTCAACAAATTAAAAAAAATGAATATCTTTTGAATAACCCTGTCAAAACTAATGTAGCAAAAGCGCTCAAACTCTAGATTATGATTGAATGCCTTATTGTATTACACTGTGTTCATTTTTATGCAAATAGCATGCATACTCGCAGAGTAATTAAGGTTTTTATAAAAATGGTCCCAATTTTTTCCAAGTTTTTCCCTTATAATTTTCAGAGTTCTTAATATAAAATAAGATTTTTTTTTTTTCAGAAAATATGACAAACAACATTGCACACAGTACCCTGTAATCAGAATTAAAAAATACTAAAAATTGTGTGACAAATGAGTAGGTTTACTAAATAATTTTTTACTGCGCATGCGTTAAAGATATCAAAATTTTATTTGCATATTATGTTAGCTAAATGTAGAGAGCAACTTTTGTAAAAGTCTCAAAATCATAGCTTGAAAATTCTGAAAGTAATCGTCTATAGAAAAAGGACAAAATCCGTTGTTTCCAAAATGAAGGAAAAATATGAGGGATTTTATCCAAATGTAGTAGTACATCCCGTATTGTGTATTCTATATTGACACTAATTAATGAATATATGGATACAACCCCTCTTGTTTTTGCTTCATTTTGAGAATAACGGATTTTCAACTTATTCAATTGACGATTATTTTCAGAATTTTCAAGTTATGATTTTGTGACTTTCACAAAAGTTGCTCTATACATTTAACTAACATAATATGCAAATGAAATTTTGATATCGTTGACGCATGCGCAGTAAAATATTATTTAGTAAACCAACTCATTTTGTATACAATTTTCATTATTTTTTAATTCTGATTACAGAGTATTGTGTGCAATGTTGTTTGTCATATTTTCTGAAAAAAATATTATTTTATATTAAGAACTCTGAAAATTATAAGGGAAAAACTTGGAAAAATTTGAGACCATTTTTATAAAAACCTTAATTTCTCTGCGAGTATTCATGCTATTTGCATAAAAATGAACACAGTGTATTACAATAAGGCATTCAAACATAATCTGGAGTTTGAGCGCTTTTGCTACATTAGTTTTGACAGGGTTATTCAAAAGATATTCATTTTTTTTTAATTTGTTGACGGTCCCCTATGGAGTTTCGGTAAAAAATCTTCACGGAGATGTATGACGTATACTATTGTATTTATACACTAAGTGTTTCGAGATGATTCCTCATGTATTTTTTTAGATATTTAGTAAAATGTCTAAAATCACAATTGTCCAATAATCAATGGCAATATAGTGTATATATATATATATGCATAAAAGTTTATATATATATATATATATATATATATATATATATAAACTTTTCTACCAAAAATTGTACCGACTTCGAAAACTACTCCAAAGTGAAAAATAATTTTTTTAGATAATAGTAATAAGAATTTAAATTAAGAGCGTATATTTAGAATGCGTATTATTCATATAATATTTATGTACATTAATTTGATTTTTTAGAGTCGGTGCCAGCCAAGTCAAGTTAAATGTAATTTTCAATAGCCAAATTTAACCTTATTCTTTTACGATTTGCGTTGGATACTAAATTTTAACTTTGAAATTGGCTTGGCTGGCACCGACTCCAAAAAATCATATTAATGTACATAAATATAATAATGTGCAATCTAAATATACGCTCTTAATTTAATTTCTTATTACTATTATCTGAAAATATATATATTTCCCTTTGCAGTAGTTTTTGAAGTCGGTTCAATTTTTGGTAGAAAAGTTTATTTTTTCTCTTTTTAGTTAAAAGTTAACGTTTTTTTAAAGTCGGTTAATAAAAAATTTAATACGGCAAAAAAAAAAAAAAAAAAAAAAATGTAAATTACACACGTATGTCAGGAGTGGGTTCGAACCCACGCTCTCTTTCGAGAATCAGAGCTTAAATCCTGCGCTTTGGACCGCATCTGACTGCAGTCCACTCCACTCGGCGAGCTTATCCAACGTCCGTGTTACTTTTAATTAGCAAGAAATTCCTAATTTTTTTAGTTTTTGCCTAATTACTAGAAAAATATTGAACCAATTTCAATGAAATGGAAATGGTGTCAATTCGAGTAATATCTTAAATTTAACACAAAAATTAAATTAATCGGCTGAATAGTTTCAGAGTAATCAGTGAACATGCAAAAAAGATATATACATACGCGTCTAATTGATAACCTCCTCCTTCTTTTTCGAAGCTGGTTAATAAAAATTATAATACGAAATAAATTAAATTGTACATTGATGTAAATTATGTTAGGTTCGAACACATGCCCCTTTTGTGATCCAAAGTTTAAATCTAGCACATTAGACCGCTCGGCCTTCCTGACTGCTCTCCATTCGGCGAGCTTATTTAACGCCCGTGTTACTTTTATTTTGCGAGAAATCACTAAATTTATATGTTTCTGCTTAATTAATAAAAAAGTACTGAACCAATTTCGATGAAATGGAAGTGGTGCCAATTCGAGAGTAACTTCTTTCATAACACAAAAACCAAATTAGTCGGTTGGATAGTTTAGCAGTAATCGAAGATCATACATAGAAAAAATATATATGCGTCGAATTGATAACCTCCTCCTCCTTTTTTTGAAGTCGGTCAAAAATTATAATACGAAAAAGATTATTGTACACACGTATGTCAGGTGTGGTGTTCGAACCCACGCTTTAATTCAAGAACCAGAGTTTAAATCAGGAGCCTTAGTACGCTAGGCCATCCTGACCGTATTCCGTTTTGCGAACTTATTCAACGTCCATGTTACTTTTAATTTGCGAGAAATCACTAATTTTATTAGTTTTTGCCGGATTACTAAAAAAGTACTTAACCAATTTCAATTTCAATGGAACTGGTACCGATTAGAGGGTAACCTCTCTCATTTAACACAAATACTAGTTTAATCGATTGGACAGTTTCGATGTAATCGGTGAACATGCATAAAAAATTCAATCACGTCGAATTGATGATAATCCACTTTCCTTTTCTTTTAAATCGGTTAAAAAATTATAATATGAAAAAAAACCACTGTATACACTAGGGTGGAGCGAAAAAAATTTTTTTTTGAAAATCAAAAACGGGTAGGTGCCAAAAGTTGCCTTTATACTAGTACATCAACTGCGTGAAATTTTACCGCTGAAAAAAAATGGCTTGAGTCTGCGCTTTTGCTCCAAAAATCGAAATTTTGGGTAAAATTTGTCATTTTTTGACATTTTTTCAAAAAAATTAAAAACTTCCTTCAGAGCTGGTTAGTATTTAAAAGTGGTGCTTAGACCTTTATATTTATCTGCTTAACATATTTAAACTATAAAACAATATCTGTAGTCTGTATAATTGGAGCAAATCTGACAACTTTTTGTGAAAAATCAGCGTTAACCTCTCTATTGGAGTATACAACGAAATGTTGTTTTGAATGCATTTCTTACCTAGCTGCTTTCAAAACTACTGTGTATATAACTCATAGAGGTGGTTGTATTATCCCACACGTCTCAACCACCGAATCATCTAGGCCCAGTTTTATTTATGTATTGAATTGTTATTTTTTTCCCGAAGACGAGTATAAGTTTTCTATATATCAAAGTAATTTATCTCTTCTTTGTATTTACTGACTTTGGATGATTTGGATCATGCTGGTGTGACCTGCTGCACGTATATTTTTATATCATGTATAACAGAAGAGAAGCTGAGTAATGTATTGTGTATGTTCTTAATTGAGCCTATTCAGCAGTCTATTATCTTCGTTAAAATTTCATGCAATTAGTACATTGACTAATTCCATGAATACCTGTCATGTCTGTCACATACACCGATTTTTAGCCACCAGTATTTTAGAACGGAAAAATGTGACTTATTTTATGTGAGGTATTTCAGCAGTTGAATGGGGCGGAGGAAACTTTAAAAAAAAAAAAACGGTGGCGATCAAGCAAAGAGATTTTTAGCTGTGTGACAGACATGACAAATTTTCACGGAATTTACCCATTATGATTGGAAGTTCTGTTATCACAACATTCTTTCAATCAATTACATTTTATATGCAATGATTTGCCTAATAATTGATTGTATGAATTCAATTTCTAGTATGTCATCATTTATTGAACCTATTACATTGAATATATGCTGAGAAGCTAGCTGTTTAATATTATGACGATCGTCACAGAGGATTGCAAACAAAATTTGCGTGTAAAACAACAATATTTCTAAAGAAGTTTTAGCATGCTTTATGTCGTTTCCTGTGTTGTTCCGTAGTCTAGTAATTTCTAATAAGATTTTAGATCTATTATTCAGGTGTGTTGTACATTTGGTATAAAACATCCCGCGGTATAAACTTGGATTGTACATTTTGTGAGTGAACATATAGACGCTGATTGCCAATGTGTGCTTATATAAAGCGGAAAATTTTATTAACTTTATGAGCTGTCTTTTGTGTGAGATGTTTTCTAAATTCCTATTCCCCATTCTTTCTGAGAAATAGCTTTCCTTGTGAATTCGCTTTACAATCTCCGACAGAAATTTCTAGTCTGTTCTGAGTATCTTTTTCTCAATTTGAGAAAATATTTTTTTCAAAATTATTCTCTATTTTATTAAAAAAAAATTGCAATAGGAAGTGAATAGTACGTAGACAAAGATTTTCCTTATTGATCCAGTGAATCCATGTAGCTTAGAACGTTTTATATCGACTTCTCTAATAATTGACGCAGAGGAAATTCACTGGAGTTGAAGTAGCGAATGATTCAATATTATACACAATTCTAAGCTTACCCCATGCAAAATGGTTCACAGTGACAAATAAAGTTCTCCTAATTTTAAATGAGTACTTATAGTCGATTAGAATCCGTACATTCCCTCATAAAGTACTATGCATTATAAGTTTATGCCCAGGACATTTCACTATCAAATGTTGTCCATTGATAAAAAGGGGATCTAAAAGTTAATAGGAAATTACCTGGATACGAAAACACTTAGAAAACGGCATAAAACTAATGCAAAAAAAAAAGGTTATTTATAACAGCGGTTGCTTTACACATGGAGAACAAATTTTCATTGCAATTCTCTCTGACGATCACCATCACATTAAACAGCTCGCTTCTCAACATATAAAAAATGCAAAAGTAGAATAAATGATGGCATACTTATTGTTGAAATCTCTGAAATCATCTTTGAAGCAAATCATTACGTAAAAAAAATACAATTGACTGTAAAAATGTTGTGGTAACAGAACTTCCAATCACTATTCATCAACTGAATGTAAGTTTGATAAATATAATAGATGGCCGAATAGATCCCTTTAATAATATTCTCGTACATTACTTTGCTTGTCTTTTTTTTTTTTTTTTTTTTTTTTTTTTTTTTTTTTTTTTTTTTTTTTTGTATAAACTGTAAAAATATACATGAAGATAGTTACAGCAGCATGTGGATGCAAAGAACAGATGAACAAGGTGGAAGCATCGAAAACATGCCAAATTTTTCTAAAGAAAATCACAAATCAATGTATAAATAAAACACTGTATTAAGATGATCGAATAGTTGGGCCGGGTGGTGTAGGAAATATAGCCACCTCCACGACGCATGTCCAAATTGTTTTGAAAACAAGAGCTGTATTAAAAACAACAATTCGTTGTATGACCCAATAGAGTGGTAATACTGTTTTCTTACTAAAAGTTGTCTGTTTTGCTCCAGCTATAGGGAATAAACATATTGTTTTATAGTTTAAATATGTTAAGCAGATAAATATAAAGGTCTAAGCAACACTTTTAAATACTAACCAGCTCTGTAGGATTTTTTCAATTTTTTTGAAAAAATGTCAAAAAATGACAAATTTTACCCAAAATTTCGATTTTTGGAGCAAAAGCGCAGACTCAAGCCATTTTTTTTCAGCGGTAAAATTTCACGCAGTTGATGTACTAGTATAAAGAAAACTTTTGGCACCTACCCGTTTTTGATTTTAAAAAAAAAATTTTTTTCGCTCCACCCTAGTATACACGTATGCCAGGAGCGAGGTTTGAATCCACGCTCTCTTTCGAGAACCAAAGCTTAAATCAGCCGCCTTAGACCGGTTGGCTATCCTAACTACAGTCTATTTGGCGAGCTTATTTAAGGTGATGTTACTTTTCGCAAGTCTGTTGTTTTAACACTTTTTCACTGATTAAGTATTGAATCGATAAAAGATCTCTGATTCTCTGTGCTAAAGGTTAAATACAAAATAGTCTTAATAGCAAAATTAGTATTTAATTTGTAAAATATATATGTAAAAATTATAAAACGGGAAAATTTATTGTATACATGTATGTCAGGATTGGGGTTCGAACCCACTCTCTCTCTTTCGAGAACCAAGGTTTAAATCTGGAGCCTTAGACCGCTCGGTCATTTTGTCTGCACTCCGTTCAGCGAACTTATTCAATACTTTTCATTAGCGAAAAATCACTAATTATATTAGTTTTTGCCTTATTACTAAAAAAGTACTGAACCAATTTCTATGAAATGGAAGTGGTATCAATTCGAAAGCAAGCTCTTTCATTCAACACCAAAACCAAATTAATCGGTTGGATAGTTTCGCAGTAATCAGTGAACATACATAAAGAAAATATACATAAGCGTTGAATTTATAACCTCCTCTCCTTTTTGGAAGTCGGTTAATAAAGAATGAGATTTTAAATAAAATATTTAACTTTCACTTTTCAGAAAAAAAATAGACATAAACAACTTTAGACCACAAAATAAATTGAAATTCTAATAATTTTGCAATAGAAAAAGAAGTGTTGAAAATAAAAATTATTTTCTGAAATATAACTGAATTTTGACTTCTGGTAAGAAGTTATTTTAAATAAATTTACGAATAGATTTAATTATTTTATAATTATTCCTTAAGCTTATAGGGATTTTTTTTCTTTTTAAACATCAATTCATGTAATTTAATCCCTGCAAATAAAAATCTGTAGAAAATTATTTAACTTTTATTTATCAACATAAACTTTATAAAATGTGAATAATTTTGGTTAAAAAAATGTTTAACAAATCTTTATATTTTTTATGAAAACAATAATTCCTATTTTTATTTTAAACATGGCAAGTGAACAAAAGAAGTTATGCAATAAATAAATAAATAAATAAAATAAAAAATATTTGGGAAATAACGGAGTAAATTGTTTAGCGGTAGGCAATAAATGTCCATCTACATACACTGTAAAAAAAAATTCAAGAGGTTATTAAAAATTCCTTAGTAAATTCGTATTCCACAGAATTTTTTAGTAACCATTACAAACTTTTTTTTTGCAAGTGAAACAAGCATTTCTTTTGTAAACTGAACAAAAGAATTTTTTGTATAACTAACTTAAAAATTTTTAGTATGAGCCACCAAGCAAATTTTAGTAATAGCTCCAAAATTATTTTTAATAACCATTACGTGCGCCCGAACGGCAGGAGCTTCCTTCGAGCTGCATCCAGAAATCTAAGCGAAAGATTTTCGGGAAAACAGCAATAGATGGCAGCACCAAACATTCGCACCCGCTACGACAGGATTTTCATAATCCCTTTATTAACGAGACACAACATACATTCGGGGCGTACTTGGCGATGGTAAGTTTCGAACCCGGGACCTTTCAGTCTGGAGTCCGTTACTATAACCACTATGCTATCAAGGCCACACCAACTGAGTTTTAGTAAGAGCTATTAAAATTGTAAAACTATTAACTCTATTCGTTGCTAACTTTTTTCTAGTAATTCTTACAGATTTTTTTGTAACCGACTAAGATTACTAAAAATTATTTAGTAATTACAAGGATCACTAAAGATTTTTTAGTAGATCGACCCTTTTTTTTACAGTGTACATGGTTGGAGTCATAAGTAATGAGATTCATTTGAATTTGACGCAAGCGTACATTGGCGCGCGCACTTGTTGCTAGCGAAGGTGGTGGTTGGCATTGACTTATATATTGACATATAATGGCTGAAAAAAAACGTCTTTCGCAAGCAAATGGACATTAATGATGTCTGGAAAACGCAACACGATAATACGCCCAGCCACACTTCCTTCATCGTGAGCGCCTACTTGGCTCGGCTGAACCTTCCAATTGTCCCACATCCTCCCTACTGTCCGGACTTGTCACTCCCTGACTTCTTGTTTCCGCGCTTAAAATCAACGCGGAAAGGTAAACGCTTCAACTCGATCGAGGACATCCAAAAAAATGTCAAGATAACCACGAAGCATCCTCGAGCAGGCCTTCGTGGCCTTTAAGTCATGGAAATGCCGCCTACAAAAATGTATTGATGCGGGGGGGGGGGTACTTATTTCGAAGAATACAATTATTCACTCAATAAATCTGTCTCTTTGAACAAAGGCTCATATGAATCCGACCATGTATGAACATACAAAACATCTCTATTTATGAATGAAGAAAAGTTGAACATATAAATTATGTTTATTATAAAATTGAAACAGAGCATTTTCTAACATCGGTAGAATTATTATTTCTCATAAATGAATAAAAGTGTTATGTTTTAAATATGCGAAAAAAAAAAGAAATTTAAATAAATGAGTGTATCTTTAGCAATTTTGAAAACAAATAAAAAAAATGTTGAGAGTATAAAAATTTATAAAAAATACTATTTTTCAGTTTTTTTTTTTTTTTTTTTTTTTTTTTTTTTTTTTTTAAATGAAATCTATCTGGACAAAAATTATTATTTACAATAAAATGATAAATAATTAGTCTTAGAAAAAACATTTAAAAAAAATTAAGATATTATAAAATATTGTTTAAAGGTATCGTTTATGCTTAATTTTAAAATCTCTTAATATATATATAGTCCAGTAACTTTAGTCAAAAAAAGGATCTTTCTTCGAAAAAATTTAGTAAAGGTTTTTTTTTTTTTTTTTTTTTTTTTTTTTTCACGCAAAGTTGTGGGGGGGATTAGGAGTTAAAAGGGGACAAAATATATATTTAGCTGTATGAGAAAGTGATAGATCATTTCCGCTGTAATTTTTAACGTTTAATCGAACGAAACTAGAACAAAGTTGATACCACCAATAGTTTCTGTGTAACAACAGGTTTTATATTTTGAAAAATTCAAATATTTTATGTACATATTATTCATAAGAACGACCTTTTTTTTAGTTAGAATCTTATAAGCCAAATATCATGGTCGATATGACTAGTAGTTCTCAGTTGCATGGGTATCTATAAGTATGGGCAAGGGGGGAAGGGAGTGCCCCTTCTGGTTCGCGTTTGTATACATTTTTATTTTTAAACAAATATTTATAACGTTTTAGCAGAAAACATGACTGTTGAACTAATCTATTTTTGTTTCAAGAGCTGAACGTATCCTCCATTCAAATGTAAGAGGCTTTTGTAATTGTAAAGTTATTTTTGCAGTATGCAGAATGGTTTCATGTCGACAATCCTTTTCAAAGTATACAAGTGATTATGCCCATTACAACAGGGGTTATAGGTGATGTGGAAAAAATAAACTGCTATGATGTACTGAACGTTGGCGCAACTATAAAGGCAAAAAGCTCGGTGGCAATTTTCGCAAGATGAAAAATTCACCTGCGAAACGAGTTCTGTCTCTTCAAACAGTGAACAGTCACATAACAGTGAATGATGTTACCGTACCTGTAGATCCATTGCTGCTGTTTCAAAGAATTTGTATCATGAAGACATCCTACGACGAGCTCCGTGAATGTCTGAATTTTGAACTAGCGCCTTACCCAGTAACCCTTTTCGATGAAATTGGAATGAGAAAAACAAAGAAGTCACCCTTATTCAACAGCTTCAGTCCCATAGATGTCCATCCTGATTTTGAAAGAGCGAACTACATTGTTGATAGATGATGTCTGCTTCATCGAAAAATCTGGCATCAAAGTGATTCTTTCGGGGTTATTTGTGATAAATATGTGAAGTATATTAAAAAACACTACTGTCGAAACACTATCCTCGTACTTGATGGTTATAGTAATACACTTTGACACTTTTCTTCAGAAAAGTGTCGAATTCATGGAGCAATTTTGTCGTTTCTCAAAAATGGCATCAACAGAGATTCTTCTTAATGAAAACATAAAAGCGACAGTTAGCCAAGAAAAATTCCTCTAGCACGCAAAAAATAAAAGTAGGTTGATTTATTTGCTCTCTGAAAAATTAAATCCATCCGTGTATATGTCAAGCGTGCAAAAGATGATGCAAATGTCCTCATTTTTGAAACAGCACTCAAGACCGCAAAATGTAGCAAAAATGCCACTGTTATTATTGGAGCAGTAATTGATTTACTGATAATCATGTCTGCTCGAACTCCACCAAACTTGGAAATTTTTTTCTCAAGCCCGGTAAAGGCCATTTGGAGGAAAAAATTTACTCTTCAAGAAATTTGGAAGGAAGATACAGGGAATATATTTTATCCCTCCATGCTTTTTCTGGCTGCGATGGAACATCTGCTATTTTTCAGAAAAGAAAATCAACAGTAATTAATTTAATACAAAAGCGTCCAGATTTACGAGATGCAATAAAAATTCTGAAACAAAATAACTTTTCTCGTGCACTAATTTCTGAGAATAGCATCAAATTTTTTCTGGGCATTTATGGTGCCTGTTCTAAGAGAAAATCTTTAGATGATTACCGGTATGTACACTTCACCAAATCAATCACAAAAATAAAGCGGTCAGTTTAAATACCATACCTCCTACTTCAAGTGCAGCAAAACTGCATTTATTTCGAGTATATTACCACGTACAGACATGGCTTGGTAATGAACTGGATCCTCATTAATAGGGTTAGGTTATAAAGGAGAATTTTTTAGTTCCCATACGAACAAACCAACCACCCGTGTCAGATTTTCTGTTCTTCTTCCAAAGGTTTCGGCAGTGCCTGCGGATGCCGAAAATTAGGTCTGTACTGTTTTATAGCATGCGGAAATTGTCATGGAAATTCTTGTTTAAATATTTTACTAGTTGAAGGGATCTCTGATAAGGATATCATAATTGACAGCGAAGAGTTATACGTGACAGATATTCATGATCAAGAACAATTATGAAGAAGTGTCTATATTTTAGAGTATGAAAGGGTAAATATAATAAACATTTTCTTTATAAAGTAATGTTTTATATGTTCTATAATGTAATGTCTAATGTAACGTTAATAATGAATGTTTAGATTTAAAATGAAAGGAAAAAAAAAACTCATTAAAAATACGTACATGAAAAATTTGAATTTTTTTAAATATATAAAAACTGAGAACTAAGCTAACTCCATAAAAACCCCAACGACTCAGAAACTATCGATCGTATCAACTTGATTCTAAATTCATTCTATTCAGCGTTAAAAAAGTACCTGGAAAATGATATATCACTTGCCTATATAGCTTAATTAATACTTTGCCCCCAAATGCCCCCCAAAGAGGGGAAGTGTACTGCAGAATATAGGGGACTTTTGAGATATCAAATATAATGATATAGAAAATCGTTCTGTAAAAAAAAAAAAAAAAAAAAAAAAAAAAAAGTTTATTAAATTTTTTTTTCGAAGAAAAATGCTAAAGTGACTGGACTAATATATATATATATATATTTGAAAGTGAAGACATTCCAAGATTTCCAGTATAAAAATCATTTGAGGTTTCAAAAAAACTTTCTTTTTTATGGACAATTCGAAATGAAAAATTTAATTAATGAAAAAAAAATTTTTTTTTTTTATACCTAAGATTTTAACTTAACGAATGTGGAGAAATTTTTGTATCAGAAATCAGTGAAAAACTTTACTCTTAATGCAAAAAAAAATAAATCTTTAAATTAAAAATTAGAAAAAATAGTAAATTAAACATTTGAAAAAGTTCATCTCTAAATGTTACTATCCGTCAGCGCTAGCCATCTGTGTTTCAAAACATCTGATCTGGCTATGAAAGATTTCTCAAACATCTGTGTTCCAATAAAAGGAAAAAGAAAAAAGGTTTTATAAATGGATTTTTAATGGATTTTTCAACTATTTTCACGAGTGTGAAATTAACTTTTAAAATGTTTGAAAGAAGAATTTTTCCTGTATCTAGCTGTGCATTTCTCGAACTTTTAGGTCCAATAGAAATATAAATAGAAATATATAGTTCATTATATATTAAAAAAACCCAGAAGTTTTATTGCCCTGGCAGTGCTGTACATAAATTAATCTCTCTGACAGTCTTAATTTTTTCGAACAAATATTCCGGAGTTTGTAAAAAATATATGCTTTTGAGATATTATAATTAATTTCTCAGTTAGATATTTAGACAGATAAATGTTAAATATCTACTAGATATTTAACATTTCGACACTCATGACATCATTATATCCTTTGGTCTAGTTTCAAAAATTTTTAAGGCTGGTATGTGCTTAAATAATGCAATCTTGGTTTGTTCAATTTAAATAACCTATAAAAAAAAATTCACTGGTAGTTTGCGTTTCTATCTAAAAAGATTTTATTGTATCTTACTATCATGTGTCCTCTAATAATATTATTTAATGAATCTAAAAATTTGAATCGTATGTCCATACATAAGGGGAAGGGAGGTTAGAGACGGTACAAATGAACATGGTCCAACACTTCTTCAGTTTCAAATTTCTGTAAAGTAACAAGTTAAGCTTTGATTTTATATTCGCCTGATACTTCAAACTATTTTATTCAAATTTAAATGGTGAATCCAATTAAAATTTAATTCCGATTTCAATATTTTTAATTTCTATTTAAAATCATTAGCTGAAAATAAGTAATTACAAAGCCATCATAAATTGTAATGAAGAAAAAGAAATAATAAAATTGTAAGCAAATACTGCTACATAGATAGTAAATTTAAAAATTAATACTATCCAACAAATTTGTTTTCTATTTGAGTAAAGGTAGAATTATATAAGGTAAAATCTTAGCACTGATTCATGCAGTAAATTAAACAAACGGGTTTCAATCCCGTATCCCTTAAAAAACGCAACTATACTTTGTACAATTTAAAGAGCCTACATAAAACAGCATTTTTCACTGGTCGTATAAGAAGGTTTTATTATATCTTACTTCTGGTGGCGGGACCTACAGCTGAATAACAACCAGAACGCACAAACTCTTTGTACGGTCCAGCTTTTTTATATTACATCTGTAGATTTTTTTTCACTATCTACGAAGGTTTTTGTAAATAAAAAAACGTATATTGCTCATGATTAAAAAAAAATCAATGTTTTTAACTAAATCGATTGTATAATATTAAATATAGTTATTATTATTATTATTATTATTATTATTCCATTCATTAGAGAGTAATTTTTTCTTAAATTATTCAATCGTTTTAATGCTAAGAATACTTAAAAACCATTAAAATTTTTATAAAAAGGCAAAGCAAATGCAAAATTTATTTTTATGAAATACGTTGAACAACGTAATTTATGAAATGTAATATTTTTTTTAAATATTTCGATTCATTTTTTGATAGTTCTTTCTTTCTTTTTTAAAGAGAGGGAACACTTCGATCTTTGACGAAATTTTTTTTTAAGAAGGAAGTGTTTCATTTATTTATAATAACTGTACAAAATTAGTTTCAATAAAACTAACTCTCTCTCTAACTCTCGAAAAAATATTATTTTAACATAAAATTAACCGAATGCTTTTACAGCGTTCATCCATTGTATTTATATGAATTATCCTTTTATCAATCCACATACTTTTAATAATTATGTGTAAATAAAAAACATTCACAACATCAAGATCTGGAGAAAAATCCCTCTAATGACATGTTATTTTTTGCATATAGAATACTTTAGTAAATATTAACTGCTTATCATCTGAAGTTATTGCCCTTTGGGAAATTAGGAAATATAAGTATTTTATCTATCATCTAGAAAAGTGATATATACTATGTTACATTCACTGCTTTAGTTATATTATTAATAACTGCTCAATATATATATATATATATATATATATATATATATATATATATATATATACATATATATATGCATGTATGACAGATATATTTAATAATGTTATTTTAAAACTAATAAATACCGAAACATCATTTAAAACGAGATAAAGTATGAAGTAAAGCAAAACAATTATAATAATAATAATAATTCTGCACGTGAGTTTCAAAACTTACATCATGCAAAAAATCAAATTTTTGGAAAACACATAAAAGTTTTTACTACTCATTAAGATAATAATAATAATACTAATAATAAAAATAAAAATAAATAATTATAATAATAAATGTAAAGTTACTCAAGCTTTCAAAGATAATAGGATTTCTAGAACTTTTATGTAACAACTACAACATAAATTCGTGTAACATATACACGTTTGGACTGTAAATTGTACTGTATTTCTACAAGATTACTAAGATTTTTTCAGGAAACTAGGACGTCTAGAAAATTTATGTAACTGCAACCGGTCTTACAGGTAAAATTTTAGAAAATTAATTATAAATTTTGCGAATTTCTTTGCGAAACTACAAATTTGTGCAGCTGTATGAATTTAGTTTCGTATAGAGTACATAGATAATTAAATTTTAATACGAATTACATATTTTTTTTTATATTGTGTATCTGTGGTTTGTGAATCACGATTTTACAATAACAGAAATACAGAATACCGCTTTCTTTTTTTCAGATTGTGATTTTTTTTTCCCTTGCAGCTTTACTAAAAGAATATATATGGGTGATTCTCAAAATAGGGGACGATTTCAAAAATGAAATCTTAAAAAAATTACTGTTAGCAAAATTTCTGAAAAAAATAGGTGTTGTTAATATAGTATCAGGTATACTTTCCATGTAGTCAGCAGAGCTAAATATTTAAAAATTAACTTAAAAAAATAATTAGTATTTTTTGAGCCATACTAATGACAAAACGAATTGCATGGAATAAATATATTTTGAACTTTTTATTTTCTTCCTGTTTAAATATTTTTTTCCTTTATTTATTAGCCTTCCTTTTCAGCAAATGGTTTCCATTTTTACATATATACATATAAGGAGAATAAAAACATTACCAAAGAGCAAACTTTGTTACATGAGCAACATTCTGACACTAACAATGTAAGAAGCTGTGTTAGTGGTTTTTCTACAGATTTAATGCATATTTTAGGGATAATAAATGTAATAACTAAATTTATACGTAAAATTAAACTTTACAAAGGATACAATATAAGCACTGGTTACATTTATGTACATAGGAGTCTTTAGCATGGACAGAAAAACCGAGCTAATGACACTGATATCTGTCCATGCTAATGACGAATTTTAATTTAAATAAGATTATCAGCCATAATATAATCACAATGCAATATTCTTTTCTGGGGCATTTTAAAACACAAAAGTTCTGTGCAAATAAATAAAATAAAAATTTTAACTATAAAATAAACAGGAAAATTATTATCCATTCTAATGACATACAATTGATGTACGCCCCTAATATTCAACTTCTATTCTTAAAATACAATACATGCTTCTATTTTCTGGCTGGGATAAAATGGCTACTTGTTGCCATGGAGAAACTTTATATTTTCAAACTATTGTCATATGTGAAAATGAAATTTTGATTAATAACCAGCTGTTTTAGTATGACCTTGTTTTGAAAATCGAATATGGAGGACAAACTTTAATTCTTTTTTTATGTACTATAATTTTATTTTTTAAAAGAAATTTATTGGATAAATCCTCTCCTTGATTAATATAAAGAAAGAATAACATTTGTTTATTTTATAAAAATCATATTAACTCTTAAAAAAAGCTAGTATACACAAGGCACATCTGCTGTGGACATCCATGCTAATGACATTTTGAATCTTTATTCTGTTCTTTTAAGGTGTTTTTAACTAAAAAGTGAATAATTATTGAGTGCAAATAATGAATAATATTAAGAAAAACATATCTTAATATAAAAACATGACAGAAAACCTCTCAATTTTTTTTGTATGCCGAAAGACATAAATTGTCCCCTATTTTGAGAATCACCCATATATATTAAATATTTGATAAGACCAGTTTCGAAACTTGTGTCCTCATATGAACTTTAAAATGTACAGGTTTACTTAAAAGGCGATTGAAATAATCAAGTATGGATGTTAATAGTCAATTTTATTAAAAAATTTTTTTAGCAGTTTCAAACTTGTTATCAGGCTCTTCCTCAGAGAATATTTTCATTTATAAATACAAATATATATTTTATATATTTGTATATTCTCTGAGGAAGACCCTGATAAGAGGTTTGAAAGTACTAAAATGTTTTTAAATATAATTAACTATTAACATCCATAGTTATTTTAATCATCTTTTAAGTAAACCTGAACATTTTAAAGTTCATATTATACATTTTATGACTTCAATCTCTATAAATCATCAAAAGGCAAAATCATCCGAAATAGTAAAAAAAAAAAGTGATAAGTGAACCTATTATTGAAAATTCTTTAAACAAATGTAAAATAAGGTAAATAATATATAAAATATATTTCAATAATTTTAAAAATCTTGACTTACTTCAACGTCTTTCATCTTTGCATAAGTTCAGCATTTTGTCATAATTATTGCGTTCAGAAATATCTTTTTATGTTTTTAATTTATTGTTACCGAATTTAATAAATATATATTTTCTACGAGCTAAAAATAGTACAGATATCTTAGATTTAAGAACAAAACACACAAACAACAACAAAAAAAGTTTTCATATTTTAACCATCATTAGTTTCTTGTTCTACCATTGCATTTCAAATCAACATTTTTCTTTTCATTCAAAATTCAGCCTCATTCAAAAGAAAATTTCATAAATCATATGGTTAGAAATAAAACATTAGAATTTTCATTTTACGTAGTATTAAAGAAACTTTAATAAAAGAAATAAAGATTAAATGAACTCATAATATTTATGGAAGTTTTCACACAGAAAAATTACGAATGAATTATTTCATAAGTTTTTTCATACACAGAAATACTATTTATATAAACTTTCCTTTAATTTAATATTTCTATTCATAACTGAGAATATTTTTTAAAGAATAATATGCCATCAAATACTTCTGAAATTTTGTTGAGATAAGTCTTTATGAATTTTCATTTTTGTATTTCAAAACTTAAGAAATATATTATTACGTTCTTGAGAACTTAATAAACCAGAGTTTTAATAAAATTTCACTCAATACCTCATGTACACCATCTGAGTTTATTAAATATTTAATAAACAAAAGATATTGTTCTGTACGCTTATTGCTCTGTGACTTATTTATTGACAAAATGCATCTTCCCGTGGAGTTATTTGTTAGATTGTTTTTAAGACATTATTACGCATCTATTTTCAATTTAAATGTTTCCTATAAGTTTATAACCTATGTTTATGCCAGATGCTTTAATATAAATGTTATTTTATAAAAGTTATGTACACGTATCGATAATATCTGGTGTATTTAATTTACTTTTTGTATGGAAAAATAATTTATTAACCACTTTTTATTTTATTCTTCATTTCGAATTCTATTACTAATTACTGTTACTTTAATACTAAAAAAAAAAGTATATGTAGAGTTTTTTTTAATTGCATTTACTTCTATATATATAGATATTTAGCCATATTTATTATTTTTAAACATTATAATGTGAACTCGTAAAATAAATTTTAAATGAAATGTATTATATATACATTTGAAATATTTTAGTTAGTAGGCTACAAATTTTATGAAAAATCTCAGAGAATTCGGGTAATTTTGAAGATTTTTGGCACGGAGCTAATTGTGGCAAGTGCAACAAATCTTCAGTACATAACGAATATTGCATAAACATGTGTAATTTATTTCTTAGTTGATGATAATGCGAGCACAGGGCAGTTTATTTAGAAAATGCAATGCCATGGTCGATTTTTTCAAACTAAATGTTTTAAGTGTTTTAAAATTCTATTTTAAAACAATTAAAAAATCTGCAATGTTCGCATATGATGCTGTAAAACAATGCAAACGCCATTAAAACGTTATAATATCACGTGCCTTGTGCGAGAACATGAGCAATTAAGAAGCAACCCTTTTTGTTGAACATTTATAGTGGAGTAGGTGCTTAAATAAAGCTGTAACGGCAGGAAAAATTATGCTGTTCTCTCACTATCACACTACGAATTTAGAAAGTATTACAATGATTGTAGAAATTGTTTATTGAACTTTAATACTTTAATTTTTAGTTTTTAATTCTTGAACTCCAGGCTTTTTTATTTCTCATAAATGTTGTTCTATTAGTTAAAATACAATTTCATTACATATTACATCAAATTTTTATTAAACGTCCTGTTCTGGAATATAAGTTGCTGTGTTCCATCTGTATATTCAAGTAGAGTAAACAGAGTCCAAAATGTATTTATAGAAAAACAAGAATTTTTAAGTGGTCACGTATCCTTTAAAGAATCCGAAAATCGTTTTTTCAAAAAAAAACTTATAATAAAAAATGAATCTTAAGGAACATTAAAAAACAAACCGCATACAAAAATTCGCATTAGATGTAGAGTTACACGTAAAACTTTTTCAGGTTTTTCGATATAATCAATAGTTGATTTAATCTTTAAATTCAATTTTCTTAAAACACCGATTTTGATCATCTTTCTCACGTTTTTTCAAAATTCTTTGGTTAGAAATTCACAAAATTTTGCTGAATGTAATAAACGTATACAGGTTCAAATTTGAAGTTTCGAATACATGGCTACTTTTGTATGAAGGAAATCTCGATAGTTCGAATTTCTTTAAGAAATATTTTTTCTCTGCATCTATAAATTTAATTTTTTCATTGTAGTTCATTTTAAAAATAAATTATATCTTTACTCATTAAAACAAAATCTTTTTTTTTTCGTTTTAGCAATTCAAATGTGAAATATCGTGCGCGCAAATATTACAAGAAATGTTTTTTCGTAAAAATTGTATTATGTTTAAAAATAAATAAAAAAAATACATATGTGTATACTTTTTTAAGAATATAAATTAATAAAATGAACCCTTTTTAATTATATGCTTTCAGTTTTATAGTAAAAAGTCAATTAGATATAGAGTGACAACAATTGTTACAGAGGTAATTTTTTTACGTATTTTGTTAGTTCAATGGGAACTTGACCCCTTTAACTAATATATTGATTAAAACATTGAAGTATAAAATGTGTTTTTTTAAACTGAAATATTTTAATTCATTTAAAATTACATTAGTTTTAGCAAGTTATTAACAAGATAAAAAAGTTAAAATTTTGTATAAAAGTTTATCTTCTATCACACATATTATTAACTAATTGTTTCATTAGCACTAATAGCGAAGTATGATTAACATTTTCATAAGTATGATGCAAATACTTGAAACTAAAGAATTAATATTTCCCATAACATTGCATAAAAATATTTTTCTATGAAAAATTTTGACACGTGACTTGGGTAAAAGTATCTAAACATCACTCATATGTAATTCAAAAAGTCAGCGTTAACATTTTCATGTTTTAAAATCATCTTTAGACATGAGATAAATAAAAAATATGTTTTAATAATAAAAACAGCTTTGTAGATTATAAATCAAGTATCCCAGAAAAAATACATGTAAATGATTCCGCTAGAATATTTATAATATTTTAAAATCGGTACCTTGCTGCGAATAGTGCTAAAATATCTTTTAACAGAATAAATTTACATTATTATGAATATTAACTTGGGATTATGTATTTTGCGCTGCTTGAATTAATGATCAGAACTATCTCAGATAATATAAAATATTGTAGTTTAGCTGACGGCAAACAAACAAATTATTTAAAATTTTTATTTGGCATGCTCTAAGAGCATTTTATCTTCAACAAAATTCCACTTAATACTTTTCTTAATGTATGTCTATGAGAATAATTTTAATTAAAAAAAAATAAATAAATAAATAATAAAAAAATAAAACAAATGATACAGTAAAACTTTAAGAAGTAATAAGATAATCATATTTTGTAAGTTGTTCTTGCGAATCATGACTAGTTTTTTCTAATATTTTAATACAGTAAAAAAACAGTAGTTTTTAAAAATTGTTATTGACATGACTTTTTAGGTATAATTAAATTAATTCCCAAACGGAAACATTAGTTTCATTATTCAAAAATTTCTGCAGTATATAAGGGCCTGATTACTTTTTTTAATAAAAATATGAAAAAAAAAAATAGTTGTGTCATAAAATTATTATTTGAAGGAAGAAAATTTATATATAAAATTTAATAGTAGCAGCTTTTTTGTTATTAAAATATTTAATAGTTTAGTATAACTGAATGTTTTAGAATAAAAAAAAAATCATTTTCAACATTTGAAATTCTTAAGTTAAGAATTATAATCCGTTGTAGAAAACTCGCTTTACGGTTTGAAAAAAAAAAAACTAAATTTTGTTTGTTTTTTAGAAGTATAGGCATGGTTTAATTGTTATTTTAATCACGTATTTTTATTATAAAAATATTATTTTCTCATGTGTTTTAAAGTATTGAAAATTTCTAGAAATTAAGATATATGGGCAATGTTAGAAATGGATGCAATTATATTCCTTCAGCTTTTTCTCAAATGTCAAATATATCGGATTTTACTATACAAAGTTACATAATGCAAATATGTACTTATTATGGAGGAAATTATCAATAACAAGTAAACACGTAAACTTTAAACCCATTCATGGGCTCTCGTATGGGAGGATATTGATGTATTCTTGTGTTTCTTGGAAATTAAGAAATTATTAATTGTCCATCACTTACTTTTCTATTTTGTGCTTTTAAATCTTGGAATATATATTTTTTAAATCCATAAGAAAATAAAGGTTTTTACAAATTTTGAGACATTTGCTGCACAATAACAAATTGTTACGATCGCTAAATGCGGAAACGATGTGTGCAGAATGATAAATGTTAGTGAATTGACTCCTTCAGCCGTGATATACCTGATTCAAATCTTGGTCTGGACTTTTTTGACCAAATGGAAAATGCAACATATTTTTCTATAAAGTCACATATTAGCTTAAATGAATTTATTATTAAAAGTAATTATAAGGTTTTCCACAAAGTATTTTCCCTAGGTTATACATTTTGAAGCAAATTTTATTGCGCAATGCATTTTACAGATTTTTTACATGATAGTCAAAATCACACCTGATCGAAGTTTCAAATTTAAAAATAACATAGTATTGAAAGTAAAATTTTCCAAAATTAGTACATTTTTATATGATCGTGTACCTTTTATTTATGTAAAACTATTAACTGGAGATCGCAGGATTTTAAATATTAAGTAAGAGATGTTCATAAAATTTTGACTTTTTCAGCTGTAGAAAATTTAATGGCATAAAGATTAACTATTTATCCATATTAGGGTCTACTTGACCGCAAAGTATTAAAATAGTCAATGTTTATTTGATTACTTGTAATTGTGGTATGATTAAGATTTCATTGGTACTTTTAAGAATCAAAAACATTACTGCGGTATGTATCTTAAATTTATGTATATTTTTAGAACCGCATGCTTCAACACTGCCAAGGGTTACATTTAGCCAAACACAAGTTCGCACAGAGGAAGGATCTTTTACTCAACTTCCATGTGTTGCACAGGGAAATCCTCCGCCAACTTATAGGTAAATATTATTGTATAAAACTTGAAGAAATTTTCATTTTAAGTGTTCTTTCGGTATTTTTTAAAATTGTATTTAAAACTTTAGGCAGCCTAACAGTGTTTTTCTGTCACGTAATATTTTAACCCTTTATCTAGCGCATTATGACTTCATATAAATTTTACATTATAAAGTATTTTACTTAAATTGTTTAAACTAAATAAAAAGATTTACATAATCATTTAATAAATTTTTGAAGGATTTTAGAAGTATTGAAGGATTTAGAAGGATTAATTAAATTTGAATTTACAGGGACTTTGTTCAATATTTATAATCCCACTCAAATCTTTTATTTTAAATTGTTTTCTTAGTATTTTGTAGAATTAGAAAATGTACAAATATGATATCCTTACAGCATAAATACAGAAATATTTCCAAATTGAAAAATCCCCATCCCACCTCACTCAGCGCCAAGGAAGCTGAAAGATACAAAGGCAAAGAAAAATCATTCTTTTAAATATGTAGATTTGTTTTGTATAATCAATATTGCTTTTATAACGAAGTAAAGTAATGTATCTGTAATTCATTCTAAACAGTATTACAACTAATTGACGCATTAAAATAATTTTATAATACGTAATTTTAATGGTAATTATAAGAACTGTCAGTCGATAAAGAGCTAAGCAAATTAAATCAAGATGAGTAATTTAAACAATTAATTTAAATAACAGTAAAACGATTAGGATGAGTAAAACATGTAAATTTAATTAACTAATTATACTAACTAAAATTCTAATTACTAAATATTACTAAAATTTATTTAACTAATTGCCATATTAAAAGGATTTTATAATAAATAATCTTTATGATACTCATAAATACCGTCGGTAGATAAAGGATTAATCCAAATGTTAATTTAGCATATTACTAACATTAATGTTAATGTTTTGCATTATTTAAGATAAGATATTTAAAGATATCAAATACAAATCTTCATACCCATACTATTCACAGTTATTATTTTAAGAAACATTAAACATGGATGAAAAAATCTGCAAGACGCTTAAATAATAAAAATATAAACAAAAATCATTAAGAAAAAAATACGTCAATGCCAAATAATTGGATTTTTTATAAACGTTACCTAGACAATTGCATTTATTGTTTTTTACTGAAATTAAAATATTTATAGTGTTTGAAAAAATATTCAAATTTAATTTTTATTTTATTTTTTTATTATTTCGATTCTAATTCTTCGACAAATCTGTAATAATGTTTTTCAATGTACTATGAAATTAAAATTTCATGTGTGTAAGAAAATATGTTTGCCGCATGTTTTTCAAAAGATTATCTTTACAAAGTAGGTTTTTATACATTTTAACGACTTGTGACGCCACTTAAAATACGAAAGCTTGTTTAAAAAAATAATCAATTTTTAGCAGCGAGATTACACTTGAAATTATTGGATATTTAAGACGTCATTTCTCTCAATGTTAGTCGTAGATGCAGCAAAGTGATTAATGTCCAAGCAAGGAATTGATCCCAGAACACTTTGAATAGTGCTCCAAAAGCTCTACTTTTTAAGCAACGAGGAGAGACTCAGATTAGCATCTCTCATTTACTTGTATTGGTAAAACGGTAACTCCAGCACAACATGGAATAGCCTTATTGACAATTTTTCTATGATCAGATGTCCTCGCACGTGTGAACATAAACAATGATGTCAGAAACACAAAACAGGTATCATTCAACATATAAAAATATTACTTGTTAAAATCCTTGGAGACATCAGATAATTTCAAGTCCGTAAAAGTCAATATAAACCTATATGTAAGAGGTATTCTATAAAGGGGACATTCGCTCATCGAGGATGAGCAGTGTTCAGGGATTTTGAAAAATATTTCACATGTAAAAAACGACGATTAGAAAGAGCAGTTTATAAATATGCTTAATTCACCATCCGGGACTCAAATCTGACTACAACTTATCCCTTATGTTTAGCAGCTAACTTGTACAGATTTTTCTCACCACTGAAATTATAAAGAAAGTTTTTTCTTGTTTCATCGGTGGAAATCATTTGATATTCGTGATTGTTTTAAGTAAAATTTTCAATTAAATTTTTGAAGTAGGAAAATTTTGTACAAGTTGGAAGATTTGCTTATGTATCATGCTTTATACTTCCAGCTGAATTTCAATGATTTCTAGATGCCACAGAGTTTTTTTTTCCCAAAACAAGTAAGCTTAACAGCATAATCAAGAAATAATTCCCAAATAAAAATTGTCAATGACAAGATTATTAGCTGACCGTGATATTTAAAAGGAAAGATGGATTGAGAATGATCTTACGCCTTACGGTCTTACAGCAGTTAAATGCAGAATTATTTTACTTACCAATATCTCAATGGAATGAGGATTGGTAACCATTGCAGTGAGTATGATAAATAATATCGTTTTGGGTCTAAGATTTCAGCCTACAGTTTACCAAACGGTAAAATTATTCATTTTGATGATTATCACGATCCGAAAATGAGTATCTTAACAGCATAATCAAAAAATAATTCCTAAGTTAAATTAGCCTATGACAAGAAATATACAGAAATATACATTAAATTAGCATACCATAATATTTAAATGGAAAGATGGACATTTCTCAGCAATTAAATGCAGAATTATTTTACTTATCAATATCTCGACGGAATGATGATTGGTAACCATTGCACTGACAAGGGGACCACCAAACATGGTGCTCACAGATTTTGATGAATTCAAAGTATATTGTAGGGGTCATACCATTAATTATTCGGCTGAAAGGGCTCCTTCAAATTCGCCTTAGTTTTTGAGAAATTGGGGGGAGGGCTCAATGTTTAGTGTTTCTTTCAAATACCTGTTAGTAAAGCTGTTTGTCAACAGCTTCGTGGCTCCGCGGTAACGTGCGAGATTCCAGACCCAGACGTAGCGGGTTCAACTTCAAGTTGGCGCTTTTTTTTTCTTTCTTTATATACTTTTTACATGTTACATATTTTAAGCACGATTGAGAATTCTACAGCTTTGAACTTTTTGATATTTTCTTAATGAAGTAAATTTATATTTTCGAATTAATTTCATGAAAATTTCTTTTTATCTGCAATTTTTGAACTAATATTTTTATTGACAAATCTGCATAACGAATTTATGCCTTGAACATTTTTTATTAATTATTAAGTAATTTCTTTTCTAAGCACAATTCTGAAATAATAATTTTTCTTTTTTCTATCGCTTTTTTGTGGAATATTTTAAATGAAAATTTATCCTTTTTTCTATAAATTATACAAATTAATTTTCAGGTGTAATTTCTCAAACATTTATAGGATTAGTTAATTCAAATAATGCATAACTTCGGAAGTGTAATAAAATATTAATGCAGTAATGCCAAATTTGTACTGATCTTTAAATGCATTTATCTCTAACCTTTAACCTCAACATTATTTATCGTTTGCACCAATAAGAAATGACAGATTATATTTAATATATATATATATATTAACAAATTCACTATACATAAAAAAATCAACTAGATTGGAAAAGTCGTCTGCTAATGAAATTAGAATTTACGATGCATAAAATAATATATATTTATTTTATTCGCCTGCTTTTATTTTTTCGGTAAAATCAAGCAAAAATAGAAATTGTTTTTGCTGTTGTCATTTTGTTTCTTTTGCAGACAAATAAAAGATTTGAAATATTGGTATGTATATGTATAGTTAAAATTATGGTATGAAAATTGAGCGAAGGTAGATTAGTGTCAAATGAAGGTTGAATGCTAAAAATACTATAATGGAAGGAAGCAACACTAGTACAGAAAATTTTCGTTTGGAAAAGGAACAAAAAGGCGAAATTACGAATGTATTAAAATATTGCGAGATGTTGTTACAAAATGGTAATCAGCTTACAAATTCCTCGCCGGATGATATTTCCTGTTTTTCTATTGCTATAACTGAAGAATTTCATAATTCAATATTAGAAATATGAGATAATCGACAATTTATTGAGGCAGATGAACGGATATATTGAATGAAGAATGTGAATTTAACGAATTTACATAGGTATTATTATTATTATTATTATTATTATTATTATTATTATTATTATTATTATTATTATTATTATTATTATTTTACTTAGCAATACATATAAATGTAATTGAGCAAAATTATTAATATTTAAAGTAGAAGGGATTTTAAAATATTCAAAATTTTTATACTTTTTGAAAATTTTAATTATATATGCATTTTTTATTTATTTTTATTTATTTTACGAATTTTCAAATGCAATTAGTTTATCATTTGAACCATTTTTTTTAAATAAGAAAAAAAATTAAAAAAGTAAACTATCCCCAGAAGAAAATAATTAATAAGTTGAAAGCTGTAGAATTTCCAATTCTGCTTAAAATATGTAACATGCACGAAACATATAAAGAAGAAAAAAAACCTCTAACTTGCAGTTGAACCCGCCACGTCCGGGTTTGGAATCTCGCACGTTACCGCGGAGCCACGAAGCTGTTGACAAAGCGTTATACTAACAGGTATTTGAAATAAAAGCTAAACTTTGACCCCCAATTTCTCAAAAACTTAGGCCCATTTGAAGGAACCCTTTCAGCCGAATAATTAATGGTAAGACCCCTACAATATACTTCGAATTCATCAAAATCTGTGAGCACCATGTTTGGTGGTCCCCTTGTGAGTATGATCAATAATATCGTTTGAGGTCCAAATTTCAGCTTGCAACCCTGACAAGGGCTATAATTATTCATTTTGATGATTATCACGAACCATTTTTAACTGATAATTTTTCGTATAAAAAGTTTTTGTAAACATTGGAAAGATGAAAACGCCTCATGTTCACGACATCAATTATCTTTAATAATTGTAATCTTCTCCACCATAAACAAATACCACTTTGGTTTAACCTTTAAAAAAACCTTCTATGGACATTGGTCCAAAGGAGTTATCAAATAAACCAACTTACGCCTGTTTTAGCTTAGATTTTCGTTTAGAGGAAATTCCTAATGAAGCCTGAAGTGTTTTTTGCTAAATATTGGCTTGACGAAATTAGAAGAATGGGAGCACTTGCTAATAGATAAGAGTTGGGCATTATCTGAGGTAATTAGCGACTGAATTAAACACTTAGAAATAATGATTTGAGGAATGTTATTCCAAGCCTACTTTGATGCTAGTAAACAGTAATCATGAAAAAAAATCTATTATTAGCTTTTATGTTTATGCGGCTCTATGCTCTGACATTTCGGACTTTTGGAAGCTTGTAATAATAATGAGAATGGTGATAAGAGCGATAATAGTAATAATAATAGTAATAATAATATTAATAATAGTAATAATAGTAATAATATGAATAATATGAATAATATGAATAATATTAATAATAGTAATGATAATATTAATAATTATAATTATAGTATTAATAATAATAAATTTGCAAAATTCAGTATGAACTTTTTAACTGCTTACATAATTTTAAACAAATTATAAATTATAGTTAAGCAATGGTATTTAAAAAATACTGCCAGAGTGGAAATTCAGATTTCCATTGCTTCAGAATACATTTTAGTTTAACGTTAGAAAGCAGTCTTTGCTTTCGAAAAACATTTTAAATAATAAAGTTCCATTAAAATTAACAGTTTTATTTGATAATTATTTTTAGGTGGATGAAAGATACATCCGGCGTCTTGCAAGAAATTGAAGAGAACGGTAGAGTTTGGGTAAACCAAGGAACTCTAAATATTAAAAAGGTACAGTCGTCAGATGGGGGAAAATACCAATGTATAGTTCGCAACAGCATTGGAGAGAGGCGAATTGAAAGTGTCCTTGTAGTTACAGGTAGGCTAAATTATGGACATTTAACTTCATGTAATTTTATCAATTTTACATAAATTGATTTGTAAATTTGAACAGACTGCTATTTATTTTTTTGTATCATATTTTAAGATATACAGTTTGCAGGTATGATAATACCCCCATTTTAACTAAACACACATATATAATGAACAGGCTGTTGAGGAATGCTTTTTTCGAAAATAATAACACGAAAGTAATAGCATCTAATTTAAAGAAATTCCATCAAATGTTACTGGACGTTCCAAAATAATCTATTATTAAAAAAATGCAATGTATTTACTCTTATGTGGTCATACGTGGCCATCATGCCTGATTTTTTAAAAGTTAATAAAAAATAATTCTTTCACTTCTAAAGAAAATCACGAAAAAAATATTTTGTATATGCTACAGATGAAACTGAAACTTGGACAGTTAGCGAATTGGCTGAGATTTCTGGCGAAAACCTATAAAACAAGAAATGAAATACGTGTTTCCAATTTTCGCCGACCAATTCGCGAACTGTTCGGGAAGCTTTGACCAACACATAAAGTGGAGATTAAAGACTGCCCAGTAGGTGGCATTGACATGTATACGTGTCAGAAAAGAATTTTTCATGCTGTAAGGATTATCTACAGATATGATGGATAATTTTTGTCTCTGTCAAAATGTTGCCAGAGAATTCAACGGTACTTTTTTAATTAAAAAAAAATCGTGAAATTTCATTTTTCAATACTATCAACAACCGTCAATGTTTTTTTTTTTTTTTTTTTTTTTTTTTTTTTTTTTTTTTTTTTTAAGTTTTATGCAGCCCTGCATGTGAACTATAGGCCTGGTAGTACATTGCAAATAAATTAAGTTTTAGAAGCGTATCACAACTGAAAATGCGGATCAAGCAATACTGACTCGCAATCAATCCAAAAAACAAATCACTTAATTGATTCTATATGCAAATGAAAAACTTTACCTGGTGAATAATCTATAAAAAATATGCGTGGTTATACATTTTGATGTTTTCACAGCAATAAATTAAAACAATTTTTCGTACTGTTAAAAAATTTGCATTTTCCCTTTTCCCGGCAAATCACAAAAAAATTTTATCAATCGCCAAAATTATAGTTCAGATTTTCCACTTTTAAACTGAATGCCATTTGCCAACAGAAACTCTGAAAGATAATTTTCGATTTTTATGTTTTAAGATTTTTTTTGTATGTCTTTAAATAAAAGTCAGTTTTTTAATAAAAAAATTGTGGTGGGTATGTAAATAATTTAAATAAAAGCATTTATTATGAGCGCTACGTACACGCAACACCAGCAGGTAATATGTTAAAACTACTCATATAAAAATATGTAAACATATCATACTTTTAAAGTGAACAAAAAAGTATTTTATTTCCAATTTTAGTTTATCGAATATTAAGGAATGCACTTGTCGATAAATTTTTAAAACTTCAAATTGTACATTTTGAAAATAACAGTGCATGGAACTAAAAATTTAATAATGCGCGAATATTCATCTGAAATTTTGCATATATATTAAAAGAACCCGTGAAAATCAATGTATAAATCATTATAACTAAAAAAATAATTCGTATTTTTAAATATTATATTTATATATTTTTCATATTTATCAGAAATTTTCAGGCATCAGAACGAAGCAAAAACCGAAAACTGTCTTAATAAGGATTACATATGACAATCTATTTTAACCTTTCTAGTTCTGAGACAAATATTACGAAGGACCGCAAAAATTAATTTAACGTTAGTATAAAACCCCCTTAAATGTGTATCAGATCCTTAAATGTGTATCAGTATATATCGATCGTTAGGGTATGCACTCATTTATTAAAAAGGTCTAGAAGTAATTTTAACAATTGTACAAGCATTTGAATAAATTTAAAGGTTGTAATTTAATATTTCATATAGGCAAAACCAGGTCTGACGAGGATAATTTTCAATAAAAATATGATTTTTACGTTTATTTATCGAATTGAATTTCCTATTATTAATGAAATTTAAATTCATTAATACTACCTTCCTAAATTACATTCCAAGTAAAATTATGAATGTAAAGCAGCAACAACAACAATAACAAAGATGAAAAAGTTCTTATATTTAATGTAATTTTGGATATTTATAAGTTAAAATTATTTATTGTTTCATTACTTACATTAAATTAAAAATAACCTATTAATTTCAGCTTCTCTCCAAGTGAACATGAGGCCTCCAAGGCAAGTTCTTAATATAGGTCAAGAAGCAACATTTAATTGTAATGTTACGGGATATCCAATTCACACAATAACTTGGAAGAAGGATTTACGCCATGTTACATCCTCTAGTCGGATAAGATTACTATCTAGAGACGTGCTTCATATCACTTCAGTTAGAAGAGAAGACAGAGGAATGTATCAGTGTTTTGTTTATAATGATCTCGATTCAGCACAAGGAACTTCAGAGCTTAAAATTTCAGGTAGATATTTATTGATTTCTGTTGGTGTGGGATTCTTATTATAAGTAATTGCTAAGATTTAATTGGAATTGCTTTGTCATATTTTGGATCTTAATTAAGTAAAACTTCTTCTTCTTCAATAAATAAATACATCTGTGATACTTTTGGAAGAATAACTTACAGTTTGTGAAATAAACATTATGTTAAAATTCAGATTTATCTTTCGATATTAATTTTCTGCTTTTCAATTATAACGTATTTGATAATACTATATTTAAAATGCTTTAATTTGAATTCTTTATTCGTTATTTTAAGATTTCTGTTGACAATAATATACATTCATAAAAAAATATGTTTTGGCGTGTGTATATTTGAACTTAGTTCCAAACAAAGATGAAATTGAGTGATACATTTTGTAACATAACTAAATCAAAGTATAATGCCAATAAACTTTCTAATGTTGGTAAACTATAGTTATATTAAACAAATCTATTTATTTCGCATAAGCAACAAAGTTTTTAATTAAAACTAGTCGCTATATAATAAAAAGAAAATAGTTAAGAAAAAATATGAAATTATGAATGTAATAGTTATTTAAAACAAACCCTTTTTATTTTGCATTAGAAATAAAGATTTTTCCTTATTAATTGATTAAAAATAATTCTTATACAGTTACAAGAAAATGTGAAGAAAACTGTGTTTACATTACACTGTAAAAAAATGAATAAAAAAAAAATGTTAAATTCATGACAAAGTTGTCAGCAGTTTTTACCGTAAAAATTGCAGTGCATTTAGATGTAATATCAAAATTACATCTAATTTTACTGCAATTTTTATGACAAAAACTGCTATTAAGATTGCTACCAACAGTTTTTGATTTAAATTTAAAGATTTTTTTTACAGTGTACACCCTGAAAAAAATTAATAATTCATACTAGGAATATTTCTTTTCTTTCCTTTTTTTTATCCCTATTTAAGGTAATAGAAACATAATCTTCTTTAAAAAAGTTAACTTTTTTTTTTCAAGTATTTCAATTTTTTTTCTTAAAGTTATTGATTTTAGTAATATATTTTTTTAAGTAATCTGTTTGATCGCTTACATTGAGAACATCAAAGTAAATGATGTATAGTAACATTAAGACGATAGATAAGATAAAAAAATCTAAACAGCGGAAAGTTGTATTATAAATAAATAGTATTGTGTTGAATTTACTTCATACTATATTTAACCCTTTCGGGTCTGGTGTAATATTATTAGTGCAAGTCTTTTCATCGAGTATTATTATGTCTTAACCATTACGTAGTTACTTTCTGCACATAAAAATGTAGTAATGGCTATGCATTCCTTATGATGATTTCATTTGTGTTTTTATATTTAGTAATAATAGTAATAATTAAAGTTTACTTAATTCTCTTTACGCCGTATTCGATTCCTTTATTACATATACTTTTCAGTCTTTAAATTTAAATTATAAATTATTTTTCAGAACAAATAATGTGTGATAAAAAAAGTTGTAATACTTTTTCAAATCTTCTTGTAATACGTTATTTTCCAAAAGTTTTCAAAATCTCTTCCTTCATAAAAAATAAAATTGTAATGCTTTTTCAAATTTTGATGTAATAAGTTATTTTTCAAATGTGTTCAAAAACTCTTCCTTCCTTTTATCATATAACTGTGACTTGAATAGAACACAAAACAAGTACATTCGATAGATTTCAGACATAGAGATCATTTTTAAACTTAAATAAATCTATTTGAGTGGCATAGATTAACCTTAATAAAATAAAAGTAATTTTGTTTTCAAAGTGAAAAAAAAAAATAAAAATAAAAAGCTGAAAGGGTTAAATGGTATTTAACAGTTACAAAAAATTATTATCATTATTATTGTTATTATTTTCAGATGTTGCACCTACAATAATTTCGGCATTTCCGGAACAAACAGCACATTCCGGTGACGCTATATCATTAAAATGTGTTACAACTGGAAATCCATTACCTCGGATTTCTTTTTCAAATTTTGATGTAATAAGTTATTTTTCAAACGTTTTCAAAAATTCTTCCTTCCTTTTATCAAATAACTGTGAATTGAATGGAACACAAAATAAGTACATTCGATAGATTTCAGACATGGAGATAATTTTTAAACTTAAATAAATCTATTTGTGTGGCATCGATTAACGTTATTAAAATCAAAGTAACCTTGTTTTCAAAATAAAAAAAGAAAATAAAAATAAAAAACTGAAAGGGTTAAATGCTATTTAACATTTAAAAAAAGTTATTATCATTATTAATGTTATTATTTTCAGATGTTGCACCTACACTAATTTCGGCATTTCCGGAACAAACAGCACATTCCGGTGACGCTATATCATTAAAATGTGTTACAACTGGAAATCCATTACCTCGAATTTCTTGGTTCCTGGATGACGTGCCTCTGGATCAAGGTCCTCGTATTGCTACGATTGATAGAATAGGTGATTTGGGACACGTGACTGGTATTTTGAACATAACTGAAGCAAGGGTTGAAGACAGCGGTGAATACAGGTGTCAAGGTGAAAATGATGTCGGTCATACATTTCACGCCGCTAGGTTGAATATCTATGGTTCACCATTTGTAAGGACTATGTACAATATTACAGCAATATCGGGTGAAGATCTGATAATTAGGTGTCCCTATGGTGGTTATCCTATTAAAGGGATAAAGTGGTTTAAAAGTAAGTTTCATTTTATTATAATAATAATAATAATAATAATAATAATAATAATAATAATAATAATAATAATAATAATAATAATAATAATAATAATAATAATAATAATAATTATTATTATTATTATTATTATTATTATTATTATTATTATTGAAGTAGACTATCACTGTGAAAATTTATTTTGTTTCGAAAATGAAGTTTATTAATAATTATAAATATTCATAAATAATAATCGATAATTATTGACATGAGTATTTTTTTAATAGAATAAAAATCCTATAAATCAAATTTTCATTAAAAAAAATGTTAATAGTGCACTATGTTTTACGTTAGTTTATATTTGAAAAATGATAAAAAAAATACATAATTTCTTTAATGTGATTGTATGTGACTATTAGACCGGGAGGCGACAGCACAATCAATCAACTCATCGAGTTTACAGCTGAACTTTCACAATTAATTAAAGCTCAAATCGCATATTCAAACGCTATCACTCTGGCAAGTCGTATCTTGGTTGAAAACACCTGAAAGCCTGAATTTAGCGGTTGTCTCGTGGATTTTCCATTGTATTTTCTGCTTCCAATCCCCCATTTTTTTCATACTTTTGAGTGAAAAAAAAATGAGTAACTACAGGACCACCACTAAAATCGGGTTTTTAGGTGTTTTTCACCACGATATGATTTGGCAGACCGATTGAATTTCAAAATGTTAATCCAGTTTTAAATCCGTAGTTTCCGCTACCAGTTTTAATGCAGTAGTTGACGCTATATCATTAAAATGTATTACACTTGGATATTTATTACCTGGAATTTCGTTGTTCCTGGAGGATGTGGCTCTGAATCAAGGTCCTCGTATTGCTACGATTCATAGAATAGGTGATTTAGGACACGTAACTGGCATTTTGAACATAACTGAAGAAAGACACTGTTGTGAATACAGATGCCAAGGTGAAAAGGACGTCGGTGAAACATTTCACGCCAGTAGGTTGAATATATGTGGTTCACCATTTGTAATCACTATGTAAAATATTTCAGCAATATCGGGTGAAGACCTGATAATTAGGTGTCCATATGGTGGTTATTCTATTAAAGGGGTAGAGTTGTTTAAAAGTACGTATTCTTTCTATTTTACTTTTTTGTGCAGTACACATTTCATTATGAAAATTTATTTTGTTTAGAAAAGAAAGTTTATTAATAATTATAAATTCATGAAATAATAATCCATAAATATCGACGGAAGATTATATTTTTATAAAATAAAATCCTATAAATGTATTTTTATATGGTTATTAGCGCAATATGTTTTACGTTAGTTTATATTTAAAGAGTGATTAAAAATGTCTTTAAACATAAATAAATAGTTTAAGGAGAATGTATTTGACTATTAGACAGGAGGCGACAGCACCGACAATCACCTAATAAAATTTACTCCTGAAATTTCAGAATTAATTAAAACTCGATTCGCATATTAAAACTCAATTGGTCTGCCAAGTAATATCTTGGTTTAAAACACCTAAATAGCCGAATTTAGCGTTTGCCTCGTGAATTTTTCATTGCGTTTTCTGCTTCCAATCTGCCATGTTTTCAAATTTTTGAGTGCAGAAAAAACAAAGTAAGCCTACATGACAGTAGCTAAAATACATTTTAGGTATTTTCCATAAAGATATGTTGCTGTACGGATCTTTGTTTATAGGTAAATTTTTCTCAATTGTACATTTTATTACTTAATGTGCAAATTAGTCGAAACATTAGTTTATCACAAGTGTAAAAATCTACTAGCGATATGCATGATGAGTATGATTGTATTCTTGCAGAAAATGTTTTGTGAAGCTTAACTACATACTGTAAAAACAAATGTTCGTATGAAAATATAATATTAAAGTGCAAATAACCTCCACGATATAAACTTAACGAGAGAGTCAAGCATGCATAAACAAGCCATCAATAGAATACAGTTTAAATTATAACTATTGAACGTCATATTTACATTGATGCATGATGAATATGATTGTATTCTTGCAGAAAATGTTTTGTGAAGCTTAACTACATAATGTATAAAAAAACGGTCTTATGAAAATATAATATTATAGTGCAAACAACTTCCACTATATAAACTTAACGAGAGAGTCAAGCATGCATAAAAAAGCCATCAATAAAATACAGTTTAAATTATAATTATTGAACGTCATTTTTACATTGATTAATAAATAAAGTATGAAATATGAAAATTCTGACATTTAGTTTACTTAAAAGATGTTAAAATATACGTCTTTAAAACTCCACAGTTTTTTAAGGTTTTTAAAGAACTTACTATGAAGTAAGTAATTTAAATTTAAGTAATTTATTTTTTAAGTAATTTAAATATTAGAATTATAATACATCATACATTTTGTCTCAAAAAATACATTTTAACAAACTGTAGATAACAAATGGCTGTTTAACATAAAATTAGGAAAAACAACAACAACAACAACAATAATAATAATAATAATAATAATAATAATAATAATAATAACATTGATTTTTAAACTTGTTAGGCTTATAATGGCAAACCATTGCGAGTAGTGTAACAAATTGTGTGTATCAAACGTTCATTTTCTTTCCTTTTTCTTTCCATTATCTTTTTTTTAATTTTGTTCAAATATACATACACATCATCTATTATGCTGTCACATTTTTTACCTTTAGATATTTGATTGCAAATTACTCAATCCTTAAAACAAAGTTATGTTTCACAAAACATTTATTGTGTTGCACATACAATTCTGCGTTATACGTTGCTTGATGTACTTACTAAATCGTCTAATTTAAAATATTTTGAATAGTACTGAATATTTATTTATTTCTGTAATGAAAATTAGGAAGCTCCTAAAATGCATCATTGCCTTAGTAAAGTTTCCAGATGTGTTCAAAATTATGTAAGCACATAGCACTTATAGATGTAATCTGGCCCATGCGTCTGTATGTCTCAAATTTTAGATACTGAATCATTAAGGAATTTTAATAGTTTTAAAAATAGAAAAAAACTGAATTCCAAATAATATAATAAATTTCAGTGATACAAAAAATAATAGTGTAGACTCTTAAATTGGAAACAATACGAAATTCCTTGTAATTAAATCCATCAGAGCATGAAAATTTCATATTCCAGCACCGGGGCTCGAACTGAGTTCCTTCTGTTTACAAGCGCGAAACTTTACCTCCAAGCTATGATATGCACATGAATCCAATTGAAATAAAAGTTCTCTTTTAAAATTTTAATCGGAAAAATGAACGAGTGACATTGATAAAATTAATTTAATTAAAATAATAGTTTTTTTCAAAATTTTATGATATGTCGTGCGACACAAGTTATTCGGCTGTAAGAACACAAAATTTGAATTTTCTAACTTATGCAGTTTTTCTGTATGGTCTTTGTGACAGGCGGATAGACAGAGGACTGAGACAAATAGGGTTTTGTCAGATGAACGAAACCTGATCATTGCTAATTTGATTACGTCAAATTTAAGATGGAATCACATTATTTCTATATTACTTAATAATATATATAACAACAGTAAATTTTGTATTCATGTGTTTTAGTATACTATTGCAACAGCTATTGTATCAAGATCTGAATATTTGTAAAAGTAGTTATAGTAAGAACGCATCACATTTGCCACGTTTGACGAACAATTTCTGAGTTTTTATGAGTTTGACTTAACATCTACATATGAAAATAGTTAACAGTTTTTAATATTTACAACGATACTGGTGAATTCCTGTGATAAAAATATTTAAATATTTAGATGGCGTTCTGCTCCCTCTACATCACAGACAAAAAATAAATCATGGAGGAACTCTCACTATTCAAGGAATACAACGATCTGCAGACAAGGGAGAATACAGCTGCACGGTTAAAGGGAATGATGGACAAACTGCTTCTGGTACAACTTATGTATCAGTAGTTGGTATGTAAAAATATACTTACGTCATATTTCATAAAATCAATGAAGAAACGATTATTAATTAACTTTCCGTAAATGTTATAACTTTCTTGGAATAAATTACAGACTTTTTTTGATAACAAAAATATTAATGACATTAAATATGACGATCCCTGAAGCCAAGGGTTATGAGTGACAAAAATTGAAAAAAAATTAACTAAATGCACAAACGATCTAGAAATATGATTATATCTTTTAGGTAAAGAAATATATTGATTTTCGAATTATGTGCTGTGTTTTTCAGACAAACCACTTTTGCCGAATAATACACAATATTGCTTACTGATAAATAAAAAGAAAATCTACTCTAATTTTCTTATAGTTATTGAAATAAGAATTCAAAGACCACAATGAAAGATGCGGCAGTTACTTATTTCAATTCAGTCAATTATTATTGATGTTCAAATTTTCCGTCAATTACATTTAAACTCAATTTGCTCCAAATCGAATTTTCTCATTTATACCCCTTGGCTTCAGAGGTGTCATATATAGAAATTACTTAATAAAACTGTTACTTTTTATCGATTAACGTTTTCTATACAACATTTTCATTAAATTAATAATCCTTATTAATAAGTAACTATAAGTAATAAAAAATAATACTAACAATATTTGTTATCCACACTATTCCTTTTTTTATTCTTTTACGTCACTCTAAATTTATGATACTGCAATAGCAAATCCTAGAAAGAAATTGACTGAGGATGATTCAGAAAATCTTTGAAGTTTTTATTTCCACTTTCATTTTAGATTGAAATATGGAAGCAATCACTTCTAAATGCCTTTCTGATATCAGATTTTTTTATTTATTTTTTATATCGTCCATGGAAAATTAATGGTTTTGGATATTAATCAAAATTTACTTGCATTATTTTTAAATTCTCGCAGAAATCACAAATTATTTATTTGTTTCTAGTTGTAGCCGTATTAAGTACAATTGAATATATGTAATTGTATATTAAGTTTTTTAAGAAGCAAATTTATATTCTAAAAATATATATATATATATATTTTATTTTAGTTAAGCTCGGATCAGACACTTGGTACAGTGCTTGCAATTTAAATTAGTTTGTTTAAGAACAGGAACATTTATTATAGGAACATTGTATATTCCCTTATAATATAATTATTTATTTGATTTTCGTTGTAGTTTTGTTAAATAAAATTTAATGTTTCATTGTATATTAAGTGAAATAATAAACTAATTTATGTTCTGAAATTATACACTTCTTTATTTTACTTTTTGTCGGATCAGATAATTGGCATTGCGATTGTCTCAGGTTGAGATTATCTAGCGATTAAATCAGAGGGTTTTTGATTGGCAGTAAATTGTCAAAAACTAACGGTCATTTTAAATAACCAAACTATATTCATATATCATAATATTTTTATGCTAATAATATTTCATTGTATTAATTCATATTAATTAAACCTTTTAATTTCATTTTTCTGTTACTCTTTTTAGATGTATCTAAAATGTATTTAAAACACACAAGTTTTTTTTCCGCAATTTTATTAAAAAGCAACTGAATAAGGAAATATAATAAAAAAATTCATACATTTCATAACGAGAATCTTAAATAAATTGAATTATGCAGAATCCGTAAAATAATTCATAAAGTATTCTAATTTCATTATTTAATAAATCATATTTTCAAGAGAAAAATCCATTTCTTTTTCAGATTAAATTTTTTCTTGATATCACTTCTTTCAGTGCCTCCGGAAATTGAGCCACAATACCTGCGTGAAAGTATGACTGTTGAGGAAGAACAAAGGACAAAATTGATGTGTGTTGTCATTAGAGGAGACCCTCCGATGCGCTTCCACTGGCTGAAAAATGGGCAAACATTTATCGCCCATGGGGACACCACTGTTCAGACGTTCGAAGATACATCAATAGTAACGTTCAAGAGAGTGGTTTCGAGTGACAGAGGACACTATACTTGTGTAGCAACTAATGTTGCGTCGTCGACAAACAGGACGACGCAATTAATTGTAAATGGTGAGTTACTTACAGTATTAAATAAAAGGTTGAATAACTTTGGTGCAATTTAGAAAAAAAAACAATTCTATCTAATAGAACTATTAAATTATATTTAATGCCCGTATGTTACTTTATAAATTTTAAATGTATCTTATTCTCAGGCATTAAATTTTTCCAATACAAAAACTACAAGTATCGACAAATTTTGTTATTTATACTCTTTATTTTTAAATATTGAACTTTTTGGGGATAGTGATAACACTGTCGTAAGAACTATGAAACTGATTATGCATGCCTTTTATATGAAGGAAACTGTACATCTTGTATAAAGAGCGTATACAAGAAAATTTGTCTACAGTTGTAGTTTTTGTATTGAAAAAACACTAATGCCTGAGAATATAAGAAACATTTAAAAATGATAAACTTTGGTGTATATATCCTTTTAAGAGCTCAGACGATAAAAATGGCAATTCACACAATCATCATTTGTGAAAAAGAGCTGTAAACTTCCAAATTTTTACACAGGTTTATAAATTAAATCTCTACTTTTAAGCGGCCTAACCGGGTTTTTCCGTCAGGTAGTTTTTGGATTCAAAGTCTTATTTAACATATAATTTATATTAATATTATTTTTTTCAATTGCATATGATAAATAAACATGTAAGATTGTAGAATAGAAATATCCATATCAATACTTTCCGTAGCTATTATTTTATCAATCGTTAAACTTGCATGCAAAATTTCGTAGGACGTTTAAAGGGTCACAAAGTATTTTAACGTAAGTATATCAACGAAAAGGACGACGCGATTTATTGTAAAAGGTGAGTTACTTATAGTATTAAATAAAAGGTTCATTAACTTTGGTGTATTTATCATTTTAAGAGCTCAGGCGAGAAAAATGGTAATTCACACAATTATCATATGGGAAAAAGAGCTGTAAACTTCCAAATTTTTATTTGCGTTTATAAATTAAATCTCTTATTTTTAACATATGGTAGTGGACCATTGAATATCTTCATTCATAAATTTAACTAATTATTTTCCACATATTACCTTCGTAATTTGAATACTTCACTCGGCAAATTGGGGAAATTCTGATTTAGTCTAGTAAACGAGAATCTTCTCTTTACACTTCGTCAAAAGAATCAGTTCTAAGCGACCAATTTAAAGCGACATGAAATTTAATTCCTTTTCGACTTTATGTAAAATATAAACCACATATCAGGATTTGTAATTAATATGCATAAACATTAGATGCACAAAAATTTAATTTGTTAAAACAGGTTTAATAAACATGTATTTTATAGCACAAATTAATCGCTTCATAGCAATAAAAATTATATGAAAAATTTAATACAGGGACAGAGCCTTATAAATTATGCATTAAATATTTTTAATTATTTACATAATGAAACAACACCTACTATTAAAGAATTATTCAAAATTTTATGTCACACAAAGTCGCATATAGTATATAAACAAAATCGTCGCTAATCTTATAAATCGGCAACATCTAGGAAACATGTAACATAAAAATGAAAATAAAATGACATATCATTAATTATTATTGTATATTTCAGGGAAAGTATTTTCCACATATGTATATTAATTTACATATAATATATAATGTTGAATATATATAATTTTAATATATATTTTTTTGCTGTAACACATTCTTCATTATACACTAAATTTTCGCAAATGCTTCAAATAATTACTGACATTTTGGGAGGAAATTAAGCTCCTTACGATCTGTAGTCTGAAAGTTCAATTTGGATGTGTTGTTCTTTAAAAAAACTTTAATTTTCTCTCTTTTAAAAAGGTGAAATAAAATGGATGTTATAAGACGTAATATAAAAAAACAATTTAAAGACTTTTCTTTTTCTTTTCCTTTCTCCTGCTTTTATTAGATAATCAATGCATTAAGCAAACATTAAAATTATTTTTAAATTATTATTTTTATTATTTAATTATATCATTTTCTGTTACTTCGCCATGTGTACATTTCAACTCCGAAAATTTATCTTCTGTGAAAAAAAAAAAAAAAAAAAAAAAAAAAAAAACTTATTGGAATAAATATTGTTTTAAATGCTAATAAAATAACAATTTTGACTAATTACAATATTAAAAAACTGTTAAAATAATTATTAGTGCCCTTTCTCTTATTTTTTTACGATAAATTTCTCTCTAAAATTACCAGTTTTCTTGTTTGTATATACAAATGTATTCGCGGTATAAGAAGTGAAAAACTCATAGTAGACTCAAAACCGCGCATAGCGTTAGTACTTCTTTTAGTATAAGGAAATTCTTACATGAATACTGTGATTATTTCTTCCTGGTATGCCTTTTAGTATGATTTTTCTTCCGATAGAGCATTTCTGTTATTGGATACGGTTAGAATTTATAAAAACGCTATAAAAAGAATTTTAAATTTAAGAATATAAAGAAGCCTCAAAAATTAAAAATATATTTATTTAAAATTAAAATTTCAACACTTATTCATACGTACAATACATTCGTAAATTTCAACATATAAAATACATACATCGGAATTATAAATGTGTACTTATTCTCTTGGCATGCTTTCTAAAAACAATAAATTAAAAAAGAATTTGAACATAAAGACACAAATTTCACAAGATGACTCATTTTCAAAGCCTTTTTTAATATAATTTTAATAAAATAAAGTAAAATCAATTTGAATTTTTAAAAAATAATGTAATCTAATATTCAAATATTGACTATTACATTTTTTGTTTGATAATTGAGTTTCTTATTAAATAAAGCACACATATTTTGATATCAAATTTCTGCTTGATTGATTTAATTTATTTGAGATCGTCATCTATTTAAAAATAAAGGAAATAGTAGAAAGATTTTATACATGTAATGGATATTTTCAAATTTAAAAGATGATGCTATATGTATTTATGCCTGAAGAATAGCAATCAATCATCGTTTATATAATTAAAAATCTTCCATGAATTCCATTTAAAAATAATTAAAATAAAATGAAATATAAAAACTGGCACATGACATGACAATAAATTTTAAATATATTTTAGCATTTTGTATTTTTTTCTTGTTATTTCAGTTTAATAAAAGTTAAAGTACATTTTAAATGTTTATTTGATTTATGGTTTTTAAGTCTTATTTACTTGATTTTCGACACTTTCAATATCAAAATTATATTTTCTTATTTAAAAAAAACATTTTTTATATTAAAAATAGAAATTGAAACATAATATAACCAATAATATATATCTAAAAAATTTTATGCATATTTTTTTATATTTTCTGATTTTCAATATTTGAAAAAGTAATAATAATTTGTCACAAAGATATTTAGTGCTTTCTTTATTATACTTTTTCTGATGTTCTTTATCCGTAGTTCCTCCACAGTGGACAGTTGAACCAAAAAATACATCTGTTGTTTTGGGACATAGAGTATGGATAGACTGCGCTGCAGTTGGCTTTCCAACACCAAGCATTCTGTGGAAGAAATTGATCCATTCAGGTGAGGATATAACATTAAATCATAAAATATGCATTTCCATTAAATACAGTTTTGATTTTTTTTTAAATCTGCAATGCAGCGAGCAATTCGTAAAAAAATTCGTAAAAATTCGTAATCTTCGCCATCCTAATCCAATTTTTTCAAATCCCATTTCACTTTCGTTATTATATTGTTTATCCCAAAATCAGTGAAGAAATTAAAACGGAAAAATTTGAAAAGATAAGGCAATCACAATATGCGATTTTTACAGTAATAAAAAATCACTGCGTATTTTAACACTAGATTAGTCGTTGCGGGACACTGTAATATATTATGATTTATATTATGCTTACCCATTCTGGGTAGATACAATGTAAAATATGAAAATAGAACTTCTGCAAACTATTTGGGCCATTTTCACCATTCGCTTACATTTCATGGTAACGGACTTGACATTTCAAATAATACTATTAGAAATGAACTAGCTTATATAATTTCTAATTTAGATAACAATACACATACCTTCTGAAATTATTCAGTAAAAAATATTTAATTACAAATGTGCAAAATACATTATTTTAATACTAAAATTTACGGTTACACACTTGACAGTGATAAAAAATTCAACTTTGATGAAAGCTGATTCTTGCCACTATTACATTACTTTACAATTGAAGAGTAAGAAATAGCAAGTAGTAGTTGAGTGAATGGTTTAACTATATCAACAAATATTTGCTGCTAACTTTAGGCAGATTTAGAAACCTATTTTGACTAAAATAATTACAAGGTAACGGAATCGACGCAAAGTGAAGGACAAAATATTTCTGTTAATTTTTTATAGAAAATATCTGGTGTAAACATTTTTTTTTCATTTTTATACAACACTAACAGTTAATATTCAAAATAATTAAATCTCTTTATTTAAAAAAAATTAAATTAGATTTTAAAAAATAACAGTTAATTACATAAAATTTGGAAGGAGACAGGCATTTTTGCTTAGAATCACAATTTTAAAGATTTATAGCTCCAAATTTTTTATTGAATTTTTTTTAATTTTTTCCTGTGAGAAATGTTTAATATAGTTTTTTTTAGGTATTGCATGGCTGAAATCAAAATTTAAATATTAATTTATGTTTGAATTTTCTTCTTTTTACTTTTGGACAGCATATGTAAGCAAAATTTGAAAATGGCCCATTTATAAAATGTATTGCAACTCCAAAATAAAATTAGCACGTATATTTAAATATTTTTATTATACATAATATATGTTCTCTCACTGAATTGATGATATTACTTGATTAACCTTTCTATCCATTTCAAAAATCTAAATTATAAAGGCCAAACGTATCTGTTCGCGACGCATACGTCATTTTGCAAATGGCAACACTTTGAAATTTGAAACGATATTAAGATTCTACAATTTTTTCTACTGAGAATTTTAAACTGCTGAAAATCGCACGTATTCAATTCTTACAGCGTCGTTTAGAAAGAAATTGCACTTTTAAGTGCAATTTGTTTCCAAACATTTTTTTAATTTATTTTTGAGTCATTAAATTTTGTGTAGTTTTTTGATATCATTTTCGTAGTTATGGCAACAGAAGTACACTATTTCTACTGAAAGTGAAAGAAAAAAAAGCAGATTATTTTATCTTTTTGTTGCAATTTTCTCATAAAAAGTGAAAAAATTGGAAATTAAATTACACATTTTTAAACTTTGACAAGAATATCGTCTGTTGTAAACACGATTAGCTTTCGTTTTATTACGTTTTTAATTATCAATTAAATGATTTTTTGTTTATTACAAACTTACTTTACATTCTATGAAACAATTTTTCTTTACAAAAATTTATTTTAAAGAATATATTTTTTACTCTTAAAATACAAAGAAAAATTTACAAATACGATAAAACTCAAATATTTTTTGAATGATTTTAAAATAATCAAATTAATATAACAATTCAAAAATGTGAATACAGATATGAGAAAAGCATATATAAATGTTGAGATTGTGAGAATGATGTCGGGTTTTGATTTTACAGGGAAAATTTTTTATGATTTAATGAAAGTTGAATAAATTATGCTATTTTTTGTTTTGGAATACCAAGCATAAGTGCCTTAATTGATAACTTTATCATAATAGCATAGCTTTATTATACTGTACTGCTTCCATATACGATAAAAGTTAAAGTTTAATAATTTCTACAACTGAGTTTCATAGAAATTGTATTTTAATAGCTTAACGTTAAATATCTTTTTTTTTTTTTTTTTTTTTTTTTTTTTTTTTTTTTGCGAGTCAGACTAACTAATATAAGGTGCATTTTTTATTGAAACTAGTTTTTAGGTTTATTATAAATCAATGAAACAGTTCATTCTGAAGCATTTCGCCAAAATTCGGCATGTTCTGCTTTTTTATATTATTGGCCAAATTTCTCTTAAATTAATCAAAATGGCATAATCTTATTTTAAATTAAGAAAGAACAAATAAATTAGTAAAAGATTTATAAAAATGTAAAAATTTGTCTTATTAAAAATCACTTGATGACATACAAACATATGTAATGTGTTTATTGTCAAGTTGAATGTGACATTTACGATAAACCATTACTAGTGTTTATTCTTGTAGGTTAGCATTAATTTTTTATTCGGCGATATAATCAATCAGTTAAAAAATATATATATAATTCCTAAAATGAAGTGCTTCATGGCCTATTTAAAAATATATTTTAATTGACTTTTGAATGAAATACAGGGTTATAAAATATCGAAAAGTGTGAAAAAAGGATTAAAAATATGTCAGCAACAAATTATCCGCTAAACTTCAATCTTTATGCAAAATGTTTTTTGTTTTGTTTTGTTTTTTGATTTTTTGTATTGCAGCGAATTTTTAAAATAAATTTCTGATTGAAAGGAAATGGAAATTTTCAATGCCTTTTATCAAAATGAATATTACGAGATACCGAAAAAATTAGTTCCACAGAATCAAGATTAATGATATTTAATAGGCTTTCTTCCCATTATTACAAATTAAATACACACCAAATGTTAAGTATCTATCTCAATTTTAACAGATATTGTATGCAAACATGTTGATAGATAGATTCTGTTATAGTAGTTGATTTACCTATTGAATTATAGAGTTATAAATTAATATATCTCAATTTGTTCGGGAATAGAGCGTTTACAGACAGAAAGACAGACACAGATGGACAGACAGACTGAAGGCAATATGTTTCTAAAAATATGTTTTTCGTAATCTCCAGTGTCTGAAACGTGTAAATCCCTCAATTTTTTTCGATTTTCAAAATGACTGCAAGATTTATCCTATGATACATGATCGGTAAGCAAAAACAATATACTTAAGAAATAAATATTTTTACCATCGGCAAACAGTGTTTCATCATTCTTGTATTTCAGCCACATTAAGTTTTTACAGAAATGCTTTAAAATTCAAAAAGTTTTTATATTTTCTTAACATAACGTCCACCTTTCGTGAATGTAATAGTGAAACAGGTATGATGATATACGCAACATAAAAGAAAATTTCAGCAACCTCTAGGCCTTAAACATCGTGATTCATTTTATAAGGCTACTTAAAAGTCCTGCGGACTCGACATCTGCATGTGTAATGAAGAACGCCATTGGCCAGCACGTAATGAAAACTAAATCTGTCACTAGTGAAAGCCATTTCAAAATAAACATTAAATATGATACCTATACCTTTCGAGGGGACATTTTGATCAGCCGAAGAGGGAGATTGAATAATTCACTGGCCACTCTTTGAATCAAACAATGCATCTCAAAATTCAATGGACACTGTATTCCATTGGAGGAAACCATTTTACTGTCATGAGAGCAATTTAGCTTTATGACCATGATCGAGGTGAACTGGATGCCTGATTTACACGTATATATCTATTTCTGTGCATCTTATGTACACTGCACAAAAATATATAATCTGACAATTATTATCAGATGAATGAATTAAAATATGTAGCAACAATAAATACGAAGGATAGAGAAACTATTTGATAATGAACCAGGTTTCAAATAAACAAAATGATGTTCAAAATTACTGCGGTATTTCTATGAAATTTACGTGCTTTTTATGTGTCAAAGTTTAAGATAAAGTGAACGGATTAGGAAGATTTCTAACATTCTATTAAAAACAACATTTGCTGCTCAAATTATATTTGTATGTACAGTGAAAGATCGAAATCTAAAGAATGTCAACTTTCACCGGTAAATGTCAACATTGATACAGTCATATGTTGTACGCCGGAAATATTTTCTAAATTTCCTTTTTTCTAACTTACACCGGAAAATGTCGACATACAACATTCACTAATAGTGAATGTTGGATATTTCGGAGATTTGCGTTTCATTTTCATATTTCAGGCGAGATAAAACGACTCAAAAGTAACGTAACTTTTTCACTTCTGTTGCTCAAATAATGAGCAGGTACGACGAGGAAAGGAGATTGTCACTCTATGGGTGAGTTTTCATTGCGAGACTAAAGAAGAGAATTTAAAGGCAGAGATATATCAAAAAACGTTCTAGATTGTTTTGTTTTGTTTTTTGGTGAGGGCGGGGAGGGGACATGTAGCTTTACATTTGTTTGAAGAAGAGTTGATCCAGATTAACTGATTCCTTAACAATGATAGTAGTTGTTCCTAGATAAATGTTAAGCAGGTTTTTTTATTATTAAACATAAATAAGCGAATAGGTACAACATATATATATATATATATATATATATATATATATATATATATATATATTAATAGACAAGAAAGTATCTGAATAGGCCTCACTCGTGGAGTTGATGACTGAGACTCAATAATTACACAGATTGACTAAAATATTAAAGTCATCCTAGCCATATTTTGGTAGAAACCAACAGTAAAGTTACCAAAATGGAAAAACACATTTGTGAAAACGAGTATATATGTGAAATTGAAAAGAAGTCATTTACACAACTTATATCTCTTAGGCTATGGTTCTTATTGAATAAAATAAGTGTAGTTTTGTGAATTCGACTTTGAAGGAGATGAAAAATCATAATCGCAGTGTTATAAGTGAGTTTTAGAAGTACAAAACTTAAGATCTGGTAAGCTGGTTAGAAGAGTATAGATTATTGTGATAAAAATCTACACGAGAAACGGAAATGAAAAACCAGCTGGAAGAAACGGTGCTAAAGCTAACAAAAAAAGAAATTTTATAGAAAAGGAATATGAATGCAACTGAACAGAAAACCCAGTTCGGTAATAAATTGGGCCAGTAATGCCTAAAATAGTTAGAGACAAAAAATAATAAAAGAGAATATCCCGAAAGGCCTAATAAACTCGAATAAAATAAGCCTCTAAAACAAAAAACAATATCTGTTACTAACAAAATAGTTTGAAAAAATCAATATACTTAATGGAAAAATATGATTTTAGGTGCCTGCCAATGTTCGGAATATATATATTTTTAATATTTAAAAAATTGCATATTATAGAATACAGCTGAAAATTGTGAATAACATGCAACAATATGTATATTTTTAAATATTTTGATTTTTAAGCTCAAAACATGCATAAAAATTGCTATAAATTGAAGATTTTCGTAAGGATAAAAACTCAAATTTGTATAAAGATATTTTTATTCTATAATTTTTTTATGATTAATGAACCTTTCTTGAGAAATGGTAACATTTTCACAGAACTTTTTTAATAAGAGCATTATAGTAGCACACATTTTTGCACACAGAAAAATCAAGAAGATTTATCTCAATTTATAATTTGTATTAACTAAAAAATAATAATAATAATAATAACTATCATTATAGTAGATGCACAATACCTATATAAAATCTTTTAAATTATATTTTATAACGTTACATAAAGTTACTAATATATATTTTTTAATTATTTAGTCATGCGATAAAGCAATAAGATAAAATTTTCATTTTGAGAAAAAGTAGAAAATAAATTTAAAACTACGTTTTACGTATTGAATGAGTAATATTATAATGCCTGTAATTCAAGGTCGGAGCAAGATAGAAACAAAATTGAAACTTATTTAGAAAGCTAAGTCAGTATTTAAAATGAAACCAAATATATAAAACCGGATTTTTGACCGAAAATTACATTTTAAACGTAGGCAGGCCCCTTAAACCTGAAATAGTATGTTTAAATCTTGTAGGGATCGTTTTTGTAGTTTTAGATAGTCTGAAGTAGAGTTTAGCTTGCACGAGGTGCCTCCTGTCACAAGCGATTCTATATAAGATGAGATAGGGTACGAAAAGATATCAATTTATTGTAATCATCGAGGTAAAAAAAAACTGAAATAAGTGAAAATAATTAAAATTTAAATAAAATTATGAATATCGATAAAATTGTATCGTTACTGACTCTTTATAGCACCACATACATTACTTACTAAATGGTTTAATATAATGTATATATCTATCAGTTTTACATAAAATTATTTGTTATCGTCTTTCTATATTCATGTATGTTTGTTTCTAAATTAAAAATGTTTACAGACAGTAGCACTGGAGATTTTACGTATGTTCATTCAAATGCCAGAGCTCACAGGTTCAACAACGGTACTATAGTGTTATCTGATGTCGAAGAAACTGATGCTGGGCCGTATTTGTGTCAAGCAAGCAACGGAATAGCTTCAGTTTTGAGTAAAATTATTCATCTAGAAGTATTAGGTGAGTTAAATATTTCTGGAAAACTTAATTAGATTTGTCTTTTTTTATTGTTATAATAGAGAGATGCTTGACACTACTTATCGTGCATTTCTTAATAATCTATCATGACACACTCTGAGGTATACATAGATAAAAATTGCTTGAAAAACAATGTAAAATTAAAGTACAATGTCAGCGAGAAAGACAAAAAAATCTTATGAACCAAGTATATTAAAGAAAGTTTATAACTTAAATTATTTTGTAAAATTTCTTTCTTATTATTTATAATATTTTTGTAAATATTAAAAAGATATTTTAAGATATTGATTTCCATTAGGTATACTTAAATGAAAAAGTTATAATCTTAAATGTAATTCAATACTTATTTATTTATTAATATTCATATGTTAAAAATTCAGATATATTAGAGTAGAGAATATTTTCATTATGCTAAAATGATAAAATAATGTTTGTATAAATCAAAAAAAAAAAAATGTCCCCTACATCAATGCTAACATATTGTTATTTTAATAAAATCAAACAGATTGATAAAGTTATCACACGAATTGAATATTTGCAACTGAGAGAAAAATTGCCCAGTCCGGGTAACAAATCCGATCTTTGGGTATAGTGTTTACCTATTAAGCTAACTCGGCTGATAACCGGCGAGCATTAATCGCTCAATTGTTGATCCAGTTAGTTTAAACGGTAAAGCATTATTCTTGAAAGCTAAGGTTCCAGGTTCGATTCCCGGCTTGGGCAATTCTTTCGCTCAGTTGGAAGTATTCAACTCTAATGTTTACATTCCTCTCTAGAATGTAGTATAACATGTTTTTAAGATTTCTTTTTAATATAGTTTTTATTATTCCTTTCGAAATTCTGAAATTTTTAAACTCTACCGAAGTTCTAACACAGTCGCAATTTAAAAAAATTGCAATTTATATACACGACTACACCAGTAATATATAGTGCATTTTTCATTTTATTTTTATTTATTTTTTTAAATTGAAGTTTATTTTAGATTTAGTAAAAGTTTACATAAAAGTCATAAAACATTTTGCGATTATTCATCGCATTAATTTCTTGACTTACAGTTTAAAATATAACTTAATGAAAATCTTTATCAAGTACAGTAATTTAAAACCAATAAATTTTCAACTAACTATTAAAAAACCTATAAGAACCTCTCAATATTTCGTTATTCCTCATAAAAGCCATTTAGAAGTAACTTATACATAGCTATAACTTTGTACTGAAAGTTTCAACGAACTATTTATTTCTTTAATGACTATAGTAATGACAGACAGAAAATATGAAATATCGGATTTATATTTTCAGTGCCTCCTACATTTAAAGAGCCTTATCAAACTAAAACGGTTACAGAAGAGTCAAACACAACATTAAGATGCATAGCAACCGGTCATGCTCCCATCGTAATAACATGGCAAAAGGATAAATCCCTTATCGATATTGGAAAACGCGGCAGGTAACTCTTTAAAGTATTTTATGATATATTCAAGTTCTTTTAGTATAATATTTCTTTGATAGACTAATTTTATCACATCAAAGTAGATATTTTGAATATATTGGATGTGATGAATAGAGCAGTGTACTTCGCGTGTATAAATATTTACGTTAAATTTATACTTCTTGAACCAATTTATTTTCCTTTGACGTCTAGAATATTGATTTTGAAATGTAAGAAGAAATGTGTTAGAGAAATGATTTTTCTTAGTTTACGAAATGTTTACGAATGCATAATCATATTTTATTTTCAAAGTAGCATGGAAAATAAGTGTTATTGAATAATATTCAATTTCGTCAAGATGTTGATTATAGATCTTTTGATGTTTGTTTTATAAATGTTAAAAAAATAAATTTGAGTTTTATTAACAAAGATATTTTAAAACAGGAAACATTTTAAAGAAATAAGTTTATACGGGTATTTTCCAGTTTAAAAAAATAGTATTTTTTCATAAAAATAAAGCTAGCTCGAAAAATTTAAATTTCGCCTTATGCATACTTTTTGATGAAAATTTTAACTAGGAATCTTATTTTTCTGCATTCCGTACATTTAATGTAAATTTTCTCTCTGAAGTGATATTGTTGCATATAAAATTTAGGTGTTGAATAACTTAGCTCCACATAAGCACCATATTTACGAATTCAAAGTATAATTGTAGAGCTAATGTATACTCAAAAAAAAAGTTTTACGTATACGATTTTGCAATTTGTTTATTTAATAAATATAAAACATATAAATTATATGTACTATCCAATAAAATATAAAATGAAAATCTTTTCTATAAATGTCTAGATTTTTTTACCCTTATATCGAGGATATGGGTAATTACTCATTTTTCCAAATTTCCTTCACTTGTTGAAACGGTTAGGGAAACAAGGTTAGAGATTTCTTACAAAATAATTCAATAGGCTCTAGAATGTGTTCTATTGGTCCAAATGAGACGAAATTTCAACTAGAGATAATCCAAACTATCCATTAGCCATTTATTAAATATATATGTATATGTATATATGTGACGATTTCAGGAGAACTCGAATTATTTCCACTGGTTAAAAAGAAACACACAGTCATGGCAAGCGAGGGAAAAAACAAAAATAAATAATAAATGTAGAAGATCCAATAATTAGTCATGGGCTGCTGTAAATTCATTTATTAAATTCGTGATAATGAGGAAGGAAAAGCTCCTTTTTGCAAAAATTCCATCATTATTTCAGCGAGCTGTCCTCATCGAAAAAGCAACCCAAGAAGTCTTCAGAATCTTCCCTTTCATCTCGAGACTTCCCCCTTTTAAACTCAAAAGAAAGTTCTGGAACATTCTGTAATCTCTAACCATCATTATTTTATGTAAACAGAATTCTTGTCCAGCTACGAGATTATTTTAAACAGACGATAAATTTATTTTTAAAAAAATATTATTTAACCAATTTATAATTGACTCAGAATTTTAAATATCTTAGGCAGACGATTTTTATACATGATTAATTTTAAGAGAAAAAGGAAAGAAATGAATTTATTAATATGCAAATTATCGTTGACGGCGGAAAAATAAATAAATAGATAAAATAAAATAATGATATTTTTTAAAGGTATGGGTTTGGAATAAATTTAATAAGACTTTCTTAAAAAGGGTTGATAAAAACATAGAAGAAATCAGTTTTATTTGGAATATTAAGAAATAAAGTTTTAATTAAGAATATTTTTAATTTAGAGCCATCTTTTTAAATTTACGCATACTGGATTAATGTTTTTTAAGGCAAATTAAGAATTTATATCGTCTGCATAAGGATTAACAGATTAGATTTAGAAACAAGATTTTAATTTAATAATTTGAAGTAAGTACGAAATATTATTATAAGAAAATTAAGATAGTATAAAGGTTAGTTTTGGCGAAAAATTTTTAAATTTGTAATATTATCCCCCCTCCCCAAGACTTTGTATGAAATTGATAGTTAAATAAAACTACAAGTTCAGACAACAGAAATATAATAATTTAGAAAAGTTAAATTTTGGAATAAAACTGTCAAACTCAGGAAGCCAAGAGATGGAAGAAAAGAAAATTAACGTAATATAAAAAATATTAGCGATTAAAATAAAATAGTTAACAGAAAATAATTCTGAATTGAATTTAGGTAGGAGCATTTCCCTGAAAGAAATACAATAATGTTACAACATCACTTACCATTTGTAAGTGCATAGGAGATAATACATATAATAACAGTAAATAAGTTATGAATATTAATAAGCAAGAGATAAAAATATAATAAAAACAATAAAAATTCGTTCTCATGGAAGTTTAAATAATTACAATGACTTAATGCATAGTTTATTTTAAATAAGTCCTTTAAATGAAAAAAGTCTTTCAAGAATATATAAAAGAGTCTTTTTCAATGTCCAGTGAATACAGTCTCTTTAATTAAAAAACTTCAAACCTAGTTTAATCTTTGGTTTTAATGTTATGTTGGATCCAACATCTTTTAACAATCAATCAAATTTTTCTTTCAATAATATATCAATTTTTTTAATAATAAATAGCATCACTCTCAATATCAATAATAAATAATATAGAAAAATTTAAATAATAACAATAACAACAATAATAAGTAATAGTATAATAAGACTCCATATCCTAATATTTTTCAATAAGAGTATAATTAATACTAAACTTCATTATAGAAATCTTACTAATAATAATAATAGTAAAACAAGAGTATAATCAAAAGAAAATATCACTATTTGTTTATTATTGATAGGGAAAATATTGGTTGAGGATAAAAATAATCACATAGCAACTAAATAATTTTCTTATCTTCTAATAGCATAAGAAAGTATTTTTTGCTAGCCGAAAGTATAAATAAAAAAAAAAATCATAATAATTCCAAAATCCAAATAAAATTAAATCTAACTATTTAGAAAATGGACTCTCAACCAGTATTTCCTTACAATAATTCCTCTCTGATACTCTTTTACAAAATTGTCAAATTTGGTTATAAGTTTTCAATGCCAAATGTAGAATAATGTTTTATCCACACATGGTTTATAAACTTTAATAATAAAATACAATAGGAATGAAAGTTGTCATTCTTAATTGAGAAATGGAAATAAAAATACTTTGCTTTTTTGAAAAACTTTTAATCTGTAGTTTTCACAATCACTGAAAATCACATATTATGTTATAGGTTTGTGTAGAATCATTAGATTTTATAACTGTTATAACATAAATATCTGCTGAATAAATAGAATAATATTAATGTCAAATACATGAGTAAATATAATTAGACTTAAACACCCTTAAAATTAATTCATCAACATCAATTTGAAAGCTTTTACAATCAAAGTGTTCACCTTATGCCTGCATAAGGTGCCCAATTTAACCCCAAAAACTCCCCAAAACAAGTAATATTCTTGTAGGCCTCCAAGAACATACCTGCTGATGTTGAAAATTATGGTGATTGTATCTGAGGTTTTGTTTGTTTTTTGGGTTGCTCATGAAACAGTTTAAAATCTTCGGGTGAAAAATAGGGTCTTAATTTAGAAACATGCACAATAACGGAATTCTGTCCTGTCTCATAATTAAATTTATCTATTTCATAAGTTACATCAGAAAGTTTATTTATAATTTTATATGGTCCAGAGAAAGTAGGTTCTAATTTTCGAGTGTTAGGGTATTTAAATTCTTCATAAATTACAGAGTCTTGTATTTTTAATGGGCATTCAACAAAATTTCGATCATAGAGTCTTTTACTTTTAAGGTAAAATTCATGAGTTCGCGCTTTCGCAATTTTGAGGGCTTTGTCTACTGGAGTTGTATACATTTTAATTGCCTCACACAAAACCATTACCCCCCATTTTAAAAATCTGAATCAAAATTATCGTGAAAATTATAACTATATTTAGCTGCTAACTTTAACCAGAAATTTTATCTAATAAAAATAGAAATTGTAAATATCATAGTTATACCTTAAATTGTGATCAACTTTTTAATTCTATTATTTTATAAATCATAAACAGATTCAAAATTTTAATTATAGGTAATTCCTTACTTAAAACCACAAAATTTACTAAAAAAAATTAATCACATTTATCAGTCAAAATTCCAGCAACAGCCTTGCACAGTTCCATATTCTTACTGAATTTAAACAAATTATAAGAATCCGGGAACCAAAGCTCACTGTCACTAGAAATTCTAACAAATAAAGGAAAAAACATAAATGTTAATTTAATTTTCAGCTCAAATGTTTAGTTGTAGGAACATTATCATGAAAATACTGTATTCTGAGAATAGTTCTTGATAACAAACAATATCAATAAATTAGAAAATGTACCTTTTAAAAAATAACTTGAGCTTCTGAGTTCTTTTATACTTCATTATTATTACGAACTTATCTTTAAACGTGCATAAAAATATCATAATACTCTTAATAAGTAACAGTAAATATCTTAAGAACATCATACTCCTCAATTAAATTTTTAAGAACAAACATGTTTTCACTCCAACAAGTAATAATAATAATAGTAATAATAATAATAAGACTCATAACTAGATAAAAAGATAAATAAATAAGGCTCACAGAAAAATAAACAAACAAATAAATAAACCTTACAAACAAAGAACTATCTACACAAATACAGTAAAAAGGATACACATAATAATTAAATACATCTAAAAATAACTCACGGATAAGGAGAAATTTTCAAGCTGATCCTAGGGGAGACAGGAATAACGAAAATTATGAAAGTAAGTAGTAATCTGCGTTCAGTTGTCTCTAAAAGTTTTTTTTTTTTTTTTTTTTTTTTTTTTTTTTTTTTTTTCTTGTCATTATGACCATGATTATCTTGAGTCATCAGTTACACATAAACAGCAAAAAGGTGGAATATCAGGCCTCAGGAATTCACGAGATATTTAGAAGAAATCTTTCAAACCACTCGGACAGAAAGCTGTTTAACATTAAAATCTCCTCTGTTACATTCACTCGAGGAATCAAAAGATAATGGCAATTCTTGCTTAATAACACTTTCAACCATGGCGGGAAAAATTTTCGGCGATTCATATTTTTGTCATCACTTCGTTTCAGTAGATTCATTAGATTCATTTACATAGCATTTTACTTCTTCAGTAGATTCATTTCAAAATCCGAAACAGGCACTAGCACAGGCATTACCTATCCTGTGCGACTTTTCGATTAGTTGTGACGATTTCAGGAGAACTCGAATTATTTCCACTGGTTAAAAAGAAACACACAGTCATGGCAAGCGAGGGAAAAAACAAAAATAAATAATAAATGTAGAAGATCCAATAATTAGTCATGGGCTGCTGTAAATTCATTTATTAAATTCGTGATAATGAGGAAGGAAAAGCTCCTTTTTGCAAAAATTCCATCATTATTTCAGCGAGCTGTCCTCATCGAAAAAGCAACCCAAGAAGTCTTCAGAATCTTCCCTTTCATCTCGAGACTTCCCCCTTTTAAACTCAAAAGAAAGTTCTGGAACATTCTGTAATCTCTAACCATCATTATTTTATGTAAACAGAATTCTTGTCCAGCTATGAGATTATTTTAAACAGACGATAAATTTATTTTAAAAAAAATATTATTTAACCAATTTATAATTGACTCAGAATTTTAAATATCTTAGGCAGACGATTTTTATACATGATTAATTTTAAGAGAAAAAGAAAAGAAATGAATTTATTAATATGCAAATTATCGTTGACGGCGGAAAAATAAATAAATAGATAAAATAAAATAATGATATTTTTTAAAGGTATGGGTTTGGAATAAATTTAATAAGACTTTCTTAAAAAGGGTTGATAAAAACATAGAAGAAATCAGTTTTATTTGGAATATTAAGAAATAAAGTTTTAATTAAGAATATTTTTAATTTAGAGCCATCTTTTTAAATTTACGCATACTGGATTAATGTTTTTTAAGGCAAATTAAGAATTTATATCGTCTGCATAAGGATTAACAGATTAGATTTAGAAACAAGATTTTAATTTAATAATTTGAAGTAAGTACGAAATATTATTATAAGAAAATTAAGATAGTATAAAGGTTAGTTTTGGCGAAAAAAATTTAAATTTGTAATATATATATATATATATATATATATATACAAAAATGAAAAAATATAAAAATTAGCCTTTAGGGGCCGCTCTAATACATATAAAACACTTAATTATCTTTATAAATAATAAATAATATTAAAAAAGTAAAACTTGTCAATAAAAAGGAAAAATCCGCCGTCTCTTCGTACATTGGAATAAGGCATATCCAATACTCGGGAAACAACTGGAACACTTACTCAATATGTGGAGAGATTGCATAAATGATGCCAAAGTGAGTAACTATTTTCTAGCAGTCTCTGCATGGTAGTGTGAGTCACGTGTTTCCCGAGTATTAGGATATTATTTATTCCACTCTACGGAGAATCATATGGCTGATTTTTCAATTTTATTGACCAGTTTCACATTTTAAAGATTATTTATAAAGCAAATTATGTGTTTTATATGTATTAGAGCGCTGCTATCAAATTTTTGCATTTTATTTTTTATTTTCTTTCCTTTTTTTAATAAATGCGAAGTGCACCATTTGGGTTACTTGTAATTCAAATTTGATCTCATTTGAACCAATAGAACGCGTTCTAATATCCTTTGAAGGGGCAACTTATTTTTTGCTAAGTCGACTCAAAAAACCAGGCTGTTTTTACAGTCAACTCAACTTTCTTCTAAACTGATTTGATAACTTTTTTTTTCTTAGTGAAAGCGCTTTATTTGTAGATGTATCCCCAGTCGCTATTTTTAAAGAAAATCCCATTTTCATATTTTAATTTGATATTTTAAAAGTTGTTTTCTGATTTTTCTTCACATTGGGGGCAACTGGGTTTCACTTATTATTGAAAAGTTAAGAGGAAATAAAAGGTATCTTTAAATCAGTACGTTTGGTTGTCATTATCGTATTAAATAAAAAAAAATTAAAATTTTTTAAACAGAAAATGACGTTCATTTAATTAATTATCGAATTAAATGATCTTATTACAACTATCAAAATCTAAAGCAAAGCTTCTTGGTTCTCGCCTACAACAATGGAACTTATTAACAGCAAATACAAATGTTACGTTGCCGAGAAATAGAAGCAAAGTTTATTCAGAATTTTTCAAAAAATAAGGTGAATATTGGCGATTCAAGCACTCGGATACACCATCTGGTGGAGAAAAGATGTAACTTCTTCATTCAGGATAACGCCATGTAAGCTCATTCCATTACATGCGGTTTAAATTTGCTCAGAATAATTATTCTTTTGCACAATTTCAGATTTCCTGTGACATTTGTTTTCTGTCTTATATGATGAAATAAATGTTATACGAATTTGAATATCTAAAATTTTTAAATACATTTATAATAAAGAACTGCTTCGATGGGACTTTAACATTAGTTAAAGGGAAATTAAAGGGATAGTTATCCTGTATAGAAGGCTCTGAGCAGCGCCTCTATAGGCCGTTTTAGTTCCCAGTTGTTATTGTACTGATATCCCGGGACTTTTTGAGCAGAAGCTATTGGTAGATCCAATTAACATTACTCTACCCCCTTTACGCATCAAATTGGGACTCATGAAAACCTTTGTGAAGGGCTTGACAAAAACAGTGATGCTTTCCGGTATTTATAAATAATCTTTCCAAGCATTACAGAGGCAAAACTGAAAGAAGAGAAATTTGTTGGTCTACAGATCCCTAAAACTATGAAAGATTCACAGTTTGAAAGCCTTTTATCTGTTAATGAAAAATCTGTTTGGAAGTCATTCAAATTGGTAAAAAAATAAATAAAATATAAAAATTACAAAAAAATTGTTGCCAATTTATTTAAAATTTTTTAACAGATGAGAGTAAACTTATCATCAACCTCCTGACTGCCGCCGGCTGATTTTTTCACACACTAAGCTGCAGGTTTCACTGCAACATAAGCAATATTTAAATTAGTATAATTCCAGAAATAAAACCCAGTTCTGAAAAATTAAGTTAGGATTGATGCTATCAAAGATTATACACCGATACTAATAACGTATTTTGCATCAGGTGGGAAAAAACATCTTTTTTTTTATATTTTTAATAAATTACAGAGAAAACAACATTACAATATTACCCTTTGGCTGGGCAGTCAGGGGGTTAGGTTCATTTCCTGCATTCGCGCCTGAGTTTTTTTTTTCCTGAAAACTTAGGAAGTATGAGTGGCGAAAAATGGGGACGTTTTCACCAAGATCTAAAGGTTTTTGAAGAACGACACCAGGAATTTTCAGATGAAAACTTGCTAGGGGATTACTGTTGGTCCATTATAAGAGAAACTAATCCAAATAACTATAAAAAGAAGGCAAAAACTAGCCATTTTTGATTTTTATTAATATTAATACCAAAATTATGTAATCCAGTTAAGTAAATAAATATTTCTTAAACCAGACGTGACAGAATTTTTTTTATTATTTTTTCTGGATAAATCTATCTAAATAAAGTATAAATTAACAACTTTTAGCTGGGGTATAAAAACCGTGTAAACTATTGTAATATTCGAACTTCTTTTCAATGTGTGTAAAATTTTATATTTTAATCCGTAAATATACATTGTGTAATTAAGCGTACAATAAATATATTAACATACTATTACTATGCGTATAAAAATGCGACATGAGAACACTACGTGCACATCGTATACTTTGGTGTATAATACACATTTTGTTTCATGGAATGATCGTTTAGTGTTCATTGATACATAAAATTTTTCTGAGTAGAATCTACTCCATTAAATAAATATAAAAGCACAATAAAAATTATCTAATCTTATATTTTGTAATATGTAAAATCACGTCAATATATATGTATTTATATAATTTATTATATACATAACTTTGCAGTTTAATAAATATACTGCGCATACACTGTAATAAAATATGCAAAAGATTCTCTCGATTACTACAAAAAAAATTTCTATTTTTGATAAAATGTTATTAAGCAGTTTTAAAAATTTCAGATACTTTTTTTTATAGAAAATGAACAAATTATGAAAAATTTAAAAGAGAGCAACATATAAAAACTAGGGAAATACAGAAGATTATAGTAAAACAAAAGCAAACCAAAGAACTATTTTCCTTCGTTGGCAAGATATTTTTGATAACAGGATAAAAATATGTTTTTCTAGAAAATAACTGTTAAAATTATGTTAAATAATCCGCTTATTTGCCTACTGTGCGATAAGAATCAAAGTCACTCCAACACGTCTTTAAAAGCTTAAATACGGCTTGGAAAAATATTTATGGAATTTGAAACATTTTGAAAAAAAAATGGTCTTCATTACTTGAACTCTAAATATTTGCGTAAGCCGATACATAATAACTGGAATAGAGTTAAAATTTAAGTTTTATTTAAGCATTCTCAACAGTAAAAATTCGGTGATAGGATATTTTATAAAAACTTAGTTTTATAAATCTTTGTGAATAAGAACCTTTTTTATATAAAGAATATTTAAAGAAATGACTTTTCTTCTTGGTATTAAAAAAAAAAGAAAGAAAGAAAGAAAAAAACATGATATAAACGTAAAATGTCCAACAGAACGTATTTTGTTAAATTTAAGAAGTTTAAATTTACGTAATCTAATTAAGTATTATTTATTAGACTTCAAAAACATTAACACATTGGTCAGACACTGTCGACATGCTCAGAAATGCTGTTACTCATATTTCACAAAATTTTCTTCGTTTATGAAGAAACTATTTTCTGAGAAATGCTTGGATGGAATATTTCGTCTAATTGGGGAAATTAATTTCTTCGCTTTCTTAAGAATAAAAATTTCGTCAAAAATGCTTTTTTGAAAAGTGGAATAAGAGAGCTTGTGGTACAATCTATAAATAAGTGCAAAAGTACCTGTATTTATTGTCAGGTGAATAAACAATATCGTTTACGTGATTCCAACTGACAACTTCCAGTCTGGAGTCTGTCATTTTAGCTATTTTGTCATTAGGGTCTTATAGTGCTTATAATTATGGATGCATGTAGCAGATTTTAACGTATGTTGTAATTTTAAAAAGTAGATTGTAATTTTTTGTTATTATAAATTTTAAAAGTTTTAATTATAAGGCTCATTTATTATTATAGTTTTCCTATGGATAACAAATAATTATACTGTAGTTTGATTAATATATTTTATGAGATTTGTTTTCTTAATAAATGATTGGAATATGGTTTGGTTAATTTGTAGCTCATACATAACGAATTTTAAAGCGCATTATGGGGGAATTTTTATCACTTTTAGTAAGTGATTAAGATTTTAACACGTTACATTTTATATAATGAAATTGGATCAATTATGCATACTTTTATTTTGGTTATTATAAAACTATATTTTTTAATTGAAAAAAAAAATATTCTGTCATTTTTGCAGCTTTGTTGAGAAAAAAATATTTTTGAACAATTTTGCAGAACACAGGAAATTTATTCATTTTTAATTAAACTTTAAAGAAGAACAACAAATATATAAATAGATAAAAATAATAATAAATATTCTGAGAAACTTTAACTCACAAAAAAATAACTAATGCTAAAATAATAACTACATGCATTTCAGTATTTTCTGAAAATCGCTGAAAATTGCTGTTTTTTCTTGTTTAAGCAAATTGTCACAGGAATAATTGAAACAAGACTATATCCTCTCGCTAACATTGCAAGATTTGAGGAGATATAGAAACTTCCCTTGGCAAACAGTTATTGTTCCTTAAAATGTGCTCAGTCTGAATGTGAGTAAGAAAAAGCTTTTGTTAAATATTTGAGAGTTTACGTTTCTCAAAATCGTATCGTGTAATTTTGACACGAAGTACATGTCAAAAACGACAAAATATAGCTCTAGATTACTGAATCAACAAAAGTGAGAGTGTGAAGCAGCATGAATATTTAGTAAAAAGCTAAATTTAATTGAATCTATAGTTTCGGTGATAACCGCAACCAGCAACTAGTAGGACATAATTTAGGACTAAAAGATATTTTTTTCACAGTATTATATATATATATTTATAGCTCATCTCAGTTTTATTTTCTCCATATCCACTATAGATTACTTGGCATTTCTTTAATTAATATTGGCTTCTTGTGTGTTGGTAGTCCCAAATTCGTATTATTTTGCTTTCTCATGGCAAATACGAAGATGAAACCACACACTCCATTTGTAGTTCCAAAGTATTTGGGACCTGATGATTCTGCTTTGGTTCTACAAATTCCATTTGTATTCTTTTTATTCTTTTTTCCTTTCATATTCAATGTGATATAAGTTATTAAATTCAATGGTTATTTTCAAATGGTCAATATTGTTTCTATTAATAGTCTTATATATATATATATATATATATATATATATATATATATTGGCTGAATTACTTTTCAATAGTTATAGTACCATATATATTACTGCTTGATAATTGATTACAATTTTTTTAAATATTCGTTTAAAAAAATTAAACTTAATAGTGAAAAAAAGAAAAAAAATCAGAATACAACGTGTCCATAAATAGAGCCCCTGATATCAAAATACAAAATCCTGAAAATAAAGCTCGACATAAAAATTCTACAAACGTCATTTTTGTTGAGAAAACTATACCAATTTTCTACATATAATCCAATAACAATTGAAAAAGCCGTTAAAAGATTTCGCGGTAATCCCTATAAATATTACTTTGAAGTAGTTTGAAAAATCCCAAATTTTATGAATTGGCCTCCATATTCACCCGATTCAACGCTTTGTGACTACGTTTTACTCGGACACGTTGAAAGTCTAACGAAAGCATCCAACGGCGCTAGAAAAGCTTTAGTCATTGATCTATGTAGCTACTGAATCCATTTCCCTTTAGATGTTGCCGGCAAATTTCATTCCAAAGTGGAATTTCATTCTGATTTGCTCTAAAAAATTCCCAAAGCTTTCACTAAAAAGAAAAAAAAACTGCTTGGTACATTTTTCTGCCAATCGATTTTGCATTTTGAAATCGGTGACTCCTTTCTCGAATCCTGTACATTAAAAACTTAATAATTTTACAGGTTTTTTGTTTATTACTTATTACAAAAGTGTTATATTTAACCCTTTACTACACCATGTGCCATTTCTATTACACACCTAAAACACCATAATTTCAATCATGTGCCATTAATTTAGCCAATATGTTCCCTGCTCTTGATTATGATCCATCCAAAGAATTGAATAATACTTATTTTGTCCAAGTCAGGTGACTGAACAGGACAAATAAATAAATAAATGAATGAATAAATAAAAATAAAAATATTTTTTTCCTTTGGAAACAAATGACATTTTGATGAGGCTATTGCAAATAAATTTAATTTCATTTTTTTTTTTTTTAATGAACACTTAAAATTTTTACTTTAAAAAAAGTTGCAGAGTATTAAACAAGTAAAACTAATTAATTTAAGTTCACTAAGTTGCAAAATACTGCAATATAAAATCTTAAAATCTAATTGTGTTCATATGACACAGACCATAAAATATCAATTTAGCTGAAAATTTGAAATTTATTTATTTTAATTTACATTTATCCCTTCATTAGACTGATATGCAGATTTCTTTTTTTTATATATAAAATGAGAAAGTCGTGCAGTAACGGATTAAAATGTATGTACAATGCATGTGCATTTGAAAAATATACTCTTTATCTAAGAATAAATAAAATAACTTTCTACACTAAATAGGATAGAGAAAATCTGAAGTACTTAGCAATACTCACATTGTACAAGATTGCTAGGTCTTTGGAGATACTGAATTTTATACTTAGTACCTGAAAGCCTAAGATTCAATTATATCTAAAATATTTCGTTACTTAAGAAATTCAAAGTATGATTTTGTAATAACATTTCAAAATATATATTATTATGTGTTTGATAAAATACATGTAGTATATCGATTTTCAAACATTTCTACCGTTTCTTTATAAATAATCTTTTAATTTTCAGCCGATTTTCTATACGAGACATAGCAGACTCTAGACAAACAATGTCTGAGCTTCATATTATGAAAACTCATAGAAATGACTCAGGCATTTATAGTTGTTCGGCAGTCAGTGATATTGGTTCCGACGAAGCATCAATACAGTACATTGTCCAAGGTGAGTATCGCGAAAGTTAATTTGCTTAGTAATTTGTAGAGTTATGTCTTTTGGTATTATGTTTAACAAATTAAATTTTCATTTTATAAAAGGCTTTAAAATATTTGAAAAAAAAAATACATAGTCTGTAGATTTTATAAATCTGCACAATTTGCTAACGTCACTGTACTTACTTTTACAGAATATTCTATTCTGAACTGTGAAAACGCCCCATAAACATAGTCATGGGACCATTTTATATATAAAGCTGTGGCTTTACTCTGCAGCAAATGGTGCAGTTTTTTTATCAGTATAAATAATTTTTTATTCTTGAATGTATATATATATATATATATATATATATATATATATATATATATATATATATATATATATATATATATATAAACTATTTCTTTTTATGTTTTGAAATGAGAAGAATACGTTCCAGAATATTGAATTACCGCACAGATATAGTGGTATAGTGGTATAAATACTTTCGTGTTTATACTATAATATCCTAGATTACATTTTTTATTTTTTACAATCTGTGGTAATATGTATATATATATATATATATATATATTAGGAACAGTGCTTTTTTAAAGAACTTGAAAATTATGTTATAAAAACTTGAAAATCAGGCCAAAATAAGTAAATATAAAATCAATGAAAAATCAGTAGAATACATTTTTAGCTCACAGGCTATCATAGCCTGAGAGCTTATGTGCCCGTCCGTTCTGTATGTATGTTCGTTCGTACGTTCGTGCGTAACGCGATAACCCATGATAAAAATATCCGATCCACTTGAAATTTTGTATGTAAGTATATCCTGACAAGACGCTTCCCTGATTAGTTTTTGGAGTTCATTCGATATATATAAGAGGGGGAACGGGGGGCTCATGCCCCTCCCCTTAGTTAATATAAATGAGATTTTAATGCAGAATTAAGTTTTCGTTCAAAATTTAGATTAGGATCATTCTGATGAGACGATTCCGTGACTGTTATTAGGTGTTCATTGAATAAGTATAAATAGGGGGAACAGGGGTTCTAATGCCCCCCCCCCCTTAATTTATATAAATGGGTTTCTCAAGCAGAATTTTCAGATTTCATTCAAAATCTGAATAGTTTTGGAAATTTAATGGTTAAATATAAAAGAGGGGGATAACTCCTTTTAAATTATATAAGTGCTAAATGGGTTTTTATTAAGAATTATCTCATTTTCTCTGAATTTTGGATATAGATTTTTTATATGATAAAGCATGTCTTTGATAGTATAGGAGGTTCAATGATTAAGTATAAAAAAAGAGGAAAGGAGAGAGCTGCTTCCCCTTCTTAATTTTTTTCGAACGGAATTAACCCTTGAAAATATAAGGCTTTAATGTACAATTAGTAATTGTAGCCTGTGAGCTTAATGCCATCAGCTTAACTGGGCAGTATTCTTTTTTTAAACTGCAAAGAAAATATCGCAAAAGAAGATTTATAAATTATTTGAAAATTAAATCATTATTTGAATAGAATTCAAATTTCATTAGATTATTTCAGCCACCGCCTAATGTTTTTTATAATTTGTGTTAGTTACACACGATTTTTGAAAACCGTATGTAGGAATTTGCGTGCGATTTTTGAAAATACAATTCGACATTTAACTATAGTAATAAAAGGCACGATTTATAAAAATATTCATATTATATTTTTTGTCATTTAGTATTTTATACATTTCCCTATTCATTATTTTAGTTATTAGGTAATTATATAATACCGGGATAAAGTACCCCCCCCCCTTTCCACCCTTAGCTTAAACTTATACATTGGCCTCAATATAAACTATTCAAATCAGAGTTTGGCAGAATATTACATGTCATGTGTTTTTATATAAGCAGCTTGTTCATGAAATGATGACTTTAAAAATTATATATTTCCCTGTTGTTATACAATAGTTATACATTTCCATATATTTCCGTTATTCTTCATATTAAAAGAAAGTGTAGCCAAATAATAAATAGTGTGATTCATAAATATGAAAGCAATAGGCTAACCGCTTAAATATTGCCTGTAGGCACATACTACTAATTTCAGAGTTTCATAAAAAAGGCGAAAATTTCGATAAAATAAGCTGCAACGCCATGGAGGTCTATTTTACAAAATCACAAAAATTAATTTTTTATACGTTCACTGTAGGATTATGTGTCCATTTTTTTCTTTTACAGAATTAAAGAAAAAGAATCTACATTGACACCTGAAAAATACAAATGTAAAAAAATGTCGGGAGGGTCTATATAAAAATGAACAGGCAGAAATTTTCTGTCCCAGTTTCAACGCAGCTTATATGAAAATCATTGAACCGGCACGGCTCCTGCAAATCTCCAATAAAAAATATCAGTAAAATGTGGTCCGGCTTTTTTTTTTTTTTTTTTTTTTGGGGGGGGGGGACTCTCGTAAATGCACTCTTTTTTAAATCGCTACTATTCCATAATTATAATTGGTATGTTTATTATTATTATTATTATTTTAGATGAGTAGATTCATTTTTAGTCAATAACGTTAAAAGACGAAACTTGAGAAAAAAGAACCAGCCTATGGCGGAATCCCGGGTTTAACAAGATAAAACAAAAATATTCATCTGTTTAAAATGATTATAACAGTATTGATTATTACAGCCGAGGCATATGCTGCATAGCACTTCGGGGCCCAGATTCTAGTAAACAGAGTTAGGCAATGCAGTCCTGATTCTTCATAAATGGCAAAGACGCAAGTTATTTATTTTTTTCCCCTTAAGTTCAGTAATTTTGACTTTGCATTAATTATAAGTCAGTCAGGAAAACTATATTATATATATAGATAAATTAGGAGCCGATTTTTGTTTAATGTTATAAGAATAATGATTTTTTTTAAATAAATGATACAAAGAGGGAATAGCTTTCTAAAATATTTCACTGAAATTTCAATTCGGCATATCTAAAATGAATAGTCACTTTTAAAAATATGCTTCGCTTAAAAGAAACTATTACTTAAATATTTTTACATTTATTTTTTTTATTTTATTTTATTTTTATTTTTTATTTTCTTGCTTTTTTAAATGAATATTTTTAAACTGATGAATCAATATCAATTCTGTATATTTCTGTTTAATTAAAAGAGTAAAAACCTATTCAATAAATCACCTTTTAAATTACTTAGCATTTTTTAAAAGATAAGATATTTTGTTTTTTAACTTTGTACAAATATTTAAGATGTGATTCTGATCATAAATTGTATGGTTAATCATTACAAAAATAAACAAAATTCTAGATGCATAAATAAATAGATAAAATAAACAAGTTGGAAAATGCACGTGAACGTAGCAAATGAGGTGCGTTCGTACGATAACGAAGTTTTAAAAATATTCAGATATTGCTGATATAGTAGAGCGTACTTTGGATACAGAATAGTAGTCGAAATCTTTGTGTTTCTGTAAATATGCAGGAAGTAATTTTTATTACACCTCAGAAACCTATATCTTATTCATAAAATGTGAAATAGTTGAATATAATTAAAACATGCCCCAAACAATGTTTCCCCGTGTAGCATTATGCAGGGGAATACTTTTGTGTGGCCCTGTAATTTAATACTAAATATTCTTTGCATCACAGATTGTACAGAATGTATATTTTCGTACATACTTTATAGATTCATGTCAATTATGTTATGTTCAAATGAGTGTAACACCATTAAAATGCATTTGAAACTTTTTTCCCATTAATCGTAATGTAACAAAATACATTTGATTGTCCCTGTAATTGTTCTATTCATCCGATTTTCATAACATTTGAAATGACTCGACAAAATTATGTAATAATTATAAGTTTTCAATTTCAAACGATTAAAATGCATATGAAACTTTTTTTCCCATTGACCGTAATGTAACGGAATCCTTTTGGTTGTCCCTGTAATTGATATATCCATCGGATTTTCATAAAATTCTTTGCATCACAGATTGTACAGAATGCATATTTTAGTATATATTTCATAGATTCATGCCAATTCTATTATGTTCGAATGAGTGTAACATCATAAAAATGCATTTGAATCTTTTTTCCCATTAACCGTAATGTAATGGAATACCTTTGATTGTCCCTGTAAATGATCTATGCGTCCGACTTTCATAACATTTGAAATGACTCGATAAAATTACGTAATAATTATATGTTTTAACGTTCAAACGATTAAAATGCATTTGAAATTCTTTTCCCATTGACCATAATGTAACGGAATCCTTTTGATTGTCCCTGTAATTGATCTATCCATCCGATTTTCACAACATTTGAAATTACTCGACAAAATTACCCAATAATTATATGTTTTAAATTTCAAGCGATTAAAATGCATTTGAAAATTTTTTCCCCATTGACCGTAATGTAACGGAATCCTTTTGATTGTCCCTGTAATTGATCTATTTATCCGATTTTCATAAAATTTGAAATGACTCGACAAAATTATGTTATAATTATGTATTTTAAATTTCAAACGATTCGGTTGAGTAGTTTTTGCGTTGTTATATGCGGACAGACAGACGGACAGACGGACAGACAGACGGACAGACAGACGGACAGACAGACGGACAGACAGACGGACAGACGGACGGACTGAGCGACAACAATAGGTGCTACGTATTTACATAAGTACGAACGCACCTAAAAATGCTTTCCGGTCACCTTACACTAACACTGTTTCTTGATATACGCACTTCAATTTGTTTCTGATCCCTTGAAACCTCTAGAATTATTTAAACTTACACATCTCTCTGAGTTTTGCAGCTATCAAAATGACTTTTTTTTAAATTCAGCACTGGATAAGGAAAATTTTTTACAGAATGTTTTAAAATTCGTGTTTTGTATAAAAATTTTATTTTTCAGTTTTTCCAATTACAACCCTACCTTTTTATTCTTAGTTAATAATCCACTTATCCAAGGAACTTTTGCACCTTTTTGTATGAAACTTTGCATTACACGTACGTGTAATGTCTAAGACGCAACGGAAGTCACCGAAAAAGACCCGGATGATAATGTAATATCTATGGGGCCGTTCTTTCCAAATATCTCGCTCAAATTTTAATATTTGTAATTTTTTTTTTTGGCCATAGCATAGCTATGGACAATCTACAATCGGCCATGTTTTTACTTTTTTACTTTTGGTTTCAGTTTTTTTTTTTTTTTTTTTTTTTTTTTTTTTTTTTTTTAATGCTTTATCTTTCAGAACCGGTTTGAACCGTTTGTGAAGCTGAAACTGTCCTAATATTAAAAAATAATAACAATAAAATCAAAATAGAAAAGGTGAAAACTAGGCCAATTTTGGATCGTCCTCAACTATCCTATCCTTAAAAAAATGAGCGAGATATTTGAAAAGAACATCTCTATAGACTTTACATTATCATCAGGGTCTTTTTCATTTAGTAGTGTGGGGTCTTAAGGAAAGAGCCTATTGTTTTGATATTTATGAATCACATTGTATATTTTCTCAAGATTTGTCCGAAAATAATCAATGGTAAGTATTTATATATAAATATTTATGCTCAAATACAAAATATTTTCTATTTGTTTTAATGAAATATAGGTAGACCAGATCCTCCAGTAAATGTGACTATAGTCAACATAACAAGTCGTTCCGTGACTCTTCAGTGGGACATTGAGAATGACGGGAATAGTCATGTTACGGGAAGTGTCGTGCAATATCAAACTATATCAGGTAAGTCCCGATTCCATTAGTAATAATGTGTGAACGTGTTAATGTTGTCAGTAAAATAGGAATATGCATTCCAGCAAAAATGTTTGATGATGGGAAATATTACGTTTTAAAATATAATAGATCTACTTATCTCTGTAATGCATAAACTAATTTTAATAAATGAAAAAAAAAGGATTTTTCTAAAAGAAAATTTAAATAGTATGAAGAACGTACTTTTTTTAAAAAACTCTTATGTTTATCACAAAAGTACAAACCATTCATCATATACATATTAAGTTAAAAATTATTTTTATTTAATTATTTTTCATTGTAATTTAAACTTGGAATGCATTAAGATATAACAGATTAAAAATGTTTACATTGTTTCTTAGTTATCTATTTAGGGTTGTATCTTATTAGATATTGTCAGATATGATCGAATGTTTTACATTCAATTTATGTGAAAAACTAAAACCACCGCAGAAAGTTAATTATCCAGAGTTCGATTAACCGGATTGGTCAATGACCGTATTTTTTCTCGCCTTTCTTAAAAATTTATAAGTGAAATTAAATGAGCGTGATAATGGAAAATTCGGCGTGATATCGCGAAAATTAACCATTAAAAACCATTTTCCAATACTAAAATAAGAAAATTGCTAACAAATGAAACGAGAGCAATCATAAAATTAACTATTTCTAGAACATGCATTTTTTCTGCGACTGTACATACTACACGACAAATAAAATACAAGTTTTTCAAAGCAAATTATCTATTATTTTAATGTAATTTTAAATTGAAAGTTATAATGTATTCGAAAAAAATCTCGTTAATTAAATAAGATGTGATATTTTTTCTAACAACATTATACTTTCTTAATTTTAATGTTTCATTTTTCATTATCAATGAATAACTCTCTCATTATTCTTAATGGATCAGTTATATCATATCAACAGTTCGCTTGATAAACCTGTTTCTGCGGTGCGTAAATTTAAATAACATTTAATATTTATATGAATCTATTTTTATGGATATAATTTAATCATTCTTTCTATATTTTATTAAATTAATTTAAAGTTTCAAAATTTAATAAAGCTTCATGTACAGTCTACCAATTTGTCATTCAATATAGTAGTATTAATACTCTTCTGCGTTTTGATAAAATCAACGTATGCATTTGAATATAATGTTATTTCGCCAAATATATACGTACAAATCATGTATATGGAATCTATGTGCTACCACAACTCATACGACCTATTGTGGAATTTCTAACATGATAGTCCTTTCTAACAACCATATGCAATGAGTACAATAGAATAAGAGTTGATATATTGTTACCATATTTCTTGTTATTAGATTTCAAGTTCCATGAAATAATTTGTGCAGGCATTATAAGTCGGTGTTTTAAAAGGTTTGCGTTAGATTTGCTTTAAAACATTATCACTAGTTCTGACTATATTTTATTCTTCTTTATTAAAATCCATATTGCGATTTAATAATATTATTATTTTTATTATTATTGGTATTTAAAATTAATTTTATGATAGAATTATTTATGATAGAATTAATTTCATTACATTTTTTTCTAAAATTATTGCAATGTTTTACCACCACCATGTATTTTCAAAAAGTGCATAATGTCCAGGATTGTCACTCATCAGTTTATATTTCTTTCATGTAAGATATAATGATCGAACCAAACTTTTCAATTTAATAAACATAATTTTGCAATTAAGAAGGCGAGAAAATATTCTACATTTTCCAACTGTATTTGCTTAAAAATAAATTTCCACGCTTCGTGAAATCTGTACTTTTATAGCGCGTTTATTTTATAGTTTCTTTTATAGCGCGATTCTACAATCCTAGTTTATTAAAGCATTTTCCATCAGAAATATTGCAAATATCCTGTTTACTGAAATTAATTTATGTTTGAAATTTTTATATTAATGATTTATTATTTTTCAAAATCTATCCTGAAAATCATCTCAGTTATTTTTTACTTCAATACGTTTTATTTTTTTTTTATCTTAAATACCGATATGAATTCTATTAAAATATATTTTCTGAAGCATTATTTACGTTAATTTTTTCTGTACAATTGTTTTTTCTTTCTTTGTTTTTTTTTGGGGGGGGGGACGATTGGTTCATACTATTCTTTCCTCCTCTCTTAAAATATAGTTCTGTAAGTATCCGAGCTATTATTCGCTAATCAAGATGTTTGGAGTGCAGTGAAAATCACTTCTTTTATGTAGAATTGGTACGCTTCATGGACTTTCAATCAGTTTTTGTCAGAGTTTTTTTAAAGTAATATTGCCTTCACTAATGAAAAAAAAAATGTAAATAATTTATCTTCAGATATAACAACCAGAAATTTACGAAATTTGTGGTACTGAAATACTAAAAATAACATAAATCATTTGATGAATGCGAATTTTTTTATAGTTTTAAAACGCAAAGCATGAGTGAGGAGAAAATATTTTCAAGTTTTCATTTCTTTACAACTCATGACTGATATTTGAAAGCGAGATGTCATTTGTATAACGTATTGATAGATATCACACTCTTTTAAATCCTCAGCCACAAAATAACTCAAGTTGAGTCGAAATCTACTTATTTCACAATTTTAATGTCAATTCTCGTAAAGAATTGATACCATTCGAATTAATGAGTTGTGTTTAGGCAATTGAAATTACGATGAGTAATTTAAACAATTAATTTAAATACCCGTAAAACGATAAGTGTGTGTAAAAAGGGTAAATTTAAAGTTGAGTAAAATGATTAAAAAACAAATCATTTACGATCCAATAAATTAGAGCCCTTTCGTAGGAATCCACTATTTTGTCTTAAGAGTGTAATATCATTTTTAAAATGGTTTTCATGATGATATGACTCTTTACTAAAGTGAAGTAATAAAAGTGTTGAAATATTCAACAGAACCGTGGAGAATGCTTTAATAATGCATTCGATTCAATTAATTGAATAAAAGTGTTTACGATGTAGATAGTGTTTTTGTCTTACTAATATTAAAACGATATAAATTTTATCCAGTGCAAAACAATTTACAACGTCTGTGAATGTGGTAATCTAGTATATTTACTTCAGTATTTATCTTCTAGGTATGTGGTAGAATTGACGTTTTTAGAAGTTCCAGAACATGGATTTTCGTGCGTGACATTCGAGCAGTATTTTAATAGAGTTAGAAAAAAATATATTAATGTTATGACCTCAGTTTTTGGTTGAAATCTTACAATAAATTTAAACCTAAAGATATACAAATGCATGTAAAAAGTTTTATACTTTCAGACAGCAGCTGGAATGGCCAAACGTCTCAGCTAATTGTCTCAGGATCAGACAAAACAGCTACTTTGAGAGCTCTTTCTCCAGTTACGTTATATTTCATCAGAATTGTATCCGAAAACGCTTTGGGCCACAGTTCTCCAAGTGAAGTCATCAATGTAACCACATCTGAAGAAGGTAGGTACAAAAAATTAAGAATATTACGTCGTCAATGATGACATTTGTAATTAATAATATTACCCAATCTAACAAATTTTTATTGATGCTGGTTTAATGTTTTGTCGTTTTTTTTTTTTTTTTTTTTTTTTTTTTTTTTTTTCAAAGTTACGCATTTCGTCTGTTTAATAAAATCATTGAAATTCATAAAGTAATGAAAGCTTTAAAACAATGTAATAATTTTGTGGAAAATGGAACGGTTCAAAAATCGCACTAATATGAAGCATGAGATTCTGCGTTAAATCATGGAATCGTAAACCTCGCTCAACTTTAACAGTGAATTTCGCTTAAATGTTACTACGCAACAGACAGTTTTAAATCTGTAGTGATAAAATTAATTTTACGTAACTTTTACGTCACGAATATGCCACGCTATTGGCAAAAATCAAAGGTAAAAAATGTTGAGTTAAAGGTCGACGTTGAGTAAGTCTCATCTCAAAGTGTCTATGATTTATCGATTAAGTTTGGATAAAATAATTCCTTATATTTGTAAATTACCAACTAATATTTTCCCCTACAAATTTCATTTTTGAAGATCCATGTATACGCATAAATACACACATATATATGTATATATGCATATGTATACATCAGTCACAAATATTGATATTTAAGTTTAAAAAATGTACATATTTATAAAAATTTTAAATACAGCTTTCCCACATAAAATAGTTTGTATTCTTTTTTCTTTTTGCACATATTCTACACAGTATTCATTTTAATTATAGATCTTAGACCAAATTATTATTTTACATGTTTCACATTATCCCTAATTCATTATGAATTTCTTCGTAAATTTTCAGAGACTTGCAATTTGGGGTTTGGAAAAATCCTTTCCATTAGTTTAGATAAATGGATTTTCATGGGTTGGAGGTTCATTGGTTTAGTATAAAGGGGATTATGGGGGAGCTGATATCCCCCTTAATTTGGAAAAATGGGTTTTTCATGCAAAATTATCAGATATTTGTAATTTGATATGCATGTTTATTCTTAAAAGCCGCTTCCCTAATTAGATTTGGAGGTTTATTGGTTAAGAATAAAAGAGGTAGAAAAGGGAGTTAATGTCCTTTAATTTATTTTTCAGGTACTATATTCTTTGCATAAGGCGTATACCATGCTATGGTTGTGAATAGCCCGTGAGCGGATTGCCTACAGTTTAATTGGCACATTTTTATTTATTTATTTCTTAAATTAAGTTAATTGGCCTTATCATGTGTATGCAATGGAATATACATTAATAGATTTTCAATTCATCATTTTTCTAGGGGATAAGCGAAAAAAACGATGAATGCGGATTAACTCCAAAACACGAAAAAACATAATGCTCATGCATTTGCAATGCATGCAGTGTATACAGTTTTTGTTGTTTTTTGAGCTGAATAAGAAATAAAACAAAGTTTTGTTTTGTTTTACGTTATTTTTTAAAATCAAAAATAAATTTTCAGGATATAGCACATTTTTCAGATCATTTTTTGTAATTTCATACGCATATACAAAAGTCCATGCAATTTCAAATGCCGTTGCTGGGCAAACAGACTTGGCACTGGCAGCTCAGCGTCATCTGCATGAACGTTATGCTCTGGTTCTTCACCATTATTATCATTTTTTGCGTTATCATATATTTTTCCTATGTTAGGACACCAAATTCCTTGATACAAGTTTGCTTTTTTAAAATTATTGTTACACTTTATTTTATAGCTCCATCCGCAGCGCCAAGAGATGTCCAAGTTCATTCGACTGGGGCCCAATCAATGAAAGTTTCATGGAAGGTATAGTATGTGAATATTTACTCTTTATCCATTTTATTTGTGTTCATAACATTTGGTATTGAATATCTTGAGAAGATCGATTAATCCCCTTAATTGTTGAAAGATTTTTTAATTATTTTTATTGTGTTTGTTTATATATTTATTTATTTACTTTTATAAATTTATAAAAAAAATGTAAGTGTAGTTACTATGGGAATTTACAATAAATAAGATTTTGAACTAAATACATGCGTTCTTAGTTTGCACAAAAAGAAATAACTGTTTTAATTAAAATACCAATGAATTTAATATGTCCTATTAGATGCTGAGATGTAGATTATTCGTTCTCAAATTTAAGATTAATTACATAAAAATCCATGTATATCTTATATATGTTAAAACAAATGAAAAAATTGCATGTGTCTTTTAAATTCGGTTTAAAACAAAAGCAAATTTTGTTGTACAGACCTATGTAAATCCCTGATTACAACACGAAAAAAAAAAAAAAAAAAAAAAAGTTTAATTATGCATATTAGACCTCTGCTTCAAAACGTCAATTTCATTTAAGAAGAAAAAAAAAACAGATACATTTTATTCCTCTTTTGTCAAACCTGTGTTATGTCATTACCTCAAAATAATCTTTTTTAATTAATATATTAAGTTTTATTTAATTATTATTTTTAATACTATTTATATGAATGGCTTTTATTATTTTCTAGCCCCCACCAGATGATTCCACAAATGGCATCATACGTGGATATTACATAGGATATCGTATTTCTTCTTCTTCTGATTCGTATACTTATAAACAAGTTGAAAAAACAACAGAAAATGAGCAACAGTCAACGTATATAACGGGTCTTCAGCCTTTCACTAAGTACGACATCGTCGTTAAAGCATTTAATTCCGCTGGAGCTGGGCCGAAGTCACAGAAAATAACTGGGAAAACTTTAGAATCAGGTATGTATGACAATTTGTGCGCTAATTAAATTTATTATAAAAACTTCTAATTAGTCATCTTTATTATCTAATTCTTCGAATTGCATCTTGAATTTTTAGAATATGCTTAAGAAAAATTGTTAGACCTACTTATGTCTATAGTATGTAGAATAACCTGATTCAATCACTAATAATTTTGCCTAAAACGATAAGAATAATGGGGTTACTTTCATACTTTGTTTGATACATGATTAGATATGTTTTACATCCGTAAAGTATTTTCTAAAATTCAAATCTGCTTTAGATGTACTGTAATATTTATAAAAAAAACTGTAACGTTACATTCTTTTTCTCGAAAATTGGGATTCCTAGAGCTTTCTATGCAACGGCAGCAACAAATATTCATGTAATAGATACACGTTTCCATTGTAAATAAAAAAATAGCTGTAATTTTTTTTTTTTTTTTTTTTTTTTTTTTTTTTTTTTTTTTTTTTTTACTGTGATGCCTAGAGCATTTTATGTGGCTTTATGTAGCCCGGATAACAGATAAAGTTTTACTACTATTTCTAAAATTTTTGTAGATTCTTTTGTAAAGCTACAGAAATCTCAAGCTTTGCAAAAATTCTTTTTCAAGACTTACATTTTTTTTTTTGTATAGTAATATACATTTTTATTGCACATACGTAGCATTCGTAACTTTTGCAACTGCAGATTTGTTTTTTTTTTTTTTTTATTTACAGAATATGACTGTGTTATTATTTTTATGAATAGTTTTATATATATACTACGTAGGTGTGCAATGTACTAGCTTAATATTTTTAAAAATATATAGAATAAATGTAACTTTTAAATAACCTTTTTTATTACCGTAATTTAAAAGGCTAATTGAAATAATATGTTAATCTTGTTTACTAAAATACATTTTATAAACGTATGATTAAATGATTTGATTTTCACGACGTAAAACATTATTCAATGGATGATATTGTTTTCTACATTTTTTTTTAAACTACACCCTGTTTCTAAAACATTTTTTATATAAATTATTGCATTTATAACTCCGTCAGTTGATAAAAAAATATACACTTAATGGTACTGTATTTATAAAGCAGATTAAGTTTATTTTCTAATAGGCATCTCGCATTTGTGAAAATTTTAATTAATCGTAGTCCTTTATTTTTTAACATTATTGAAGTAAGCAATGACATTCGTTTCCTGTGATTTTTTTAAAATTCTAATATACAGTTATTTAATATGCAATCGTATGTATTTTATAATTACTAGTATATTAATAGTATTGAAATTTAAATATTTTATATTTCTTCAAAAGTTTTAATTCATTTTTATCACATTTTTTTTTATTAAAATAAAGTTTTTACCATCTTTCTATTAAAATCTAAATTTGAACATTTCAAAAATGTGATTGCATCTAAACGATTAAATCTTAAAACAAACCTTAGTAATTTACAGCTTAAAATCAGCGTTAAAAAAAAGCAACTTTTAATTTCCGTATAGTGCGTATAATATTTAAAGACTTTATAAAACACATTCATTTTATAAACATCAGAGTATTCATTCATAAAGATGTTAAAATGAAATTACGTAGATAGTGTTTAACCAGAACATTTATGTACATCGAAAGCCATTTTAAATGTAAGAGTAGCATCTTTCTCTTCGATCCAATTGTAAATATTCTTTTTAACGTGTGTTTCCTTTAACAGCTCCTCCAACATCTCCAGTTGCTGAAGTCATAAGTACTACAAAATCTACAATAACAATTAAATGGTCGAAAGATGCAAAAGATAAATCAGCTATTACAGGTAAACATTAAAATAAATTAATTATTTATTTATTTGTATAGAGTCGTTTAATAACGAAAAATAGAAAACAACCTTAATTAATTCTTTTTCGCAACGTTTTACGGAAATATGATAAGTACCATTGAATTGCATGCGTATTGATTCGAGTGTAGTATAGATATCAACATTGTGTCAAAATTTTAAGTTTAAATAAATGATAAAACCTACTTGTGGTATCTTATTTTTCTTTTATCTAAATTTTGCTGTAGCATTCGACATAAGACATCAAATATTCAAGCAGTTTAGAAATTACGCAGGTTTAAAATTATGAACTCTTAATGTAAAGTTTCCTTTTATTCGTTAGAAAAAAGATTTAAACGCTGATTTTTCTTTAATTAATTCTTCTGAATGTCCGGTAACGTTTGATATAAATATTTATAGTTTTTAGAAATATATTTAAGAAAAAATAACGACTACTTTTTATTAAAGCTTTTTAATAAGTTTTAGCAGTTGCAAAATGTAGTAAATATATTTATTTAAATCCATTTACTTTATAATAATATTCCGATAACTATTTCACAGATTATCACTGAATGGTATTTATAAAGAAGAAAACATTGATAAATTAAATCTATAATTAAATAAAATAAAGTTCTACCGTTCAAAATTACTGAAAAAAATTAAAATCTATATGTTTTTTTTTTTTTTTTCATTTTAAGAGCAAAAAACTAATTATTAACACTTGTAAAACAAATTATTAATTTTATGAGTAATTTCTAAAGTATGTATTTGAATTGCATTATAATAAAGTGAGAAAAGTAAACTTGATACAATAATTGCCACGAAAAACATTACAATTTTTTAATGCATGTTTCTCTATCTTACAGTTTCGTAAATAAACAACACTTCTTATGTGAAAAAAGTAAGATTTTTAGAAAATTCAATGGAAAAAGTTTTATATGATTTTTAACGATTATATTTTATTAATCTTTAGTACATAATTTAAAGGTCTAAAAATTTATAAGAATATACAATCTCTTTTCTTTTCCATGGAAGCGTTTAATTAAAAAAAATTAAAAATATATTTTAGTCCATTACTCTAAATTTTATATTTCTCAATCAGACTTATGATATCTTCTTGGTAAAACACATACATAACACATAACCAGACACATACATAAATAACTTAAAATTATTAGATAAAAATTGCGTTTCAGTGTAATTCTAAATTTCTCTTAAGTTTATTAAGTGTGATTTTCTTCATTTTTTTCTGAATTTTTTAGAAAGGTTCAAATAAATATTGTAGTATGAATAAAGCTATAGTTTTGACGAATTTACCTAACATAACTTTATAGCACCTAACATATGCTAATAATATCTCATTGGATCATAAATGATACTTTTTTAATTATTAAGGGAACTACTATTATGACAGAAGTAAATTTTCAATATGGGTGAAAAAATTCCGGGCCAGGATTCGAACCAAGTATGTAAAGGCTGAACTGAGACATCCCGGACACGAACACTGCAAAACTATTTCACCCTAATAACCTTAACGATCATATAATCAGGTATAATACTACGGAACAGTAAATCGAAGGTCGATATATAGAAACTGCAGAAAACGCTGTTTCATATATATATATATATATATATATATATATGAAACTACTATTATTGTTTTGTCTAGTATTATTATGGGCAGCTTTAATGTAACGAATTAAAACTGAAACTCTTTCTTCTCGTTTCTTATTAAAAGGGTCTTAGTGTGGCATTATGTTGTACAGGGTATTTTACACAACATGTGTAGTTATTTTTAGGCAGTAAAATTGAAATGTCCTATTCACTGAAATTAAATAATTTATTTATTTATGTATTCATTTTGCAATAGTAGTTCGCAATTGCATTTAATACCTTTTTTAAACTTCTTCTTTTGACTTGTTTAGTATTAAATAATAGCTGTTTTCTCTGGATTGCTTTTTTGTATTGCGATATACAGAAGGTTTATAAAATATTGCTTTATATATGAATGTCGAATAGTGTGCCTCTTTGCAAAGGTTTTTAAATAATAATCAATCACTGATTGACATGTCTTACACATATGTTTACATTTATCAGGAAAATTTAATTTTATTGATTGGATAATTCAGATTTTTATTGCAAAATATTATTATGTTTGATAATATTGTGTTGATTGCTTTAATAAAGTTTTTTTTTGCATGGAATATTTTACAAAATTGTTCAAGCAATCTCTTTTTGAGAAATATCGTTTAAAACATAAACAAATAGCAAAATTACGCACATCAAAAAGAAAAAAAAAGTATTCATGCTGATACAATCCATAAACAGATAAATATTTTACAATTTCATGTATCTGTACAAAAAGAAAGTTTCAGCAGATTATAAGAGTTATAATACATTTATTTGTTGGAGATACGTATGAAATATTAATTGCAAATATAAAAAAATAAGAGTATAATTGTACATAGAAGTGTAACGGCTAAAATAGTCCTGCTATAAATCTTGAAAATTCTATTTAAGATGTTTATACTTTTATTGAGATTTGAATGGTACACTGTAAAAAAAATTCTGTAAAGGTACTAAACTTTTTCTTGGAAACTGGGATTCCAAGAACTTTTCAAGTAACGGTAACAGTAAAAACCCATGTAACAGATTCTAAAACTTGAATTTTTGCTGTTAACGTTACAGGAAAAGTTCTAGGAATCCCAGTTTCCAAGAAAAAGTTTAGTACCTTTACAGAATTTTTTTTTACAGTGTATATTAACCACTTAACTGATTTTCACATACGTCGTACGGACAAAAAGAGTTTGCTTAAACCATCACTTAAAGTTTTTTGAAACCATTAAATTCTTTAAATACAATTTTATACTATTTAATGGTTGAAGTATTTAGACTAAATATTTGGAACATTTTAGCGTTAAAAAAGTGGCGTTTGTATCATATTTTTCATTATTATAAGTAAAAAAAGAAACACTTAAGTAGTTAATGTAACTGAAAAAAAAATATATATATATGCTACAACACTATTACTTTTGTCGCAAATTAACGTATTAATATGCTTCTTCATACCGTTCTGTTGAAAATAATGCTTAATAATTAACTCTAAAGTAAACTTTAGCTTAGGGGTGCATTTATATTTAGAATAGATAGCGAAAATGAAAAAACATTTTTAATAGCACCTAAAGTTTAATAAAATATTTGGATTCGCATTGCAATTTTCCTTATAGTACTAAACGGTAATGCATTCTACCATTCCTATTATACGTAAAATACAGATTTGGAAATATATCGGGTTAAATTACAAAGAGAAATTACTTGGAGCTGTACAATATAAATAAATAAAACAATAATAAACCGTCATCACAATTTGCACTGATGACGAATATAAAATATAAGGATAAGCATAGTTAAGGTGTCAGTGCTTACCATCATAATTTGCACTTATGATGGCAAGCAATGACATCGAAACTAATTTGCGATGAGAAATACAGTGTTTTGGTTTCTCAACTGTGCGTTTTATTTTATTTTATTTATATCCTGGCTTAAGATTGGAACTTAATATTAGGTTCATTTATAATCGTTGTTACCCGTGTAATTTAAAAGCAAACTCAAAAATGAATTGGAGGAGTGGGCTATACTTTTTTATTTGCTTATTTAAAGTTTCTAGAACTCAATTTCCGATTTAAAAATATATTATAATACCTATTTTTAAAAACACACCGTTTTATGACCTCCCATTTAGTACTGAATGTAAAATTTATTTTTATTACCAAACATATCGAAAAAGGATGTTTCAGTCTTACAAATGTTTATGTTTTATAAAATTTCTATGTGCAGACAACTATCTAAGCAAAACTTAATCAATAGCCCTTAATACGGAAAAATTGACGCCAGTCATACATTTTAAAAAATGGCTTACTGCATGGTTAGTTTATATCAGCGCGTTTCGTTCCAAAACTATATCAACAAATTTCCTGTTCTTAACGACATCTTTTTTTTTTTTTTAGAATATACGCTTCATTATAAAACAGACGATGGAGAATGGCTTAGTGAACGACTTGCGAGCGACGTCGAAGAGTTTACTTTAAGGAATTTACGTTGCGGTACCAGATACCACCTGTACATGACAGCTTCTAATAGTCTCGGAACTGGAGAACCGAGTGACAATGTCTCAGCTCGCACAAAAGGAGCCGGTATGTATACTTACTCTTTTCCCTTTACATATCTGTTGAGCATCCGTGCACTTTAGTCTTGTGCGATTATTGCATTCCATAACATCAGTTGTTTACAACTGCATAGTGTATGGTATATATGTCCCACAGTATACACAGTATAACAATAATAAGATATATAGCATTATACCTATATACAATTAAGAGTGGAATCGAATTGTGATGCTATATTATTTATTTAAATATTTATTTATTTATTTATTTTGAAAATGTTTGTTTTACTATTAAAATTCGAACATTAATATAAGAATGATCGGAAATAAAATCACTAAATTTGTTATTTTGTGATATGCAAATCTGCGCTATTGATCAAGGTAATTAATTTCAAAATAATTAAGATCTTGAATTGTTGCTTCCTTTAGAGGGTGATTTATAGCAATTCTTATAAAAACAATTTTTTATTACTCCATTAATAATTTATTAAAATATCATAAAAATCATTATTAATATCCCCTTACCCTTTTATGATTCCGAATTCTCAAGTTTCGTTAATGCATATTATATTAAGACTGCTTTATTGACTACGGGAGATAAAGATGACGGTATACTGCTTTATCACAATTTAATTTTATCATAGAGAATAGAATGTCTGTTCTGATTTTGACTTCTGAATTCTCGTGCTTTTCTCAAACATGCATTGTTCGAAATAGGTATTGTGACTTAAAAGCATAATTCAATTAAAGTATGACTTGTCCGTCTATATAATTTAGATATATGACGAAAATTGCCTACAGCTAAGAAATATTGTAAGTGAAGCAGTACAGAATGATTTAATAATTAATTAAATTGTTTTTATATTAAGAAATTAAAAGTACTTTTTAGCATTAATCTAGAAACTGAATTTTTATAAATAATCAAGATTGAAACAGTCAATCTTTTGTGTCTAACTGATATTGCTAATTAAAATTATTTTTTCGATAAATCTTTGTTTTTAATTTTATTTCAGACCATTTTGGATACTAAATTCCATGTTTTATTTATTTTATTTATTTTTTTTTTTATTTTTTTTTTTTAATGAATAATTTAAGGATTGAGATTAAAATTTTATAGAAGTGATTTTTAATGGAGAAAAGTTCATTTACTTTTTATTAACATCAAATTAACAATTTTATTAACAATTAGTTCTGACTTGGGTAACCTAGACTTATGGGAAATTTGTTTTACATATGTATAATATTGAAATCAAATAAAAGTCGAGAGAATTCTCTTTTAAAAATAAAATAATGCGGTTAGATTATTAAAAAGGAATGAAATGTGGAAATAGCTGCTTCTGCCAATTTCATCTTTTTTATACTGATACTAAAGCGATTTATAAAATGCATCGATGAAGTATCTTTAATCCCTTCAATGGCACATTGACACCAGAATTTTCAAATGAAAATGTTCCTTTTATTAAAATGGTTAATTAAAACGTTTTATTATTTTCAAATAAATTTATTTATAAATTTCGGTGTGGTTTTACATTTCAGTATTTTACAAACAGAGGTAGTTTACCCAAGAAAGGATTAATAAGGTGACGTAAATTTAAAAGAAGCCGATTGGATATATAATATTAAATATTTAAATGTTGAAGCCTAGTCAGATTAAGTACAATCTCCCATACATTGAATGGAGTGAATGACGATCTAATGAAGTGAAATGTGCGCCCATTTAAGAAAACAAACTTTTCTTCACAAAAAATGTGTCAATTTGTATTACAGATGGTTGAAAATAAGTGCGAATGTACGACAACACCAATGTTGTTTAACAAGTGCTATGGGATTGCCTTCATTTTCTGTTTAAGATGAACAGTATCGGAAAATTTGGTGCTTTTATGATCGTCACAAAATTAATTACCATGCTTTTTTAAATATTATTAAAGCTTCAATTTCAGAATGTAACATAAATTCAATCTCGGAGTTCGTGCACGTGTCATCTTTACACCTTTTACATAATAATGATTATTTGAGTGTAGACATTTAATATGGGCATGAAGAGAATACATAGTTGCTTTTTATAATCATCACAAAATTTAAATAATTAGCATAGAAGAATTTTCTAATATTGAGTCGCTGAAATTTTTCGCATGCTCGATAACAACCTTATACTTCAGGACATAATTTATAAAACAGTTATAATATTCCGTTTATAATGTTAAGTCTAAATCGAGTATTATACTGCACTTGCAGATATTAAAAAATACAAATCTAATTTAAATATCATTCCTTTTTCTTTTGTTATCGCAGCAAGCAGAAATTAGAAAATGTTTATAATATATATATATATATATATATATATATATATATACAGCATCTGTGGATTTTTTTTTTTTTTTTTTTTTTTTTTTTTTTGAAGGAAATATTTTACATGAAGCCATTTTCAGTTACATGCAATTTGCTTATCTGTTTCTTTCATTTTGTTAGGTTTGACTAGTAGTATAGTAGACATGAATTTTCTAGTTAAGATGATATAATTTATATGTAAATATCATAATTTTAGAGATGAAGTGCAGGTGGCACATTTTTTACCATGTTTCGTCAATTTCAAAGTTCATTAAACACATTTCTACATTTGAAGGGGATAAAGCCATTATTAATCCAACATACAATTATCCTGTGTTACTATAGAGAAAAAGAAATAATTAATCATTTAAAATCTTTAATTTGTTGACGGTCTTCTATGGAGTTTCGGGGAAATATTTTCACAGTAATGCATAACGTGTACTATTATTTATACACACCAGGAGCTTTAGGACAATTCCTCATGTATTTTTTAAATATTTAACAAAATGTTTAAAATCGCAAGTGGCCGATCATCTTTTGCCAGATAGTGTATCCGATGATTAAAGCCTATTTCCTTGTAAACTATCCGGCCAATTTTGATGAAATCGACACCTATATTTACTGGATTAAGCCCACATTTTATGGAAGACTGCTGTTTTAGCCACTAAAACATCTATTTTAGAAAAATGGGAAATTTTTAAAATCTTTTTAATTTAAAGAAATGTTTTTATTTATCTATTTATTTTTCTGAAAGTAATTATTATTATTTTTAACTTTCTGCCACATTTAAACTTATATTGAACTCTATCATTATTTTTATTTTATACAAAATCACTAGAGTACTTTAGGAGTTAATGTTTTTTTTTTTTTTTTTTTTTTTTTTTTTTTTTTTTTTTTTTTTTTCAACGCACGATATAAAGTATATATAAACACATAGATAAAATTTAGTTATTTAAAGTACATTAGTTTGAAGTATTAGAGTAAAGATAGATCATAATGTATGTGAGGGGACGGGATGTCCGAGTCCTTTCTTCTCTTAACTTTTATTTACTTTCAGTATTTCAGAACTCAATAGGTCAAAAGAAAAAAAAAGGATCCTAACAAATATTTTTAACTTCCTGACGGGTAATCGCAAAATTGTAATTTTTTTCTATATTTTTCATTAAATGCAAAGGAAAAATGTTTTTTCCAACATAACTTACTTTAATGTATTATATACAGGCATATAAGCCTTAAGATTATTAATCATATATCAATTTTATAAAACTGGATTACGTCTGTACAGTTATATTAATTTAAATAATCTTCTACTGCAGTGAAACTTGCAGTTTAGTGAACGAATATATGAGTTTGTAACAGTGAGAAGGTTAAACAAATCCGAGTTTTTTATTACAAATTTATCATTTGATTACTTTCGAGAAACCTTATAACAGTATTGCCTTTATGATATATATAAAACACTTTATTTTTAGTATCATAGTATTTGTGGGCTTGAAGATTCTACTTTGATTGAAAAATCCCAATTATATACATTTTTATTATTTTTCATGCTTTAATGTACTACTACTGTATTGAAATTAATGGTTCACAAATTATTTCACAATTAATGATTACATATGAGGAGCCCAGAAGCCAAGGGATATAAGTGACTAAATTGAAAAAAAATGAGTTAAGTGCACAGACTATCTGGAAATAAGTCTATTTATTTGCATTTAAGAAGTTATGAGTGATTTTTTAATTAGGTACCTGTGTTTTAGGTGTCAGTTTTTTTCCTCTTTCCCAAAACTGTGAAACGCGTGGAGGCCAAAGGGTATAAGTGCGGTTGTATCTGTTAACGTCTGCTGCAGAAACGCGAACAACGACATGCAAGGCCATTTGCTTTTTTATACATTAAATAAATACATTTTAACTTTTAAAATGTAAGAAAACCATGCGTTAAGCATAGATTATGAAACAATTTCCAACACTTTCTAAAATCATTAAAAATCTTTGCTATTTAGGGTAAAAGAGTGTTACTGTTCATAGCCAAATATGTATTCTAATAATTTTGAACATCCCTGTGTTTTATCTGTCGGTTGATATATACTGAATAATGGGGAAATTTTGTTTAGCAAGAAAACGCATAACAGTTTGAAATTTCTCTTTCAGCAGTTTATAGTAATAGATAGAAACACACTTGTATGCTTTTGTTTATCCTGTAGTTTACCTTGAACCTTTATTATACGCCAGTATTTAGCTAAAATTTAGTTCAATCTAAAACACTCTTAAGACTACTGAAATCACATTTCCAGAAATTATTATCCATAGATGAATATGTGTAAAATTTTGTGCGTGACCCTGTATATCATTTTATATATATATTTTACAAACATTTCTTAAAAAATGAATGCAATTCAGCATAGAAATATATGACTTATTTAAGAGCAATATTTAAGTAAATTACGCCCATATTCAGTAACCTTTACGGAATTTTTTGTATAGCCCTGTATATGAACTATAGCCTTTATATGAACTATAGCATTTATATGAACTATAGCATTTATATGAACTATAGCATATATTAATATTTAAAAATTTAGTGAAACTTAAAAGTTCAGATCATAATTAAAAAGGCATTTAGTCCATCCATCAATCATCATCGATAATATACAGTACTTCGGATAGAATATACTATTTGAATTATTTTTTGTGTCCCTGTAAATACTGTGTACTTCGTATTATGTGTGAAATAACTTATATTAAGCCTTAGCGATGTATATCAATTTTATTATACATGAAAATTGTAATTTAATTAAAATATGTTGTAAAAAATTCCTTCTTTATCATTAGGTAATGTAAATCTTTTCTGTAATCCTGTAAATAAAAAATATCTATTCTTTTCACATCATATTTTACAGAGTGTTTATTTTAGTGTAATTCGTAATCGCATATAAATTTTAATATGTGACAAGGCGTAACATCTTTAAACTTCATTTGAAGCGATTTTTTCCTTAACCCGTAATGTAACGAAAAACTTTTGATTGTCCCTGTAAATAAACTAATCATGCTAGAAGCTTCATTTGCAATAGGTTCGTGTTTAGGTAAACGTGAATAATTCCCCAAAGTTTCACGAGAATCCTAATATATTTACGAGAGTTAGGGGGCGGAGAGACAAACTAAAATCATAATCACTTTTCAACTTTCAACTTTGTTGGAAAGTGTTAAAAAATATAAAATTTCAATGCTTCAAAATTTATAATAAAGTTTTAAAACTTATATTAGAACAAAAACTTTTCCTTTCATTCATTTATATCAACATCGTTCATATTTTTTTTGAAAATTAATTATTCATTTTATATTTTTTCCTTTTTTAGAATTTATATTAAAACAAAATTTGTCGTTTCATTTATTTGTATCAACATTGTTCTTAATTTTTTCCTAAATACAATTTTTTATTTCATAATTTCTCATTTCTTGTGCTCATTCGGCACTTTTACCCTTTAGCTTTCAAGCACTTTTCATTACTACTTGGAAGCCAAGGGGTACAAGTGCCGAATGATGATAAACATTGCTTGGTTATCAATAAAAAGAAAAATTGTATTCCACTTTTTTTTAAACAGTTATTGAAATAAGACTTCATAGATCATTAAGAAATAAGCAAAAGTTTCATATCTCAATTCATTCAATTACAATTGATGTTTAACTTTGAATTCAATTTACTCGAAATCTAAATTTTGTCACTTGTACCCTTGGCTTCTTGAGTCCCCATATATATATATATATATATATGTAATACCATTAAAAGTAGACAAGATTCACCGACGGATTTTATCAATAAAACAATAATATATATAGACATATACTAGGTGCGCAACTAAGTTTCTGAGATTTTTTTATCCATGCACGTATCCATCTATTACACGCATGCACAGTATACACGAATAAATACGATATATAAATTTATTTTTGAAAAAAATCAAGATATTCTTGATATTACTGGTAATCACAATCTTTTTTATCAAATATACTTATATATTAATAAAGATTTTCTGATTATTATTAGGATTATTTTGATGTGAATTAATGAGAGTCCTTTTCATAAGAAAAGTTTCATTGAATAACTTCAGGAAAAGATATCACATCTTTTTGGGAAAAAAACAAACATACATTATTAATTATTTGCTTAATCTTTACTTTTAATATTTTAGCCAGTTTTTTAATTATCGTATTTTTTATCCTTTTATTTTATTACTGTACTTAATTATTTTAATGATTTACTATATTACAAGTATTCATTATAATTCCATTTGCATTCAACATATTGTTGAAAAATGTAAACAAAGAAGTGACCAGAAATCTGCAAAATTCAAAAATCTGTGTAACCTTCTGTCCCAAGCTGTGCAGGTTTGAGGGAGTCTACTGTATTTATGTATACACAAAAAGTAGTCTCTAAAATCTGAAATTATTTCAAACTTGGCAATTCTGGATTTTAGAAATTATAGACAAGTAAATTGAATTTGAGGGAATAAATGCCATATTCAGTTTTAAAATATACAGTATGACTATAAATACAAATTATAATTAAAAGAGAAAACTTATTCTTATTATCAGAAACATTTATTTGAACATTTTTAGCACTTTCGAACAAAATTGGAAGTGCTTATGCATTCGGTTTATCTGTTTGTCTGGCCATCTTTTCAAGCTGCAACTCCCATAAATAGATTCGGATTTTCATGCAATTGATAAAGCTTATCTAAGATTACCTAGGCATGCTTGGTATTTCATATGAACTGTGTACAATTAATGGTTAATTTTAAGAGAAATACAAGAAATTAAGTGAAAGTATGGTCCCTCACTAGTTGAGCATTTTTGCCATCTCTCTGATAATACATGAATATCATGATGATAAAACGACGCGTTTTTGAATCGAAACCATTTATCCATTCCATTTCTCCCCTTCTTTGAAATTAGCCTAATTTTTTCCACCTGAGTCATGCGCAATGGACCAGAACAAGTTATAATCTGAAGGGACTAAGTCTGGAAAATATAGCGGGTGGGTTAGCAGATCCTATTTCAGCATTTTGGTGGTGTCCTGGGCGATGAAATTGCGATAACACGGGACGTTGTCATGCTCCAATGTCACTTCTTTGCGTTTCGTGTCCCATTTTGACCGTTATTCGAAAAATGCATTGTTCAAATTAAATAGTTGTTGTCGGTAACGATGCCCACTGCATATTTCGTTCGGTTTCAGCAGCTCATAGTACACGACTGTTTTCTTGTCCCACCAAACGCTGGATATTGTCTTCTTTTTGAAAAATTTGGCCGTGCTCTTCGGTAATGATGCTTCGCCGTTGCAAGACACGATTATTTGTATTTGAAATTCTCGAAATATATTCACTTTTCATAGCGAATAAGATTTCAATGCAAGGAACACTTTCTTTTGTCCCGCAAAAGCCAAAATTTCGATAATGACTCTTCCATTTTTCATTAATCTTTCAGTCAACTCATGCGGCATCCGTTTTCCTTAGTTTTGAATTTGTTTCATGACATGTAAGCTTTTGGAAATAATTTAACGTGTCACATATAATGGCTCCCTAAGTTAATCTTTTTTTGTTGTTATTATCTTTCTCAAAAAACACCTGCAGATCTATATCCTCATTTGTTTTGGTTTTCCGGAGAAATCGCCACTTCTAAAGCACAAGTCTCGCGTGTAGTTTCCAATGGTGCATATTCGCCGTAATCTTCCTTAACGAGTCCTCCTTAACGAATGTCCTTTAGCTGCAATTTTTATCAGACTAAAGCAGACGAGCAAAATATCCCGCAAACACTGTTTATTTGGCACAAAACTCAACATCTGTGTTGTTAGAATTTTTTTTTCATTACGATATCTAATATTATTACGACAGTTTATTATTAACAGACGTCGAAGCTATTAAAAAACATAACATCAAATATGTATATTATCCACATGTGTCGTTAGCGCCATGCATGTGTGAAACTCATAAACTTAGTTGCGCACCTAGTGTATACATATATATATATGATACATGACGGAAAATGATAATTTTTTCTTTTTACAAATAACTGAGTAATCCAGTTAATTTGCAATTATTTGTTTATCTCTAGGCATAATAATTTTAAAACATCTGCGAAACTTAAATATAAAACAACATTTATGCATATTTCAACAGGTTTATTTTCTAGGTGTGATTTATTTTTTCCCCTTCGCTGTGCAACAAACTATAACTGAAGCAAGATGTCGCAAATAAATACAGGGGTTGGACAAAAATATGGAAACACTTTAAAAAAAACACGTTTCCTTGCCTAGTATTGTATACGGTACCCGTTGTTATTCAAAACAGTTTGTAGTCTTCTCGGAATGGATAAATACAGTTTCTGTATGTTTGCCAAGGGAATATTGTACCATTATTCCTGCAAAACGGTGGCAAGTTCAGATAACGATGTTGTCGGTGGATAGCGAAAACGCTCTTTCCGATCGAATGTAGACCACAAAGGTTCGATAATATTCAAGTATGATGACTTTGGTGGCCTGGGGAGATGCGAATTTTCATCCTCGTGCTCAGAAAACCAGTCATGGACAATGTGAGAGGGGGACGTTGTCGTCTTGGAAGATACCATCATCATTGGGGAACAAAGCTTGTACTATTGGATGGACTTGATCGGCCAAAATGTTCACATAAGTCTGAGCAATAATACGCCCTTACAGAGTTATCATGGGTCCAGAAGAGAACCACGATATGGTTGCCCAAACCATCACCGAACCCCCACCATGTTTCACTCTTGGCAACAAGCAGTCTCTATTATAGGCTTGAGATGTTCTCCAGACGTAAACTCGGCCAGAAGTGGGGAACAATGTGAAAGAAGACTCATCAGACCATATTACGCTCTTTTACTGCTCTATAGTCCAGGCTTAATGACTTAAACACTACTTTTTCCTGTTACAGGCATTAGCATTACTGATGGATGGCTTTTCAATTGCAACACGGCCAGCAATTCCCTATTTATGAAGCTCCCTTCTAATTGTTTTGGTACTCACAGGCTTTGGTAACACGACATTCATTTCAGCAATAACTTTTGCAGCTGTAGACTGCTTATTTTTCGCGATAATCCTCCTTAATGATCGTCTGTCACGATCACTCAGCACACACTTTCGTCCGCGCTGTGATTTAGCGGATGATGTTTTTTCCGCATTTCAAATATGCGGAATAAATCTTCGACACAGTACCTCTTGGAACACTAAAAACCTCGGCTACCCTGCTTACGGAAGCATCCACCATAAGCGCGCCAACAACTTGTCCACGTTCGAAGTCTGTTAACTCTGACATAATGCAATGATAATCTCACATAACAGTGCTCCAACAACGACTGAACGGTGCAGTGATTTTACGAAGTTGTGTAGGTGGCGTCAGTAGGCGAAAACTCCAGTGCCATCAACATAGTTCATTATAATCAATCTTTCTTTTCAAACATGCATTTCAAAAGGTGTTTCCATATTTTTGTCCAACCCCTGTATGTCTCAAAAGTATAATCAATAAACGTAGATTGATCTAATTGGCACTTTGCCAAATCAATTCCATTTATCAGCAAAAGGTTGTGGTTAATAATTTATATCCCAAGGAACATAGTTTCCTATTAAGGGGAATAATCTATTTTAGAAACATTATGCCAGAAGGAAGTTTGCTTTAAAATGCTTTTTCTTGTATGGAAAAATATAGGAAAATCTTTATAGATAAATAACTGGATTCTATTTTGCTATTTCGTATAATTGGTATAGGACTTTTTCGTATTTTATTTCTTTTAAAATTTTTGACAATATTTTTAGACATTACATTTAGACAGCAATATGTATAATGTATGTAAAAGTTTTATTTGAGAACCGTCAATAAAAACAGTATTACACGTTATAACAATATTGATGCATATTGCAACAAGTTTATTTTCTTGCTGGAATTTATTTTTTTCTTCGCTGAGCATTGAGCAACAAACTATAACTTAGTTTATCTTTATATATAAAAATCTTCTGTGCGTGTGTATGTAACTGAACTCCTCCTAAACGATTGGACCGATTTTAATGAAATTTTGTGTGTGCGTTCCAGTGGATTCGAGAATGGTTTAGATTCACATTTCATCGAAATTGATTCAGTACTTTTTTAGTAACTAGGCAAAAACTAATAAGTGATTTCTCGCTAATTAAAAGTGCTATAAATATAAAAGAAAGTCTGGATTTCGTATTAGTCACAGCACAAAAAAAATCTACCGAAACAAAAATCTTGAAAATTGGGGTAAAAGTACTTCTTATAACATCGAGTGCCGCTAAGAAGGGATTTTCGAAAATTCCCCCTCTAAGGAGGGTAAAAAAATGAACGAACTTAAAAAAAATTCCTTTAAAATCGGCTTTTGTAGATATTTTTCAACTGATAACATATTTTAGTGTATTTTTCATTCTGAATCGAATGGTACTAAGCAAATTCGTTTAATTCCAGTAGTTCGTGAGGTAATTCACATTTCCCTAATTTGGCGATGTCTTCGGCGCAAAAACCTGAAAATTTCAATTCTTATCTTTATATATAAAAGAAAGTCAGGATTTCGTTTTAATCACAGCACAAAAAATTCTACCGAACCAAAAATCTTGAAAATTGGGGTAAAAATACTTCTTATAACATCGAGTGCCGCTAAAAAAGTATTTTCGAAAATTCCACCCCTAAGATGAGTAGAAAAAAGAACGAACTTTTAAAAAAAAATCGGCTTTTGTAGATATTTTTCAACTGATAACATATTTTAGTGCATTTTTTTATTCTGAATCGAATGGTACTAAGCAAATTCGCTTAAATCCAGTAGTTCGTGAGATAATTCATATTTTTCAAATTTGGCGATGTCTTCGGCGCAAAAACCTGAAATTTTCAATCCTTATCTATATATATAAAAGAAAGTCAGGATTTCGTATTAATAACAGCACAAAAAAATCTACCTAACCAAAAATCTTGAAAATTGGGGTAAAAATACTTCTTATAACACCGAGTGCCGCTAAAAAGGGATTTTCGAAAATTCCACCCCTAAGAGGAGTAGAAAAAAGAGCGAACTCGAAATTGATTCAGTACTTTTTTAGCAACTAGGCAAAAACTAATAGCTAGCGATTTTTCGCTAATTAAAAGTGTTGGATAAGTTCGATGAATAGAGTGCGGCCGGAATGCCCGAGCGGTCTAAGGCGCCAGATATAAGCTCTGCTTCTCGAAGAAATAGATCGCGTGTTCGAACCCCGCTCCTGTCAAACGTGCATGCTTTACAGTAATATAGCCTGTATTATAATTTTGATTAACTGACTTCACAAAATCGTTAACTTTTAACAAAAAAGAGAAAAATAAACTTTTCTATCAAAAATTGAACCGACTTCAAAAAATACTGAACAGTGAAAAATAATTTCCTTACATAATTGTAATAAGAAATTAAATTAAGAGCGTAGTGTTTATCGTGCGTATTACTATATTTAAGTACATTTATTTGATTTTCTGGTGTCGGTGCCAGGAAGGACAACGTCTGTCGGTGACAGGACAACGTCTGTCGGGTTCGCTAGTAGTACTATAAATTGGTAATAGGAGTATTTCGTATTTTATTCCTTTTAAAAATTTTGACAATATTTTTAGATATAACATTTGGATAGCAATATGTATATTAGAAGATATGTATTAGCAATAATGTATATTACAATAAAAAAATATTTGAAAACTCTCATTCCATAAAAACAGTATTACGTTAAAACAATATTAATGCATACTGCAACAGGCTTTTTTTTTTGAATTTATTATTTCCTTCGCTAAGCAACCATCTATAACTGAAACAAAATGTCGCAAAGAAATATCCGTCAAAGGTAAATCAATAAACACAGATTAATCTTAAAAGGCACCTCTCCAAATCAATTCCATTCATCAGCGGATGGCTGTGTTTAATAATTTAAATCCGAAGGAAAACTGTTTCCTTTCAATGGGAATAATCTATTTCACAGACAGAATGCCAGAAGGAAGTATGCTGTAAAATGATTTTGCTTATATAGAAAAGTATAAAAAGTATTTCTAAGTAAATAACTAGATTCTACATTGCCATGTCATATAATTGGTGTAGAATAATTTCGTATTTTATTTTGTTTTCAAAATCTGACAATATTTTAAAACTTTACATTTAGTTAACAATATAATTATTCCGTATATTAGAATGAAGATTTCAGTATTTAGATTTTATTTTTTTTACATTGCAGAAAATAATATATTTTCAACAAGTAACTGAGAAATCAATTCATTTGGCATTATTTATTTATCTATTTCAATTATTTATTTATCAATTTATTGATAATTTTAAAACATCTGTGAAACTTAAATATAAAATGACATTTATGATTTTTTCAACAGGTTTATTTTCTTAATCTAATCTTTTATTTTTCTTTCGCTGAGCAACAACCTATAATTGAAACAAAAAAGTCTCAAAGAAATATCCATCAAAGAAATAATCAATAAACATAGATTAATCTAAATGGCACTTCGCCAAATCAATTCCATTCATCAGCGGATGGCTGCGGTTAATAATTTAAATCCTATGGAAAATAGTTTCCGTTCAGTGGGAATAATCTATTTCAGAAACAGACAGAAGTTTTCTGTCAAATGCTTTTTCTTATATGGAAAAATATAGGAAAATCCTTAGTAATAAATAACTAGATTTCATATAGCTATTTCGTATGTTTTTAATAGAACTCTTTCGTATTTTATTTCTTATATGAAATTAGACAATATTTTTATATATTATTTTAGAGAACAATACAATTATTATGTATGTTAGACTGAAAATTTTATTTCAAAACCCGCATTCAGCAAAAACAGCATTAAGGTGGTAAATTAAAGACCTAAATCACGTTTTAAATTAGTGTGTGTGAATTATACATGTTTGTTGTTATTTTCATGAGTTATTATTGCTAAGTTTTCTAGAAGACTCACCTTAGGTATGGAAATGTTGTTATTGCAACTATGCGAACATAGAGGTGTTAATGTGTGTATTATTTACGTTTCGATTTAAAATTTACTAAATGATTTTTATTCATAGAATTAAAGTCAACATAAATCTGCTTTCGTGCAACGTTTAGCAAATTTGTTGAAGTAATATGTGTGAACATTATATTCCTCATATAAAAATAAAAAGTTTAATTTTATATTTAAAGCCCTAACTGTTTTTCACACTTTTTGAACGATGCATTAAAAATGCCTTACTTAAAAAAAGAAAAAAAATTCTACTGCCACAAAAAGAAAAAAAAACAGCAGGAGGCAAAGACTTTATTATTTTCATTGAATTTCTTTGTTTAAGTGACCTTGATTAATCAAACAACAAAATAACCAGTCATTGTTTTACTGTAGAGGAATGGACATTAAAGTTTTTAAATCAAAGGGAAATGACGTAAACTTGATTAAGAGAAAGATCAACAAAAACAAGAACAGCAAAATACATGCATATATAATATATTATATATAGATAGACAGACATGAATGTTTCACAATATCTTAAAAGAGGATCAAATTCTCGTGTTTTAGAGTTTGCGATGTCTCAAAGGTGGGTAACGAGTTTAAAATTTCATGACTTATAAATTTTTGGAACCCTTCACGTTTCATACTCTATTCTTAAATTAACTTCAACGACTAAATTTCATATGAAAATTAGGTGTGAAGGTTTTGTGGGTCTTGAAGGATTTAGACTGTGGCCACATTTTTATATATATATATATTTTATTATTTGTTTTAGTATGGAAACAAGCCGCAAATAATTTGTCGGATAATTCAAAAACAAGTAGCGAGTCATTACCTTTAAAAATATTAAACATATAAATGAAAAAATAACTTATTGAAAAATTTATTTTTTAAAATTATGTAAAATATATACATATATTTTTCATTTTTTTTTTTCGAATCAAAATTAAAAAATAATAAAAAATATATATGTTATAAGTTAGCACTTTTTTCCTTTACAATTTTCGACTTAAAGCTGTTCAAAGCTTCAAAGTTATCAATTTATTTTTTTTTATTTTAAGCCACCAGAGCATCAGTATTTATATTGTCCAGGTGAGGAAAAATGATACTTGCCTGAATCGTTTGAAATATTGGCTACATTCTGCTAACCTACCGTACAAGTGGGGCGCGGAATTGTTTTATTTAAAGCAAGCAGGTCGGACTGGATCAGGCTTAGCTTCAATGCATTTGGTCCGAACACAAACTTTTTTTTTTCTTTTTTTTTCTTTTTTCTTTTTTTTTTTTAAGGTTTGGTCGAGGCTGAATTAATGTAATTTTCTTCCATGATCTGGAAGTAGGGAAATTTTCTTTCCAAGTTGCGACTCAACCCGAATTGAAAATATTGACTTTGAGTAACCTGACCTGTGGAAAAATCGGTAAAATTTCGTTCAGGTAAAAATTGCATGTATTTATAAATTACCATTATTTTACGATTAAACTGTAATATTTATATTTTTTAAGGATAGTAGATTTCTAGCAAAACTTCGAAAATTCCTAGAAAAAAATCTGTCAATGACAAAATCCTGTCTTAAATGGAAAATGTTTCGATGTGTGCAAATTTAATGTAGTAAAATCTGAAATCAAAAATAATATATTTTACATCTGCTAAGGAGAGAACTTGTCTATAATGTTTTTTTTCTTTTGAAGGGGATTCCCTCTTAGAAAATTTTACTGTACAGCATCCTTCAAAATCTGCAATGCATGATATGTGGAGAACTAAATTAATGATACGTGAAACATATCCATATATATAGAGGTTTATGAACAAAACATATCATAACCTAGATCGCTTTTTTTAAAAAAGGAAGATAATAAATGCGCCCCCCCCCGCCCTTCACGAAATGAAAAAAATCGCAGATGTACTTCCTCTTAGTACTTAATTATTTTAAGGTACTCGTTAAATATGTTGTGATTATTAAAATAAGGGAAAAAATATTTTTTAAATTTCAAAACCAAGAGGCAGTAGATCTTCTCTTCGGGCTAATACAACGTAAATTCAAAACTTCCTTCGTCCACCCGATTGAAATAAAATTTTAAAACATAAATCTGAAACAAAATGAAAATTAATTTCCACTGAGGCTATTGGGAATACACGTCTTCCCCATTATAAAATTATTAGCTTTTAATTTTGCTAGTGATAATTAACTTAAGTAATTAAAAAATAATAAAACATGTTTTTCAAAATCGGTAAAAAACAAAATTTAGTCATTTAAAATTCATTATTCAAGAAGCACTTTTTCATTTAAGAAATATTTTCTGAACAATCGATTTAAAAATATGCATAATTTATTCCTCCTCTCTTTCCAATAAACATTGCACTTTTTAATCCCCCATCTTCAACTGAATTTACCTGAAATTTACTCTATCAAAAATACATTTCATAATTACTCATTTCTCTACAAAAAGCGATTCAGAGCATGTTCAATTTATTTAATAAGCAAAGAAAATTCTTTTAATAATAATGATGAATTATATTAATGTAATCATATTCTATTTATCCATTAATTATTTAAAAAAATTTTAACAATAAATTAATCTTATTCATTGAAGCGTCGAGGAAATATAGCTGCATCGACAAATTGACTCTTTACCTTAAAAAAATAATAGCGATAGTAGAGCTCTTTTCGTCAACAATCACTGGCAGTCACAGTCGTCTAAAGACAGGTAACCACGGGCAAGGTAACTAGCGCGCTCGTCTCTCACACTACAGGTAGCGAGTTCTACCCTCGGGAGAGGAAAATATCCGATCCAATTTCTCCCGGCAATATACGTCAATGCCTCCGGTGTTGCAGCACTTGCGTCTTTTTTTAACTAGCAACTGATGATAGAAATTTAATACTAGAATAGTAAAATTTTACAGCAAATGATGGTAGAAAAATAAGGCGAGACTAGCAGAAAATACAAGCAAGTGATGGTCTTAATTGCTGCTAGGCCAGCAACATATTCAAGCAACACATGCTAGTTTATGCATGCTGGCCAAGCAGCAAAGTGGGCCAAAACACACCATGGCTTGATGGTAATTCTGCTAGAAATAGCAAATATATTATGGTAGTTTGGACTAATTTACTTGCTGGGATACAGCAAGTCATGCTTGTCAAGCAACCGGTTTTAACATTACAACTTGCTGTTTCATAATCATCTATTTTACAAACTAATACATCAACATTTTTAATTTTAGGAAGATCATCGATAAAATGTTCCTTCATTTCTATCGCTAATCTTCTCGTGATTTGATCTACCAGTATTAATTCTTTTAAATCTTCAAAATTGGATACATCAAGACCGGTAATCCATTCTTTAAATAATTTCTTAACTCAAATGCTAGATCGCGCCAAGGGGATGAGTTTTTTTCTTATGCTACATTAATTTTTGCCTAAATTCTTCTGGCATCAATTTGAATCTTTTGAACAGCAAGTTTTTTACATAATCGTAGTTATTTGTTAATCTTTCTGGTTCTCTAGTTATAACATTAGCAATTTCTAGCGGCATTAAACTTAATAAGTACATTACCCAATTTTCTTTTATTATATTCATTCTAAAAATTTTCTATGGAATAAAGCTAAATATATACTAATATCACCCTTCCTGTCAAAGTGTGACATTAATTTAGACAAATCTGGTTGCTTACCTGAACCGGTTACAGTCGGACCTGCACTTGTATTTGGCAGATTCCCTTGAAGTTAAATTTTTCGTAATTCGTACTCCATCTCCAATTCCTTTTCCTCTAATCTTCTTTCTGCTTCTAACCGTCTTTCTTCTTTTTCTGCCTCTAGCCTTCTTTCTTCTTTTTCTGCTTCTATCCTTCTTTCTTCTTTTCTTTTTCTGCCTCTAGCCTTCTCTCTTCTTTTTCTGCTTCTACCCTTCTTTCTTCTTTTTCTTTTTCTGCTTCTAGCCTTTTTTCTTCTTTTTGTTTTTCTGCTTCTAACCTTCTTTCTTCTTTCTCTTTTTCTGCTCCAAGCCTTCTTTCTTCTTTTTCTATTCTCTCCGCAGCACTGACTTCAAGTCGAACTTTTAAAAAAAATTCTTCATAATCGTTTGATTTAGTCACCAACTTTATCAAATTAATAATTCTTGGACATTGAGGCACAACTATACCTAGGTCATTACACAATGCTAACAAGTCCGCATTTCTATCTTTATTCAGAATGGACGTTGTTCACTTTCTTTTACACTTTAACAACAGCAACAACAAAAAAATATTGCACTATCTTGCAGGCTTGATTATGGATAATTTCTAATCATTAAACATATTACAAACAGTTCCATTCTTTTATATTATACGTTTTAGTATAAAAAAACATTCTTCTTAGACTTAGATCTTCTTAGAACAAAATCGCTTTCATCGTGAAATTCAAATTTAAATATAAATCAGCGAAATAATTCAAATATCGGCAACGAGCCCCCAAAGTTTGTGTGATTTTAAGTGATTAATTTATGATCTAAGCAAAACTAATGGTAAATATAAAAAGGTTTAATAGACATAAAATATATACGTAACATTCAAATATAATAGTAGAACTGAATAATATTCAGCATAAACAATTTCCCTGAGCTTTGCATTAAAAATCCACCAAATTCACCATCGCTGAAATCTATAGAACCCCTCGTTCTCTCCACGCGTCATCACATGAGTCTCGCTTGGGCTATCACGTTCATTAAAACATTGAGTTTATTATATGTTATCGTTGAATACTTCATCCTTTATTCACACACACACACACACACACACACACACACACACACACACACACACACACACATACATATATATATATATATATATACACAAGTTGTATAAATTCAGTCCGACAGGTCGGAAATGAGTGAAAATTTATTTTTTTTCAAGGACACGACTTTTTTCCCCAAGCGTTAAACTGCGGTTCGTTATGTTTTTGTATGATAGTGAGACCACCAAAAGCACTTTTTGAAAGCAATTTAATTGTAAAATCTGCACGCTATTATTTTATATCCAAATAAAGGTTCAATCTAAAATCGACTTTTAATTGAGTACAATTTGTGGATTATCCCTATCTTGCAATCAAAATGTGTCAATAACACCTCATTCAGATTCATGGTTAATTGGTGTAAGTCAAGAATTTTGAATTTTAATATGTCTGTATGAAATTTTAATATGTCTGTATGATATATATAATAAATTGACCCACCGCATTTGCAACTTATGTCACCTTATTTTCTAATATATAGCATGGAATCTAGGGATAATATTCAAAGGACTCAAGATATGTAAAGAGAATAGCAAATGACATATATTTCCGCGAAGATTTTTTTTTTCTCGAAACCCCATAGGGATCAGTCAGAAAATTTAAGAAAAATGGACATCTTTTGGATAAACCCCGTCAAAACTAATGTAGTAAAAGCTTTCAAACTGTATACCATTATTAAGTTGCTTATAATAATAAACTTTGTTCATTTTTATGAGGATAGCATATATACTCGTAATGAAAATGAGGGTTTTCTCATTTATCAGCCCCATTTATATCAGCCCCAAATTTCGCCAAGTATTTTGCATTGAATTTGCAAGAGTTCTTTACATATAAAAAAGAAAAACATGTTTTTTTAATTTTTACGATCAGCATTACACATAAAACCCTGAAATCAGAATTAAACAAGTATGAAAAATCATGCGTTAAGCATTGATTATGAAGCACTTTCCAACACTTAATGAAATCTTTAACAAAACATTGTTATTTAGGTAAATAGTAGGGTATAGCCAAATACATCCAAATATGTATTCCAGTACTTTTGAATAGCCCTGTATTTCATATGTCAGTTGATATAATGAAAATTTAGTTTAGCAAGAAAATACCCAGTAGCTTGACATTTCTTTTTCAGCAATTCATACTATTAGATGAAAACATACTTGAATACTTTTGTTCACCCTGTAGTTTATATTGTACCTTTATTACACGCCAGCATTCTGCTAAAATTTATTGTAAACTAAAACCCTTTTAAAACAACTTAAATCATATTCTCATAAATCATCATTCATAGGCGTCCATGTATCGAATTCATTGCGTGGCCCTGTATATTCTTTTATCTATATTCTGCAAATATTTCCCAGTAAATTGAATGAAGCTCAGCGTAAAAATGTATAGCTTATTTAAGAGCCACGTTTAAATAATTTACGCTCATATTCAGTAACGTTGATGAGCACTTTTGGGTAGCCCTGTATATCAACTATAACATTTATAAACACCATATAATGTGCATATATTTAGCGAATATCATAATTAAAATGCATTTCATCCCTCCATCAGCCATCATCGGACACATATACGGTACTTCGGGAAGAATATACTGTTTGGAATCTTTTATATGGCCCTGTAAATGCTATGTACTTCATATGATGCAAGACAGTGGCGTATAATTAATATTAAGCTTCAGTGACATATATCAATTCTATTATGCATGGAAAAGCTTAATATACTTAAAATATGTAACACACAATACCCCCTTTTATCATTATCTAATGGAATTCTTTTGTGTGGCCCTGTAAATGAATAATAGCTACATTTTCACCTTATATTTTATAGAATGCATATTTTAATATGTTTGACAGTGTATAACATCTTTAAAATTCCTTTGAAACGATTTTTCCCCGTAGGCCGTAATGTAATGGGAAACTTTTGATTCGCCCTGTAGATAAATTAATCATGGTAGAAACTTCATTTTCAATAAGGTTCGTGCTAGGGTGAACGTCAATAACGTCCTAAAATTTCATGGCAATTCGAGTATATTAACGATTTTTCCATATAGGCCGTAATGCAATGGGAAAATTTTGATTCTCTCTGTGGATAAACTAATCATGGTAGAAACTTCATTTTCAATAGGGTTCGTGCTAGGGTAAACATCAATAACTTATAAAAATTTCATAGCAATCCGAGTATATTTTCGGGAGTTACAGCACGGCCAGACGGCCAGACAAACCGAATGCATAAGCACTTTTCAACTTTGTTGGAAAATGCTAAAAACAGTAAATGTTGTTTGATAAATGAGAAAGTAACTAAATAATGTTTCACTGAGCATGCGCGAATGCAATCAAAATATAATGTACATAATGTCTTAGCTATATATATAGAGTAACATTTGTGAAAGCCTAAAAAATGGCTTGAAAATTCTAAAAATTATCATTGATAGAATAAGAATAAAATCCGTTGTCCACCCCCCCCCCCTTCCTTCCAAAAAAATGAGGATCTGTATCCATATAACCATTGATTAGTATCAGTATAGCATTCTTCTTATATATACGTGATTCTATACTTATGAATAATGCTATGCAATATATCATTTCTAAATTGCTTATAAAAATCGTATTAGTATAGAACTATTACAAAATAATAAAAAGATATTTTGATTAAGTACATTAAATTTTGAATAAATAACAATAAATTATTCAAGTGGATACTCTATTTACGTCTATTGCAGGAAGAAAAAAAAATATAAGTGTAGAAAGTTTCTTTAATATTAATCGAATATGAAACAGGTTTTTGTTTTCCTTAAAATCAAAATTTGTGAAAAAAATTCCTGTTAACAAAAATAAATAAATAAATAAATAAAATAAAATAAAATAAAATAAAATAAATAAATAAAAAACTATCAAACAAACAAACAAACAAACAAACAAACAAACAAGTAAATAAATAAATAAATAAATAAATAAATAAATAAATAAATAATAATAATAAAATATCATGGCTTTATGCAAAATTTTTCTTACAGTTGTTACGATGCCTTAATTTTGCGTATTAAAAAAATAATGATCACTAGCCGTATCAAAATCAATGAATTCACAATATGAAAGTTCCCTCTTTCAAAAAACGAAACGAAAAATCCCTTTATTGATGTTTGGGAAATAATCTAATTATTTTGACTCATTAATAAGCATTATTATAATTTTTACTTACATAAAACTGATGTTTGTTCACTACTTTCAGATATTGTAACTGAGTTGATATTAATTAGATGTAGATTACCGGGAAAATAGCTTTGTTTGTTTGTTTGTATGTCGGCCGATTATCTACGCTATGGGATATAGGCCCTATGGGATGGGATGCCCTCCGTGGGGGGTCTTTCTAAGGGAACCTAACCCGTATTTACACAAGGCTCGAAGAAAACCACGGAAAACTTCGAACGGTTAGGCCGACGGTCGCGATTGGGTTCGAACCCAGCACCTACCGTCTACCAGTCTGAGGTCAGAACCTCTCGGCCACTGGTGGGGCCCGGGAAATTAGCATTCAGTTAGCTTGGAATTGGATGCTTCTTAATAAATGATTAATCTATTGGGCTTAATTTTTGGCAATATCGTAAGACAGAGCCACCGGAGAAAACGACTGAGCCATTGAAATGGTATCCTTCAGGTTCTTCAATATTACCAGTTACTAATTGTATTATGAATGCCGTGAAAATAATGATCATGACTATGATGTCCAAGAAATATTCCACTAATTATTAATTTCTTAAATTAATTCGTTATATCACTTGTATTAACTAATCTTGGAAAGTAACTCTTATTTTGATTAATAATTTTCAAGAATATTTATGTTAATTTTATTTTAAAACTTTTATTATATGTAATATTTAGTGACGAATATATTAAAATAGAATGATAAATAATACATCTGTAATTAAATCAGCCTATTTTTTTTCTTTCAAAATCCTTATTAATACGTTAAGTGCCACTTCAGTCTCTGTTGACTGATCCTGAACTTTTCGCTTACGCTGCGTCAGTGACCAATGACTGCCAGTCTAATATATGATGTTGAACTAAAAAAAAAACATTGATTTAATTAATTACTGAAAAAATATTTAAAATTTATCTAACAATTATTTATTACAGGCTTATATTTTCTTAATGATTACTTAAAACAACAAATATTATATATTTTTAGTTTTATATCACATTTTACACTGTCAGTCATCAGGAACTGAGGCGGGTTCAATGAAAAGTTCAATGACAGGCACCATGGCATGCAGCGTATTAACAAAAAATTTACTTTGCTTCTTTATTAGCACATTCCATAGAAATATAATTTATCCTTGTTCCAATTACGGAAATATGCGTTTTCCTTCTTTGAAAGAAGAAAAAATATATATTTTTTTCGTATAAATCCGTAAATTTCATTCATTTCTGCAAACTTCAAAAGATCCTACAGGACACTGCAAAAGAATTTTTTTGCACAGTATGATAGGGTCGCAAACTAATCAAACATTACATGTTAAAAGATACTGATCATGAATCGAATCCATAATATTATCTTAACAATAATGAACATTTTTAATCAGTGCATTTTCAGAAATATCACTTATATATATATATATATATATATATATATATATATATTTATTTAAACTGGATGCTTCTCATTTTTATTGATTGGATATGGATGGTTGTCATTTGAATTAATACCTCCGAATCAGTATTCAGTTACACTAATTTTAATTTTAGAACGCAGCTAAGGTATGTTGTTGAAGTTTATTTGTTTATTTTTTTAAGTTTAAGAAATTTTTTTAATCTGTCATTAAATGCGCTTCATAGTAAACTAAGCACTTTTCACACTTTGTACTGAAAAGGCTATTTTGTAGATAGTGTGTAGTTGCTATGACGATGTACAAAAAATTTTTAAGCTTGAACTGTTTCCAGATATTTAAAAAATGCAAATGTGTTCCAGACATATATGTATATTTATTGAAAAAAAATGTTGATTTTATATTATAAACTTGCAGCTGAACTCCAGTTTAAAACAATACAATTAACAGCAATAAACTGTAAAATTAATAAGAAATGTACCGTTAAGAAGTAATACACTGTTTAATTAATTTAAAGGAGCATTTATTTTATATTACTGTTTATTTTTACGTATAATATATTGGTGCCTCAGCTGCAGGTATTATACTGTAAAATCAACACTTTTTTTCAGTGTATTTGAATATATTTTCATTTCCACAACGAACAACCAAAATAAGACAATTTTCATCCCATTCTGATAGATCTAGAATTAACATATAATTATTATTATTGTTATCTGAAATATTAATTTAATAATTAGAAAAAGGGACAAATAAAATATTAATAAAGATTTACACAAATGTACAGGAGCAAAAAAAATATATTTTTCATGTAAAAGGAAAATGAATGTTATTTGCGTTCAAACACAAATAAATAAACTTACTATTGAATTTTTTGCCTCATTTAAATAAAAAAAATAATCGTAAATTTGTTATTCTACCATTATCTATCCTTTTATACCCACCCATAAATAAAAAATTTTTTGAATATTTACGAATAACGATTTTTATATAGCATGTCAAACTTTTTAAAAATAAAGGATTTTTTTTTTTACAATATTTTAATTGATATTATTACATCGATCAAGACTGAACTAACATGATCATTATACAATCATTATTAATAGCAGGTTGACATATAAATGCAATATTTTTACCAAGTTTAATTAAATTATTTGTAGTTATGCATAACCTTTTTATTTGTAGGGTCGATTTTATCGAAAGAATCAGAATTCCTCTCTCTGATTTTTTTTCTCATTCAAACAGTTTTAGAAACGACACATTAAAATTATTATTATTATCTGAAATCTTACTATAATAATTAGAAAAAGAGAGAAATGTAATATAAATAAGTATTTGCACAAATGCACTGAAACAAAATGATATTTTTCATGTAATAGGAATATGTATGTTACTTGTGTTTAAACAAACACACACACTTAAAAAAAAAAAAAAAACTACTATTATATTTTTTGTCTCATTTTAAAATTTTGTAATAATCCTGCTTTTGTAATACTACCAATATCTATTCTTTTAAGTGTCACCCATAACTAAAAAAATCGAATATTTATCAATGACGATTAATATGGCATGTCAAATTTTTAAAATATAAAACTTTTTACAATATTCTAATTCAGATTATTGCATTTTATCGTTCATAATTGAATTAACCTGGTCATTATATATCCATTAATAATAGCAGGTTTGCAGTTAAATGCAGTTCATTTTACTTAATTAAACTAGATTATTTGAAGTTCTCCATATCCATTATCTTTTGATTTGCAGCACTGATGTCAACATTCCTCTCTCCGAATTCTTCTTATTATTATGTAAAATTTTATATTCAGAAAAATGGAGAAATATAATGCTAGTAAAGATTTGTACTTGTGTACGTGAGCAAAAATATATTTTTCATGTAATACAGTAATGAATGTTTGCGTTAAGCACAAAAAAATATTCTACTATTATGTTTTGTCTAGTTTAAAATTTGCAAAGTTATTTTGCAATCCTACCACTATCTATCCTTCTATATGATGCCCATAATTAAAAAAATCGAATATTTATCAATGCTGATTTTTATATGGCATGTCAAACTCTTAAAATATAAAATCTTCTCTTACAATATTTTATTGGAGATTAATGCATTTTATCGATCATGACTAAATTAGCATTGTCATTATATATTCATCACTATTAGCAGATTGCCATTTAAATGCAGCATTTTTACTCAATTTAATTATTTGTAAGTCCTCCATATCCTTTATCTTTTTATTTGCAGCGCCGATGTCACCTCAAGAATCAACATTCCTCTCTCCGAAATATTATTATTATTATGTTAAATTATATTCTAATAACTAGAAAAATAGAGAAATAAAACGTTATTAAAGATTTGTATTGATGCACATGAATAAAAATATATTTCCCATGCAATAAAAATGAATATTAAGTGCGTTCAAGCACAAAAAATTGGAAAAATAATTCTACTCTTATGCTTTTTGTCTAGTTTAAAAAGTTTAAAATGTTTTTGGAATTCTAACGATATTTATTCTTTTATATTCTACCCATAACAAAAAAAATCGAATGTTTGCCAATGACGAGATTTTTATTTGACATGGCAAACTTTTTATATATGAAATCTTTTTTAGAATATTTAAATTAAGATTATTGCATTTTATCGATCATGACTGAGCTCACATGACCATTATATATTCATCCCTATGGGCGAGTTGGCATTTAATGCAGTATTTCCCCTGAATAAAACAACATTATTTGTAGTTCTCCATATCATTTATATTTTTATTTGCATCGCCAATGTTGCCGCTACAATCATCGTTCCTCCCTCCGAATTTTTATTATTATTCTGTAAAATTTTATACTAATAATTTGAAAATAGGAAAAAAAAGGTTAATAAACATTTGTACTACTGCACATGAATAAAAATATATTTTCAATGCAATAAAAATGAATGTTATGTGCGTTCAAGCACAAAAGAAATTGAAAAAAATATTCTACTGTTATGTTTTTTTTTCTAGTTTATTTTTTTTAATGTTTTTGGAATTCTACTATTATCTGTCCTTTTATATGATACCCGTATCTAAACAAAATCGAATATTTATCAATAACGATTGTTATATGGCATTTAAACTGTTTAAATATAAAATCTTTTTTCAGTATTTTAACTGAGATTATTGCACTTTATCAATCATGACTAACTAACATGGTCATTATCTGTTCATCACTATTAGCAGATCGGAATTTAAGTGCAGTATTTTTTCTCAATTAAACTAAATTATTTACAGTTCTGCATGTCCTTTATCTTTTTATTTTCTAGCGCGGATGTCACTGCAAGAATCAGTATTCCTCTCTCTGAATTTTCTTTCTCATTAAAACGATTTTAAAACTGTCATATTATTATTATTATTATTAATATCTGAAATTCTATACTAATAATTAGAAAAAAGAGAGACATTAGAAAAAAATGAATATTTTCACAAATTCACATTAACAAAGATATATTTTTCAAGTGAAAGGAAAATGAATGATATTTGCATTCAAACAGACACACACACATAGAAAAACAAACTGCAATTACTTTTTTTGTCCGACTTAAAAAAATTTATAATTATCCTCCTTTTGTAATTCTATTATAATCTACCCTTTTATGTGTCATCCATGACTAAAAATTTTCAAATATTCATCAATGACGATTTCTAAATGACGCTTCTTTTCTATATGAACTTTTTAAATATGAAATATTTTTTATATTTTAATTGATTTTATGACATTTAAGTGATCATGACTGAACTAACATAGTCATTATGCATTCATTATTAATAGCAAGTTGGTATTTAAAAGCAATACATTTTACTCAATTAAAATAGGCTATTTGAAGTTCTCCATACACTTTATCTTTTGATTTGTAGTGCCGATATCACCTCAAGAATCATCATTCCTTTCTCTGAACTCATTTTGTTATTATGTGAAATTTTACGATTAGAAAAATAGAGAAATAAAATGTTAATAAATATTTGCACTAGTGTACATGAGAAAAAAATATTTTTCATGTAATAGAAAAAGGAACGTTATTTGCATTCAAACATAAAATTTTGAAAAAAATATACTTCTGTTATATTTTTTGCCTAGTTTAAAAATTTTATAATGTTTTTGAAAAAATTTTTCCTTTTATACGCTGCAAATAATTAAAAAAACTGGAATATTTACCAGTGATGGGTTTTATATGATACGTCAAACTTTTTAAATATAAAGCCTTTTTACAATATTTTAAATGACGTGATATCATTTTATCGATCGTGGCTTAACTAACATGGTCATATTCATCTCTAATAGCAGGTTCGCTTCTAAATGCAGTATTTTTACTAAATTAAACTAAATTATTTGTAGTTTTTCACTTCCTTTATCTTTTTATTTGCAGCGCCGATATCACCGCAAAAATCAGCATTTCTCTCTCTGAATTTTCTTTCTCATTCAAACAGTTTTAGAACTGACATATTATTATTATTATTATCTGATATTCTATACTAATATTAGTAAAAAAAAGAGAGAATTTAAATGTTAGTAAGTATTTTCACAAATGCACATGAGCACAAAAAATATTTTTCTCGTGATAGGAAAGTCGTGAATAATGAATGAATCTCGTGATAGGTAAATTGAATGGAAAATGAATGTGTGCACGCGCGCGCACATACACAAAACTAATATTGCATTTTTTTCTCTGATTTAGAGATTTTATAATAATCTTACTTTTGCAATACAACCATTGCCTCTCCTTTTATATGTCATCCACAACCAAAAAAATATTTCGAGTGCTTATCAATGATGATTTTTATATGTCATGTGAAGCTTTTAAAAAATAAAATCCTTTTCACAATATTTTAATTGGGGTTATTGCATTTTATCGATAATGATTGTACTACCATTGTCATTGAATATACATCACTAAAGGCAAATTGCCATTTAATGCAGTATTTCCCCTCAACTAAACTAAATTATTTGTAGTTCTCCATATCCTTTATCTTTTTATTTCTATCGCGGATGTCAACGCAAGAATTAGCATTCTTCACTCCAAACTCTTATTATTATTATTATGTGAAAATGTGTACTAATAATTAGAAAAATAGAGAAATAAAATGATAATAAACATTTGTACTAATGCACATGAATAAAAATACATTTTTCATGAATAAAAATATATTTTTCATGCAACAGAAAAAATGAATGTTATTTGTGTTCTGGACAAAAAATTGTAAAGAAAAAATATTGCTACTATTATGTTTTTTGTCAAGTTTAAATTCTTAAAAAAGTTTTAATAATCCTATGAGTAGCTACCTTTTATATGTAAATCATAACAAAAAAAAAAAATTCGAATATTTTCCAGAGACGATTTTTATATTCTTATAATTTTTTTAAATATCTATATTTATATATATATACAATATTTTATTTGAGAGTATTGCATCATGAAAGAACTAATGACCATTATATATTCATCACTTTTGGCAGGTTGGCATTTAAATCCAGTATTTCCTCTCAATCAAACAAAATTATTTGTAGTTCTCCATATCTTTTATCCTTTTATTTGCAGCGCCGATGTCACCGCAAGAATCAGCATTCCTCTCTCCGAATTCTACCTCTGTACTCTTAAACCTCGGTGCCTGGCAGAGTGGTGGCTGTCCAATCAAACATTTCGTTGTTCAGTATCGGCCGAAATATCAAAATCAATGGATAACTATTCCGGAGAAACTGGACATGCCAAGGGAAACATATTTATTGAGACACCTTTCACAGGACAGAGAATACGTTGTCATGGTAACAGCTCACAGCGAAGCTGGACTCACTCAAGGAGAGTACACTTTCAAAACACTCCATGCCCATTCAAGTGAGTCGATGCAAGATTTTTTTTCTTCTTTTATATATATCAAAAGTTGTCATCAGAGTGGTGATTTATAAAAAAGCTATTGAGATATTTCTTTGAAAGGTTTGTTTTGCAGTTCAGTAATAAAAGAATTATTTTTTTATTGGTAAAAAATTTTGGTTTAACTCTTATATAAACTGTCTGGTATATATTAATTTAAGAATTATTAGAAAAAAAAGTTATGTAGTTTTATTTTTATCGTACCTACTAATAACAATTATTACAAAAAAATCATTTTTTTTTCTTTTTACTATATGGGATGAACTTTGGTACATATGTTTTACAGAGTAAATATGGCATCATTTGTAAATAATAATATGTAATAATATATTTTCTGTTGAAATATCATTTAAAAAGCATACGTTATACAGAATAAAGAAAAAGACAGCATGTGAAGATATGGAATAGGGGGAAAACGTTATAACGTCTTTATATATTTATTAATTTATTTTTATTTTTTATACAAATTTTAATAAATAAATTCATAAAAACGGTCTTCTAAGTGAAAGTGACTAGAAATGAAAATTCTGAAAATAGTCATTTCTTTTTAGAGCTATTACATAATAAATAAATTTCTACTGAATGCGACAAAGGTTTTTACGTTTTGGGCACCACTGTAATCAAATAAAAAATACTTCATCTTACTTTGTTTCCTTATAAATCTAAAAGTTTTGTAACAGTATGAATGCTATAGTGGAATACTATAACAACCAATCTATTTGATTATTATGAAGTACATATTCGCTGGCTTTATAATAAATCATATACACGGGAGGCGCTTTATATGTGTCATATATTTTTAACATCTGAATAACGACATTTAAATATAACTTTAAACTAATTTGTTTAATTTAATATACCCGTCCCTTAAAAATAACGAACACTCCACATCTGAAAAAAATAAATTAATTACAGTTATTATAAAACTGACATTTTGAGGAATATAAACTTAAATTAATGCGCTTCTTGCGTGACTTTTTTGTTGTGGTTGTTGTTATGGTGTATTTGAGAAATTTTACGCAGGAATATACTTACTTTGTTTTCCCCAAGATTAAACAAACTGTATGATATAAATGATTTTTAGATTTTTAGAATAAAGTAACTCAGAAAAGAACGGTTTTTTTAAAAAATGCTAATTTGAAGATTATTTTTTTAAAGTGCACTAAGTAAACATTAATTGGGCACTTTTCGGATTTTTCCTTTGGGTAATATTTGTAGTTTTGTGAAATTTCTACGCTTAGTTTTAAGATAGGTGAAAGGGAAAATGGCATCCTGCTAAAATGTTCATAGCGCTTTGCAAAGAAAATATATTATACTTACAGAAGAAATATATTAGGATTGATATTAACATTTAATTGAAACGTTGGTACAGCTTATATAAATAATATACAGGGTGTGTTCACAAGGTTTCAGGACTGCTTATTAAAGTAAGAATGTGTGCACGTATCTATTTTACCGATAAGATGAGGTAGTGTGCGGTATTAGCTAAAGGAGAGTATGCGTATCAACTACGTCTTTGATGTTGCAGTGAGTAGATCATCAGTGGAGTGAGTGCATGCCACTGGCATCAATCGATAACAGTTTGAATCATTTGCAAGGAGATTCAAATTTTTTGGATAAATTTGTTGCTGGTTATGAAACATCAATATGATATTGAAACGAAATGTCTAATCATGGAGTGGCAACTTCCCTTGGATTGTTCACCACAACAATGCGCTCTCTCAGACGCCACCTGCCGCAACAGATGTTTTGGTTTTGTTTAATGTGGCAATACTGCGCAAGACCCTAAAGGTCCGACTTCCCTCCTAAAGAAATTTTTTTCAAAGCTAGTCAACAAGATACCACTGATCCAGACAGCTTCGACGAGGTTTCTTTTCCCGCGAAGACTTCCAGGGACATTATAAACAATCAAAACTAGTTGGATGTGCCAATCCCAAAACTTTTTTCTACCTCATAGTACTATATTTTAATATATAAAAAATAATTACTCATTTTAATGCTTTAATAATTTTAATTCAATACCATACCAACTTTGATTTTCATCTTAAATTCCTGTTTCAGTCAATTAATCAGAGAAAAAACGAATTTCTTTCTCTGCACGAGCCGACAGACAATAGAATGATAAGCAGATTTTTTTTTTCAAATTCAGGGAGGACCTACTTGCCATACCAAAAATAATCATACATAAAAATTTTAGTTCTGTTTTAGGCCTAACTTCAACACTTTTAGCTGCTGTAATATTGAAAATGGCATAAAATTCGCGATTAAAGCGCCCTTTGCGGCGGATTTAAAATTAATGTCTAAAGCAAAATAAAAAAAATTCAAGTGAGGAAAATGATGTCATTCAGCAACCAGATAAATGAGAATTAGAATATTATTAACCCCTTCGCGACGGGAGCCTTTTACGAAATTTTTAATGTTTTGTCACCGGTTTTAAAAACCAGAAATTTGGTCTTTCTTAAATCGAGAAAATGCTATGATTGAATAAGGGAAATTTTGCAGTATAATTTTACCGGTGGGAATAAACAAGGATTCTTAAGCCTTTTTGCGGCACGTATACGTGTCGCTTGTCCCCAAGGGGTTAAGGATGCCTTTTTCATATTACTAAAAACAGTATCTTTTGAAAAACATTTGAAGAGAAAATGACAGCACTATTTAAAACATCGCATTTTTACTCATAACGATATTACATTTCAATATTTCTTTTCACTATGGGGTCATTCCACGTCAAATGAGCAAAAATTTAAAAAAAAGTCGTGGCCCCATGGTAATCGATTTTAATCAAATTTGATACACGGGTTTTATTCATATTCAAATAGAGCTCTGCAAAATATCTTGACAAAAAATAAATTATTTTAGCAGTTTTGGACTTTTAAAAAATTTGTGATGTAGAACGGCATGTGTACAATCGTCCAATGCGTCAAGTTTAAAGCCCTGTATCTTGAAAAATATTTAACATAAATGAATTTGGCTTGCAATTTTATAACCTCTGAATAATTATCTTTTTATTTATTTAGCAATAGCAATCTGGTAACAACGTAATTTATTTTAAATGGGTTGTTAAAATTGAAAATTTGTGAATTTTGAAAAAATTCGAAACATATAAATTTAAAAAATGATAAAACAAGTGAGAAATTGGTGCATAATACAGTATTATATATGAAAATTGAATTATCCAAGTTTGATAATTATCATTTTATTCCTTCATCTTCAAAAAAAACATAGAAACTTAAAAAAAAATTACAAAATCGTATTTTTTCCTATTATTTATGATCAAAAAATGATTACAGGACAGGTTCGTCACTAACAATATTGCACAGACATAAAGATTAATGAGTCCATAATATGCTCGAAAAATTTTAATAGTGCCTTTTCATTCCTAACATTGAAAAAAAATGATTCCAAAATGTATTTTTGTTACATTTTACGCAATTTTCCCTTTGAATTAGCGCGCTTTTTTAAAAATATTGTACGATTTCAATTTAAAACAGTGCTGCCATCTATTGGATTTTAACAATACTAGATAATTAATTCTTCATTTCTCATCGCTTTTAATATAAGTCTGAAAGAAAAGAAGAAAAAAAAAAGAAAAGAAGAAAAGGCGAGAAGTAGCGCTTGAATATTTAAAATAGACACTTTAATCTTTGATATCAAGTAATTTGAAATGATATAAGAGATTTCCTTCATGACTAAAAGAACAATAGAAATATTGCCTTTTCCCGTCCTTTTTTTCCTCATTTATTTTTTTTTCACATTAAGGAATAAGAAAGGCATATATGAAACTTCTTGTGTTCAAAATATATACTTTTATCTAAAATGTCAAACAGTTTTGAAGTCATAACGCTTGTCCTAAATTTTTTACAAGCAAAAGAAATATTAAATTTTCTTCTTAAAAATTATCCTTTTCTTATTTTTTTCTCAGTAAGGAATAAAAATTCAAATCCCAAATTACGCCAATCTCTTACTTAGTATCCATTCTTATCTGAAAATAATTTATGATATAGTTTTTTCATTCCTAATGCGAATAATACAGATTGAAATTTAAAGAATGTAAACAAGAATTCGATTTTGTATCAATTTTTAAAGTGAGTTTACACGCTTAAACATTCTGTCCGGTAATATCTTATTTTGCATTTCTTCATAAATAAACATGTTGTACTCATATGCCAATTTTCATTCAAATCCGTGTCATGGCAGCCACAGCTAGTTTGACTATTTTGCCTGGAATGACCCTATGGAAACTGAGATTGAAATTTTACTTTCAGATGACTTCAGTTAGTGAAAATAATGTCATAGTAAAAATGAAATTATTTTTTTTAATAAAACTATTTTTCTGTGAATGCATATAAAATAAAATTTCTGGATTTCGCCGGCACTCAGATTACAAATTTAAATGAAGATGTGCGATTATTTTCTTGCAAAATTGTAACTGGCAAACTTTACATTAAGTTTGGAAATATATTTATTATATATTGATTCAATAATGTAATTTCTTTTGCTTTTTTTAAACCAAACTTATCGGGTCTTTTAAACATTTCATTCGTCGAATTTGACGGGATTCCACTCGTTTTATTGTTAAAATGCATTTCCTTTTTCTCAGACTCCATAAAAAAGCCTTTAAACTAAAGAAAAAATCCGTTTTTGTCTAGTCAATTTTTAATCTAGTCAATAAAGAAGTAGCACATCAAATTGTATCTCTTTATAATTCCGCAATTCCAATGTCTCAGAGAGAAATTGCTAATCAATTGGGTATTCCACGCCGTTCTCTTTTCTATTATATTGATAAACACAAGAAAAATGAAGTTAGTTTATTGCATTCTAAACGGGGTCGCCATTCTAAAAGACCTCTATCGATTTTTTTTTCTAATCGGAGGCGAAACTGAATTCTGCAATGGCAGAATCTACATTTAACTTAGTATAATTTAACGCCTCTGACTTCCAAGCAAAATGGCATAATTGTAATGTTAATTCCTCTGTAGTTTTAAATGTTAAAAAAGTTGCTAATCCCGACATGGCATACAATAAATAAATAAATAAATAAATAAAAATTAAAAAACCGTACAAGCTTTGTTAGTATTAATTTTAATCTGTATTGTATCTGTAGAATGTGATATAAAACGACCATTTTATATATAAAAAAAAGCATGCGATAGCTTTTTTCTTTAGCACACTTATTGCAGTTTTACTATTTGTACTAAGTTTTATGTCTTATTTTTGCGTGTTTTCTAATATGTATATATATTTATCTCTAAAGGTTCATCATCTTCACCAGCATTTGGCAAGAGAGAAACAGATGTGCCCTTTTATAAAAATGTAGCACTTGTGATACCTATTGTTGTTTCATCTCTTGTTCTGATCATGGTTATTTTCATAATCGTTGTATGCCTGAGAAAGCATTCACAAGACAGAAGAGGTAAGCTTTCAAGACAAATATTTAAGCCTCAAAATTGCCAAATTAAACAAAAAAAGATGTCCTAGTGTAATAACGTCACGTTAACGTTCTACCAATTTTCACCTCTTCATTTTAAAATTTTTTTCCCCGGAGGCAAATATAGGATTTGATACAGCAAAGTATTGACTATGTATGCAAAAAGTAATAATTTAGTAGATTTGTATTAATGCAATGATTTAATATCTTAACCATGCATTTAGGCAATATTATGCTCTCCCCCCCCCCTATTTGGCCATTAAAACAAAACTATAAAATAAGAAAAAAAATTGCATGTAAATTGCCCGATTCAAAAAATACAAACTTTACAGACCTAGAAATCGATAAATTGTTTTTAATTACCATTAATTTCGATATCAGGATGCAATAACAATTATTTGACATTTTATTCTTATGACATGAACAAAAAAGGTGATAGTTTTAATGTATACAACATTCTTCGATTTCTTTTTGGTTTTCAACCATGATAATAAAGCAATCTCGCTCATAAAATACCCCAGATGTAGTACTAGCACTGAAAAGATTAATTTGAGATAATAACGCCTGTGATTGGAGTTAATACATCAGTATACTTAATGTACAGTATACATTAAACTACAAACTATTTTTTAGAACACAAACGAAATCTTCCACAAGCTTTCTAAAATAGATGAAACACTCTAGAAATTTCTGTAATAAGCAAAGCATTTCCAAATAAATATATAGTAATCATATCTTAGAACTTCCTTCTCAAATGTTAGATCGAGCATTCATTTTTACGTGCTTCTTCCCGTGACAGGGTCTACAAATGGAGGAAATTAACTTTTAAAAATTGTTTATGATTGAGATAGCAGAGGAAACATAGTCTCGTGTGTGGATACAAAATATTCAAACTTTTGATTCATTTCTATTTTATTTTATTAGAAGTATTATCTCTCAAGCAAGAGGCGTTCATCTCTAATCTTTTAATCATGTCACCATCATACTTGTCTAAAGACGGCTGCAGAAGACTGCTTGAAAATTTATACTAAAGTTGCTTTTGTGAAACAATATAAAAGACTATTTTTAAGAAATATTTTCTTAGTAGTTATTAAATTTATTACTATTTGAAAAAAAAATTGTTGTCCTCGGTAAAAAACTGGGAAATCTGGAGTATATCTGAATCTTTTTATTGGTTGAATTTCGTAACTTTTTTATTTATTTTATTCGTTTTCTTACTGCTCCATGTTTAATGTCCAAAAACGGAATAGTTCTGTTTTTATTTTATTTGTTGTGTTATTGGTTCATGTTTAATGACCAGAAATGTAATAAATCTGTTGTCAGATTACAAAAAAGTATTAAAAAACTACAAAGAACAAATAACTTAAAAACAAATTGTAAAAATGAAATTTTATTTAAGATTTGTATATGGAATATTAATTTTTAATCCATGGTGTACGTAATATGGGACTCTTTTATTACGTAAACCACATTTTTATTATCATAAAAATGATGTTGATTATTATTATTTTTTTTATGTAGAATTTATTTATAATTCTTTAAAATTTTACTCTTTGAAAATATAATTTTCCAAATAGACGTTGTAATTTGTTATATTATATATTTTTTAAATTATTATTTGTTCCATTATGATTTATAAGGCTTCACAAAAATTACTTACTGTTTAAATCGAAACTCCAGAAGGTAACTCATCTCTGCATATTTGGAAATCTTACACATACCATATAGTAAAATGCCGAAAGAAAAGTGCATTCAAAAATATTTTTTTGGGAGTTTTCTGTAATTTCTGTAAAATGAAATAATTTTTAAAATCATATATTAAAGCGACTATTTTAACAAGAAATGAATGAATAATAGATAAAAGATTTTTAAAACAATTAAATCAAAAATTACGGGAACTTCACCCAATCTATGTTATATTTTAGTCATTAAAAATAAGTAATGTATTTTAACTATTTTTTAAGTAACTAAAATATATCAGTTGAAGTAATGAAAATTATGATAAAACATTAGGTGTGCTGGGATAAATACATCGTGAAAGAAATCTAGATTTTACTACTATTTTCTAGTGTACATCAGCCCTGTGCAACCTTTCACTAAGAATGGGCGCATCTCAGCTCTTGGCAAATAATGAAAGGCGCTAATATTGACATGGCTCAAAACATCCAGCAAAATTATCTGACAGTATTAGTAGTGACTCACATATGCAAATCCCTTTTGCTGTAGAAGACATAAGCCCCCTATAAATCTGAAGCTTTCCATTAACAGAAAAAAAGAAAGAAAAACCCTCCAAAATAATTGTAAATTGTTGAAATTTCGTATTATATATTTTTTTTTCTGAGAAAAGCTATCGCAAACTTTTTTTAATTAAAATGTGTGAGAAAATTAAATCTCACCTATTATTGAAATAAAATAATAAACGTAGGTGTTGTTAGGTTTCTTTGGAACTCAAAAATACACTTTGATTTATTTTGGACGTGCAAATTTGTCGTTATAAAAAGTACAGAAACTAAGACAGGCATGATATAGTGAAAAATCCGTGAGAAAAAGCCAAAGAAAAAGCCCGGAGGAGCTTTCCTTAATGAAAAAAAATTCGCAACATCTTATAAATTTTTAGAAAAAACAAAATTATTAAAGTTTTCTAAAATTTCAAAGATCTGAGAAAGAAAATGACACCTTTTTTACCGTCGTATAAAACATCTAATAAACCTGTGAAATAACATCAATAACAATAGTAAAAATGTTGAATTTTCTGTACGAAGTAGGGGAAGGGTGCTTATTTTTCTATATTTTACTTTTTAAAAAAATCTTGTCAACTTATATCAATTTTCATAGTCATATTTTTTTTTTTTTTTTTTTTACAAATTATTTCCTAAAGAATTATTATGAGTTAGAGGAATGCAATAACACACTTTTTTCTTTTTATTTTCTTTTAAAGTTTGTATTAAGTATGTTTGAATTCTTGATAGATGAAATACATTTCGAGAAGTTTTGAAAATATATCTCAAGCAAACATCAAAGCTTTTAAATAAAACATCCTTTAAAAGGAAACTTTACTTTTAAAAATGCTAATAACAGGAAACCTTCAAAAGGGCGTCAACGAAACCTTCAAAGGGCTCCATGGCGCCCACGGGCACAGCGTTATGCAGCGCTGGTATACATACTATCAATTTATCTCACATTTTCTGTATTCCTTTTCGTGTTACTATTACAATCACAGTCATTTAATATTAAGGTGGTCTGGTGTAATAACGCCAGGCGGGGTAATAACGCCAAGTGCTAATATTTTGCATAATTATGAAATAATCTGGTAAATGACACCCATGTGCTCTGCGCAGAAGGGTTTTGAGTCATATAAATCGCAAAAAACAGCTTCAAGTTAATTTGTTTCATTTTTAGGTCGTATTGTTTTTACAAGCAACTAAAATTAATGCTTGATCTAAAATTTGCGAGATATGTTTAGTGATGTGAAGACTACTTTTTTTTTATCCGGAAATACTTTGTTAATTACATAAATTTGTAGTACATTTCATGGACTTTCAAAATGTTGTTGAGGATTTTGGATATCCTCTCGAGATAATTTGTAATTTAAAATGTACAGCGCAATAACTATAACGGGGTAATAACGCCAATCCTTGGCATTAATACCCCGGTTGATTCCCTACAGTGGCCGAGCTACATCCTAGATACATATTCAAATAAACACAGTTAAAACTGTGCAATGTTTCTAATTATTCTATTTAAGGGGTCCTTTTTAAGCAAAAAGAAGCTCATGGTCTGATATTCTTTTGCCTCATCCCCCCCCCCTTCACACCATACCTTTATTTTTCTTACACTTTCACAAAAAATTGAACATTTTCAATAGCTTAGAATGCAATTTGTAAATTTCTAAGTTAGTAGAGCTTGTATTTTTAGAATTGGGCAATCTACATGCAATTATTCCATCTTATTTCACAGTTTTGTTTGCATGGCGTTATTACTCATATAGGTGGGTAATAACGCCAAATAGCATTGGTCAAGAAATCACGCCATTACATTTTATGAATACATATCTGTTAAATTACTTTTTTTATATAGATAGTCAATGAGTTGCTGTATCAAATCATATATTTGTTTGAAAAATACAAACTAAAACTGAGCCGTGAAAATTGGTAGAACTTTAACGTGGCGTTATTACCCCAGGGTACCTTACAATACAATTCTTAAATAAGATTCATTCTATACAAATAAAGATTTTTTGAGCAAAAAATTTATGCATTGTACACAGTTTATACTTACAATAATAGCTCATGTCCTATAGCTTGTGTAAATACTTTTTCATTTTTTTTTCTTAACTGGAAAAATGTATTTTTTTTTCTATCGTTTCAGAGTACGAGATGAGAAAGCCATGCTCGGATTCCTTAATGATGAGTGACCTTAACAAACAAATTACAAACAAAACGTCTAAAACGTCTCATTATTCTTGTCCTACAGGTATTTCTTTTTTTCTTACTTATTTCAATCTTTAATATATGCTAAATATAAAGATCGGAGAAATTAAGCTATTTCGAGTTAAATTACATTATTTCTCTGTATATAAACATAAAGATCTTGTTTAATATGAGCAATATTTTCCCCGTAAAAGGGTTTCAATAACATATGACATTGAAATAGAATTACTACAGTGATTCTGTCATACATAATATTTCCTCTCCGCTCTTCCCTCCCCGTGTGTGTTCAAATTGTTTGTCGGTATTCATAATTTAAACTATTAATTTCAGGTAATCGTCATGTTAAAAGAAAAAAAAATATTTGTATCAGCTACAAAAATGAAAATTTTGGTTTATGATGTAAAATCTTTCCTTTAATAAGGAAATAGAAAATAAAATCGAAACAAAATAATATGCAATATGCTTACTAGAATTTATTGTAATCGGGAACATCAATTTGTTCGCATACAGCTGTGGCAGTCATATGCGTTTAATACTCTTTTTCCAAATTTTTAAACTACCACATTTTGCAATGTTTTTTTTTTCTATTTCAGGCTATAATTCATTTTCTAGATTTATTTATCTGATATTATTTATGATATTGCAAAACTCCTAAAATGCAAAACTCCTCCTGAATAATTAGTTTAACATATAATTATTATACGACTATTCCAAAAAGCAGAGTTTACTGTTAGTAAAGTAAGTTACAAAGTAAGTAATTTTCTTTTGAAAGATTATTTTTAAGCTACTAATATTTTTATATTGATTAGTAATAACACTTCTTAAGTAGAAACTTACGTAGTAATTGTCAAACAGTTACATTATACTATTTTAAACTAAAGCACTAGTAAACATTACGTAGGTAATAACTTTTTTCTTTATTGGTGTTATGCAACAAACTGTACGATAACTTTTTACTTTTAAAGAAAATAAGTAGAATAATAATGAGTTGTTCATACTTTTTGCTATTGTTATCTGAATATTTTAAAAAGAAACAATCTGATAATGATTCTAAAACTAATGGAGATTTTGTCATTTTATTTGACAGTAAAACCGAATAACTTAACATATTAATGCCTGGTACTCCTCGTATAATTTGTGCGACACTGCCCCTTGTTAGGTATATTGAACATTTATTCTAAAGTAACGTGAAATCGATATAATCTGTATAAGTTTGAATCCTTAAATAAATGCATTGTTCAGATACCATTATTAGAGGAGTAGAAAATACACGGTAATCACATTAATTCAATAGTTTGATCTCATAGATTTTCTCAGAATATTGTCTATAAAGAACTAAATATTTCAAATGCATTAGTGAAATTCAAATGTTAAATTCCCATTAAAAAATAGCTAAAGTTACATCGTGAAATTAGAGAAATCGTAAAATTATCTTAATAAAGTACGATTGTATACACTAAACAATATAAAAATATATTACAACACGATAATCTAAATTTAAATTATCCGCTTCAATAATGTTAAAAAATCACATTAACAATCGGTGTGTATGTAAACAATATTTCTGTCAAAAGTGTCTTTAGGATTCTTATAATAAAACTGTACATGCACCAAGATATTGGCATAATGAGTGAGAAATTATTTTCATAATGTATATTATCTTGCATATTCAAACAACATCATCAATACATTCTAAGCATGCCGTACATAATTTGTTAGAATTCATTTGAATACCATTTCTTTTATCTTTCCTTTTCTGACTCTTGAATCCTTGTATGAAAATTAACACAAAATAAATCGTTTCATGTCTCAATACGATATTTTTTCGCATAAATACCATACATCCCACCATAAAATATTTCATATAAAAATGCAGGATTATAAAATATCCATATTACACCCATTCATATCATACGAGTTTATTGACTGAATAAATAAAGTTGTACGTCATACCAGATCTGTTTATTATCAATAAAAACGGAACAGTGTTATCGTGACACTGTTCTTGTTTTTTATGCTTTTCTCTTAAGAAGGTTATGTTTAGACGTTTTAATATAGATGTTAATTATTATTTCGCATTAATATACTTAATAAAAAATGTAATAAGATTATTTTCACAAATGCAGTTTCGCAATTGCAGAAGTCGAATTTTTATTCATAGCTTTAAAACGACTCCATTTATCGTTCTTATTGTCATTAAATAATAGCTATATGTAAGTATTCCAATTAAGGGAACATTAATTTTCAAAAGGTCAAACGTTATCGGAGTTTTATAACATATTTAAGCCAAATACATGAACACATTAAAGAAGTTCTTCAGCTTTCTACTTTTACAAATTTCGATTTTTTAAAAATAAAAATGTATTTAGTTACTATGTCTTACAAGTCAATATCTGAGGATGTTACATCAAAACTTTAGTTTTACAGAAACTATCCGTTACCATTTTGAATTAAATTGTACAAACAGCCTAATTTTTTATGTGAGTATCTTTTAATATAATAAAATATATGTATAATTAATGCGCTTTCCTATTACAATATTTTAAAAGTAATATAAGTAGATATATATTTTTACATATTTATCTATAACGATGAAATTTTTTAATGAAAAACATTAAATTATTATTTTTTTCAGTAAATAAAGGTGACTATGCAGAGCCTTATAACTGTGATTCCATGCCTGGCAGGCAAGTAAGTTAACATTAAATAATGTCACATATCATATAAAAAAATCATTTAAAGAAATGTAATAACGATAGTCTATTAGCAAGAAATTACACTTGCTTAATTTGGTTAATTGAAATAGTTTCCATATGAATGATTAATTTTATTGTCATATTTCTACATGTTCCTGAAAATCAAAATAGATATTGCAGAAATCGTTGAAATTAATGAATTAAATATATATAATTTCGAATGTATAAGTTTTAATTAAAAATATAGTTTTGAAAAGCAAGGAATAATTGCAGCCGAATTTTCGAACGCAGTACTAAATTTTAAAAATAGAAGCAGTAAAACGTATAAAAATTTTAGCCAAATTTTGTAAATGTTAATGTTTCTATGATAAATAAAAAACAACTAATATACTAATAAACCCGGAATATAGACCATATTTGGGACCGTATCATCTATCAAAATTCATGGTAATTCATGTAAAAAGGTTTATTTTAAATTTTCTGAGATTTTCTTAAAGATTTACTCTATGATTATACTTTATCGAAATCCATTTATTACTTTATAAAAAGATCTACATGTTTTAACTTTTAATTTTCCGCCAAATTTTCCCCCGAAAACCCTTTTAAACTTTGGTCAAAGCAACCCTAAAATAAGCTTAAGAAATTGTCTTAAGGCAATAGAATCTAGAAGTCCAGAAATTGAGCAACAAATAAGATACATGACATTGCACCTTACAATGAACTTATCTCTCAAGAAGCGAGGTAGCGTGCAGCGTTGACTAAGTTACCCAATCCTCTTTACTACTCACATTGTTTACGTTCTCTTTCCCGTTTCCCCTCTGAACTTTCTCTACGAGTCTTATTTTATGGTTTTTTGGAGCCTGAATATAAATTTTAATTTCTCACCAAAATCCCAGAGCCCAAATTTTGTAAAAATGCCCCAAAACAGATGATATATGTTGTATATTTATCGCGGAAATGTATTTAGGTATTCAGGAAATTGACAAAATGTGCAAAAAGAGGAGATAACTGACGTTGTGTGATAAATGATGTTTTATGTACATGAATTTGCAGGGGGGAGGGTGCTACTTCGTCACATACATACACCGTGGCACTGTGCACACTGAAATTTCCGCTTAATCATTTGTATCGTTATGTGTTCTGCAGGCATTCTTCTGAATTTTATCTAGTAATGTAAAGTTTTGAAGCAAGGTGACAAAATCTATTAATAAAAAAAGACAAAACTGATTTTTTTTTCTATGTATTATGATACATTTTCTATGAATTATTATTCGAATTATTCGGAAAATTTTTTAATTCTTTTCATCCGCTTGACTGCAGCAGTGTTTTCAGATTCTTTTTTGTCAAACTGACAGGGATCAGATCCATCAAATTTTACTCTATGTGTTTCACCAAAGCCTGAAATATACAAAAATATTTGTTATTCTAGTTAAAAGTTGATTTCATCCCATTAAATGGTATGATTTTTTTTGCAAATCTCATTTTTAAAGTGGATTGATTGATCGAAAAACCAGAAAAATTTTAAATGTGCCTAGTTAGCTAAATCATGCCAGAAAAAAAACATAAGTGAATTATGTTCGAAAAATGTTGTGCTATCATACTTGGTTTATACTTCCTTTTTTCCTTCCTTTTCTAAACATTTTTAGAACACAATTCACCTATTTTCTAAGCAAGATTTGTCTATGTATAATAAATAAAATGGAATGATTTACCGATTATTCATTCCGCTTACAAACTGCGAGTTGCAACAAATTTTACCATTGCAACGGATGCAATTAAACTTGAATAAAGAAATATTTCATTGTATAATGTGAGTGATTAAGCGTAAATGCTTAACTTAGTGCGCACAGCGCCTCGACGCAAGTAACGAGGGCAGAACGACCCCCATCTCCTTTCATTCTAAGTTATATTGCCATACATTTTGTTTTGGGCATATTTTGCTACATTCTAAATTTCTATCTAACTTTCCCCAGAAAAATAAAAATAATAACATTTAACCTATTTTGGGGGGATTTAACTGAAATGGGGAAAAGGATTTCAAGGGATTATTCTGGGAAGTTAATAATTTGGATTTAACAACTTCAAAAGCATAAACTAACCCACCTTATGAAGAAATTTCGGAGATAGGATGGGCGAATGACATAAACAATCTGAAGAATTAAGCGGAAATGCTTAACTTGTTTCACGCAGTGTTGCGCCGCGGCGCATCTTTGAGGCAGCCCATCCTTATTTTAATCTATGGCATAATGTCAATCATCATCATAAAAATAAAAGACCTTTGAAACATAAAGTACGTCGCTATCCAGACGAGCCACGAATTTTATTTGGTTAAATCCTCCGTGTGGACAATAACGCAAAATAGAACTATCAATGTAAATGGAAGCGTTACACCAAAATTTTAATTTAATGTTATTGATCATAAAAATCACTATAATATTCAAACAAATATAAACCAATATTGAAATTGAATTTAAAATAATTTGAATTTGTATAGGCATGATAATTTATTCTCTTTGGCTATTATTACTATTATTGTTATTATTATTATTATGTCATAGCTATTTTACATTGTCGAGACAATTTCTACATTTGCATGCTTTGGCACTGTATTTTTTACAGATTTGTAAACAGAACAATAAAATCTAATATGATACGCTATATTTTTTTTATTCTGCTTACAATTTTGTAAATAGAAAAATAAATTCTACTACTTTACGCAACATTTATTATTCTGCTAAATTGATCTCTTTCACGAATGCGAGTTTTCCAAATAAACCCAATTAAACGTGTATTAAATATGTATGTCGAAGATTAAATGATCCATAAATTAGAAAAACAATCATTTAAAAGCACTTTAACATAGTTCGTAAAATTATATCGTTCTTTCTTTCTGAAAATTCTTTCTTTTTATTTATTTATTTATTTTGAGGGAAAAACTACACTAAATTAAATTTCGTTGTTTTAAAACATAACACTGCATTGGCGTATAACATTATACTTCCAAATGCGTAATATGATAAATAAAATAAATAATTGAGATAGGAGAGATAATGATTAATCTTATAATCAACAGTACAGTTAACAGAAATAAATTAAAGATTTTTTTTTCATTTTTTTTACGTCGGCCCATGTGTTTATAAAATGTATGCTGATTTTGCCTATAACAAATTTAGAAAATAAAAGCCACTAGGAAACAGCCATTTGAAAGACCGTAGTTATATACATATTAGGGTGGATCGATAAGTATACGAAAATTTTTTTTTTTTAGAAATCACTATCGGCGCGGCGTGCAAAAGTTGCCTTTTATGCATACTAGTTTACAGGATTTTTTTTAATTAAAATCCATTCATATCTTCCGGTGCCCCAAGCGCCCCAAAAATAATTAAAATTGTGTTTTTTATGATTTTATTTTTATATTTTTTTGTTTATTTATTTTTTCTTAATTACTTTTGGCGCGGGGTGCAAAAGCTATCTTTTATCTATCTTAGCTTACATATTTTTTTAAAATAAAATTCATTCATATCTTCCGGTGCCCCAAGTGTCCCAAAAATAGTTTTAAATTGAAATTTTCTTGGAAAAAAAAAGTATTTTTTGTTTTATTTTGTTTTATTTTATTTTATTTTATTTTATTTTATTTTACTTTTTGAAATTCATTTGGCACTGGGTTGGAAAGTTGTTATTACAACACTACATAACTCTGCAGTTCCCATATATTTTTTTAATCAAAATCAATTCACATCTTTGATGCACCAATTATAATTAAAAACTGAAATTTTTACAAAAATGTATTAAGAATTATAATTTACGAAAAATACTTACAAATTTTGAAAACAGTTTAATTAATAACGTATAAGGTTATAAATAACATTAATTTTGCAATAATAAGCGACATATAAATTTAAAAATCAAAGCATTAAATCATAAAAATTACAAAAATCGAACTTACGTTGAGAAAAGTTTTACTTCCTTCAATTTAGAAATTTACATATTTTTAAAGTTTGTAAACTTTTTTGATATCATAGTATTTTATATGGCTTCTTGATTTTATTCTATTCAATATAAAATCGTGTCTCTTTTCTTGACCAGATACAGTTTCTGATGCCTCAGGCACTAGTCGAACGCATCTTTCAACCGCATGGGTATGGCATGCATATTTTGACCATTCATTCGTTTTTACAACTTTTATCATATTCTCAATTTCTTCGCAAGGCACATTCATCAAAAGAGGTGGTTCAAAACGTCCAACTCGTTGCCAGTCAATAAGTTCAAAATAATCCTTCGCTTTGAAGTTTATTTGGGGTACTTTGAAAGTTCTCACTTCTGGCGATTTTCTCTTTTTATTTCTAGCATAAATTAGCTCTCGCATTGCTAAAGATCTGATATGCTCTCTGTTATCTGTGAGCATTGACAATAGCAAATTTTCAGGGTAACAAAAAAAAAAAAAAAAAAAAAAAAACTATTTTGTTGAATAACAGCATCTACGATCTTTCTTAAATTAGGTTCCAAATATCTAGTGTTCCAAATATCTATGTGATAAGTTTCCAAGTACGACGCGCTCCTTCAGTTATGAATAGAGTTGCAAAAAGTCGGTTTATTCCCGGGTTTATTTCCAATAGACCAGGTTTATTCCCAGGTTTATTCCCCAAAAAATGAATTATTCCAAAAAATCCCGGGTTTTTTCCAGGTTTAGTCCTAAAAACCCGGTTTATTCCCGGGTTTAAACCGGGTTTTTTTCTAACCTTTGCAACGCTAGTTATGGATGGCTTTGTTTTGATATGGAACCATACCGGTGCATATACCTTCATAATATATGTTCTAAGAGTAATGAGATTATCAGAAGGATTTTCTGTAGCCACTTATAACCTTAAAATTCTACACGCAGTTGTTAGCCATCTTGAGTGATAAACTGGACCAGGTTTCATTAATGTTAGATCAGAACCACATTCACCACGTGATGTTGCTATGAAAATATTATATAAATATTGCTGGTCATTGCTGAGAACTCTTCTATCTATGTTGACTTCCAAATAATAAAGTATAAAAAGTTTATTTTATACATTTAATAAAATACGATAAACAATTTCGCATCCTCTCGATCTACGTTTTACGTTAGATAAATCATTCTTTAACTGTTAATTTTACTTGTATTTTTTAGCTCAAAATTTGCATGAAACTCGATTTTCGGCAAATAATTAAAAGTTTTGGGGCAATGGAAAAAAATTATCAAAGTCGACAATTATTTGGATGCATGCTAATATACTATAAAATGCATCTTTTTTATCCCGCTGATAAAATAATTTAAAATAAATTAAAAAACCAAAAATTATAAATTTTTATAAAAATTTCAATTTTTTTACTATTTTGAGGGCGCTTGAAGGCACCGGAAGATATGGACGGATTTAAATTAAAAAAAAAAAAACATTTAACTAATATATATATAAGGCAACTTTTGCAACCCGCGCCAAAAGTAATTTTAAAAATATTAGGAAGTAAAAAAAAATTATAAAATTTATAAAAATTTTAATTTTTAACTATTTTTGAGGCGTTTGGGGCACCGGAAGATATGAATGGATTTCAATAAAAAAAAAAAAAAAAAAAAAAAAAAAAAAACTTATGTGAATTAGTATGCAAAAAATGGAACTTTTGCACCCCGCGCCAAATCGATTATCCGAATTTCGATTTTTCGATCCGCCCTAATACATATATAGAGTGTACATAAAATAATGTTAAAATTAAAATTTAAAATAGTATTAACTCTACGCGATGATAATGTTAGTTCAAATTCACAAACAAAATGTAATTGAAAAAAAAAAAAAAAACTTTATGTAAGCTCACTCCTGAATACTAAGTCACTATATATATATATATATATATATATATATATAAATCCGTTAAATGTTTGCAAAAACTACTGGTAGCAATGCTGCACATCATTTTTTGCCGTAAAAATTGCAGTAAAATTAGATGTATTTTTTTACATCTAATTTTACTCAATTTCAAGGCAAAAACAGCTTTCAACATTGCTACCACTAGTTTTTGCCGCAAATTTAACGGATTTTTTTACAGTGTTTTTTATTCACTCACTTGCAGTGCTACACATACTTTTAGGAATTTGCGCCTATTTAATATTATTTTTTTTAACCTTTTTCAAAATTGCTGTTGTTTTCGGTTTAATATTATCTGAATCCTTGTGATGTGCGCATTTTGTTTTCCGATTGGTCCTTGCTTAATACCTGGCGTACTTCACTTTTTTTGTCAACAAAAAAATACAGTAATGTTCTATTTTCCATTTACTTTCATTAGAAATGGAATATTCTGTTGCCACGATTACAGCAAAAGTATTTTAAAAGTATCAAAAAATTATAACTCAAAATCAAATTGAAGTACAGCTTTCAAACGAATTTCATTAATAAATACATATTTTCTTCTTTACAACGGCGTAAAAACTCAAAATGTCCAATGATTAGAAATTAAAAATTGACAGTACCGAAACTTGTAAAACCGAAATTTCATTTAAAATTTGTTTATGATTGGTCCAGGGATATTAATGTTTAATCCAAGTCATATGTAATATATAAGTCTATTATTACGTAAACCACGTTTTAAACATCGTAAAAGTGATGTTATTACTATTATTTTAAATATAGAATTTATTTTAAAAAATTTTCTTGTCTTTAAAATTTTTTCTCTTTGAAAATATCATTTTTTCAAATTATCGTTGTAATTTGTTTAATTATATATATTTCTCTTTTCATTTTGGATTTTATAAAAGATTTTTCTTCAAATCAACGCTACCCAATGTTTCACTATAAACGAGACACAGAATTGAAAAGGCTGTTTCTTCCGTTATTTTTGGACATCTCCATTGTAGTATGTGAAGAATTGGAACTTTATGTTGGATAAGTGCCGTCTAACTAAATTACACCTACTGAACATTTACAAGAAAAACTAGATTAATTTACCTTAATGATATATATAGGAACAAAGGGATTACGTCTGATAATATTCCTTTTAATTAAAATGTACTAAAATCACAAACAATACAAATAACTAAATTTAAAACATAAAAGCATTAAATAATAATTTCATAAAACTTTTTAGATTCTTTCTAAGTATCTCATCAGTTATTTCAACGTATAAGTCAATCTGATTTTAAAAACAAACAAATACAAAATATCCCAACAAGTTGCCAAATATATGTATATTATATATATATGTATAGTTAAATGATATGTGAATACTCAGTTTGTATCAATGCAGCTTCATTAATTGCGAATGCATTTGTTTGTATTTTTAACTTAGTTATTTATATTGCCTGTGATTTTTGTGAATTTTAATTAAAATACCTTAATGTTATCTTGATGCATTATTTGTTAAAAAATAATAATTGCTAAAATATAGTATTGAAACTGGGACATTTATTTATGAACACCCTACGTAATGATATGGTTCCGGATCGACTCGCCTTGAACAATTCGTCGCGTAACAATTCAACTCCACAATTCATCGTGTCGTCAATTCATCACAGTTTTAATTTATCGCATGGTCAATTCGTCGTGTTAAATATCGTGACGGTGTCTATTCATCACAGTGTTAATTCATCGCAGCGTCAATTCGTCGTGTAAAATATCGCCACGGTGTCAATTCATCGCCGCGTCAATTCATTTTAGCAATAATATGTTTCAAGGTGATGGGGGGAAAATAAAGATGAATTAGTGCATTTTTTTAAACGTAATTTACTTTATTTTATTTTTACCTTCTTCTATCTGTACAAGAATAAAATATTACAACTCATGAAGAAACCGGAATTCGAAAAATTTCACTAATGCAATACTTTTTTTTGTAAAGACAGAAGAAAGTAAAAATAATATATCTTGCGAAGATGACGGCTAAGAAAGAATTCGTAAAACACTAAGTTTTTTCTTCGCAGTCCAAAGCTCTTCGACACAATAATAATCATAAAATAAATACTTCTAATGCGTAAACTAATTAATGCCTCAAAAAAAAAAAAAAAAAAAAAAAAAAAAAAACCTTCAACACTAAAAATATTTTATAAGTTATTAATAATTTTAAGTGTATGTATGTAATTATCTTTCTTTTACCTTAAAAAGAAGAAATGGTTGGAAATTAACGCGACCGAATCAACCGTTTTCGAGCTATCAGCACTTATCAACACATTGCACCACCCATTTCCTGAAGAATAGCAGATCTATTATGCATCTAACATAACTGCCACTCTAAGAAAAACATTCCATTTTGCACACTATACATACATAAAGTTTATGCATTACGTCACACCACACAGTTTCTGAAAAAATTGCATAAAACAATGTGCCCGAAATAACAAAAACAGATGGAAAAACTCTCCGAATGCAGCCGTACGCTAAAACTTTGTTGAATGCCAAGTGCCTGTCTAAAAGAGGGGAAATAACCGGTATTGTGTGAATGTAAAGGATTTTGCTCGTAGCTCGGGAAAAGGTATTGGTAGGAAGATTACAAACAATGCAAAGAAACTTTTAACTTGCGAATATTTTATATACCTGCCAGTTAATTCATTTATTTAATCATTCACACTTTAAGTGCTGATATCTCGAAAACGGTTGGATTGGGATGGGTGATTCCATTGCACTTTTTAACGTGCATGACAAGACCTTTCTTTTGATACCAAACTCATCCAAATCCACAACTTACATTTGGGAACGTTCCCTAGTTATATTTTTTAATTAAAAACTACAAATAATATTATAAAACTGTCAATTTAAAAATTTTAAAAAAGCATATTTAGAAAAAAAAAAATTTTTGCAAATGAAGGTCAATACGAGTGGCCGATTAGCTTTCACCTAGATACTGGTTGGCGGCAGCTGCTGGGTTCGTACAAAATCGCACCCGTCGGTTTAATCGCTCGTAGTTTTCCGAGGTTTTCTTCTAACATTGGATTTCTTTGCCTAAATACGGGTGAGGTTTCCTTAAAAAGAACCCCACGGAGGGCACTCCGTGGGGGGGGGGGGGGGGGGCACTTTTTAAGGGCCTACATACCCTATTGATAATAAGCTGTCATAAACACAACACAAAAACACAAAAATGACTGCTTAGAATAGAACTCGTAAAACTGAATTTTTTTATTGCAATAAGAAGCTTAAGGACGTAATAATAAACATAAAATAAATCATTTTGATGTATTGAAAACATCTTCAATATGTCAAAATATTTTGATGGATTTTAATATTTTAAGGGTATAATTTTATTTTATATTAATTTTCCTTTTTATTTTACTTTATTTTTTTACTTTTAACTTTTTTGTATTTTTCTAAGAAAAAAAAAAAATGCATTCGCTATTTTTTTTTATTATTATTATCCCAGCTTTGGGTAAATTTACACATTCAAGGATCAGAGAAAAACCGAAAAGCATATTTTACAAAATATTTGTCTGTGAAATTAATTCGTGTTCCGTGTATGTAACATAAATTATGTTGGTGTTTATCATCAAGGTCTAATGAAAGTTATTTAATAATCATTATATTATGTTAGTTCCATATATAAACTGATGCTATTATATTTTGAGTAAATTTTCTGGAATTTTTTGAAAAATACGTTAAAAAACAGTAATGATTGACAGAAAATTGAACAGTAGGGTGGAGCGAAAAAAATTTTTTTTTGAAAATCAAAAACGGGTAGGTGCCAAAAGTTGCCTTAATACTAGTACATCAACTGTGTGAAATTTTACCGCTGAAAAAAAATGGCTTGAGTCTGCGCTTTTGCTCCAAAAATCGAAATTTTGGGTACAATTTGTCATTTTTTGACATTTTTTCAAAAAAATAAAAAAATCTCTACAGAACTGGTTAGTATTTAAAAGTGTTGCTTAGACCTTTATATTTATCTTATTAACATATTTAAACTATAAAACATTATGTTTATTCCCTATAGCTGGAGCAAAACAGACAACTTTTAGTAAGAAAACAGCATAAACACTCTATTGAGTCATATAACGAAATGTTATTTTTAATACAGCTCTTGTTTTCAAAACTACCTTGGACATGCGTCGTGGAGGTGGCTATATTTCCTATACCATCCGGCCCAACTATTCGAACATCTTAGTACAGTGTTTTATTTATACATTGATTTGTGGTTTTCTTTATACAAATTTGGCATGTTTTCGATGCTTCCACCTTGTTCATCAGTTCTTTGCATCCATATACTGCTGTAACTATATTCATGTATATTTTTACAGTTTATACAAAAAATGACAAGCAGAGTAATGCACGGGAATATTATTAAAGTGATCTATTCGGCCATCTATTATATTTATCAAACTTAAATTCAGTTGATGAATAATGATTGGAAGTTCTGTTACCACAACATTTTTTCAGTCAATTGTATTTTTTTTACGTAATGATTTGCTTCAAAGATGATTTCAGATATTTCAACTATAAGTATGCCATCATTTATTCTACTTTTGCATTTTTTATATGTTGAGAAGCGAGCTGTTTAATGTGATGGTGATCGTCCGCGAGAATTGCCATGGAAATTTGTTTTCCATGTGTAAAGCAAACGCTGTTGTAAATAACTTTTTTTTGCATTAGTTTTATGCCGTTTTCTAAGTGTTTTCATATCCAGTTAATTTCCTATTAACTTTTAGATCCCCTTTTTATGAGTGGACAACGTTTGATGGTGAAATGTCCTGGGCATAAACTTATAATGCATTGTACTTTATGAGGGAATGGACGGATATCGACTATAAGTGCTCATTTAAAATTAGGAGAATTTTATTTGTCACTGTGAACCATTTTGCATGGGGTATGCTTAGAATTGTCTATGATATTGAATCATTCGCTACTTCAACTCCAGTGAATTTCCTCTGCGTCAATTATTAGAGAAGTCGATATATAAAACGTTCTAAGCTACATGGATTCACTGGATCAATAAGGAAAATTTTTGTCTACGTAATATTCACTTCCTATTGCAATTTTTTTTTATAAAATAGAGAAATTATTTTCTCAAATTGAGAAAAAAGATACTCAGAACAGACTAGAAATTTCTGTCTGAGATTGCAAAGCTAATTCATAAGGAAAGCTATTTCTCAGAAAGAATGGGGAATAGAAATTTAGAAAACATCTCACAGAAAAGACAGCTCATAAAGTTAATAAAATTTTCCCTCTTTATATAAGCACAGATTGTCAATCAGCGTCTATATGTTCATTCACCAAATGTATAACCCAAGTTTATACCGCGGGATGTTTTATGCCAAATGTACTACACACCTAAATAGTAGATCTAAAATCTTATTAGAAATTACTAGACTACGGAACAACACAGGAAACGACATAAAGCATACTAAAACTTCTTTAGAAATGTTTTGTTTTACACGCAAATTTTGTTTGCAATCCTCTGTGACGATCGTCATAATATTAAACAGCTAACGTCTCAGCCTGTATTCAATGTAATAGATTCAATAAATGATGGAATACTAGAAACTGAATTCATACAATAAATTTTTAGGCAAATCATTGCATATAAAACGTAATTGATTGAAAGAATGCTGTGATAACAGAACTTCCAATCATAATGTACTAATTGCACGAAATTTTAATGAAGGTAATAGACTGCTGACTAGGTTCAATTAAGAACATACCCAATACATTACTCAGCTTCTTTTCTGTTATACACGGTATAAAAATTTATGTGCAGCAGGTCACACCAGCATGATCCAAATCATCCAAAGTCTGTGAATACAAAGAAGACTTTGATATGTAGAAAACTTATACTCGTCTTCGGGAAAAAAATAACAATTCAATACATAAATAAAACACTGGTCCTAGATGATTGGGTCGTTGAGACGGGTAGGATAATGCAACCACCTCTATGAGTTATATGCACAGTAGTTTTGAAAGCAGCTAGGTAAGAAATGCATTCAAAAGAACATTTCGTTGTATGCTCCAATAGAGAGGTTAACGCTGATTTTTCACAAAAAGTTGTCAGATTTTCTCCAATTATACAGACTACAGATATTCTTTTATAGTTTAAATATGTTAAGCAGATAAATATAAAGGCCTAAGCAACACTTTTAAATACTAACCCGCTCTGTAGGAATTTTTTAATATTTTTGAAAATATGTCAAAAAATGACAAATTTTACCCAAAATTTCGATTTTTGGAGCAAAAGCGCAGACTCAAGCCATTTTTTTTCAGCGGTAAAATTTCACGCAGTTGATGTACTAGTATAAAGGCAACTTTTGGCACCTACCCGTTTTTGATTTTCAAAAAAAATTTTTTTTCGCTCCACCCTATTGAACAGCAGTCCCGATTGACAGTACAATATCCTCAAAAACGTCCATTTTTTTACAGTGACATTTTTGGTACAAAACGTCCAACACTTGGCACTGTTAGGCTACATTTATCACGATTCCCGCAATAAATGTATATCATGAAGAAATTCATGAATTTTCATGAAACTCCAAATTTTGTTTGTCCTTGATATAAGTTAGTTCTGATAAGTTGCTGGAAAACGTAGCGACACAAATAGTGCTTCTATGCAGATTTTTTTTTTTTTTTTTTTTTTTTGTTTTGTTTTGTTTTGTTTTGTTTGTTTAATTCCGCAGTAGATTTGCTGTCTCAAAAACTAATGCATTGATTTTCATATGGTTTTAGATTAAGTTAAACTTTACATAACCTGTTAGTGACTAGATTTTGTTGTAATAAATCAATTAATTGTTAGCTCTGATATTTTTCATTTTCCAGGAAACATTAACATGTATGAGACAGAAAAAAATTGGATTTCACGTATCGGACTTTTTTATTTATCTTTTAAATTAATGGAAATAAGTATTGTAGATATTAAACCCATCACTGAAAAAAAATATTATTAAAATTATTATGATCATTAGAAATATTTTAAGGTACGAATAATAGAATGTATAAAAAAAAATCACTAAAAAAGTTTATTATATTAACAAAACATAACCAATAAAAATATATTTTGAAATAAATAACTGCTGCGCAACTAATTTTTTATTGAATGATATTTAAAAAATAACCTATGACACACAATATAAAAAACTAAATTTTTATTTAACGCAATTTCTGAGGTCCTTTTTCTTCTCGATATAAAGTGAATTATGGAATAAAAACATAAAATTGACGTTACTTTTTATACGTATAATAAAAGAGATTGATTATGGACGTTATTTATCTAACAAGTTTATGGATCAAATAAAACGTACTGATGTGAGACTTTCATAAATGTAAGAATACATGAAAAGTAATAAAATACTACCATTTTCTCCTCTAGATTTAGAAGTTAATATGTCTGGAAGATGTTTCTAGTAAAACAATATAGTTTATAGGAAATATCCTGTTTTATAGTGTTAAGGATATTACAATAGCTTGTTTCAATAAAATGCTTCTAGCACTTTTTCTAACAATGAAAAAATAATTAAAAAAACAATGAAATTTCTTTTCGGAAAATTTATTAATGTGTTAAGATGCTTTTTTAAAATTGCCATTTAAAAATCATGCGTAAATATATTAGTGTACAGATAAAATTTTAGTAAGAAATTTAGTCGCAAATGGTAACACCTATTTAAAAAGTCTTGTGTCACGTAAAATATCAAGAATATTTTTATTGGGATTCCTATTTTTAGTGCCTAGTACAAGAGTTAAAAGGGCTTGCAAGCAATAGGCACCAATATTCTCTCTTTCCTCTTCTCTAAGCATTCGTGTAAAAAAAAAAAAAAAAAAAAAAAAAAAGTATTTGGAATTAGTTGTTAGTAATAGCATCTCCTTAGTGACACACAATCCTTAGTGAAACATTACAGATATGGTTGTTATATAATATATATCATCATTTGGAGCTCTCTGCAGCTTAAAGGAAGACACCGAATGAAATCAAATTTGGCGCACTTACATCTCAAAAAAGGGGGAAGAACAATGGGACAATGAAAAAATACTAGCAATAAACTACCAGAAGATTGCGCTATGGGTTCTGTATTTGCAAACGTCATTGCAATCATGAGAAAAATCAAGAAGTGATAATTTAAGCTGATAAATTTTCTCTTTACGGAGAATAATTTTAAATTTGGATCAGGATCTAGCAAACCGAACTACATGGGGTACAATGTTACTGGCAGAAATGACCCTTTCTTGATATTGCTGATATTTAAAATGACTTTTGCACCGACAGCACTGGTAGCGCTATCTTTTGTGGTTAATTCTGCTAGTTTAATTGCTTCATTGTTCTTCTTCCTTCTCAAAATGTAAGTTGGTTTCAATTGGTTATAAACAATTGGTTGGTTTTCAATGATCACAATTTTGGCTTCATTTGAGTTATTCCTTCAAATAACAGACAAATCCAAGCAGAGATACTTATTTTATAACTACCCGGTATTTGACGTCTTTCATTCCCATCAATGCGGAGAGACAAATGAGGCCAGAAAATGAAGCGTCTTTTGCTTGCAGAGCCATTGATCTTTTTTAATTACGAATAAATATTTTCAGAAAAAAACTTGATAACTTACATAACTCGCCTGAGAAAAAAAAAATGTAGCTGTTATCATTTTTAAGTTATTGATTTTTAAAAAGTCATTAAAATCTTGAGTTATGGAATTAAAAAAAGCTATCCATTTTAGGATATCCGGTAGTTGTTGATAAAAAATTAGAAATGAAGGTTTATGAGACTTGAGCTTCTTTCTTTGCATTTTAACACAGAATAGCAAAGTAGAGTGCCAGAAATATTTCAATTGCCTGTTTCATTTGCCTGATATATTGAATATTTCTCGTCTGCAAGTCAATACAGACTTTTATAAATTATATAAATATATTTTCTCTTTAAATTTCTAGAATTCAGATGGTTTGTTTGCCACAATAAAAAGATGTCCAACGAGGCCAATTTATATGTCTTCTTCCTATAAGCAAGGTAAGACAAGAAAAGCTCTTGTACTGCTAACCTAATAAAGAAAATACACACTTTTTGCATTATTTCTATTTTTTTTTTTTCTTGTATTTTTGTAGTTTATTCTTTGGGGCTGGAAAACACGTTGTCAACAATTATACGTATACTAGTAATGATAATAGCCATTTTCAGCCGTAAATTAGCTCAGAATCCTCTTAACTGTTGTATGCATTGCATGTAATACAATATGTATTTTATGTATTATAAGATATAAGAATTTAAAAAAAAAAGTTATGTTAGATATTGCCAATCTCTGTAATAAAACATTTATTGATGAAATATGCAAACTGCAAAGTTTTCGAGAATTCAAATGTGTACATTAAAAGATGTAAGTATGTAAGTAAATTTGTTACATTTGTAGGTTTATAACATTGCAAAAAAGACGCAGATATAGTAAGGGTAATTCAGAAAATCTTTAAAGCAAGGTAATTTAAGTTTACACTTTAAGTAAAATATATTTAAATATTGAATCTACATAGATCTAAAACATATGTAAATATTATAGATTTATAATACATAGATTATTATAGATATGTAAAATATTTTCAAATAAGAACGATTGCGTGTAGTATAAAAAACGATTTTTTTTCATAACTACACAGTATAAAAAAAAAATTGAGTGATATTTAATTAATTCGAATCGATCACAATTAATTGCTTTGGAATATATATATATAAAAGTAAAGTACATAAAATTAAAATTCTTGCATTTAGATTTTAAAAAAATCATGTGTAATTTTTTTTCATTAACTTTAATTCCAAAATTTTACTTAAATTTATGAATTTAATCACCGACAATATTTTAAAAGTCTATAAGATTAGCTTTTTATAATTTGTTTAATTACAGAAATTTAATTTTAAATACTTAATATCTAAATAAAATCTATATACTTAAAAATACATACCGCAAAATACGAAAAGTATGTTCTCGTTTAGGAGACCTTAAATCCTAATGAATTTAAGGGGGATTATACCTGAAACTCTTGTGAAAATGATAGGTAAATTAAAAGGGTCGTGGTTATATTTGTAATTTGTGAAATTTCCCTCTATTTATATAATATACAAAATAAAATCAGTTTATTTATTTATTTATTTTTATTTTTTTATTTATTTATCTATTTTTGCTTTTAAAACACTCTTTCATAAAAGCTAAATAGTTTTTTTTTTTTTTATTTTTATAAAAGATAATTTATTAATGGAAGAAATGTACATAAAATAACCTAAATATGAACAAAAATGATAAAGCTTAAGCGTAACATAAATCTATTAAATCTTAAGCATAAAGATCAAGTAAAACACTAATTTTATAATTTAAAGACCCATTCTGATATTCTAATGCGTAAAAAGATTAGATAAAAATAAAATGCATATGATACATTTTTTTGGAAAATATATTAAAAAATACCCAGAAGGATTACAATTTAAAATAAAATTTGAAGAGAAGAGCATAAATATGGAACAATTTTTTTCAAAAATAAATAAATAAATATTGCCCAGTTAAACTGATGGTTTTGGGCTCACAGGATAAGCATACTATTGGTACATTACAGCCTTATATTTTCAAGGGTTAATTCTTCTCAAAAAGCAAATTAAATGGAGGAGGGCAGCTCCCTGCATTTCCTCGTTTTATACTTAAACATTAAAATCCTTAAACTCATCAGAGATATGCTTTATCATATAAAAAATCTATATCCAAAATTCAGAGAAATATTTACCTAAATTAAGAGGGTGTAATCCCACCAATCCCCCACTCAAAACGTATCCAATGGATTCCTAAAACCAATCAGGGAAGTACCTTAACTGAATGAACCTATATCAAAAATTTCAAGCAAATCGGTAAATTCTGCCTGAAAAACCCAATTATATAATTCAGGGGGAGGGAAATCAGCCCCCTCCGTTTAACCTTTTTATATTTATCCAATGAATACCCATTACTAGCCACAATGGCGACTCATCAGAATGATCCTATGTTTAAATTTTGAACAAAAACTGATAATCCTGCATGAAAAACCAATTTATATCAATTAGGGGGAGAGGCATGTGCTCCCCATTCCCCTTCTTTATGCGTATCCAATGAACAACAAATACTAATCACGGAGGCACGCCATCTGAATGATCCTTTCTTTAAATTTTGAACAAAAACTGATAATTCTGCATACAAAATCCATTTATATCGATTAGGGGGAGGAGCATTAGGCAAAACGCCCGTTCCTCTCTTTATACTTATCCAATGAACACCTAATACTAATTACGGTGGTGCCTCATCAGAATGATCCTATATCTAAATTTTGGGAGAAAACTGATAATTCTGCAGGAAAAAAAATTATTCATGTAAATTAAAGTGAAGGGCATTAGATCCCCTCCCCCCCTCCCTCTTATAAATATCGAAGGAAAACAAAAAACTGGTCAGGGAAGCGCCTTATCAGAATATAGATATATCCAACATTTCAAGTGAATCGGATATATTTATCATGAGTTATCGCCTATCGCCCCTATGCATGTACATGCAGAACGAATGGGAACATAAGAGCTCAGACTTTGATAACCTGTGAGCTAAGAACTGCTAACAGATATGAATGAGTATTGCTTACTTGTGTGAAATGAATTATTTCTTATGAAAATACTAAGTAATTTTAAGTTTCCGCATTTAGTTTACAAATCTCATAACACATTTAATGCAGATGCAATACATGATGGATTTTTTGCATTTTATTTCTATTAAAATGGACATAAATTTGAAAAAAAAAAATTAAATTTATGCATAAATTTATGAGAATACATATTTTCTCTTCTAACGAAATTAGAAAAAAGTATATTTTATATGATTTCAAATTCTAATGGTTGGTTAGAATGGATGTTTCTTAAAAGGATGGTTTGAGACGATTAAAATATCTGTCGTTATGTAGATATTCTTTTAAATAATTACTTCACTACTCTCAACGAATTACCCTTTGGAAGTTTTAGCTCACAGGCTATCAAAGCCTGGGAGCTAATGTGCCGGTCCGTTCTGTATGCGCGTATGAGCGTAACGCGATAACTCATGATAAAAATATTCGATTAATTTGAATTTGTGGATATATGTATATTCTGATAAGACGCTTCCCTGATTAGTTTTTGGAGTTCATTCGATATGTATAACAGGATGAACGGGCGCTAATGCTCCTCACCTTAACGTATATAAATAGGTTTTTTATGCAGTATTATCAGTTTCCGTTTAAAATTTAAATGTAGGATCATTCTGATAAGGCACTTTCGTGATTAGTATTAGGTGTTCATTGAATAACTATAAAGAGGGGGAACGGGGGGCTGATTCCCCTACCCTTAATTAAAATAAATGGATTTTTCATGCAGAATTATCAGTTTTTGTTCAAAATGTAGACGAGGCGCCTCCGTGTTTAGTATTATTCATGCAGATTTTTTATATGATAAATCATATCCCTTATTATGTTAAGCTGTTGGTGGAGGGAGTTTATCCCCCGCCCCCTTAGTTTGTTTTTCTAACGGAATTAACCCTTAAATATAAGGCTGTAATATACAATTAGTATGCGCAGCCTGTGAGCTTAGTGCCATCAGTTTAACTGAGCAATATTCTTTTTATTGACAGGTGCGACTAATCCGACAATGATACAATTCCCACCTATCGCTGCCAAGTTTATAATTTTTAAAGCCTCCAATATTGAGTATTAATTACGGGAAAATGTTAAGTTATTTAATGGTAATTCTTCGCCAATGATTCATGAGATAGATATGACTACCATTTGACTGGGAAATTATGTCTACTATTTAAAGTTATGTATGAATTATTTATCGGGTGGGTCTGAATTTAAAAACTGTTGCAAATATTCATTTTTGTAATCTCAAATTTTTCAATTTACGATTTTCTTAAATTATTATATTAAGTAAATATGTATAATTTCTGAACATTTTTGAATGTTTAAAAAGTTTGAAACATTTAATTTTTGAGTATATATATGTTAGATCTTTTGTTAATAGCTTCATCAAACGAACTCCAAAATTATTGTGGCATCATACCAAAGCATCATTTTAATTAAAAAAATATATATTTCATTATACAAAAGTTATTAAAAATCAATGTGTAAAAAATCTGAATTGTTTACGACATTATTTTCTACATAAAAAGAAAAAGCTTCTTGGCATCATTGGACAGAACGAATTAGTTTTTTGTGTTGTAAAAGACTGACTTTCCTAACCTTTAAATGCATAAAGAAAACTCTTAAGGCTGTTTGTTTTCAAGTTACCTACTCAACAATGCAAACTTTCCTGTTGTAATTACTAATTCATTATTAATGTAAAAGCATATTATAAAAGCTAGCATTTTCAGAGTTGACTACTGGAGAAATTTGGAATCGAAATGAGTTTTCCATTTGCCCATAAATAAATTGCTTTTGCACTTATAAGTGAATTTGGATCCTGTGACGAAATGCTCTCTCATTTTACACGTAGGAAATTCGGTTCTAAGTTTCAATACTTACAGTATTTCTGAGGGGTCTTTTGCCGTTACAAAATAAATAAATTAATTAATTAAAAAAATACAAAAAAACCCTAAAAATCAAAATTTATTTCTACGATATAATTCCCAAATAATTGCTTCTGCAAATTTCATGCACTTCCAAGGAAAAATAAAATTTTGATTGTGTCAGAAACATCTCCATTTGGATTTTAGAATAGCAAAAATAAAATAAAATAAAATAATTAAAAATGCAAATATATTTATATATAATATAATTTTGATTTATGTTATAATGCTTAAAAATCAAGAGTGGATTAGACGTAAATGTGATTAAAATAAATAAATATTCCGCTTTGAATAATATATATATATGTATTAAGTACGCGAAAATTGTTAGAAATAATATTTATCGCAAAACAATGCGAAATCGAAGCTATAAAATCTACCCGATAATATAGACATCGTCGTTTTACGTGTGAAAAATAATTTAAATATCTTACAAAAAAAAAAAAAAAAAAAAAAAAAAAAAATGAAGCTTCAAAACATTTTACTTAAAACTTAACACAAACATTATTCCAGAATAAATTCTACTACTCTTTTTTTATCATTGCTCGTGAGCATCTGCGAAAAATAAAACCACGACCATGGAGTCACCATGAAAGTGCGGACACTAAAGCAATTATAAATATTAATCTAATTCGCGACATTCTCCCACCTTGAGTTTTCGACAGTTAAACTCAACAATGGGTACAATAAAATATAAAATAAAATATGACTAATACTTACATTACAGTGATAAGATACAATTCTTACAATATTACATTTCTCAAAACAGGTAAATAAACATTTTCTTCTGCAAAATTCAAATAAAATTAAACATATTATTACAAATTCAAATTAACACTATGAAATATACTAAAAAATAAGAATAAAGTTTTTTGTTGAAACAGTATTTAAAGTTAATAACGTTTTGGGACAGTCACTATTCTGCCACTTCTCGTTCTTAATACTGGATCACTAGAAAGTTCTTTTGGAATCTCTAAATTGTACAGTTTTTGGACAGGTCTCAAAAGTTCACCATTTTCAGTTTTTAATCGTGCAACTCTTGGGTGGCCATCTTTACCAGAAATAAGTTCTTGCACTCGGGCTAAAGCCCAATAGGCACGTTTCTTATCAGACTCTACGAGTACGACATCACCAACGGTAAGTTGCTTGACATTCTTTTGCAAAGAACTTTGCTGGCGCAATTGTCCTAAATATTCAATACGAAATCGCTTACGTAAGTGTTCTCGAACATGTTGCCTATACTTAACTCTTTTATTTAATTCTTGCGCGTCAATTGCATCAAAATCTCTCACATCTGAAGATCTTATGTCCTGTAAAAACATTGATGGTGTTAACGGTGCTAGATCGTTCACATCTTCAGTAACATAAGTTAGAGGTCTAGCATTCACAACTTGTTCACAATCACAGAGAATTGTGAGCAGTTCTTCGTAGGATAATGAAGCTCTACCTAGAACTTTTCTCAGGATGCGTTTCACCATTTGTATCAATCGCTCCCACCAACCGCCCCACCAGGCAGCGGTAGGTGGGTTAAATTTCCAGCGAATCTTTTGTGTTGCTGCAACGGCAGAGATTTGCTCCCAATCTATGGCTGAAAATGCTGTGTCTGCCCCGACGAAATTTCCGCCGTTATCAGAATACACGGTGGTTGGTCTTCCTCTTCGCGCTATAAAACGCCTGAAAGATTGGAGGAAAGCATCTGTAGATAATGACGTAACTAATTCTAAGTGTATGGCCCTATACACTGCACAAGTGTACAGAACAATCCAAGCCTTTTCCTCATTCTTTAAATATAATGGGCCGGCTAAATCAACTCCAATTATCTGAAACACCGCTGCGTCTTCAACTCTTTCTGCTGGTAATGCAATAGAAATCGATTCTGTCTTTTGTGCACTGAATCTTCTGCATCGTACACATTTCTGTACTACTGCTCGAATAGTTTTCATAGCTTTTACGATCCAGTAGTCTTCTCGTAACGATGTCATCATAAGAGCCACTCCTGCATGCAAAAGCTCTTGGTGTTTCCAGGAGATCAGGCGGTGGACTACAGGATGGTCAGAAGGCAAAAGAACAGGATATTTAAAATTGAAAGCATCTTCTCTATAAATAACTTGCGTTTTCACTCTTATAATACCATTTTCATCTAGGATTGGTCTTAAGCTACGTATCTTCTGATTATTTTTCTCGTTGAATCTGTCTTTCTGAATCAAAATTATCAATTTTCTTTCGGCTTGTTCTAATTCCAAACACGTAAGTTCAGAAACTTCTTTTGAATTAGGATTTCTTAAATTGTTTAAGAATCTTAAAATCCAGGCGATCAATCTTATAATTTTCTTGAAAGATGAAAACCGTCGATAATACCAATCACTAGATTCTGTGTTCTTGTTCATTGCTGAAATGACACTTTTCCGTTTTTCAGAGTTAATAATTTCTTCATCGGGAATTTCGACACTTTGAGGCCAAGTATATTCAGGTTGAGCCAACCAATCCGGTCCCTCCCACCATCTTAATTGTAAAAATTGTTCAATCGAACAACCTCTGGAAGGGATATCTGCCGGATTAAATTTTCCTGCAATGTGTCGCCATTGGTTCTTTTGAGTTAAGAATCTGATTTCTTCTACGCGATTCCAAACGAATGTTCCCCATCTTTCGTCTCGCTTTATCCAGCTTAAAGCTGTAGTTGAGACACACCAATAAAATATCTTTAAATTTGGAATTCGTAGATCAGATATAACTCGACTTCCCAACCTGGCTCCAATGCAGCATGCTAAAAGCTCCAACCGGGGTATCGTTATGTTCTTAAGGGGAGCTACTCTCGCACGTGACTGTACGAAAGTTACCAGGATTTTATCTTTTCTCTTTACTCTTAGAAAAATGCAAGTAGCATACGCATGTTTGCTTCCATCACAAAATATGTGAAGGCCTACATCATTACTTTCATAATTATCAAGATACATCCATCGCTGCAATTTGATGTCAGAAATCATCTTCAATCCTTGCACCCATTTTAAAAATTGTTTAGCCAAATTAGTTGGGAGTAATTCATCCCACTTAATTTTTAACTTCCAGCATTCTTGTAGAATAAGTTTAGGGAGCAATGTCACTGGAGAGGTAAATCCAAGAGGATCAAACACTTTCTGAGCGAATGAAAGTACAGCTCGTTTTGTGGGAATAATTTGTTTTTTCTCAATAGAACCGATTTTGCAAGATAGGGTATCGTTTTCCAGATCCCAGTTTAAACCTAATACTGGTGTTACATTAGCTGCTGAATTTTCAGAAATAATTTGAATGGGATAATTTTACAACCATCCCCTGAGATTAAATTTTGCAGAGAATAGTAACGTTTGGGATTCAAATATAAACTTATTTAATTCTTCAACTGTGTTGAAACTGCAAACACAATTATCTACATATAACGATTCATTCAAAATTTCTACTGTAGAAGCAAGATTTTCAGTCGCACTTTCTAAATGATGTCTCAAAGTAGCCGCTAATAAAAAGGGGCTACAATTGATTCCAAAAACAACACGTTTATGTCTATAAATTATGCCATTTTCCCATATAAATCTCAGATAGTCTCTATCCTCTGCTCTAATACCAATTTGTAGAAATGCCTTCTCTATATCGGATACTGCACCAACAGGATATTTCCGAAACCGATGCAATATAGAAGGAATCATTTCAATCAAATTTAATCCCTTATCTAGGCAATCATTTAGAGAAGGGGAACCTTTAACATGAGCCGAAGCGTCAAAAACTGGTCTAACTTTAGTAGTTTCACTCGATTCTTTAAATACAGGTCTGTGTGGCAAATAATGTACTTTAGTTTCTTTATTATCAACCACCCTTTTAATTATTCCTGCATTTATCCACGAATCAAATACTTTGCTATATACCTCAATTTTATTTAAATTAATTAACCTTTTCCTCGTTGTAGCAAGCCGCTTTTCGGCCAATTCTCTATTGTTAGGTAAGCAAGCTTTATCTAGCACCCATGGCAATGCTACTTCGTATCTCCCTTCTGAATCTATTCTTATATTACTCTTAAAATGCTGCATAGTTTCTTCATGAATTTCAGATTTAGTTTTGGATTCAACTGGATCCGTTATACCCATAATATCCAGCTTCCACAAATCAGCAACGGAACAATTGTTCCAAAGTGATGAAATAATCATACCAGCCTTATTTGTTTCTGATTTAATACTTGGAATTTTTCCCATTAGAGTCCATCCCAAATGGGTTTTTACCGCAACCGGACCACTTTCTAAAACTTTAATATTTCCGGTGAGTAATTTTCCGGCCACATCAGAACCAATCAATAATTTAATTTCATTTTCGGTTTCACATGAACTATTTTCAACATCAGAAATTTTAATGCCACATTTATTTAATTCTGATAACCAAGGCCCAGTTGGCACTTTTCGTATTTTAGAACAAATAACAAGAACATCTAAAACATGCATATCACATTTATAACTATTGTCTATGCTACTTAAGTGAATTCGATACTTATTATGCTTTGTTTCACTTGTTTCAATATTACCAAATAATGTGTGAATTAATTTAATTTCACCAATACTTTTATAATTCAAATATTTAATTACATCTCGTGATAAATAGGAACGTTCGGATCCTGTGTCAATAACTCCACGCACGATTTTCTCTTTTCCATTGTGCTTTACACGGACACTCAAAGTTTGGAGTAACACAGTAGGATCCGAAGCTTGAGTAGTTAAAACAGTGTCACTACTCCCTGATTCATGTTTATGACTTTCTAACGACACATTACCACCTTCATTTAAAACATTTTGACATAATATTGAAAAATGTCTTTTACCACAATTCGAACATTTAATTTTAGAGTTACAATTGCGTGAAATGTGGTTTTTCTTCAGGCAAACAAAGCAAGCTTTTTTCTTCAAAATTAAGTTACGTTTCTCATCAAAAGAAAGCGAACTAGCTTTAAAACATTTTTCTGATAAGTGACACTTGTCACAAAATATACATAAATCTTCACGTTTTTTAACTAAATTCTTATTAGACTTATTATTTATAAATAAATCTGTGGCAGTTGGCATTGAATTATATTCATTATTACATTTATGATATTTCTTTGGGTTTTCAAAACCAAGATTGGAATGAGCCAAAAGAACCCGCTCTTCCGCAATAACTTCATTTTTCAAAAAATCAAGGATAGAATTTAATTGATTCTTACCTTGAGCAGTCTTCTCACGCTGTCTTTCCCAGATTTTAAGGACATCATGAGGTAGACAAGATTCTACAAGTGGGAAAAGTATGCTGGCATACTTTTCTTCTGTGACACCTAATGATTCTAGAGACCTAAGTTTTGTCTCTAGATTATCATATAACGACGATAAATTGAAATTCTTGCTTGATGATTGATTATTATTTAAAACTAATTGAAGAAGATCTCTAACATATATCTCAATAAGTGTATCTTCTCTGCCAAACCTTTCTTTCAGATGTAGAATTACTTTTGGATAATTATCAGCTGAAACCGGATAACTATTTACTATCTGTGCTGCTTTGGATTTCGGCGTTATCGCCTGTAAAAGATAAACAAATTTCAAATGGTCATCTAAAGTGGTGTCTTCATGAATTTTACTGAATGAATTCCAAAAGGTTAACCATAATCTTGCATCGCCATCAAACGGCTGTAAACTTATCTCTGGTAAGCGAAGTGGTCGCGACAGTGTTCTTTCAACATCCGTATAATTCTGCGATCGGAGTTGTTCTTCGATAGGCTTCACCAAAAATGTCTTTACTTTTTGCTTTATAGCAATAAATTTTTCTGTATACTCTTCGCAAGCTTCAAATTCTTTAGAATAATCTTTTTCTATAACTTTCTCTGTCAACATAAAATTCAAAATTTCTTCATCTACAGCTCGCAATCTTGTGCTTTTATCTTCCAGTTGACACATTAAATTCTCTATTAAATTAGTATCTGGAGTTGCGTCGTTTAAAGCTTCATTTAAAGCATTATAAGTTTTCGTAAATCCAGATCTAAGAGGAGTTCTTTTGATTTTCAAAGCATCAATTTTTTCTCAATGACAACTTCTGATAACAAATAAAAAACAGTTACTTTTCACACGTCCCTGTTCGGGTGCCACATATCGCAAAACAATGCAAAATCGAAGCTATAAAATCTACCCGATAATATAGACATCGTCGTTTTACGTGTGAAAAATAATTTAAATATCTTACAAAAAAAAAAAAAAAAAGGAAGCTTCAAAACATTTTACTTAAAACTTAACACAAACTTTATTCCAGAATAAATTCTACTACTCTTTTTTTATCATTGCTCGTGAGCATCTGCGAAAAATAAAACCACGACCATGGAGTCATCATGAAAGTGCGGACACTAAAGCAATTATAAATATTAATCTAATTCGCGACAATATTCAACTGTCAAATAATGTTGGGCAAATTCCTTCTGAAGGTCCCCAACTATTTTTTGACGTGATATCTTCCTCCTCTGATTTCGACAGGAAAAGAGTTTTGACACAATGCAAAATGCCTCTTGTCATGTATGAAATCTGCCCCCAGTATATCTGCCCCCGTCCGCCATTTTGACCTCTACATTAGAAGGGCGCAGATATCCAGTGCTGCAGCATTTCACTTTCGACGAGGGCCTGATATCTGCCCCCAGTATATATACCCCAATATCAGAAAGGGGCAGATATCCAATACAGAACATTTTGTCTTTGTCGAGAGTTGGATATCTACCCCCAGTATATCTGCCCCCGTCCGCCATTTTGACCTCTACATTAGAAGGGGGTAGATATCAAGTGCTGCAGCATTTCACTTTCTACGAGAGCCTGATATCTACCCCCAGTATATCTGCCCCCGTCCGCTATTTTGACCTCTGCATTAGATGGGGGTAGATATCCAGTGCTGCAGCATTTCACTTTCTACGAGAGCCTGATATCTACCACTAGTATATCTGCCCCCGAACGTCATTTTGATATCACAGTAGAGGGGACATACATGGAGTGCTAGAATATTTTTTATGTTCGTCGAGAGCAGTAAATCCTGGATATATATCCTTTCTGCGTATAGTTTTTATTGTTTCCGCGAATAATAATACGGTTTATTTATCTAGAAAGTTGTAGACGACTCTTAACATGTAACTATAAAATTATATAATATATATGAGGACGTGAACTTCAAAACGCACTTTATCGAAATTTTTAAAAATGAATTTTCTGTACGAACCTATTACCTATTCTATTAATAAATCTACGTAAAAGAGAAACAAAACTATAATTAAAAAAAAAAGAAAAGAAAGAAAGAAAGTTTTAACGTGTGTTTTGGCATTGTAAAATCTTGGTGTTTACAATGAAAACTAATAGCTTTTATGATATTTATTTAAATCACAAAAATTTTACTTTCTGGAAAAGGCAAAGTTTGAACCTCACGCCCTCTTATATACATGCAAGATTTTAGTAGTTGTAATTTTTGTTGATTTTTAGCATTTTCCAACAAAGTTAAAAAGTGCTTTTTCATTTTGTTTGTTTGTCCGTCTGTCCATGCACTGACTCCCGTAAATACACTCGGATTTTTATGCAATTGATAAAACTTATTTAGGTTTATTAAAACACGTTTGTTATTGCATATGAAGTATGTACTGTTAATGTTTCAATTTTAAGGACACTCAAATGAATTGAAGAGTATTTTAATGACATTACGCTATTCCAAATCTTTTGAAACTTGCATAAATTCTTGAATTTCTTTACGATCACGTTAAAATAGAACATTCTTAACATTTTTTTATTAATTTACAGGGACACATAAAAGAAATCGGTTACGGTACTGTCTTTGCATAATAATTGCTGGAGTGTACGTTTTAAAATTCGGTATGCGCTTTTAAGTTTGATTAGTTTTTTTGCATATTACTCTTTATATTAAATTCTATACCTAATACACAGTACCAAAGAACAGAATTCAATTTAATGTTTATTAAATCAAATAAAAAATTTACTACTAAGTTTTAAATACTCGATATGATAATAATAAAAATATCTGCTTTTTTCCAACTTTTTTAATAATTAAAAATGTGGTTTCAATATCTATATTATAAAGACCAAAAGTATCTGTGCGTAACGCATACGTCATTTTAAGAATGGCAACACTTTAAAGTTTGAAATGCATTTCCGGTTTTGCAATCTTTTCTACTGCAAATTTTTGTATTTCTAAACAACGCACTTTTTTAATTTTTACACCATCCTATAGGAGAAAAAATGTGTTTTTAAATGCAATTTATTTGAATACTGTATCTTAATTTATTTTTGAAACATTAATTTTTTGTAGTTTGTCACCGTTTTTCTAAACGTGGCAACAGAAGGGTTATGGGGCTCTTTTGCTAATTAAAAAAAGGTGAGCAGGGATTATCCCCCCTCCTTAAAAAAGATAATTTTTTAGCACAACTGTCCAGCATATTTCAAATTTCGGATATAGGTTTTTTCGAATAAAGTGAAGCCTTGAACAGTTTTAAGGGTTTAATGGCTAAGTATAGAGTGTAAATGAGATTTTAAGATCTATTGGAGTCATCTTTTTCAATAATAACTGCTTTGACTTAGGCCTGTTTTAAATTGATTATTAATAAAAACAACTGAAATCATATATAAAAAGACCATGTCAAAATATCTTTAAAAATTAACTCAGGTATTGTTGATGTTTTTTTTTTTCTAGGGACAGAAGGAAGCCAAAATATTCCCACAAACGATAACACAAGTAATCACAGTGAAACTACAAACTCTGATAGATGGAGAAATCAAGCAAGTAGTGGACATAAACCTATGCGATGACACTGTGTGACACCACACGAAGAACCATCTACGATATCATTATGTACATTGCCATTAAAAGAGACTGTCATATAATTGTGCAAACCATTTGCTCACTTTATGCCCTGCCAAAGTTTATTTGTATGCTAGAGTGTGTTATTTCTATTGTATATTTGTTGAAATAAACTTTTCGGAAATGTGTTATAAATAAAGTGTAAATTTTATTAGAAAGAATCTTGGACATTGTGTATCGTGAGGGAAAGAAAAAGCTCTATAGAATTCCAATTTGGAAATGAGAAATTTACAGAACGCATTTTCTACACCAGCATTTTGATAAGCTTTTTTTCATCTTTAAAACCTTCTGTAAGTATTTTAGTCTTGACTATGACCACTACTGCCATCTTGAAACTTTTTTTTAAAAATTATTTTATCAGTTTGTAATATATTTGACTACATTAAAAATTTTAACGTACATTCAAGTCACTCTCAATATGTATGGGCAAATTAAAATTCCCAAAACTAAAAAAGTTAATTTTTGAAATTAAAACGAAGTTACTGAAACTTTTATACATTTATTTATAATATGAAGGGATTTGCATTCTTCTTACCTATATGTTACCGATGTGCGATCTGTACCTATCTCTAAAAGTTAACAAAAGACATATATAAGAATAACTACTCAAAAAACACCAAAGCACACATTTCAGACGTCAATTTATTCCACGAGGAAAGTACGAAATATTTATCGTCGTAAACAATTCAATTTTGTAAGGACTATTTTTTAGAACTCCGCACAAAATTTGTTTAGAAGAAGGACTTTTTAAAAAAAGAGACGGCGATCACAAATAGGAACTTTGTGACAACTTTAATATCACTATTACTCTTAAAACAATTATCGGGATTCAATTAGAACATATCGTAGGACATTATCGATTTACCTTTTGGTGGTAATTGCTAGGCGTTGTACAAATTTTAGCTTCATAATTTTAAGACAGCACTCGATTTAATTCATTCATTTCTGGGTGTTATCTTCTTTTGAGACTTTCAGGGACATTTTGAACTTATAATAGGTTGAGAACGACTCAAATGGTTTAATAATGGGAACACAATCCGGCTTTCCGTACTTCTATATATAAGTGATGTTTTGCTGGCGTTTTTTTTTTAGAACGATTTTCCAGTATTAACTATTGGACAAGTCTTCCGAGAAGACATAATCTGAACTTTTGTAATTACAACCTAAAATGACTGCAAATGTATTTCATCAATTGTCATTCTCCTTGACAACAAACGCAGACTTTCATATGATCAGTTGTCTCAAGCCTTTCGAAAATTTTGAAATAGAAAGAGGATAATGTTTTCGAATTTCACTTTAATATTGAATTTTATGATACGCTGGGTCGTGCAGAAGTCCGATATGTAGTAGCTTCTACAATCGTTAATTGTGAAGTAAGCAAGCATAAAATATGGCATGTCATCCAAGAAGAATCCTCAATGAGCGATTTTTTTTCCAACAAGTGACCAAGTTCGATTTCATGACAACTATTTGCTTTTCTGTTCATCTTGGCATGGTCCTTTTAATGTCATTTTTCATGTGAAGCTTCTTGGAGATTGTCTCATATAAGTGGCTGAGAGAAAAACTGAATTTGGCAGTAGAGGAATGATTTAATATTCGGTCGTTTTTGTAAAACAATATTTTGAACTGTTGTAACTTTTTGCCCCTTGAGTTCATTTTTTTTTATCAAAATCTGTCATACATAAACTTTTGGTCCCTTTTTTAGAAGTAATAATAAAGTTAAACTAATTAAATATCTAATTCAATTAAGTAATTATGTTATTATTATTATTATTATTATTATCATTATTATTTTACATAAACCCTCTTTATTTCCACTCCCTAGATCCGATTTGGTTCATTAACTAACTTGACCGAGATTTTATGTTTCTTGATTTCATGCATCAGTTTGTAAGAGATTTAAGCAGAATTATAGATTTTTAATTATTATATTTGGGGTCTAGAGGTCATGATCTGTGCCGATCTGCAGACATGATTCAGAATTTCCAACAAAGAGGAGCTGTAATAGGTAGAATTTCAAACAAAATCAACTAAAACAGCACTAATTTCACGGTTTCTGTATTTTAACGAAAAAATGTACATTTTAGTTAGAAATACATTGAAATGCTACCTATATTAGAATTTCTGAAAACAATTTCAAGATCTACACCAATCACGACCCCTATACCCCAAAACTACCATCAGTAAATAATATTCTCTCTCTCACTCTCTCTCTCACCTCTCTCTCTCTCTCTCTCTCTATCTATCTATCTATCTATCTATCTATCTATCTATCTATCTATCTATCTCTCTATCCATCTCTCTATCTATTTATCTATCGATCGATCGATCAATTTATCTATCTATCTATATATATATCACTTTTTAATGCACGTGGTAACTACTATAGTTCTGCTCAGATCTCATCCAAATTGATGTATAAAATCAAGGGTAATTAAATCTCGTTTAAATACGTTAATGTACAAAATCGGACAAAGAAAATGGACATAGGAGGGGTTTTTACAAAAACCAAAAAAAAAAAAAAAAAAAATACTTTACAATTAAAATAGATATCGAAATCATATCAAAGTTTGCATTGCCCCTAAAAAATAGGGCAAGTTAAAAATGGGCTCAAGAAGCAAGAAACGTACGATTTTGGGGAGAAAATAATTCATAACTTCGTCCATTTTCAAGATATCAAATCAAATTAAATTTATTATATATATATATATATATGTATATTACTATTATCTGAAACTTTTGTAGGTATACGTTTTATATAATAGCAACTTTTATCGCAAAAATAATATAAGTAAATAAATAAATAAAACGAAATAAAAAAGAAACTATATTTTCGTCAATTCTTAACCCATTAACGCCCAAATTATTTTCTTCCCTAAAATTTAAATGCTGTATTTCCCACCACTTTTAAATGCAAATCAACTATTATCTAAATTTATCGAGGATTCTGTCTGGTGAAACAAGGTATATATTTATCTTCTTCTTAAGTGATGGGAAAACCGCTTTCTTGCTGTTTTTGTGACCGTCCTCAAAAAAGGACGCTGGGCGTTAATGGATTAATGCATCAAATCCGATTAATTTTATTATACATCTTCTCGATAATATCTAGAACTATTATATTGAAAAGTTTTCGATAGAGACAATTTTTATAGCCCAAAAAATACTAAAGAAAAATAGGAGTTGTATGAAAATCGTATTAATTGTACTCAAATTCCAACTGCTTATATTCTGACAATTTTTTTAATTCACTTTGCTTGTAAACACATCCAATTGGCAGGTTCTCTTATTTAGAAACTTCATAATGTGACGTGTTGGTTAGTTTTTTTTTTCTTTTGATAAAGGCAAAATTTATTTCAAGAAATATATTCTTCCAAAGACAAAGTTGGTCTGCAGTCAAAGTAGGTATTTTGAAGAGAATTTCCTTAAGCAATCATGATTCCCTGTTGGCTAAACCTACAGGCGCACGTAAATTTCGAAGTCTCTTCAACCACAAAAAATAATATATGATTAGAGATAAGCTCAGTTTAGCAATTTTATTTGGCCTCTTTTGAAGAAATTTTAATTTCACTTTTCTTTGAGGGCTGGTATATCAGAACCATATTATTCAAAGCTCGGCTCAATTTACCCACTTTGACAGCATTTTTTAAAAATATATTCTAACTTTATGAAAAAAATGACGAATATGGCACATTATAATAGTATATACTAGTAGTGATATCAACAATTATTCGAAGATAAAAATTATGACGATTTTCACAAGATGTTCGAATTCTTCACGACGGAGCATTCAAGAAATAGCTAAATTGTAGGAGTTATTTCAAAGAACAAATTCTAATATTGAGATTGACATGAAAATGGTAATAAGTGAAAAAAAAAAATCTGTATATTTTATCCATGAAAATGTTGTAACATAGAAAGAGAAATAAAACATATTTGAAAGTAGATTCGTTTCTATGAATGCCTGCTGAAGATGGCTCAGGTAAGAAGAACGGATGAATTAAATTTTGTAATTTAGCAGCTTAAAATCTGTATTTTTCTCTGTAACAGTAGGATTTCCTGACTTACTACATTTCCTATGTCCTTGTCTCAAGTAAGAAATTCTATGGAATTGGTAGAAATGAAAAACACAAAAGGAAAAGAAAGATTAACGACGATATAGACATAATCTACTTATATATATATGATACAAACGGAAAATAATCGCGACCATCGGCCTAACCGTTCGAAGTTTTCCGTGGTTTTCTTCGAACCTTGCGTAAATACGGGTTAGGTTCCCTTAGAAAGACCCCCACGGAGGGCAACCCACCCCATAGGGCCTATATCCCATAGAGTAGATAATCGGCCGACAGAAATACACCAAATGTGTTTTCCGCCTACTCCTCCAATTCTACTGAAGATTATTACAAGGAAGATTTTCGTATATAGTACATTGTTCTATGTATATTAATTAAAAAGTTATGACTGAAAGTTCTTTTATTTTGGACAAAAGGGTTACCATTTGACATTTTTTTTTTCATTTGGTGCGGCATACTAAGCTATCTTTGTTAAAGAATTAAAATGTTTATATTAAATAAAATGAAGAAAAAAATGCGAAAATTTCTAAAAATAAAATGAAAAAATATTACTGATTTTATTTATATACAAATAAGAAAAAATCTATCAGAAATAATATAAAATAAAATTATTTTATTTAAACATGGCGGCAATTTTTATATGGTTTAAACGAAATATGAGTTGTCAAAGTCGATTGATTGAATCAATACATGACAGTTGATCACTTTTTTGCCTAAATATTTGGCGACATATAACAAAAAAATATCAAAAATTAAAAATAATAAAGTATACCAGGGTTATTTTCAAGAACTGCTGGGTGTATTTTTAAAAAATACTTACATCATTGAATAGTTTGGCAACGTATTCATAATATAACGACACATTTATATTTTCTTTTTAACAAATTGAGACTCCCCCCCCCCCCAAAGTTTGCTATTTCTTCATGTTTTTCAGCTGCGCAAACACCGTTAAAAAATTCTGAAATTCACGAACACTTTTTTCCTGAATTTCACAGAAGAGGTCCCTTTTCACAACAAAAGGGCATTTTTCGTTACAAATCACAAAATACCACAACATTTCCTGAAAATAACGAAACGAATGGAAATAGAAACAAAAAACGGAGACACTCGGTTGTGTGGGGAGCTTCATGGCCGAGTGGTCAAGGCACCACATCGCTAATCGCCCGCGAGTGCAGATGGTGGGTTTCGGTCCCACTGGCGCGATGGATTAATGAAACATAAAAAATCCCTTTTAAATTACTTTTTTTCTATTTATTTTTCTCTTATTTCTTATTAAAAATCTTTTAACTAATTAGCCAATAAATAAATAAACTAGTAAATCTACAGATCAGGAGCCTCAACGACAGCTTTGCGCATCTTTTTTTAAGCACACTTTGGGTAATATTCAACTTCCTGGAAACTGTAATTTAAAATTTTCAAATTACGTAATTATTTATAGGAATAAAATAAGAATAAGAAGTTTTCAACCATCAAAAGCGTAAATTAAAGAGTTAGTTATGCTAGGATATTCTGAAATTTTCATGATCTATTATTTTTGTTTTTTTATTATAACATAGTAGATTTCTTCAGTGGAGGCTCCGCCCCCCTGAACCCCCCGTAGTCTCATTAAATTTAAATTTGTAACTTTCTATCAATTTGCTAATGGTTATCGTATATCTTGTATTTCTTTATACATTTTGAATTATAAGGATAAGTAACAGTTTTAATAATCAATTGTCATTATCCTCATACTTTTACACACCTGCCCACCACAAACATTATATCTGATGTATCAGGAACTTTTGAAAGTGTAAACTCAGTAATCTAGGGTTTTACAATTTTGTTTCCGAAAAAAAGAAGTTTTGATTGTATTTTTGTGGCAGTTATCGCGGACAGACAGACAGAAGAACAGACTGACAGGCGTAAAACAGTAAATTTTGTGTCGATAAAAAAAGCATTCACTAAAGTTTCGGCAATGACGTCATTATTCATGAGTTATTGCTATCCATGTTTCTTGTATTTTTAACGACTATTATAAAATACCTGTTTTATTTCAACTATGACGTCAAATTTTACCAAGTGAAATATTAGTTTAAAATATAATTATTTTTTATTGCTTTTACTTCTAATTATGTCCCCATTTTTGTCAGAAAAATTCTTATTAACGAAACAAATTTCCGTGTTTAATATTTAACAAAGTACTATATTTATTTTTATTTTAATTCTGACATCATGTTTATTTTATTTATTTATTTATTTTTTTTTATTTTTTTGTTTTTTTGTTTAATTTTTCGAATGGAAATTGCTCAATTGAAACTTATTGCCGTTGAAAAATTATTCCAGATTTCGAATTTTTTTGGCAACGATAAAAGAAATTGGTTAAATTTTATCTAAAAAATTGCGATTGATTCTGTATGAAAAAGAAAGAAATTTTGAATTATTAAAGAAAATATTTGAATAAAATTTATAAAACATAGCCTATGTTCTGTTCTGGGTTATGTTATATTTATACGCAAAGATACAAAGACATTAATTAATTCATTAGTTTTGACGCTGACTTCATTTAAATTTTCGTACACTCATTCAAATTTATAACATTATAAAAATAAGGATTAGGATGAATGGTTGCTTAGCAATCATTAAGAGAAAATAAAGAAAATGAAATAAATACATTTGAAATAAGTAAATCTCTGAAACAAATCAGTTTATATTATTGGAAAACATTCATAAAAAAATCTCCAAAATTTACAGTAATAACTTTAAAAATCTGACAAATACGCAGACAAAATTTCAAAACAATACGAATAATTTAACTGGTAAATTTCAGTATCCATTTATCACATTGAATTCCATTAATGAAATGTGTCATTTTCTCTCAAGGAAAAAAAATTTAAAAATCATTGGATTTGCCATAGAAAAGCATTATTGCGCAAAATAAAATATTCTATATTTTCCGATCGAATGAATCAAATCTAACAAAAAACTATACAGCTTAATTCCAGTGCCTCACTAACATACCCACTTAATTTCAAGCCAACCGGATGTTTTTTGCATTAGTTATCGCGGAACAGACAGACTGACAGACAGAAACCAAAAAATTTCGTGTCTCCAAAATAAGCCTTCACTGACGTTTCGGCAATAAGTCATCTGTTAAGATAAAATAATTAAGCAAACACAACTATTTTGTTTATATAAATAATGTGTAATAGAATACATATTTGGGTATATTTGGCTATACACTAGTATTTCCCAAAATAACAAACTTTTGTAAACGATTTCATGAAGTGTTTAAAGTGCTTCGTAATCTATGCTTAACGCATGATTTTTCTTACTTGTTGTGAATTCTGCCCACTTATGTATTATGTTTTTTGCCCGCTTTGACAAAATGTGTGCTCGTTTAGAGACTTTGTGACTTACTTGTTTAAATTTTTTAGCAGAGAATTGTAATCATAATACATTAAATGCATCTGCTAGTGCAATACAAATTGTTTTAAAAAAGAATTGAGCTATCAAAAATATAAAAATTACGTACTTTCTATTTCGAAAGAAATTTCCCTTTATATTAAACAAGTAAGAAAAATCATGCGTTAATCATAGATTATGAAGCACTTTCCAACACTTCATGAAATCTTTAACAATACTTCTTTAATTAGGGAAATAAGGGGTATATAGCCAAATATGTATTCCAATGTTTTTGAACAACCCTGTATTTGATCTGTCAGTTGATATACATATTATATAATGGGAAAATTTAGTTTAGCTAGAAAAAAGCTTAAAATTCTTTTTGAACAATTTGCACTAATAAATGGAAAACATACTTGAAAACTTTTTTTCAGCCCTGTAGTTTACCTTGTACCTTTATTACACGTTAGTAAGAAGCTAAAATTAATTTTAAAATAAAACATTCTTAAAACAACTGAAATCACATTGTTATAAATTACCATTCATAGGTGCATACGATTTTCATAAAATTTGAAATGACTCGACATCTAATAATTATATATATTTTATGTTTCAAACTATTCGGTTGGGTAGTTTTTGAGTTGCTACATGCGAACAGAGGGACGGACGGACAGAGAGACGAATGCGCAACTCGGGAACCCGGGATTCTTTTCCCTTCAATTCAAAACAAAAGCGACTTTTCTAAGTATCCGGGATCGGAGGAGATAGCGTTACATACATACATACATACGGTCGGATTTTAATAGTGTAGATTCTTGGTTGTAAATTTTAATTTGCTGACAGATGATTTTCGCTTCTGTTGAAAAAGTTCATTAATGAAACGTCAATGTTTGAAAATATATTTTTAGTTTTAGAAAATTTATATTAATTTTTATACCATCTGCACAAATTGAAACTTAATTCTTTTTAACTTTAAAGAAAAAAATAGCTTCAAAAATACATTAATCAGTTTTATTTTCCCCTTTTTCCGACAAAAAAAAAGCCTTCCACTGCTAATTTTTAGTTTTTAATGAAGTTTTTTATCTGTATGTAACTTATAATTTAGTATTCGTAAAAAATATTTCTTATCCATTTTACATATGACGTCATTATTTTTCTAACTCCATGAATTACTGCTATCCATGTCCCGTTTATTTTTAACGACTACTATAAAATACCTCTTTTATTTCAATTATGATGTCATAGTTTACCAAATAAATATTTTATTTAAAATATTTGTATTCCTTTTATTTTTAATTATGTCGCCATATTGACAAAAAAATTCATGTTAACGAAACAAATATCAGTGTTTAATATTTAACAAAAAATAGTATATTTATTTTTATTGCAAATACGACGTCATATTTATTTTTTTCTTTTAAATTTTCCTTAGTTTCAGTTTTCGCATGGAAATTGCTCAATTGAAAATTTATCGTCGCTGAAAAATTAATATTCGAAATTTTGATTTTCTTGGCAACGGAAAGAAAATTGATTAAATTTTATCTAAAAAATGCCGATTGGTTATGCCTGAAAAATAATGAAATTCAGAAATATTAACGAAAATATTCGAATAAAATAAATAATACATAGCCTTTGTTCTTTTCTGGCTATAATTATTTATACGCAAAGATACAAAGTTGAAGTTATGCTATTGAAGCATTGAAGTTATGTTATTCAAACTTCCGTACACATTTTAAAATTTATAATATTATAAGAATAAGAATTAGGATAAATGGTTACTTAGCGACTATTAAAAGAAATGAAGAAAACGAAATAAATACATTTGAAATAAGTAAATCTCTAAAACAAATTAGCTTATATTATTGGAACACATTTATAAAAAATGGCCAAGATTTACAGCAATAATTTAAAAAATCTGACATATGCATAGATAAAATTTCAAAACAATATGAATAATTTAAGCCCCGTACTGGCAAATTTCAGTATCCATTTATCGTTGAATTCCATTAATCAAATGAGTCATTTAATCTCAACAAATAAAAATTTGAAAATCGTTGGATTTGCCAAAGAAAAACATTATTGCGCAAAATAAAATATTCTATATTTTACGAACGACTTAATAAAATATAACAAAAAACTATACAGCTAAATCCGAGTGCCTTACCAATATACACACTTAATTTCAAGTCTTTCGGATGTTTTTTGCGGTAGTTATCACGGAACAGACAGACTGACAAACTGACAGACAGACAGAAACCAAAAAATTTCGTGTCTCCACAGTAAGCCTTCACTGACGTTTCGGCAATAAATAGTTTACGACAATTTCAAAAATTGTCTATACATTTTTTGTAAAAAAATTGTTAATAAAAACTTTTTTAATTCATTCATTCATTCATTCATTCATTCAAAAAAAAAAAAAAAAAAAAAAAAAAACAGTAGTTTTTAACAGTGATTTTTTTTAAATTTAAAGTATTTTAAAAAAATTAAATTGATTTTAAGAAGTAATATATAGTATGCATCTGTCTAAAATAAAATAAAATAAGCAGTTTAAAAATATTCTAATGAATATATTTGAAAGGAAATATTTAAAAAACACAACAGTTTTTCTCACTTGCTCATGAAAGACATACTTTGTACAATCCGGCATCAGCAGCTTCCGCTCAGTTCATAAGGATTCGTTCTGCTATAAAAAGGCCCCGAGTTCGATCCTCAGGACGGTGTGAACCTAATTATACAAAGTAATAATAATAATTTATTAAAATAACATAGCAGCTTAAAAATTCTCGGTAATTTCGAATTCCTTGACGATTAATCGATTCATTAATAAAAAAATGTATATTAAATTATTATTATTAAAAATCAAACTTTGTAACGGAAAGTTACTGCTTCTTCAAAGGGAGTTTTACTTTCTTGTATTTCCCACAACGGAAAATCTACTAACGGATCGGTAAAAGTTCGGCTACTTTGCTGCCGGTAGTTTCACCGTGAATTCACAGATTTATTTTTAACAGTGAACAATACATTATGGTGTTGTGGATTAAATAATTGTAATGCTATACTAAGAGGGAAAAAATTAACAAAGAGCAAAATCTGTTAGTAATTTTATTTAAAAAAATATACAATTAAAAAAAGGTGATTTTAGAATAGATGTATAAGAGGCTGTGTGATTTCATTTGCCGCTCAATTAATTAGAATTTTATTTATAAACGATTATTTTCTCAGTATGACTCTTATTTTCGTTTCCAGATATCTCGCTTTGAAAAATAAGTTCAAAACGTCAAGTTTGACAGCCTTTTTTGCAATATTTTTTGCATTTATAAAAAAAAGTTGACAATTTCGGCACATTATGCAGTTTCTAAGTAAGATAATTTGGCATTTTTATGCGTTTGAGGGCAAAAAGGAATTTCTAAATAAATTAGAAATTAATCAGTTTGAATTGATCGTTAATTGATCCCTTAATTGTTATTTATTTCAACTCAAACGTGCAAATAATTTTTGTTTCAAACACTGTTACCTGCTATTTATTGCAAACGCTTTTTTATTTAAGTGTTATTTAACTGTAAGCATGCACACTTTTAATTTTAATATTTCTTAAATCAAACATACTTTTTTATTGAGTTATAATTTACATTTTCCTCTTATACAAAAATGACGATGTTTAATGCAGTGCTAAGAGACAGTTACAATTTCAAGCCTGCAGTTTAGATGGAGATATTGAAAAAAATATTTTATTGTAAATATTTTTTTGTTCATTTACTTTCTATATATTCTTTGTTTAATAAAATAATATTCGAAACTATGTAATTTCGAGATGCTGTATTTTAAAAATGATTACTTTCGCACTAACGATGATAAATAGTTTGAATATTTCATTTGACGCCAACTTTTACGTTTGGCAATGGAGAGATATAACGTAAACACATTGAACTTTTAAATTGCAGCATTTATAATGTCATTTATAGAAGCAGCGAGGAAAATGCACAATAAAATTACTTGCAAGCTACTGGTATATAGTTTGAGGTGGCAGTGATGGCATATATGCACTACATTGACGCGGAATTTCTTCTGACGTCAGTGTCATATATGCATCAGGGTACTTAATTGGCGCCCTCTCTTGATATGGTAACCCGGATGTTGTGGTTTAGTTATTAATAATTTCTTTATTTACTTTATTTTCTTTTCTTTTTTTAATTCTGTAAATTGTTTTGTTCTACAGTTATTAATTGAACTTTTTATTTATTGTTACTATTCCCTTTTTAAAATTATGTATGTAACTGATATTAAAAAACAAAATTTTCACCGAATTGGCTATGTAAAAATTGCGCCAATGTTGTGCATATATGACATCTGTGCCCTTCAACATAGCACTTTTATTAAAGTAATTTTAAAATTAAGATGAAGAAAATTCGATAATCGAAATACTAGTCTAACTAATTCAGTTATCCCAGGTTGCTTTGGTACAAAATTAACTACAGTTGTTGTTACCATTATGGTAAATCACACATTTGTGCATTGAAACCTCTTTAAATTTACATCATTGTGACTCACTTACGGCATTTATTGAGAAGAGATATTTAAAAGTAACATTCTGCTTCATAACTTTTCAATGATCAAAATTTTATGAGGTTACATCTGTCTACTTTTACTTTAAACATAAAATGCAAATTTGTATTTTGTTTCGGTAACTTGAGTTCTGCTCAATGTATTTTCATGGAATAATTTTTTGAAAGTATCTAGCATGTTTCATATTATTTTAGGTTACTTATTTATCGAATTATGTGAGAAAGTTCATTAATCAGTAAAATTTATTTGTGGATTATCATTCATTTTTAAAAAATCTACTACACCTATTTTGAAGGAACTTGCACTATAAGTTACATAATTTTTCAGGGGTGGTTTTAGTATATTGCATATTACTCTACAACGCTGAATTTTAGAGTTAGTTATTTTGAAATAAATTTCTACAATCACGTAAACTCAATTATGAATTATTAGTCTTTATAAAAACTAATAATAGACGGATTTTGAGGAGACTTATCAAATTTTGAATGACAGTTTTTGTAAGTTGTATAGGACTATGTCATTCTATAACAAAACCTACTGTAGAAAACCAAAGATTCATCTAAATAGGCAGAACAGCGTAGCGGGCGACGCCTGCTAATGATAAATTAAAATACACTGAAAAAAAAAAAAAAAAAAAAAAAAAAAAAAAAAAAAAAAACTTGTTAATTTACGATAAAACAATTGGCAGCGAAATGGCCAAACATTTACATTTCCGTTAGTAGATAAATTATTTCCGTTTTGGAAAATAAAAAAAATCAAACTCCGTTTGAAGAAACAGTAACTTTCGGTTACAAATTTTGATTTTTAATGATAATAATTTAATTTAACTTTTAAAATTAATATAACTATATTAACGTTCTTTCTGAGACCGATTTGGACCGCTTAATCAGTCAACTTCAATTAATAGTATTCAGGAATGACCTCTCCCCCTCACACCTATTTTTGAGAGCTCGCTTATTTTTAGGTGCACATAGGCTCTGTCTGCATTAGCTACTTCACCTGCTTCAATAGGACAGCATACGGAGTCAGTTTTTACCAGGTGGGGCATGGTAGAAAGGCGGGATCTAGTCTCCTTGTTTTTCGACTCAACATTTCCCTCTTCTTTATAGAGCCTTAGTTTTTTGACCAATTCATGCTTTTCTCTCAAAATTTCCTTTTATTTAGCTACGCCCAGTACCGAATACACCTATCTCAATACAGTCTGGCATCATAGTTAAGAGGTGTGGTGCATGAAATCACACAAGTCAATGTAATCAGGCAATTAACAACTTAAAATTTTAACCTGGGCCCTAGAATATTTGACTGTATCGGGGCTTGTCTAGTGAATCATCCCTTGTGGCTATCAGAGGAAATATATCCAGTCATGTATAATCCGTTCAGCTGGGTCAAATCCTACCTGATAGAGGACAGATCAGTGCTCTCCGAGTCTACAAGTGTTCATCCCTCTGAAAACGAACATAACATTGCTCAAAATTAGGGTAACTGTGTCTAGACACAATTCACCAAGTGGAATAAAATGAGGTGAAACCAAACTAAAGTTATAACTGAATAAGTTAAAAGCAAAAATTATTACTTATCAGCGTAAAAAAATAATTTATTAAAGATTAAAAATTCCCAACGTTTCGAACTCAATCTAATGAGTCATCTTCAGAGGTATATTTTTTTAAAGGAGAAATAATTTACATTAATAACAGATTGGCATATTATAAATTGACAAAAAAAAAAAAAAAAAAAAAAAAAAAAAAAAAAACATTTTTATTTGTTATAACTGATGTTGTCTTGTCGAGTCTCACAAAAATGGCCGTTTAAAACGAAATTTTTCTCCTGCGCTTTCAATTTCGTCTAAACATGTTTATTTACTCATCACATTTTTCCGAATAACTTTTAATCAAATTTTCTCTGTAATGAAACCATAAAGAACAAAGTTATTCTCACTTCTTTTAATCTGATTTTATTTCCCTTGATAAATATTTCAATATAAAATAAAGTTGGTCAAGCCTCTTACATTCAAAGAGTCTTGGACCAGTATTTTACATTGATTAAAATCAAACATTTTTTAAATTTTAAAAACGTAACACATTTGTCACAATTTTGTTTTAATAACTGATTTTATACCTTATAAAATGACATATGAAATTTTATTAAATGTTTAATGTAAAAAAAAAAAAAAAAAAAAAAAAAAAAAAAAAAAAAAATGTAAAAAATAGGTCAACTCTCGTATCCATGAATATATATATGAATAATAAAATGCATTTAATTTTAAATAAAGCACATCGCTCAAAGAATAATTTGAAGTTCAAAACTTTTGAGCCTTTTGATCTTGTTTATAGGAAAGCAATTATTTAATTTTCAATCCTTGGAATCCCATTTTTGCATTTTGCAAAGGAAATACGTAGATTATTTTTTGAAAGATCAAAGATACATAAAGAAACTTTGATCTGAAGACACTGTGATGTTTTATTCAAATAATGAAATTATTATCGAATTCAAAGGTTCCATACATTAAACGAATGTAATATTTGAAATTGAAGCAGCTTAAAAAAGGATTTTGAAATATATTATTTATTATAAATTGATTACTGTGTGACATATGGTAAAAATTAAACAAAATATTTATTTATTATTTTTATTTGTTTTTCTATTGTTTGGACTTTAGAAGCATATATAACTATGTAATCTTTTAACCAATCGTCATATGTTTTTTTTTTTTTTTTTTTTTTTTTTTTTTTTTTTTTTTTAAGAAAAAAAAAGGTTTTATCTCTAGTATTTATCCTTAATTCTATCAATATATTTGAATCTGAATTTTTTACATTTAAGATTTAAGCATTGATATTACACATTTATATTTCTGTCTTTGATCAATGAATACATAAAATGTGATTCAAAATATTATTCGAAGATTTAAGTATATGAAAAAAATACATATAATTAAAGATAACAATGCTGCGCTTTTGTGGAACATAAATTCCCTATGTTTTATAAATTCCGTAGGATAATATTAGTTCTTTTGCCGCTCCAAAGCCAAATTTAGATGTATGTCTGGTATTTAGCTGCGTTCGTAAGTATATAAACACATTAACTGAAAAAAGTTTGATTTTACGGAGGTAGGTATTTCTTGTAGTAATCCGGACGCCAGTACAATTTCCAGTTTGTAAATTTTTCTGGAATTTCCGAAAATTTTTCCGTTAAAATATAGTGAATAGTGCTGGCATCCCAATAAGCAGTTCTATCTCCATAAAATCGCCCGAGTTACTTCCGCTACATTAGAAAGCTCACAGTAATTAAGGAGATACATAAAAGATTTCAGATAGCATAATGTATCCGAAGTACTGTATACAAGCGATGATTTCTGAAGGTTCATTTTAAGCTGCAATATGGATTTTAAACTAAATTCTTCGCATATTGCGTAACGTATATAAATGCTGTAAATCATATACAGGGCTAAACAAAATATGTGTGATTAAAAATAGCTTAAAAGTGGTTTAAAACAAATTGCATACTTTTATGCTAAACTGCATTTTGTTTACTAAGATATCTTATAGTATAGAATATAGATAAAAGTATACACAAGGTCACAGTAAAGAATCGGATACATGACCGTTTATGAATGTTAATATTTAGAAAAAGGATTTCAGTAGTTTTAAGAGTACATCTGTCTAAATTAAATATTAATTATTAATATATATATAAATATAATAGGCAAAATACAGTATTGTACAAATGTATTCAAAGTACTATGCTTACGTTTGTTGACATAAATTGCTGAAAGTGAAATTTAAAATTATCATGCGTTTTAAAAACTTTCCAGCATAGTTCAAAAATGTTTATGTATTCGATTTGTCTGTCATCTTATCGCCTGTCGGTCTGTCTGTAAAAATTCGAACTTACGTTAATATAGTTGGATTGTTCTGTAATTGATACCTGTTATTGAGAATTATTATGCCATGTTAGGTAGTAAAAATAAAATATGTAACGTATATAGTTTATTTACGTAGACACTCAATAGTATTCTATTGCAATATGATCTATGATAAAATTACGTAATTATAATGATAGGTAGCATCTATAGTTGTCGTCTGGTCCATCCATCTATTTGTAGATCTCTCCGAACGAAAAAGCGCAAAACATAAAAGTAGAATCGTTTGAAACTAAATGTATAGAATCGATACAGAATGTTGTCGAGTCATTTCAAATTTTACCAAAGTCCAGTGAAATTTTAATAAAAATTGTCTCCATTCTCTAAAATTCTACCATATGTAAATAATTCAATGGTATACCGCGATAGGTGAGGATCCTACCCCAACAGCAAGAGATGTCGGCTGAATTTCGGTCTATCATAAGAATTATCGGAAAATGATCGGTAGTCATATAAACAGATTAACGCAATGTTGTTTGGACAGTAGCGGACGATTCATTTAGTTGTAAAGAAAAGCAAGCGCCAGTGAAATGTCGAATTTATGTATGAAACAAATTGATCGGCACGTACGTCAATTAATAAGTTGACCTATACTTTCAGACGACCTCAATTGAATTATTTTAATTGAATCTGCTAGTTTACCGTGGTGATTACGCTCCCCTCTATGAAGGAAAAGTATTTTTGCGCATAATTCAATTTAATACATATGAAATATTAAATTTCGTATTCATACATATCAATTCAACAACTATTATGCCAAGATCTGTGTATTTATAAAGCTCCGTTGTAGTACGAACCAGGACTGAAAAGTTGGTGGGTAAAACGACTTCGACACTGAACCCGGAAATTTTTACGGCTTTGACTCCAACTCCGACTCCGAGCTAGCGAATACACTTGTGTAGCGGTTGGTTAAAATTATGAAATAACGCAAAAATAATAAGGCGAAAATTTTCCCTATTTCGGTTATAATTCAATTTCTTGAGCTTTGAAAGATTTTTTTTTTTCATTTTACAGTTTTTTTTTAATTTTTGCGCCCCACAATCCAACTACTGAAAACTAATGAAGAACAGAAATCATAGTCTTAATTGCTTTGTATACGTAATCTTGGGAAGGGAAAATCTTCACAATTTTGATGTAAAATTTTATGATCCAGAATAGAACAATTTCAATGGAGCGGATTAAAAAATACGCCGGACAGTATATTAGGATTCTTTAACTTGGGTACCCCGTTATATATATGCATATTTATATTTGTGTATGTAAACAAACATTTTGTAAAAATAAATCGTTTTAACAATTGAAATCTATCATCATAAAAATAGATAATCTGTGTGCGAGTGTTTATGAATTACAAAAAAATTTCTATGTCATTACCTTTAAGTTATAACGAATTTGATATTTAAATTAATTAGCTCTTCTCAAAGAGTGGCTTTAATATCCTATTCTCTTTTACTGGAAAATTATCTGTCGAAAATGTCGAAAAAAATCGGTAGAAAAAAATCTGTCCATAAACATTTTTGAATTTGCAAAAATTATTTTGAAGAGTACGTTCAATTGATAAACAGTATGCTGTTCCGTTTAAATAACAAAAATCCCCTTAATTTGCTTACATGCATAAAATGATGAATTTAAAAAAATGTGTTTTTTATTTTATTTTCCTAATGTGTATTTTGTAGACTATAAATTATTTACTGTGCATATTTCTAAAGTTTATTTAATATTTGAACTTTACAAATACATTTTAAAAGGCATATAAAATAATTAAAGACAATTTTGATGGTTTAGATTTGCGATAGGAATCGCTTTGAAAAGACTCCAAGCAACTACAATATTTTCCTATGTATGAAATAAAATAAAAACTTCGAATACTCCTGTAATATGCATATGGATATCACTCCGAATATATTTTTTAAAAAAAAGTATTAGTTATTTAACTAAAAATCATTCTTTAAGCAAAAAGAATATTTAGATGCTTAAAAACACATTAAAATTTCTTTCTATCGTTCTTAGTAAATTAATATTTAAAGTTTTCTTATGTAGCATTGCATTTATCCATTTTGTAAAAATAAATGTTAAAAATAAATTTTTTATGAATCGAGATTGTAAAGAAACTTATCTCTCGAAGGAGCTATTAGATGGCTTTAAAATATTTATTTTCTCGTATTTCGAGCAAAAAATATGCTATTTTTAATGATACTTTTACAAAATTAGTGTTAACAAATTCCAGTTTTTATAAAGGAAAAATTAAATTAATTTTATATACGAATTTTGATATGTTTTCAAATATGGGTGTGTGGATATTTTATATGTGTCTTATTTTTTTTAAATCCTTTGACATTTTTTTCCAACCTGGTTTCTGCTAGAGTCTCTCACTTGGGACGTGTGTCAGGATATTTCTTTCTAGCTTCCGCTAGATATTTGGAATAAGGGGGAAAAATCTCTGAAAGAATCGCGTACGGATTCCGTGCGCCACGCTAAGCAAATTATGGATATTATTTTACTTACACGCAACCGCAACTTTATGCGAAGGCATTTTTCTAGCTTTACCTCATGAAAACTTTTTGGTGTTTTTTCTTTAAAAAAAATAAAATCACCAATGAATAATAAATATTCGTTTTAAATGCAGTTAAATTCAATTTGATTGCAAAGCGAGTTCAGACTTACAATTTTTAGGTGTACATGAAATGTGTTAATAATACTTTCTACAAACATACATGATGAAATATATTTCTTTAAAGGTTATAAATATTTTAATAATCACGAAAATGGCATCAATTTGAGTTGAACTGCTCTTCATGAAATCGACTCTAGTGCCCTATGTAGAATATAAGAAAAAAACTCCTAAACTTGTTATGTTATTTTTTACAGGTAATAGCCTTTTCCTAATTCAACTATGAAGTAACCATTAGTGTATTAATTATTATTATTATTTTATAAAGCATTATTAAATAGCGAATTTGCGCATTAAATATCTTGGTTGCGGCGTCATTTTGAGGCTAGCTGATGAATTGTTGAAAATAACTTTGCGTATACACAACAATGCACTTTCATTTTTTTCTCTAGGATGAAATAGTTATTTTCTCTGTTTGATGTAGTTAATGTTGTCGTTTTTAGCACAAGGTGTTGGGTAGGAAATAGGTTTGAAATTTAAATAAAAACTGCTAAATAATCTAATTTTAATATACGTAATAATCTAAATAGTAACGGATATAAAAATAAAGCTTATAAAAATTTTAATTTATATAAACTTATATCTACAAATGTAGGCGCATGCTTCTAATTGAAAATTATAAATAGTTTTATAAACTTAAATTTTTAGATTTACTTAAAATTGTTAATCACAAAAATTATAAAATTTTATTTACTTTAAATACTGTATACGACTTCATAAGTACAAACTGCAGTTAATAGTCAATTCACGATTGACTAAAAAGTGATTTTTTTCAACATGATTAATCAATGATGTGAAATTATTTTTTTAAATTAATTATATTAAATGAAAAAAATATTAAATTTAAAATTTACTTCAAAACCAATTGATAAACACGCATTATTTGTTACAATATTTTGAAAAAAAATAGCATTATTATCGGTGAGAATTATTATTTTGTTCTACTTGAATAGGAATAGGTAAAGTCATTTGTAAAACTTGAAAGTGTTACACAAAATTTACCATTACATAGATTTACATCTTCTACCTTCACAAGAAAACAGTATTGCACATCTGAAAAATTTCGAATTACGATTTACATCTTTTAGAGGTCAGAGTTCTCGAAAAATATGTTTTAAGAAACACCTGTATGTGAATCTGTGTGACGGTATCTACTACAGTTTTTTGGGCGCTCTATCTCAAGAACTAATCACGAAATTTAATACAAAGGTATATTCTAATTATCCTTGATAAAAATCTTTATATGATACATTATAGTTCTGATTAGGGTTTGGATGTAAATCGCTAAATAGCTGGTGCTGCTTCGCAGATTTTTTTCACGGTTCAAGCTTTCGCTCAATCTGCAAAATTAATGCACGGTCTTTCATGAAATTTAATCCAGCTATTTTTTCACACAAATTCACGTTTATTTATTGTTTGATTTATTTATTTTTTTAGACATTTGGATGATAATCGCTTTAAAAATGGCACAGCCATGCATAACTTTGTGCGATTTCCCCAATAGTTCTACCTTCAGTATAAATGCACGGATTTTCATCAATCATCGAATTCCGTTTTTCTTTTACACGAGTGCACAGTTTTTATGTTTTTGTGAAAATCGCTCAATAGATGATGCTGCTATGAGGCCTTTTTATAAAACTTTTACAACTGCTCTATCTCAAGAACTAATGCACGGATTCCTATTAAACTTCAGACTCAATTATTCCTTGACATGAAGTGACTCTGTTTGCATTTTGATGCAAATGTCTTTGCAGATGATATTGCTATACTGTATTTGTTACGAGTTGTGCAAGAACTCTATATCAAGAGCTAATGCACAGATTTTTCTGAAGCTTCAGATTCAGTTAATCATTCACATAAATTGCTTTTAATTACGTCTTGTGTCAATCTCCCTACATCTGGCACTGCTATGCTAAATTGTTTTTGATTTACACAATTTTAGCGATAACCATAGATATATCTCTAGAGCTAATGCACGCAATTTCCTATCTTTAGAATCCTCGTAATGGCCATAGATTGGCATTTAATTTTGTCATTGTGATAGCGAATTTCGAAAAATAATATATATGAGACAGAAGAAAATTTCGTGAGAGCTACATCTGACTAGCTATTTATTGTATCATAGATATTATATAGGAATCTTAGTTCAAATTATAGTCGTGTAAAAATTAGTCAGTTTTAAGTAACATAAAAGAACTAAAATTGTAAGAGGGCATGCAATATTCTATCTTGCGTCAAATCACAAAATACAACATATTTTCTTTACGTAGATTATCTTTACGTATGCTCTCTACATATGTTTATCTTCATATATTCAGTCTATTGCTCTGCTAAGTGCACTTTAAGCTATCCTAACTATTAAATATCGTCCCATTTAAAATGAAATGACATATTTGAATGAATGGACTACAAATTAGAAATAAAACTATTCTTTGATGATGGCCGCGGGAATTTCAAGCAAAAAATACTAAAAATTTCAATTAAAAAGTATATTTTTAACATGTGAGCTGTACATTATTATTATTCTGTCGCATTTCGTAAAAAAAAAAAAAAAAAAAAAAAAAAAAAACCGCTGATTTTTTTAAAGTTTATAATATACATTTTGTGTATGAAACATTTCAGTTTAAATAAATGAACTTTATGAAATATCTAATGAAGTGTCTTTTGTTGAAACACGATTTTGATATTTTGTATAAAAAAAGTAAACTTCAATTGGGAACTCAATGCAATTTAACGCATTATAAAAATATTTGCCAGTCGTAATCATTATTTATTCTCTACTATCCCCTTTGAGAAAGATTGACTCTTATTCATCGACATCTCTAGGCAAATTTATGTTACTTAAACTTATAATCAGCTTTTGTTATTTTTATGAGCATTTTGCAAAAGTAAAGTGTTCATTTGACAAAATTTATTTCGTTTATTTAAGATTGGATTTACGAAATTTAACATTAATTTTACTTAAATGGAAAAACTAAATTTCAAGAAAAATGACAAATAGGTTATTTCCTTTGTTTTTGTTTATTTATCAATCTATCCAATTTTGCTTAAAATATGAAAAAAAGTGATGGAAATCTTAATTATTGAAATAAATTAATTTTATTCTTATAGCTATCAGTCAGAATTTTTCATCATTAATTCCTTTTTATTATGTTACTTACAGAAAACAATAAAGTAATATTTTAAGCACTTTATGTTTTTTTCGAGTAATTTTTTTTCTTTCCAATTATTATTTTTGGGATTTATATTTTCGTTGGAGAAACAAAACGAATAAACATCCATAATGCAATGCAATGTAATTACTTCAATCCTTTTGTAATAATAATGTTATTCTAAAGTAGTATTTTTTTTCCTTTTAAAAGCTATAAACAAGCTTTGAAAAAAAATGATAATCTGCTTTTGAATTTTGAATTTTTAAAATATTCTTTCAGAATAACTACATGCATTAAAATAAACATTTTACATTTGTGGCAAAAATAAATCGATGAATAAATGAAGTCCTTTACATTTTATTTAATACTGCACTGATTTAACTGGATAGATAGCTTTAGAATTTTTTTAAAGTTAAATACTGTATTAATACTTTTATCAATTAAACATTATTACAAATAATGTAGACATTAAATTTAAAAATGGTATTATGCTTAAAATTGCTTATACATCCCTATTTTAAAACATTTCCTACATCATATTAGTACACATAAGAAATATACATATATTACATTTGTAAACTGTGACGAGCTTATGTGTTAGAGACTTAAGGCTGCTTAGTCACTCGGCTGTGGTTTTCCGCGATAACGCTCAATCCATGGGCGTATAATACATTATTTTATTTAATATATCAGCGAAGAAAAGATATATTTTAAAATTTCTTTTTTCTGTGTACTCTTCTCAAAGATTATCTCTTTCTTACTAGCTCTCAAAATATTCCTAAAATCTATTTTTAATTTAACATTTTATGCGTCAAAAGCAGACAAACTTTGAGTACGATTTTAGCACATCATAAATAAATAATCATGCATTAAAAAAATATATTTTAATAACTAAGAAAACAGCTACATTCTTTAAGAAGAAGACACAGAAGACAAGAGTTAAAAATATTAATTTTCTCGAGCAGATATTTTATTTTTAAGAATTCTCCAAATGCCTATAGACTTAGCATTATTAGGGAAATTCGAAAATTGAGAAACTTGCAGGCTTGAGAATGATAAGCAGTTTCTTTAAGTTCTTTTTAAGTTGAAATATAAAATAACATACTTTTGAAAGTTTTATTTAAATATATATATTAAAAACTAGCATAAACGTTGGTCCTCAGACAGTGGGTAGAAATTATGGTTTTTTCTTAAAATTTAAAATAATTGATAAAAAGTTTATATATTCTTATTACACAGTCGAACTATTTAGAATTAAAGTCGTAAAAAGTCAATAAATTCTAATACAGTTTTCAGAAAAAGAGTTCATTTATATTAATTGAGCGATGTGATAAATCGTCAAATAGTGTTTCCAGTGATGTCATTCATAATTATTTAAATTCACATAAACCATTAACCAATTTCAATTAATAGCATAATTTTGAAGGTTTCTCTATGGTACTCCATTGTAAAATTGGATGCTTTTTGAAATTCAATATTTAAAAAATGCTATACTCATTAGATTTGAAATTTATATACAAGGAAAAAAAACATTTTTCTAGCCTTTTTAAAGCAGTTTGTCAAACAATTTTCTTACAAATATTTTAGAGATATTAACTTTTTTTAATAACTTCAAGTATTCCAATTTTTGGAAATCAAACTGAGTCGAAGGTTACAGAAAAAGCCAGCCGTGAGCAGCAGTGATTAAATACCTGGAGCCATCAATAAATCTTTTTGATACACAATCAAAACTTGTCGAGATAACCATGCAACTAAGAAAAAATCATTTTGTTGTCGCCCATTACTAGACAGTTACATAACTGTAATCACACTATATGTTGCTAGCACTGTTTCCCATATCGACACAATCTTATTAAAAAAAAAAAAAAAAAAAAAAATTATATATTTTTTATAGAAAAGGTGATAAAGCAAATTTTTCACGCACACACACATATATATGCATACATACATATATCTATAACCATTACTTGTATTACAATATATGAACCATTGGATTTAATAGAAAACTATCACATTGAATCATGAGAAATATAGATATATATATGGATACAGATGGATTTTGCAGATCCAAAGCAGAATCGTCAGGTCCCATATACTTAAGAACTACAAATGAAGTCTATGGTTTCATGATGAAAAAACAAAATAATACGAATTTGGGGCAACCAACACACACGAAACTGAAATTAAATTAAGAGAAAACTTCAAAAACAACACACATTAAAATTACTAAATGGATAGAACAGTAAAGAGAGAAAACAATAAATAAAATAATAAAATAAATTAAAAATTAAGTTATCGCATTTGCAATGTGATAACACAAAATAAATACCATACATCATAGTTTATCTAATAAGATGTAAAACAAAATCATTTAATTTAACTATGGTAACCTAAACTCAATATGTTATTACAAGATGAAATATCAAATAAAAAATGATAATTAATATATGCATTTTATAAACTTAAAAATAGTATTTTAGGTATCCGATTTGTTAAAAGTTAGATACAAGTTAATCACGTAAATTAATAAAATTATATAATATTGATAATATTGATCATATTAATACAATTATTGCAATGTAACTATACAATTATCTATGCGTTAGTGTCAATTGAACATCCTGCATAATATGTATAATATTTGTATAATAGTTGTATCCTGTATAATAGTTGAAAGTATTTATGATTTCTTTTTCGTTAGCAGTCTGCCTGTCTGTCTTTCCAAACTCTAACTTGCGTTGAAATAACTCAATTGGTCTGTAAGTGATATATGTTAATGAGATTTATTATGCCGTATTGGGTATTGTAAACAAACTATGCATAATTCATGATTCATTTACACAGCCCAGCTAAAAATGAACTGCAGTTTTTTTGGAGAAGTGAAGTGTTTTTGGGATTTTTCTAAAATTTCTCTAGTCTTTCTGTAGTGCAATCTCAACTATAAAATCACTTCAGTTATTTTGTAGTTAATTAAAAGTGATTTTGCAGTAATTTATTTTAAAAATTCTGTGCGCTATTAACTTTGAAAACACTGTAGTTTTTATAAAGTCATTTTATAATCAAAAATTAAAAAAATATATAAGACGTTATAACCGTAGAATCACTGCAGTGAATTTGAAGTTATTATCCAACCATTAATTTAGAAGTACATTTCCGATGCATCTCTCGTATAACTGTAGTTATTGTCCGATAAATTCACAGAATTTAATCGGAGAAAAATAATTTCAAATATGCTTCAAAATCGAACTAGGGATTTCTCATCCCATCGAGCCACTTCCGTAGTAAAAAAATTTATTAGTTCCTACTTTGTTTTGTTGCTTGGAAATTACAAGTTTTAATACATTAAAATCCATTTCTTTTTTTTTTTATTCAGACATGGGCGTCCCTATCTATGCTTCCTTCCCCCTAACTTAAAATTCTTAGTTCCTTTATTATTTTAGGCTAAGAGAAAAAAAATTTAATTTCACTAAGTTACATTTCGAAATCCAGTGAGGGGTAGTGACTACCTGTGCCCCCTGCATACAACGGAAATTTCTTAGTTTCTTTATTTTAAGTTACTCTAAACGAATAAATTTTGCGAGGTTTATCAAAATCAGCGAAAAAATATATTAAGTTTCAAAAGTTATGAGGGACAATGGGCCTTTCACTCACCAGCCCCTTAATGCGAAATTTTTTCTTACTTTTTTTGTAAATTTCTTGAAAATTATACATTTTACTATGCTTTTGAAAATATCAGAAAAGAAAAATTTTGTTAATGTATATATATATATATATATTAATTTAGGAAGGAGCAAATACTTTCTTCTACTTTCCTCCCCCTAACAAAGAATCCTTATTTCTTATATTTTAAGCTAAAGAAAAAGATTGAATTTTAGTATTTTTTCAAAAATCGGAGAAAAAAATTAGTTAAATTTCAAAATCGAGTGAGGAAAAATGGCTCAGCTATTCCCCCACCCCCCACGGAAAATTCTTCTTTTCTTTATTTAAATCATACTAAAAGAATATATTTTATTATGCTTTTGTAAATTGGAGGAAAAATTGCTAATTAAATTTCAAAATCCAGGGATGGGCAATGAGTCTACAACTCCCTCCTTAATTGAAAATTTCTTTTTCTTTATTTCTAAGTTACTCGAAAAATTTACATTAGGTTTTTGAAAAAAAAAAAAAAAAAAAAAAAGAAGAGGCAATTTTATTTAATTAAATTTTAAAATCCAACGAGCTCCTCTGCTTCCTGTCCCCATACATCTCCATCTTCATAACTGAAAATTACTTGCAATTAATTTACTATTACTTCATTTTGAAATCGACATACAAATATTTGAATCATCAAATAATTTTTTAAATCGCTCTTTAAAATTGTTATTCGATCTAAACTTAATGAATCGTAGAAAGAAAAAAAAAATACTTCATCAGTTAATTGATGTGTATTTTCTAATTATGTATTCATTTTAAAAGCACATCAAAGTTTCTTATTTCATGCAAATATTAAATTATTAAAAGTGTTTAAAATTATTTTACAAGTCATAAATATATTGAAAAATCTAGTCATTTTTTATATTAAAATTTAAAAAAAATCAGAAATTTCCCTTTGTAAAAAATAATTTACCAAAGAAAAAAAAGAAGAAAATTAAATTAATGTTTCTATTTTATTTTTAGGTAAAAATGTAGATAAGTTAACAATCAAATATATCTACATAACCATTAAAAATATATGCTACATTAAAAAATAAAAACGACATAATATGAGTCCTTATTCTAATTCAAAGTTATTAATTATGAACTTCTTATTTTATAAAATAAATTTTTCCTTTTTACAAATACATATTTCTTAAATTAACGCATTTAATTACATTATAATTCCTAAAAAAATAAATTATCAGAAAAACCTCTAAAATTCGTTTATTTTTTTTAATTTGCAAGAAAGATTCAGAAATATTCCCCATTTAAAAAACTCACTACCCCCAAAAAAAGAATATATATATATATATATATATATATATATATATATATATATATATATATATATATATATATATATATATATATATATATATATATATATATATATATATATATATATATTATTTTTATTTAATTTTTAAATTAAAAAATGTTTATAAATAACAAATTATTATTCTAACACAATATTATATTCTTATTTTATAAAATTAATTTTTCCTTTTTACAAATATGTTTCTTAAATTAACACATTTAATAACATTATAATTCCTAAAAAAATTATATTATCAGAAAAACCTCTAAAATTCGTTTTTTTTTTTTTAATTTGCAAGAAAGATTCAGAAATATTCCCTATTAAAAAAAAATTATTTAATTTTTAAATAAAAAAATGTTTATAAATAACGAATTATTATTCTAACACAATAATAAAAAATATGTTTTACCTTATCATTAAACGACATAAAATGAATTTTTATTCTAAGTAAAAAATATTAATTACCGACCCATAATTTATTAAAGTAAGTACTTCCATGTCAAAAATATGTATTTTGTAAAATTACCACAACGCATGTAATTACATTATAATTAATAATAAAAAAAATATTTTCGCAATTAGCCTAAAAATAAAATTATTTTATTAAATATTTACTGATTTTTAAATTCAGAAGAAAAACCAATTCATTTGCTTTAGCTAATTCGCTAATGTATTTGTTTAATTCATTAAATATTAAATAGTTTTTAAAATACACGCCCATATAAACGAATTACAATAAACATATAAATAATAAAATAAAAGCACTTTAAAACATCCAATTTTTCTGCCTGCCATTCAGCTTTTGCCCCAAATAACCTTTAATTGAAATGCCTCCCATTTATACCTCGCACAACACTAACCACACAAGTCTCACCCAGCTAGAAAAAGTTTATAAAAAAAGTGTAAAAAAAAAGTGCACAAAAAGTGAGCGTATTTGGCACCTCTGCTTATACACAAAAAGTACAAACCAAATTGTGGACAAAAAGTGTATACGTAAATTTTTCACTTTTTATGCACAATCAGAGGTGCCAAATACGCTCACTTTTTATGCACTTATTTTTTTATACTATTTTTGTATACCTAAATTGTTCACTTTTTATGCACAATCAGAGGCGCCAAACACGCTCTTTTTTTGTGCACTTATTTTTTTATATTTTTTTTGTATACCTAAATTGTACACTTTTTATGCACAGAGGTGCCAAATACGCTCAGATTTTGTGCGCATTTTTTTGTACACTTCTTTGCATACTGAATAGCCCTAAATTGTATACATTATGTGAATAATTGGAAATGCCAAATACACTGATTTTGTGCACTTTTCCTTTTACATACCAAATAGTCTTACACTGTACACTTTTTATACATAATCAGAGGTGCAAAGAAAAAATGTACGCAGGTTTTTTTTCTGCTAAATAATTAAAATCTGCAGAAATTAAAACATATCTATAAAAATGCATATAAATTTTAGTGTGAACAAAAGCATACATTAAGTAAATAAACCTGCAATGAAAATTGAAATATCATAAAAAATGCTCAGTCAAATAATTATTTCAAATCTACAGGGGAAAAAAAATCATTTGGCAGAAAATTTTGAAAAGGACGTGACAATTGATTTTACTTTAGTTATCAAATGATAATTCTGTGTGTGCTTGTTAAAATGCAAAACATAGCAAAAAAAAAAAAAAAAAAAAAAAAAAAAAAAAAAATGCAAGTAAAAAATTTGTAAAGGATGCTTCTATTTGTTTAACATTAGATTTTAAGAGTTGTCACATAACTAGTTGTAGGCTCATCAGGATAATTCCAAAAAATCCCCACCAAATCATCTAACAGCTGCAGGTAGATCTAGATTTTGAAGGTACTAACTACTAATTTTATCAACAAAAACTAAATCAAGATTAGGCATAATCCTAGCTTAACAATTTTATCTGGTCATATTTCCTTTTTTTTCCCCCAACTCTATTATTGCTGTAAAATCCTGATTGTAAGCATCCTTTCATACTTTCAAGAGTTTTCTCGCTGTTGCTCGCCAATGTGTCGAATTGCGATTAAATTTTCAATTTGGCGAGTAAACAAGCAATTAGGTTCGCCAAACTGCTAGTGCTCAATTTTTGCTTTTTCTTTTTCGTTTTTTCATACATATGCATATACAGTAGACTCCCTCAAATCCGCACAGCATGGGACCAGGGGTTGTGCGAATTTTAGAATTTTTCGGATTTCTGGTCATTGCTTTGTTTACATTTTTTAAACAGTAGTTTGAATGTAATTAATAGTGCATTCGCAACTATAATGAATGCTTACAATATAATAAAATATTAAAATAAGTAATGAACTAAAAATAATAAAAATTTAGATAATTTTTTAAATGATTAAAGTTCTAATAGCAAAGGTCAAGTTAATAATTAATAGTGTATGATTAAATATTCATTATAAAGATTAATATTCTTCCAAAATTATTCAACAAAACTTGCCTCATAAATGTAAATTACTAATTCACATAAAAATCATAAAATAAGGATTTTTTTTTCAAGTTTAGCCAAGCTTAATAACCAAAATATCTTGATAATGCATAATATACTTGGTAAGAAGATTGTAATTACCAGTAATATCAGCAATATCTTGAATTTTTTCAAAAAAAAAAAAAAAAAAATTTCTTTATGAAAAAAACATGAATAGAGTATTAAGAAAATTACAAATTAAAAAATATATGAAATTGATACAAAACTAAGAAAAAATCACATTTTGTCCCAATATCCAAACTGAAATTTTCATTGTTTACATCCATAAAATATTTTAGAGAGTTGCAGATTTCTGGTTTGTGGATTTTAGGAAGTCTACTGTATGTATATATATATATATAATATATACATATTTTTCATATTTGTAGCGCATAGTTGAAACTAGATTAATAACAATCACTGTCACAGTTTGAGCTACACGGCGAATCTATTTTGCTAATACTTTTTTCATTTGGCGAATGTATTTTATTTTTAATTCGCCAAATTACTAATGTTGGTCAAATGTCAGCGAGAACACTGCTTTCAAGCATTTTTTATTTTCCACACTCACATATAAGCCCCCCCCCCCCCCACCACACATACACCTCTTTTGTGGTAAAAAAATATTTAAAAATCTAAGTGTTAAACTGTGTGTTTAACACTTAGTATAACACTTTCATAACAAGTACTCACTGGAAACTTTTAAAATTATATATTGCTATCAGATAGTAATATCATATTTGCTCATAGGCCACAATAAAAACTGTTGAATGTAAACATGCAATTATTTCATTTATTTTACCTATTACATGTATATTTATAGAAATTTATCAAAATATTTGATCTACATTCATTGACTTAGTGAGAACTTGAACTAGTTCATACACAGGGTGCATAAAAGTGCTTATTTTTTAGTATTCCTATTTCTGAATTTTCCTTATACTGTTAAAGGAATGAAAACCCTGTATAAAAATGAAAAACAATAGTATATACTGATTACAGCACTGAAGTGTAATAAATATTATTTTTAATGCATGTTGCTGATATTCAATTTCTGTTCTTGGAGATGCATACAATCCTCTCAAATATTATTTTTTTACTTTGCTTTTAATGAAAAAAAAAAAAAATCCCAAAAGGGACCTTTTTTTTTAAGAATGACCCATATGCATATATTTAAAGTAGCACTCCGGTTATCCAAAAATTGACTTAAAACCAAAAGATCTTAAAATTCCAAGTCCTTTTTAAATGTAAAAAATTTTACTATCAACACTATTTTTACCGATGTCAATTGACACCTTTCAACATATTTTGATTTATGATTACTGTTTTAGTTGTAAGTTTTGCACCAAAACAATTCCGAATCTTTTTTAATACATTGAAATTTGTTTTAATTAGCTTTAAAAATTAGAAGCAAAAATCAGAACTTTGAAAGGTGCTTTTGGACACTAGTAGAAATAGTGTTAAAAAAAACATGTTTTTTTTATAAAATAAACAGAGTTAACTTACTCATTTGGTCAATTCCATAATTTTGAGCACTTTATTATATATATATATATGTAAAATACTTCATTATTTTACATAATATGTTGCGATTTTCTTTTGATTTCCAACTTTGTATGGTTTCAATGCTGATTTATTGCGCCACCTTTTAAATAACAACACATTTGTTGTTGCATCTTCTTGTACTTCAATATATCAAAGTGACACATTTTTGATCTCAGTAGCTTCATTGTGTGTAATCCTGTTCCACATCTAACACATAATCTGTAATACGTTACAACATTTTTATTACAGCACTGTACTAACTATCAAGCTTTTCACTATAAGCTTCACAGTTATTAAAAAAATCCTATGGAACGCCGGTTATCCAAAACAACTTATGGAACACCGGTTAATCGAAAATGCTTTGGTCCCATACTTTTAAGATAAAGAATCATGGGTGCAAGTTTGAAATTTTGCCAAGACTGAAAATATTTTGAATTCCCCCCCTCCTAACTGGGTCTGAGTGAACACCTACACACACACACATAGCTTGCATTTTTACCCACAACCCTATGATGAAATCCCCCCCCCCCGATCTTTAGCCAAAATTTGCTACTTTTGACAAAAATTCAGACTTGGTACAGCCTCAGAAAAAAAAAGCTGAAGTTTCAAGGACATTTGACAAAATTAGCACTTTTCTGTGATTTTTTAACAAAATTAGTGTTTTTTGTGAACTTTTTACAAAAATCGCACTTTTTTCCACTGTCTTTTCATTGAAATTTGCATTTATCCATGATCCTTTAGAGATATTCATAGTTTTTCTCACCCTTTTTTGACAAAATTCAGATATTTTCCATGATCTTTTGAGAAAATTTGCATATTTACTGCAATCCTTCGTCAAAACTCGTGTATTTTCCACGATCTTTCTTCAAAAATTTCGTATTTTTTGCTACGTTTTGTCAAAATACACTTTTTTCTGTGATCTTTCGAAAAAACTCTCGTATTTTCTATGATACAGAAAAATTTGGGTATTTTTTGTGATCTTGAGGAAAAATTTGGATATTTACTGCGATCCTTTGGAAAAATTCACATATTTTCTGCAATCTTTTGGCAAAATTCGCATATTTCTTCTGATCTTTTGACAAACTCTATATATTTTCCTCATTTTTTTGACAAAATTAGAACATTTCTTTGATCTTTTGAGAAAATTAGAGTATTCTCCATAATCTTTCCACAAAAAGTACAGTATTTTACCACGATCTTCGACAAAAAGTAGAGTATTTTTCACGATTATCTTAGAAAATTAGAGTATTTTCGTAATCCTTTAACAAAAGCCGCGACGTTTTCCATAATCCTTTGACCGAAATCACGCTTTTCTGAAATCCTACGATGGAAAAAGTTACCTCCCGCATTCCTTTGAAGAAAATACTTTTTTTCCAGGATCGTTTGACAAATTTGTAGGTTTTTTGCATGGTTGCATTGGTTTATAGCTATTGCAGGTGACGTGCCCGGGCAGGGATCGAACTGGAGATTCCACGGCCAGAAAGCGAGCGTCTTATTTGCCGAGCAAAAGGCTAGCTCGATCGCTTCCTGCGAGAAACTCATTTTATTGACTGCACAAGATGGCCGCCACACTATAAAAATTTTGAGAATTTTCTTGATTGCCTTTGTAAAAATTGCGAATTCTCGATCGCCTTTGTAAAAATCGATAATTTTGTCGACAAGACTCAAAAAATCATAAATTTTGTCAATCGGCTTCGTAAAAATCTTATTTTTGTTGTCAAACAAGAAAAAAATCGATAATTTTGTTGATCGGCAGTGGAAAAGCTGTGAATTTTACCTGTCGTGTGAAAAAAAATTGCAAATTTCATCAATTGGCTTTGTAAAAGTCACGAATTATGTCGATAGCTTTGTAAAACTTGAGATTTTCATCAATCGGTTTCGTAAAAATCATAAATTTTATTGATTAGGTGCAGAAAAATTGTGAATTTTGGCAACTGTCTTTGTAAAAATCACGAATTTTGTTGATAAGTGCAGAAAAATTGCGAATTTTCGCGATCGCCTTTGTAAAAATCGATAATTTTGTCGACCAGATTCGAAAAATCACAAATTTCATAGATTGCCTTCGTAAAAATCGCACATTTTGTCGATTTATTTCGTAAAAATCTTATTTTTGTTGTCAAACAAGAAAAAATCAATAATTTTGTTGATCGGCAGTGGAAAAGCTGTGAATTTTACCTGTCGTGTGAAAAAAAATTGCAAATTTCATCAATTGGCTTTGTAAAAGTCACGAATTATGTCGATAGCTTTGTAAAACTTGAAATTTTCATCAATCGGTTTCGTAAAAATCATAAATTTTATTGATTAAGTGCAGAAAAATTGTGAATTTTGGCAACTGTCTTTGTAAAAATCACGAATTATGTTGATAAGTGCAGAAAAATTGTGAATTTTCGCGATCGCCTTTGTAAAAATCGATAATTTTTCGACCAGACTCGAAAAATCACAAATTTCATAGATTGCCTTCGTAAAAATCGCACATTTTGTCGATTTATTTCGTAAAAATCTTATTTTTGTTGTCAAACAAGAAAAAAATCGATAATTTTGTTGATCGGCTGTGGAAAAGCTGTGAATTTTACCTGTCGTGTGAAAAAAAATTGCAAATTTCATCAATAGGCTTTGTAAAAGTCACGAATTATGTCGATAGCTTTGTAAAACTTGAGATTTTCATCAATCGGTTTCTTAAAAATCATAAATTTTATTGATTAGGTGCAGAAAAATTGTGAATTTTGGCAACTGTCTTTGTAAAAATCACGAATTTTGTTGATAAGTGCAGAAAAATTGTGAATTTTCGCGATCGCCTATTTGTAAAAATCGATAATTTTGTCGACCAGACTCGAAAAATCACAAATTTCATAGATTGCCTTCGTAAAAATCGCACATTTTGTCGATTTATTTCGTAAAAATCTTATTTTTGTTGTCAAACAAGAAAAAAATCGATAATTTTGTTGATCGGCTGTGGAAAAGCTGTGAATTTTACCTGTCGTGTGAAAAAAAATTGCAAATTTCATCAATTGGCTTTGTAAAAGTCACGAATTATGTCGATAGCTTTGTAAAACTTGAGATTTTCATCAATCGGTTTCGTAAAAATCATAAATTTTATTGATTAGGTGCAGAAAAATTGTGAATTTTGGCAACTGTCTTTGTAAAAATCACGAATTTTGTTGATAAGTGCAGAAAAATTGCGAATTTTCGCGATCGCCTTTGTAAAAATCGATAATTTTGTCGACCAGACTCGAAAAATCACAAATTTCATAGATTGCCTTCGTAAAAATCGCACATTTTGTCGATTTATTTCGTAAAAATCTTATTTTTGTTGTCAAACAAGAAAAAATCAATAATTTTGTTGATCGGCTGTGGAAAAGTTGCGAATTTTACTGATCATGTGAAAAAAAAATGAAAATTTCATCGATTGGCTTTTTAAAAGTCATGAATTTTGTCGATTGCATTGTAAAAATCGTGATTTTCATTAATCGGTTTCATAAAAATCAGAAATTTTATTGATCAGATGCAGAAAAATTGTGAATTTTGGCAACTGTCTTTGTAAAAATCACGAATTTTGTTGATTGGTGCAGAAAAATTGCGAATTTTTTTAATCGGCTTTGTAAAAATTGATAATTTTGTTGACCAGACTCGAAAAATCATAAATTCCATTGATCAGCTTCATAAAAATCGCACATTTTGTCAATTTTTTTTGTAAAAATCTTATTTTTGTTGTCAAAGAAGAAAAAATTCTGTTGATTGCTTTGTAAAAATCGTGGTTTTTGTCAATCGGTTTCATAAAAATCCAAAATTTTATTGGTCATACGAAGAAAAATTGCCACTTTTGGCAACTGTCTTTGTAAAAATCATGAATTTTTTTTATCATGAATATTTTTACAATTGAAGCATTTATTAATCAAAAAGTCACTTACCTGTGGTGTATTTAGTCCTAATTTTTTAAATGTTTATTAACAATATTAACTTTCTGATATAGTAAGTAATAAAAACTAAACATGACATGAAGCAAAATAAAGGTTTAATGATAAAGAATCTGCAAAAAAGAAAAAATCTGTGATGCCCATCTCACGTCCCTTTTAGCTCACAAAACACTTATAATTTAAGGGGGAATTAATTTTTATTTTTCATAAGAATTTCCATTTGTTTTCAAAAACAATCTAAGCATGTAGTAAATGTAAAATAATCAGCAAATTAAATTAATATCAATGATTAAATTAATATCAATGAATAAATTAACATCAACAATTAAATTAATAATGTGTGGTTGTTATTACAAACAATAACCGCTGATAATTCGGAAGCTAAAAATAGAGCTGTCTAATTCGGAAAGATTTTCAAGTCGCTGCAAATTCATCAACTTGCAGCAAAAGGCGAAATTTTTTTTCGATCCCGACCGATTCTACAGGGTTTGCCTGTGCTTACAAATGACTGTGTCATTTGAAACTTTCACAGAGATACTTGTGAAAAATTAACTTTGGTATAAGCGCTATAATTTAAATTAGAAATAATAAAAATAAAAAACGACGGGACACGCGGTATCCGTTACGTTCGTTTCTCTAGCTAACTTCGCGGTCGAGTGACGTCACATGTAAACACACCAGCTCCAAGTCTCTGAGTTGAGAAGTATTAATGCTTCTGGTTCCTGGTGTTGGAAAGATCGCTATAGCTGTACATGCAAGAATAATAAATTAATTAATAATTATTAAACAGGATTCGTCTGATTTTTGAAAGCGCAAGTAATTTTCATAATAATTGGAAGCTACACCTGATAAGGGAAAAGGGCAAATTGTAAGCTCGTTGAAAAAGTGGAGTTTTTGCGCGCGTGTTGTGAGCATGGGTGTGTGTGGGGGGGGGGGCACTTTACTTCCCCCGATTTTGAAACTTAATTATTTAATTTTTTTTAATTTTGAAAAACTTCGTAAAATTTATTCTTTTCGAGAAATTTAAAATAAAAGAGGAAGTAAGAAATTTTCTGATAGGGGGATGAAAGCATGTGAGAGCAATTGCCCCCCCCCTTCTTTTTAAAATTTGATTAATTAAATTTTTTTTCTCTTATTTTGAAATTCGTAGTCGAATTTACTATTTTCGAGAAACTTAAAAAAAAAAAAGAAAAAAATTAAAAATTTTGCAATGGGGGAAGGGGGCATAGAATGGCTTTTGCCCCTCTCTCGATTTTGAAATTTAACTAAGTTTTGTTTTTCTCCAATTTTGAAAAACACAGCAAAATTTATTCTTTCTAGGGGTAGGCACATTTTGTCCTTAACAGGATTTTGAAATTTAATTAACTATTTTTTTTTTTCGTTTTGAAATGCCCAATAAAATATGTTTTTTTTTCAAGTAATTTAAAATTAAACGATTTTTATGGGGAAGAGGTCATATGAGAGTCATTGCCCCTTTCTTAAGTTTGATTTAAATATTATTTAGTCTAAAATACAATTGAATTTTATTTTTGAATGATTTTGCAAAACATAGTAAAATTATGTCTTTTCGAGAAATTTAAAATAAAAGAGAAATTATATATTTCCGTAAAGTTAGAGGGTTTTACTAAAAACATTACCCCTCCCCTAAGTTTAAAAATTTATAATTAATCAAAATTTCTATTTTTTCTTATTTTTAACACATTCGCTGCCGATCACGCGCCAGCGCGTGATATGGCGCCAACGTTAAAAGGCCGCTCACGCGCCAGCGCGTGATGTGAGGTGATGTCAAATAGCCAGTCAAGCGCTGGTACGGGAAAATCTTTCACTGATTATTTCTTATAAAAAATAAATCGGCTTCCGGGAAAACCCCACTTCTGCAGTGCGGCATTAACGGTCATCACATCTTCAAGTAAGCGGCAGCGAATGTGTTAAAAGATAGAATTTATTTTTGTTAAGCAACTTAAAATATAAGATAATCTCAAAGAAGTTTCCGGTAATGAAGCGAGGGGGGTAGTTTCATTACCCCTATTTCTGGATTTTAAAATTTAAATAATTAAATTTGTTTTTCTTCAAATTTGATAAGCATACTAAAGTGTATTTCATTTGTTTACCTTAAAATTAAAATCGAACTGAGAATTTTCTTTTATTGAGAAAGGGCCCACAACCTCATGATTTTGAAATTTAATTAACTCATTTTATTTTGGCATATTAAGACATAATCCAATTTATTCCTTCCGATCGAATGCAAGTTAAATACGACATTTGTTTACCTTGGAAAATTTTCACCAATTTAGAAAAGGCACCACGCATGGATATAATAATCCCTGTAATGAAAAAATCTAATTTTCACATCCATAAAAAATAGTACATAATATTTGCAAAATTGGAATCTTTGATTTAAAAAAAAAAAAAAAAAAAAAAAAAAAAAAAAAAAAAAAAAAAAAGTTGCAAAATTTTTGCACACACGGAATATTTATTTACTTTATGCAAAAAAAGGGCACCGTTTTTGATAACTTATAATGTTCACTTTTTTGTATACATAAAACATGAAAATATTTTTCACAAAAAGTACATACTTTTCGGAGTATTCAAAAATATTCACTTTTTGTGTACAAATTGTGTACAATCTAAACTTTTTTGCAAACAAAATGTAAACTTTTTTTAGCTGGGCAACGGGCAAGTGGTCAACGCGTGTCTCTCCTGTACCTGGGATCGTCAGTTCGAGTACAACTGTTTCCACAGTCAAAATCTGCACTGTTAAAAATTTCATTGTCAAAAAACGGTCATTTGAACGGCAGCATTCTGTCCGGCATTTTGACCGTATTTCGAGATAACGGTTACTTAACCGTATTCTACATATATTGTCATATGACTGTAAAAAATATATATATATTGTCATTTGACCGTATTATACATATATTGTCATATGACTGTAAAAATATATATATATTGTCATTTGACCGTATTATACATATATTGTCATATGACCGTAAATATATATATTGTCATTTGGCCGTAGTTGTATAAAATGGTCATTTGACCGTAACTCAATGAAACGGTCACTTGACCGTAATTGCACGAAATGGTCATTTGACTGTAATTGTATAAAATGATCATTTGACCATAATTGTATAAAATGGTCATTTGACCATAATTGTATGAAATGGTCATTTGACCGTAATTGTATGAAATGGTCATTTGATTGTAATTGTATAAAATGATCATTTGACCATAATTGTATAAAATGGTCATTTGACCATAATTGTATGAAATGGTCATTTGACCGTAATTGTATGAAATGGTCATTTGACTGTAATTGTATGAAATGGTCATTTGACTGTAATTGTATGAAATGGTCATTTGACTGTAATTGTATAAGATGGTCATTTGACCGTGAAATATACATTCTATGGTTTTTGGACCGTATTATAATTTTATTAACATATGACTGTAAAATATGTATGTACGGTCATTTGACTGCATTATGGTTGTATTAATATATGACCATAAAATATATAGGGTGTTTCTGAATTCGATCGTCGAATTCAGAGGGGTGATAGTAGGCATCAAGAGGATGAAACATTGCCATAGAACATAGATGGTTGCAAACCACATTGAAAGAAATACACAAAAGTAGTTATGAAGGGTGTTACATTGAGTGGAACAAATAATAAGCAGATAAACATTTATTTGACCTAAGCAGGATTATAATGCATTACAGTTTGACATCAGAAGGACATGACGGAATTGTTTGAAATTGAACCCACAAAGGTAATTGCACAGTAGACATCTACAAAAGGATTGCTGTGCAATGACATTTGCACATGTAATTTTGAACAATAGTAGTAAAAATGCCTTGTCATGTCGAATCATGTCCTGATGTCGAATTGTCATGCATTATATTGCTGCTGAGGTCAAATAAATGTTTTTCTATTTATTTGTTCTACTCAACACACACTTCACAACTATTTTTGTGATTTTATCTAACTCAGCGTGGTTTGAAATCATCTCATATACCATGAAAAATTTTCATCCCATGATGCCTATCAACCCTATGATTTTGTCGCCCAAATTCGGCAACATCTTGCATATTTTATAAGCATATACTAATAAACCCATAATAAAATCAAATGATCATGCATAGATATTTTACAGTCACATGTTAAAAAAAATCATAATACAGTTAAATAACCACAATAACTCCTCTGAATTTGTCAGTCAAATTCAAAAGCACCCTGGACATGTTCGGTCTTTTGATTATAATTTTTGATAAGTTATTTAATCATATTTTCAGCTTGTTATATACGCTTAATACACATATATATGAATATTTGACCTTATTAAAAATCAAATAATCAAAAGATTGTATATATATATCTCACAGTCATAAAACGATAAATTAAAAACGTATGTAATAAATGAGAATTAAAAATTCTGATTTTATGTTACAAGAATATCAGAAGTACATGTAAAATTATATCAAATTGCTTTCATTCTTTACTAATGTATGGATATACAATCTTAAAAAAGTAAAACAAATAAATAGCAGTTCTTGTACAATAAATAATATATTAAAAAATGTAAAAAGATTAGTATGTAATACTGATTATGCCTAACCAGGAACCAACTTTTTGTTTGGCCATATAACAAATAATTCATTACTGCACTAGATTAAATTTTTTTAATCATGCAATATAGATTATTATACATGTATAACATAAGTTTCTTTTTATATTATATTATCTATACGTATTAAACAAGAATTTCAATGTATTTTTTAAAAATCATATATTTTCAAAGAACAAAATTTAATATTGACCAAAATTTTACAATTACTTCCAAGATTCTTATTTAATTGAATTTTTCATTTTCTCTCAATATACAAATCTATCTACTTTGAGTTAAATGTTTGAAACTGCCACTGCCTAACAAATCAAACTTTTGTGATTTTTTAAAAATGGAAAAATAGTGTTTTGTTATTCTTGCAAAACTTAGTATGTATTTTAAAATGTAGAGCACTAATAACACACTTTTAGAAATACTGTATGTAGTTAACTTAAAATAGATTTTTTACAATATCATTATATAAATCAATTAATCACTGAGAAGTTTACTACAGTATGTTGGGGTTTTAATCCTTTTTTTTTTTTTTTTTTTTTTTTTTTTCTCAATTATAAATTTGTGAAACTTTCATTTTCCAAAGCATTTTTTGTGATATTTGAAGCTACATTAGAAAATTTACACAATCATTTAATAAATTTTAGAAGAATTTTGCTAAGTAAAATTATTTAAATTTGAATGCATAGGGATACTGTGCAATATCAAATGTTTTATTTGTATTTTACAGAAACAAGAAATGCACAACTGAAACCTCTTACAACTGAAATATAAAAATATTTCCAAACTTAGACTGCCCCCTTTCTCCTCTTTTCTTTCAATGCCAAAATAGCTAAAAAGATGAAAATGGAGAAAAAAAAAATCATCCTTTTAGAAATGCTTTTGTTTTTTGCAACCAATAATGTAATGTAAGTATAATTCATTTTAAATTGTATTATTACAATCAATATACAAAATGAATCTTAGAACAAGTTATTTTAATAGTGATTTAAAGTGCCATTAGGAAGTAAAGAATTAATGAAATTATAAAAAAATTACTGCAGAATAAGTTATGAATATTTAGATTTTGAGTTGATGTACAAAGAATACACATGTTACTATACTTGTGTTTTTTAAAACATATTTCCTATATATATTTTATAAAACCAAAATTTTTGTAGCAAATTTAATACAACTGCAAAAAACTGAAGACAATATCGAAATATTCAAAATTTATTCTCTAAATGACTTATATAGTTGCAGCACCGTCACTGATTATCTGAAATATATGAATTTACATTTAGTATTTAAGTGGAATACTTAATGGGCCTTCACAAACAAATATGTAGAAGTTTAATAAACAATAAAAACATGTATAAATTGCATGTATAAATTTTATTTTCAAAATAAAAATTAAAAAGATTAATAAATTAAAATGAACGATAAATTTATGAATTTTCACAATTGTCAACAAACAATATTTAACAAAACTTCTACATATTAACCACTGACAGTTAAAATGCAATAAAAATACTGCTGCATGTGTATTTAGAAAAAATATAGTTAAAAGTTAAGATTATTGTTTTAATCTACTAAAATCAACAAAAATTATTATGAATTAGAAATAATCAAAAAACAATCAATTAAAATACAGAAATATATTTATTACAATAAATAAATTACATTATATTATAATACATAATTATATTAATACATATAAATTTCTTTTCATAATTTGTTTTTTGATAGAATAATGCATTGGTTGGCCATGTTTACAATATAAATAGCTGTGCCAATTGGTTTGCTGTACTTTGTTCCACACACAGGATTAAGCAACATTGAGTACCTTAAAGAAAAGTTAAATGCATTAAACTTAGCCATAATATAATAATACTTGGATAAAATACATTCAAATAAATTCTCAAAACAAAATTGACTTGTGGAAAGTTTTATAAAATCATCCTCAGGCTATAAATTATTTTTAAAAAAATCTGACCACAAGGTTGGTGATTTTTCATGTTTCTGTTTATGACAAGTTTAAATTGTGATGTCAAAAAGTTCTTGTGAACGACCACATCAAAAACCCAAATACTTCATTGATTTGAAAAATTCCACTTTGATCCAAACAAAAAATATACAATATGAGCTAAAAAAAGCTCACTGTTTTATTTAAAAAGCAACTGAGATAATAAAAAAAGATGTTATAAGTTGAAAATACAACCCAAAAGTAAAAAGAAGTTTTAAATAAAATGTATATTTTTAACTTGTAACTTATCTCTTTTTATTTTAGTCACTTTTTCAGTAAGACTGAGTTTTTGAAAGTTTATATTGTATATCTCCTGTTCACAATTAATGTCACACAATAACAACCTTACACATAATTTTTAAAATTCACTATTTAATGTACATCAATAATTAATACATACACACAGTAAATATAGTATCTTTAAATGCAACTGTTTAAAAGAATGAAATTTTTATTTATTTTATTTTTTTGGGGGGGGGGGGGAGGGGATAAAATTGTGCTTTTCTAAAAAGTACACATTAAATTCACATGAACAGCACATTTTTTCTCTTACTTAACATCTTTTTAATTTCATTATTACTTTTAGGAGCTTAGTTTTTTTCCGTAAGAAAATAAATGTAGAAAAGTGCAAATACTTTTAATGTAGGTACATATAACAAGATACTATGCATCAATTTTACTGTAGCCTATACAATAAACATTCATTAAAATTGAAAAAAAAAATGTTCTATATCTTGAAAATTTATTTTTTTTGATTTAAAAGAAAATAACAAAATTCAAACAAAACTTTTGATTTTTTAAAAATAAATATCAATTTTCTATAACTTCAGATTATTTATTTACCAGTTTAGTAAGCAATAAATTAGTATACCTTATACATTACATGCATTAGTAATGCTTAAACATCGTGTTTTTTCATGTCTTGAAGTTAATCCGCATTCATCATTCCCCCCCCCCTCTCCCCAACACCCTTAGAAAAACAATGGAATGAGGTTATAATGTAGTTAAATTCTCACACAAAAAAAAGGGTAATGAAGAATTTTATTTCATGTTTCTTTAGAAAACCCTCATGGTATGAGTAAAATATGCATTTTAAATTTTCATTATCAGTAATAATTATAAATATTATTGTTGAAATTGTTTTTAAAGTGTTGAGAGCAATGCCTGTTTGCATGTTCAATGTAATTCTTTTGTAGATTAAAATATTTTTTTCAAATATTTTACCTCACCTGGCCTTACATTTTATCGCTTCACTGTTTTACACTACATTTCAGAATAATATGGATAATTGTAAAAGCCAAAGATTTGTATTTTCATTCCTCCCTGTTTTAAAAGATCTATAAGTTGTATGTATGTTATCATCATGCTCTACTGCGTTTTGTCAGCATGTCAATGCTGAAGACATTCCAATCATATGTAAATCTGTTTAGAGATAGTTATTAGTCCATACTTTTTGCTAACAGATATCAATGTGTACCTGCTTTCAACATAACTGATATCAAAATCAAAGTATTTGGGAATGAAAACAAAAATTAGATAAATTTTTATTAAAATGTTGAGGAATTATCAGGGTTGGCACGGTTTAAACCATAGTTTATAACCAACTGTGTTCCCCCCCCCCTTAAAAAAAAAAAAGAAAGAAATTTAATGACATTCTCTTTTTCCTTTATAATTTATGTGTTTCAGATTAATGCTTATAAGTAATTTCTACTTTTAACACTTTATTAGCAATAAGCCTTGGATAAAGTGGGTCTAGGTCATTTTTTTATGTATAAGATCAAAATCCGTATGCATTGGTGAACATATCTATTACTCAAAAGAGAAGGCTTAAAACATGTGAAATGTTTTTAAAAAAATAGATTAAAATATTTAATAGTTAGTAGAAAATATTTTAATTTTTAAAAAATGCAGATTATTTAAAGCAATTAATACATAACAGGATGATCTTTAAGATTTTGCCCAAACTGTACAAGAAATTTTTTCTTGATTAAGGAGATTATCATGAAGAATTAAAATCAAAATATATGAAGTCGAATAAGAGAGTATTCGAAGATTTGTTGCTATTTATAGCATTCTAATCATATTTTTCCCCCCCTTCTGTTATCAGCTAATCTAATGACTAAAAATGTTGATTTCAAATAATCACTCAAAAGAAGAAAAAAAAATCTCCAAGAAGTATTTGAAATTTATTATTTTAATAACTGCGTAAAAGAATATTTATCAAATTACATCCAAATGTTTATTATTTAGTACACAAAAGACAGTTTATAAATTTGAAAAATCTGGTATGAATTCAACACTGCTAAACTATTGATTTAAATCAAATTTAAAAAAAAACTCATTAAAATCATGTTAATAAAAATTTAAATTAGCAAATCATGTTGTAATTACTATGTATCTTAGGTAAAATGTCAAATATGTAAAAATGATAATTTTTAAGCATAAGTACCAGATTTCTTGTTATGAAGACATCAGAATGGCAGGCATCCGAAAAGTATAGGACATCAATAAACTTTAAATTAAGATGCAGCAAAGAACTTTAATTAAACCCTGAAAGGAAATAGATGAACAATTAAAAGCAAATACATGAACAGCCTGATAATGGGCTGGTACATATAATATAATGTTATCAATTTAGGGAAGAGGGGGGGGGGGAGTTAGGCTGGCGCATACCTTAAGATATCTCTAGAGAAGAAGGGGATTTGTCTTTTTATATCATCATGTTTGATCCAAACCAAAAATTTATCTTTTTATTTGTGACTTGTTATTTACATCAAAATTTCAAAATAGTCTGTAATCTGTTTTTACCAGAATACAAAGTAATTAAATCTTCAAATGACTGCTCTTTGTGGGTGTCTTTCTAAGGGAACCTAACCCGTATTTATGCAAGGTTCAAAGAAAACCACAAAAACTCTGAACGGTTAGGCCAATGGCCGAGATTGGGTTCGAACCCAGCACCTTTCGTCTACCAGTTGAGAGGTCAGAACCTCTAGGCTACTGGTGGGGCCAGCACAGCTTGGGACCAGAGATTGTGCAGATTTTAGAATTTTGCAAATTTCTGATCATTACTTTGTTTAAATTTTTTAAACAGTAATTTGAATGTAATTAATAATGCAATCCAAACTATAACGAATACTTACAATATAATAAAATAAGTAATAAAATAAAATAAAAAAATAGATAAATTTTAAAGTGATTAAAATATTGAAAGCAAAGGTCAAGTTAATAATCAATAATGTATGATTGAATATTCATTGTAAAGAAGAAATCTATTTTTCCTAAATGATTCAATGAAGCTTATCTCAAAGGTACATTAGTAATTCACATCAAAATCATAAAATAAGGAGGTTTTATTTCAGGTTTAGCCAGACTTAATAACCAAAAAAGCTTGATTAATACATAAATATATTTGGTAAGAAGATTGTAATTAGCAGTGATATTAGCAATATCTTGAATATTTTCAAGACTAAATTTATTCTTTCTTCATGAAAACACATGGATTCAGTAATATTAACAGAAAATACACATTAAAATAGGGATGCACAACCTGTGGCCCGCGGGCCAAAAGTGGCCCCTGAAGGGTTAAGGTGTGGCCCGCGAGCTTCATCAATTTACAACTGGAAATAATTGCAATTTTGTTCATGGCTCGTAGAAAAAAATCGTAAATTTCGTCAATTTACCGCGGAAATATATAAAATTTCATCACTTAAGAATCGCAAATTTCGTTAATCAAGGGCGGAAAAAGGTGAATTTTGTCAATGAGGCAAGGAAAAATCGCTAGTTTTGCTCATCAGAAATGAAAAAATCGTGAATTCTTTCCATGAGGCTCGAAAAAAAGAGAAAATTTTTCCCGATATGGCGCTGAAGAATCGCAAGTCTTTTCGATCAGGCATGGAAAAATCGCAAATTTTATTGATCGGGGGCGAAAAAACACACATTTCTTTAATAGGGCAAGAAAAAATCGTCACTTTTGTTGATGCTCGAAAAAAATGTAAATTAAATTCACCGGTTGCAAAAAAAATAGCATATTTTTTCAATTTATCTCGTGGAAAAAACGCGAATTTCGTGATCCGGCAAGAAAAAAACGCAAATTTTGTTGATAAGGCATGGAAGAATCGCGGATTTAGCAATGACACTCGGAAAATCTGACAATTTCGCTGATCGGCTGAGAAACAATCATGAATTTCGTCAGTTTATAAAGAGAAAAAAAATCGCGAGTTTCATCTTGCCGCGTAAAAAAATGCAGATTTGGCAAAATTTAGTAAAAAAACGCAAGTTACATCGATAGAGTATGGTAAAATCCGTATTTCGTCAATTAAGGTTGGAAAAAGCGCAAATTTCTTCAATTGGACATTGAAAAATCGTGCGTTTTATTTATCGGATTCCTAAAAATCGCAAATTTCGTTCCATGAAGACGGGAATAATACCAATTTCTTTCATCACACACGGAAAAATTAGCTAATTATGTCGATCAGGCTATAACAAAATTACAGATTTGTGGATTTAGTTTCATAAAAATTGTAAATTTCGTCGATTATGTAAAGGAAAATCGAGAATTTGATCGATCCGTTTTGAAAAAATCGCGAATTTCATCAATCAGCTTCGTAAAAATCATAAATTTTAATGATCAAGTTCGGAAACATCACGAAATTTGTCGATCGACTTCTTAAAAATCGCGAATTTTGTCGATCAGGCGCCGAAAAATCGCAAGTTTCTTTGATCAACTTTGTAAAAATCGCGAATTTTGTCGGTAGGCTTTATAAATATCGCGAAATTCATTGGTCGGCTTCTTAAAAATCTCAAATTTCGTCGATCAGCTTCGTAAAACACGAATGTCGCCGATCGGCTTAAAGAAAGCGCGAATTTTATTGTTCGATCACAGAAAGCTCGTAAATTTTCTCGATCGGTTTCATAAAAATCGCGAATCTCGTTGATCAGGTGCGAAAAAATTTCAATTTTCGTCGATTATGTTCATAAAAATCGCGAATTTGGTCGATCAGGTGACAAAAAATTGAAAACATCGCCGATCAGGGGGGAAAAAAATCAAGAATTTTGCCGATCGGGTGAGGAAAAATCACAGATTGTGTCGATCGTTTTTCTAAAAATGATGAATTTTGTCGATCTGCTTCGTAAAAATCATGAATTTTCCTGATCAATTTCGTAAAAATTGCGAGTTTTGTTGATCATGCGAGGAAAGATCGTGAATTTTCTCATTGACTTCATAAAAAATGCGAATTTTGTCTACTGGTTTCGTAAAATTGCAAATCTGGTAAATCAGGCGTGGGAAAATTATAAATTTCATTGATCGAACACAGAAAATCAGGAATTTCGTTGATCCGGCAAGGAAAAACTTTTTTGATTGGCTCCTTATTTCTCCTTTGTCCATAAAGTTCACATTTTTTGGTACCAGCCATTTATGCTTGTTTTTTAGTACTTTTAGTAAAACAAAAATTCCTTTCCCAAAAAAAAGTCAAAGAATATTTTTACATTTTGAAAATAATCCTTGCTATGTTTGTTATATATAAAAACGTAAAAGCTACGAATATATCCTTACCAATTGAATTGGATATTTTGACCTGATAAGTGAATTTAAATTTGTGCCCCCCCTCCCCTCACATACACACTTCTTTATGAAACTATAATTTTATCCATGTTATTGATGTGGCCCTCGACCACCCAGATATGTTTGTAAGTGGCCCTTCTCTTGAAAAGGTTGTGCACCCCTACATTAAAATATACATAGAATTGGTATAAATTAAAAAAATTTAAATTCTCTCTCTGTATGTGAACTGAATGTTTCATTTCTTACATCCATAAATTATGTGCGGATTTTAGGATTGCGGATTTGAGGGAGTCTACTGTAATGGACAATGCAGAAACATTGATTCAAAGATTAAGATGCCAGAGGGGAAATGTGAATGCCAAACACATAATATTGCTATGATTCTTGTTTAATTTTTTAGGCATGTGCCTAATTAAGTTAAAGACTGATATATTTCTTAAAGTTTTTTTTTCAAAGGCTATAAATAATAATGTATTAAAGAATATGCTTATTTTTTTTACAAGAGGACGAGAGGGAAGTGTTACAAAATGACCAAAAATATGCATTGTAATAAAATATTTTTTATGAAATAAAAAAAGGCTTTTTAAACAGTTAAACTGCAGTTACATAGACTTTATGTTTAATTAGCATTAATTTTTTGCCCCCCCCCCTTTTTCTTTCTTTTTTTTATACGCATATATTTTATTTTTAAAACGCTGTTACTGTATCAAAATTCCAAAACAGAGATTTTTCACTTAAACAATATTCTTATATTATACTATCTCAAATGATGCAGGTAAGATTTTAATCATGTTTGGCACTAGACAGTGCTTAACTGAAATATTGACAACAAAACTTTTAGATCATTAAATATTCTTTTGGCTGTTCTCTTAATAATAATTTTAAAAATATTTTATTTTGAGTGATATTCTAATCTTTTGTACAAACATTTATTTTTTTCTGGAGGGAGGGGGGGGGGGAGGTCATTAACTTTTCCCTAGGAAAATGACTGATTTCTAAAGTGAAAGCAATTCCAAGTACAATTAAGTTACATAAACATAAGGGAATTAGAAATCAACTAATTTCAATCTGATAAAAATCTTGTAAAATGATAAAAAAATTGTACAAAAATTTTAATCCCTTTATCAAGTAAACCTAAATTTAATGACAGATTTTGTACAAACACAAATATATCTATTTTGATGATTCTCTTTTTCCTGCATCAAAATATACATTTTTAAAGAAAAAGAGTGGTCAGCAAATACTGATTCAGTAGAGTCATTCATTTTAATTACTTTTTTAAAGATAGTTTTCTCAATATACAAAATCTTTGAAAATTTTATTAAAAAAAAAAAAAAAAAAAGAAAGAAAGAAAGAAACCTTTTGCATTCAGAATAGAAGACTGCAAATGTGCAGTCTGTGTTTCAATATTTCAAACTACACATAATAAAAACTAAAAGTAATATTGATGCATTATTCACATCAACTAAATTTATATACAGATGTTATGCAATAATTTCAACTAAATTATACCTAAAACCTAAGCAATTAAAAAACAGGCATTACTGTTGGCTACATTTGGCAAGCAAAACTGGTTTTGATTAAAATTGCTCTGTTTATTTGATATGATGTCAAAATGTTTCAATCAAAATACCTTTAATTGAGCCTGTTCTGAATTCCAAGATCAATAATTTTAAACACAAACAGGCCATGGTTTTCATTTCTATATGCAGAAAATCTCAAATTTATTACAAGTTACCACCATACTTTATTATATTATAAGTATTAATTTTATTATTTCAGTGGTGAAATGATATCTTTTGATTTGTTTATTTTAATTGTAATTTTTAAAGTTTTAAATATAAAAAATATAGTTTTAATGTATTAAAAAAAAAGATTTAAGATTTTTTAAATTTTAAAATTTCAAATAATGAAGGATTGTAAATATCACAATATTTAAAAAAATAATGATAATAATCCAGCAATTTTTTAAATAGCCAATTTACTGCTATAATAAATTAGTGTTTATACTAGAAAGAAAAAGGGCACTATCGCAAGAGAAAATATATTATTGACTTTAATGAAGAAGAAAAATGTGGGAAAATATGCAATAAACATTAATTTTGAATGATTTTATGACATAAAAATAAAAAAAATACAAATAAATTACAAGGTGATTGAATAATTTCATTTTTTCCCCCTAAAGAAATAAGAAAATTCAATCTTTTTTGCAAGACTGTAAGAACACAGGTTTAGAAATACTATGAAATGGAGAAACTTTTATTAGAAATCTCTGGATACAACTAGTGATGCATTTTACGACTTTTAAAAAGGGCAGGGTGCAATTTGTAAATTTGATAAAGGATGGTTGGCTACTCCTTCAAAAATGAACACTAAATAAATATTTTCAAGCAAAGATAAAATTAAAAAGAAACATACTGCATTCAACTAGAAAAATGTCAAACAATATTCAAAAAATAAATTTTTTTTTTACTAAGAACAAAATTAAAAATAAAAACTATTTGCTTTATACATTTAAAACAAAATATAGGATTCACGCAGGGTTGGAAAAAAACCAGGTTTTTTTGAAAAAAACCGAAAAAACCGGTTTTTTTGGTTTAAACCAGGTTTTTTTGGTTTAAACCGGGGTTTTTTAAAACATCCTTTTTTATTACATATACATGCATATTTATTGATAAAAATAGACATTGTTGAATTATAAGTAGTATAAAATCATTTAAAAATAATTTAAATTAAATAATTATAGTTAATTATGTAGAAAATTTAAAATAATCATATTTTAATTTAAATAGATATTAGTAAAGTTCAAGCAATAAGCTACTCTACACAGTGAAACATTGATGTTTTGGAAATGTTTATATATAATCTTTTTATTACTTATAATAAACATTTGATGTAGTTTGATGAATATAATTCTTTTCTACAATTAAAAAAAAAAAAAAAATTGAGATTGTTCTTGGGGGTTTTGTGTTTTGAGAGACAATTTGAAATCAACATTTATGGTCATTGGATTTAGCAGATAACTGAGGGGAAAAAATAATTTGTTATTATTAAAATACTATAACTAGCCCCCAATTTTTGAATACTCATTCAACTTCATATTTTGATTTTAATTCTTAAAGATAATCTGCCCGATAAAAAAAAAATTTCTTTTATACTTTCACCAAAATCTTAAAGATTATCCAGTTATGTAGCTCCATACTCAATAGCATTGTGCATGTTATGATAGATTGCTTTAAATAATCTGCATTTTTAAATGAAAATATTTTATACTAAATATGGAATATTTTTAATCCATTTTATCTCTGATCAGTTCACATATTCTAAGATTTTTCTTTAAAGCAATGTAATATGTTCACCAATGCATACTGAATTTCATCCTATACATAAAAAATAACCTAGAATCACTATATTTAATACTTTTTGCTGAAATAAAGTGTTAAACGTAGAAAATATTTATATCCAATAATTTGTAAGTCTTAAATTGCGAAGAAAAACGAGAAAATATCATTAGATTTTTTTGAAAAAAACCAATTGGTTTTTTTGAGAAAAAAACCAATTGGTTTAAACCGTGGTTTAAACCATGGTTAAAACCAATTGGTTTAAACCGTGCCAACCCTGGGATTCAGTATGAAACATTAAAAAATCAGAAATAAAAAATCAGAAATAAAAAATAGTTTATTATTTAAAGAAAAAGTTAACATAAATGTAATCTTGCCACATTTTATTTTCTACAATGCTATACAGTTTAAACTTAAATTCAACTAAATCAAAACCAAAAAAGATTATTTTCTAATAAAGCTGTATGTAACTAATTACCTAAATTAGACAGTAAAAAATTCACTGCCAGAAACAAAAATTCCTTATCTACAGTATGACATAGTCAACAACAATTCAAAAATTCCTTAACACTTTTTTTAACTGAAAACATAAAAAATATCTTGCAGCATGAGAGATTGAAAATAAATATAAAATATAGAAACTATGAAACATCTTTTCGAAAGTAAACATCAGATATATAAAACATAAAAAAAAAAAAAAATTGATATTTAAAAAATAAATGAACAGCAGACTTCCTCAAATCCACAAGCACCTAAAATCCATACATCCTCACTGATGTAAACAATGACATTTTAAGTTCAGATGTAGGGACAAAATTACAAATTTTTTTAGTTTTATAGCATTCTGTAGTATGTACTTCAATATGTTATTCTTGATATTATTATGGAACTTGCAGTTTTTCATGAAAGAAGAATAATTCTATTTTTGAAAGAAATCGAGATATTTCTGATATTACTGTAACATTTTTGCCAAATATATTCATATATTATATACATTAGCATTATATAAAGCTTTTTTTTTTTTCTTAATAATAAAAAATTTATACATTGCATTACTTATTTATATATTTTAATAGAGCGAGTACAGCTCTTTCAATCTGATACAATTCTTAATTTTCCTAAAATTTTTGGACGTCCTTAAACTAATACTGAAAATTTCAAGCCTCCCCCCCCTTTCTTTCACACACAGAAAAAAATAATATCCATATAGGGTAGTTGTGCCGTAAATGGACACTTTTATGGAATTTCTTTAAAAGCTATGCTTTGACTATCTCAACAGTTTATTATTCTCAAGCATACAAATTATTATTATTTTATGAAATAGATTTTTAAATAGTTTTTATTTTTGGTAATTTTTCAGCAACAGTAAGCAATAATCATAACATACTGCAAAAATAAAGTATGAAGAAATAATAGGCATTGTTTAGTCCCATATTCTTTTTCTGCTGAAATTGCTGCTTCCATGCATAAACGTAATATTGTTAAAGAAATAATCATTGAAAATTTATTTTAACAGTAATCTGGAAATTTGAGACTAACCTGGAAATATCAGTGAATTTTAAAATGTTTAAAGGACCTTTCACAAAATAATTTATCTTAAAACAGGACCCTCCGCAAAACACTTTATACCAATTCAGAATTATTCGTTTCTTAAATAGACCTTTCTCAGAAATTTTCCTCTTTGAATTGAACTTTTCAAAATTTAGTCATTTAAAATTAAAATCTGGACTGTAAATAAGCAGTTCAAGTCCACAAAAAGCATATTACTTAGCTCACATGAAAAATCTGAACCTGAAGACTTGATAGTTTAAAATTTACAAATTATGACTAGAATTTTCACAAATGTAAGAAAAATTTCTGAATTTCACAAAAATAGGACCTTGTGACAAAAGTCAGGACATATCCGGAAAATTATAACATTTATAATATATTCATTTACTTCAAAATGTAAATAAATTGAATTGACAATTTTTAATTGCCATCCATGACTATCTTGTTTTTTTTTTTTTTTTTTTTTTTTTCTTCTTCAGGCAAGCAGTGTTTGTAAATTTTATATTCGACACATCATACATTATCAACCTACAATTCTTGTTTGATTGTGTAGCTATCTGATACTAGACAACTTGTGCCTTATAAAGCTTTGATTAATTGCTATAGTGAGGGGGTTTGGAAACATTTTGGAACTTACAATTTCTTTAATTATTGTTAGGTACAAATGTACCAATGTTTACATTTAGATCCGCTAGATGGCTGTACTGAGCCAGCGTTAGATATTCTGATATTCATGTCACTATGTAAAAGCTTCTGTAGATATTATTATTTTTACATAGTCATAAAGATAAAAGAAGGATATTCAATAATTATAAAATAGCTATTGCATATTATGTTTCTAAATTGTTCAGAGATTAAAAAGTGAATCACCTTACCCTCTATATATCGAAATTTTAGTTTGTGTCAAACAAAATTGATTTTCTTACTTTTATGAAAAGTGTCCCACAACACCCCACTCGCCCTTTACTTTTTAAATTTATATTTATACTATTGCAGGGCTCATTGATATATATCATCATATATGAAGTAGACGACCTCAAATTCTCACAACTTGGGATCAGTCGTTGTGTGAATTTTAGAATTTTGCAGATTTCTGGTCATTGCTTTGTTTACAATTTTAAACAGCAACTTGAATGTAATAACACAATGCAAATTATAAAAAATGCTTGCAATATAGTAAAACATTAAAACTAATAAGTAATAAACTGAAAAGTAGGAAAATTTTCAAAATGATTAAATTTATAAAAGGTCAAATAAATATTAATGTGTATGCCTAATAAACATGATGCAATTTCCTTGTCAATTCAATGAAACTTTCTTCATGAAGACAATAAAAGCATAAAGTGAAGTAATGTTGCTTCAGGTTTAGCTATTACAATTTTTATTAAATATGTAAGTGACTGTTTATTTAGTTTTAAAAATTATTTTCACCCACATATGGGCAAAGTTAATTTTACTTGAAAAAAAAAAAAAAAAAAAAAAAAAAAAAAAATCAATTTACCAAATTTTTTATCAATTATCATTTTTTTTTTTCACATATTTTTTCGTATTTTAGTGCAACATTACTCTGAAAATCTCATTGCGATTATATTTGCTAAAATTTATAAATATTTAATTATTTATTTGGACTATTACGCTCAAAACAAAAAATCGCCTTGGCGAAGGAGAGTAAAGTACATTTCACCCGATCGGGTGAACAGAATTTAAACGCATCTCGATGTTACATATTCGAATTCATTTTTTAAATTTCGCATTTTAATCCACCAACATGAAAGTAAACATGATAAGCCTTAAAATAACCAGCAAAATAACTTACTTGAATGATGAAATTTCTCCTGCTTCGTTTCGTACAAGATTGACGATGAAATGAATTTCGCGCTCGCGCCGCCATCGTAAATAAACACAACCGCGCAAACAACTTTTCAGATGTTGCCAGATTCTTAAACTGAATGAGAAACGTTTTGATTGGTTAGAAGAGAAGTAACATTATGTAAAATAGCATTCGTTTGAGCGTATTTAGGTATAACAGCTAAAAGGGGATTTTTTTACTATTGGTCGAACGAAATCGTTGTAAATTAATCGTGTTTAACAAATTTTCTAGAAAAATGGTAAAGTGAATATCAAATATGCAGTCAACGCGTCATTATTTAACGAAAATTTTTAACAGTGTGCCTTTGAAATGTTAAAAAGCAAGCATACCAGTATGGTTAATAGATGGCGCCAGCAGAGCCAATTTTTTGGGGTGGGAGGGACATTTAACTTCAAATTCACTACAGAAAATATGTAGTTATGAACTACACATTTACTGTAGTGATTTTGTAGTTGTTGACTTCGAAAAAACTGCAGTGATTTGTGCCAAATCACCACAGTTTCGCAACTGCATTTTCTTTGCAGTTTCACTGGTGTTCATTTTTAGCTGGGAGACACTCAAAATTATTCCATTACATTATGTTCTGTGAGGATAACTATATATGTAGCATCTATATTCGTCATCTGGAATGTTCTTTTATCTGTCCGCACAAAATAGCGCAAAAACTACCCAACAGAATGTTCTGAATTATAATATATATACTCGTTGCAGAATTTTCGTTACTCATTTAAAATTTTATGAAAAGCGAATCAAAGCTTAAAAGGATATTAATAAGTGTTTTCTTCATTCTGTTAAAACCTATCATGTGTGACTAATTCAATGATATCCAATGATAGGTGATGATTCTAGGTTGTCATAATGATTATGGCTCATTTAAGATGGAGGTAGTATTATTTCCCTATTACAATGAATTTAATATACATAATCGCAATAAATTTTCTATTTAGGTGTTTTTTCAAAAGAGTGCAACAGCTATTTCACCAAGTTTTCAATGTTTATACTACAAATAATCTTTGTTCTAAAGAATAAACCATTTCCGCAATTTTTTTTACAACATACATAAAACTCTACTAAAGAACTTTTAAAAAAGAATCAGCATTTCTTAGAATATAACAATTTTTTTTAAATAGCAAAATTGATTAATTTTTAACAGTAACAAAAAAACTATTAAAACGTTTCACTTTGTTCTAAAATATGATGCGCAAAATAGTCTTTAAATTAGATGATAACAAGTTGGAAATTGCACGTGAAGCGTAGCAAATGAGGTGCGTTCGTATGATAACGAAGTTTTAAAATATTCAGAACTTGCTGATGTAGTAGAGCATACTTTGGATACAGTATAGTGGTCTAAATCTTTGTGTTCCTGTAAATATGCAGGAAGAAATTTTTATAATATTTCATTAACGTATATCTTATTCATAAAATGTGAAGTAGTTTAATATAATTAAAACACGCCCCAAACAATTTTTCCCCATATAACATTATTTAGTGGAATACATTTGTGTGGCCCTTTAATTTAATAATAAATATTCTTTGCATCACAGATTGTGCAAAATGTATTTTTACTACATATTTCATAGATTCATGTCAATTCTATTATGCTCAAATGAGTGTAACATCACTAAAATGCATTTGAAACTTTTTTTTCCCCCATTGACCGTAATGTGACGGAATCCTTTTGATTGTCCCTGTAATTGATCTATCCATCCGATTTTCATAAAATTTGAAATGACTCGACAAAATTATGTAAAAACTATACGTTTTAAATTTCAAACGATTAAAATGAATTTGAAACTTTTTCCCACATTGACCGTAATGTAATGGAATGCTTTTGATTGTCTCTGTAATTAATCTATGCATCCGATTTTCATAACATTTGAAAAGACTCGTCAAAATTATGTAATAAATATGCGTTTTAAATTTCAAACGATTAAAATACATTTGAAACTTTTTTCCCCATTCACCGTAATGTAACGGAATCATTTTGATTGTCCTTGTAATTGATCTATCCATCCCATTTTCATAAAATTTGCAATGACTCGACAAAATTATGTAATAATTATGTATTTTAAATTTCAAACGATTCGGTTGGGTAGTTATTGCGTTGTTATATGCGGACAGATGGACAGATAGACGGACAGACAGATAGACGGATAGACGGACGGAATGAGTGACAACAATAAGTGCTACGTATTTACATAATTACGTACGCACCTAAAAAGTAATTTATTTCGAGAAAATACAGCTTTCTTAATTGTAAAATCGTCTGCAAAACTCGTATGCTGCTGGCCCAGTTTCAAACTCTGCTATTATATAAAAAATATTTATTATTTCCATGCCAACATTTCATTGAAATCACACCGACTGAGTCCAAAATCGGGCTTCATGTCAAGTACACAGGTCAAATGTATGTTGTTTAATAAAAAAAAATAAACAAAAGCTCAAAATCGGGCCTTAAGAGCAAGATTGCATTGTCAGACGAAACTCACTCCACAGCCTTAACATCCTTATTTTGCTTCAGTACCAAGTGACGTCAATATCCATCTCAACACAGCACCTAGCGCTCTCAGCGCCATCTCTTGTTTGTAATTCGAACTAAAATCCAGAATCGTAGGAAAAAACTTTTGACCTTTTAGATGACTCTCATGCAAGAATTTTTTAAATATCTGAAAAAGTTTGCAAGTTATTGATTTTTAAAATCGTTCAGTCCTTTTCAGGACGCCCGGTATATATAGCTCTTAAAGATTAAAGTGCATCTGCGGATCCAGAGTCTCATACCATAATAAAACTTAAGTCAAACAAAAAAACTTTAAAAGAGATAAAATTCGAAGAAGAAAAACAAAATAAAAAGCTGTGAATATCATCAGCGGTGGGCAGTTTTAAAAGCACAAAAATATATCTGAATGAATATGAAAAAAACTATTATATGTAGTGGCAGTGGGTTACGATGTGAAACAATCAAATGTGCAAAAACGTTTGATATCATAAAACGCCCAACACTGGACCCGAAGCCACAGTAAACAGTACAAAACAAAACCACTGATGAGATTCACAGCTTTTTTATTTTGTTTTTCTTGTTTGAATTTTATCTCCTTTAAAACCCACTATATATATAAAAGATACCATAAATAGGAAAAAAATTCATAATGAATAATCGAAATGAAGAGATCAAAGTATTTGGGGCTTGACAATTCTGCCTTGATCTGCAAAATTCCGTTTGTATTCATTTAATTATTTTATTTATTTTTTCCACCATGTTTGAATGTGGTATTTTTCTATTAAATTGAATGAATGGTTCATATATTGTAATGCAAGTAGTGGTTATATATATATATATATATCTACAGGGTGATTCTAATTTTTTTTTTTTTTTTTTTTACAATAAAAGAGGGTGATAGTACACATCAAGACAAACAATATTAAATACGAGACCAAGTGTCCAAAATCTTTTCCAAAATAGATAACCGCCATTGAAATTTAGGGACCAAAATTTCAAATAAACATAAATAAAGGAAAAATCGGTCGACTGATTTGCGGTTTTCACTAAAATTATTCTTTATGTCGGCCTTTTCTTGAAATTAAATTATAAAGATAAATTTCAAAAAATGCCGATAGAGGGCGCTATAGACTTTGGAGTAAAGAACAATTATTTTTGGCCGGTAATTTTTGCATCGCATTAAATGTTTTCGTAAGCTTAGACTCAAACTTAAATTTTGAGCTCAAAATCTGAATAGTTGGGAGTGGTTAAGTAACACAAACTTAGCTGTATTCAGAGCGTTCAAATTTCGAATAATTATAAAAAAACCCGAAAAATTGGTCGAGTAATTTGTGGTTTTCACTAAAACTATTCTTTATTTAGGTATTTTCGTGAAAATAAATTATATAGATAAATTTCAAAAAATGCCGATAGAGGGCGCTTTAGACTTTGGAGTAACGAACAACTCTTTTTTGGCGTTATTTTTTTCATCTTATTAAATGCTTTCGTAAGCTTAGACTTGAACTTAAACTTTGAGCTCAAAATCTGAATAGCTGGGAGTGGTTAAGTAGACAAACTTAGCTGTGTTCAGAGGATTCAAATTTCAAATGATTGTAAAAAACGGAAAAATTGGTCGATTCATTTGCGGTTTTCGCTAAAACTCTTTTTTAAATAACCGATTTCTTGAAAATAAATTTTAAAGATAAATTTCACAAAATGCCGATAGAGAATGAGCGCCTTAGAGATGCGCCTTAGAATTTGGAGTAGCGTACAACTATTTTTACCTGTTATTTTTTTTATTTCATTAAATGCTTTCAAATGCATAGACTTAAATTTTGGGCTCAAATTCTGAATCTTTGGGAGTGTTTAGGTAGCGAAAAATTGCATTGTGTTCGAGGAGGAAGGAGGGTTAAGTTTCAACTCCTGAACACACTTCAGTTTGTGCTTCTTAACACCTCATAACGATTCAGAATTTGAGCTCAAAATTTAAGTTTAAATCTAAGCTTCCGAAAACATTTAAAAAGCTTTTGCAAGTATTTAATTAGAGCCAAAAAATAATGGTTAAAATAGTTGTTCGTTACTCCAAAGTCTAAAGCGTCCTATATCGGCATTTTTTGTAATTTATCTTTAAAATTTATTTTCAAGAAGATACTGACTTAAAGATTAGTTTTATTTTAAACCGCAAACGAATCGACCAATTTTTCCATTTTCTATAATTATTTGAGATTTGAACCTCCCCTCCCCCTTAAACACAGTTCAGTTTGTGCTACTTAATCACTCCCTACTATTCAGATTTTGAGCTCAAAATTTAAGTCTAAGCTTCCGAAAACATTTAATGAGATGCAAAAAATAACGGCAAAAATAGTTGTTCGTTACTCCAAAGTCTAAAGCGCCCTCTGTCGACAGTTTTTGAAATTTATCTTTATAATTTATTTTTAAGAAAATATCAACATAAAGAATAGTTTTAGTGAAAACCACAAATCAATGAACCAATTTTTCCGGTTTTTTTTAAATCATTTGAAATTTGAAACCTCTGTACACAGGTCAATTTTTGCTGTTTAACTACTCCCAGCTTTCAGATTTTGAACTCCAAATTTAAGTTTGACTTTATGCTTACGAAAACACTTAATGAGATGCAAAAATTACCGGCAAAAATAGTTGTTCGTTACTTCAAAGTTTAAAGCGCCCTCTATCAGCATTTATTGAAATTTATTTTTATAATTTAATTTCAAGAAAAGGCCGGCATAAAGAATAATTTTAGTGAAAATCGCAAATCAATCGACCAATTTTTCCGTTTCTTATGTTTATTTGAAATTTTGGTCCCCAAACTTTAATGGCGGCTATCTCCCTTGGAAATTATTTTGGACCCTTGGTCTCCTATTTAATATTGCTTGTCTTGATGTGTACTATCAACCCTCTTTTATTGTAAAAAAATTTAGAATCACCCTGTATATATTAATTGGGGGGGGGGGGTAATTTCAAATTTTTTTAGTTTTTATTTTTTTTTAATTTATTTAATACATGTACAAACTTAAGATTCTTTCATTTATTTTTTAGAACCATACGGGAAAAAAAACCCTTAAAAAATTAACATATTAAAAACATTAAAATATAATCTAATACAATTGCTTTATCTACCTTTTTTATAAACGTTTTTCTGCTAAAGAAATATTTTTTTATGGGGGAAAAGTTTTTTTTTTTCTAATTTACGATTCGATTACGGACACTTTTAATATAAGAAAATAATCTGAAAAATATTTTACAACTTAAAGAAATACTAGTGTATATATTTTTTTCTTTCTTTAATAAATTTACTGGTCCTTCTTTTATTTCATGTGTATTTTTTAAATGTATGTGGCGATTCATTTTAGAAAAATGCTATGTATTTATTTTTTGTTTCAGTTTATAATAATACTGGGTTGTCTATTAACAACAAATGAAATAAATTTCAGTACTTGAAATTAAATTAATATGAAACTAAAGAAATAATCAAAGCAACTCTTGTTACATGTATACATTTTTTAGACATAATAATATTTATATTTTCAGAAATATATTCATAGTTCTGTTTTCTTTCATAAACTGTCTTTCATATATTCTGAATTCTACATAATCATGAATATAAAAGGAATCATAAGACTTAGAATTTTCCATCGCTTATAACATGGAAAATAAAAAAGATAGTAACCAAATATTCTTTTTTTAATAAATGTTTTTTAAATCCTAAACAAAAAGAAAACTATTTTTATATTTTTACAGAATAATATTCTTACGGAATGTATAACTTGCTACATATAGTTAAAATTACCACTATAAAATCAAATTATTATTTAATTTAATCTCCATTGCTCCATTGGGAATTCCCCATTGTTTCTACCACGAAAAATTAGAATGTAATAAACGATTTTTGTTTTTAACATATATTTTTTATCCTAAACATAAAGAAAAATACTTCAATAGGATATTTTATGGAATATACAGGGTGATTCAAAATAAGGTGGACAAATTGATATGACAAATCAAGCATACGACAAGGATAAAAAATCGCATAGGAACATAGGGTCGCAAACTATTTATTGCGTCACAAACACAGGGTGCTTCATTCTAGCTATACCCGGTTTGAAAGTAATAATTTCGAGGAAAATAAAAATATTGTAATGAAAATGCAACGATATGTACCTTATTTTGTGTGAAATGTGATAACGTTACGAAAAGATCTGGAAAAACATATAGCTCAAGCAATTGACGATACCGTATAAACTGATTATCACAGTCCAAAATGTGAGGGGCCAAGTACATATTACTGGTGCGTATAATGCAAACTTCTACCACTTTTGTTTGGTGTTATCACATTTAAAACAAAGATGAGAATGTCTTTTAAATGTTTTATTATAATATAATTCAGTTTTCTGAGATTTATTACCGTCAACCCAAATTGAGTTATGATGAAACACCCTGTATTTGCGACTCAATAAGTGGTTTGTGGCTCCATGTTCCTGTGTGATTTTTTAACCTTGTCGTATGACTGCTTTGTCACAACAATTTGTCCACGTTATTTTGAATCACCCTGTATAACTTTGCTATATAAAGTAAAAATTACCATTATAAAGTCAAATTTTTATTTAATTTAACTGAAAAAAATACATCTAGAATTTTTTTTTATATGATGCTAAAATATTCAATATCATAGATTAATACTAATTGCAGACATTTAAAAAGTTAATTAACAACTATAATTTGTCTTAGAATAATGAAGCAAATGTAATTATGCTTTATTTGATTACATTTGATATTTTCTGTATACTTTGTGCTATCTATAATTACTAGAAACAAAAAATATTTTCCCCAATTAATTATGAGCAGGTATGCTGGTTTAATCTTTCTTTCCTCATCATCCCCAACATCCCTAAGGAGGAGGAACCCCCCCCCCCCCCTTTTTTATAGACACGGAACAAATCGCACACTTTGATCCGAAATTTTTTTTTCCTAATGTGAAGCATAATTGTTTAAAAAAAAAGAGCAGTAACTGTAAATGCTAGGAATCGATACCTTCACTTAATAATATGTGTAACGATTATGATTATGTCAAAGGAAAAAAAAAGGTTATTGTTAAAATAAAAAACTAGTTGCTTATGAGGCAAAATGATTTAAACAAGTGATTAATCAAATTTGAAACCAGTGTTAAGAGTAAAACATTTCAAATTATCTGCTAAAAATACGATGTACTTTTTTAAAAATCAATTCCAGGTAATAATATTCGGATACAGTAATTGTTTTTTTATCTTTTCTAATTTATGATTATATAACACACATACCACTTATGATTAATGCAAATATTTAATTTAGATATCATTTTACTTCAGGTGTACTATTTATTACAAAATTTCAAAACAATAATAATACAGGTATTGTAAAAATGGAATTAGGAAATACAATCTTCTAAAATTTAATTAAAATGCTTGTCGAGTCATTCTGTCACACATGTGGCAGCTTTTCTACATATTATTTTTTTTATCAATTCTATCATATCCTCAAAATAAAACAAACAATGTGAATATAAAAAATATATGATTTTCTGTGTTATCTAAAATTTTAAATTCCTATTTTAATAACTTATAAGTTAATATGTGTTTGAGAAGTTTATAACTTTTTACATAAATTGAAACATATTAAATTGTCATTTTACGTCATATGTAGGATAGTTTTTGAACGTATTACAGCTCTTTTAAGACTGTTATTATGTCCTAAAGCTAAAACAGCTATTCTTATATAATTTTTTTTTACATTTTTATTATGTATCCATTTGAGTTAAAAGATATCAATGTGACATTCCGGATGTTTTGTCCGTTTCTTCATGTAATATCCTTTACAATCTTTTCCGTTTTAAGCAATATTATCTTCTTTTTATTTCCTTTTTTTAGTATACAATTTATACTCAATCGCTGAAAACTATAAAACCACATCTGTGGCTGCTTTAGTAAAATTTAAATAATTGGTATTGATATTATGCATTTTTTAATGTGTGTTTGAAGTTTGAGGGATTCTCTCCCTCTCTCTGAATGTGTGTGTGTCCGTGTGCTCTTTTATGAAGCAACTTCTGAGCCAACTGCAACAGTATTTCGCAGGAAGAAAGTTGTTTTGCTAAAATCTTTGACCATTACAAAGCCTCTAGAAAAATTTCTAGGCCTTTTTTTTTTCTGGGGGGGGGGGGTTCTTTTGCGGTGAATCTAAAATTACTAAAAGTGACCTGGTTCAAATCGTTTTGCCCATTATAGCGAATGTTATTATTTCACTAATGTTTATTAGGAATTGTTTGTACTAGTTTTAATATATTGTGATAGTTATACATTGGTAGTTCTTTGACATTTACGTAAATCTTTCGACACTTGTGAAATGAACAAGCCTAAAGCGTCATAGCAAAATATTGAATACTTTGTCTTTTGCTATTATTTATTTATTTATTTATGCACTAGTTATTGTTTTATCGTTATCTTCATTAATTTTTCAAAATCATTATATGAATAAGAAAATTATAATATAAACCTAATTCAGATTTTAATCTAAATTAGTAATTCTTTTTTTTTCTTTAAAAAAATTCTGCTAATTTCGCATATTTCACATGTGTGTTTCACTCTTACTAGGGAACTGCAAGAAGTGTAATTCACTGATTTTAACGAAAGTGGTATCGTTGGAAGGATATCATTATGAGGAGTGAAAAACTCAATAAAACTACCCGTCGGAAACGAGTCGTTTTCGAGATATCTGACAATTTATGTAACGTAGCTAGTACATACTGACATGGAAATCGCAAAAATAATTAGTTTAGATTATGACAAAGGTGGTATTGTTGGAAAGATCTTATAGTGAGGAGTAAAAAATTTAAGAGGACTACCATCGGAAATGAGTCGTTTTCGAGATATCCAATAATTTAAGCCACGTAGCTAGTGATATCGTTGGAAAAATATCCTTTTGAGAAGTAAAAAACTGAATGGAGTTACCCATCGAAAATAAATCGTTTTTGAGATATCAGACAATTTATGTAACTTAATGCAGTTTCCCATTAAGTGTGCATAAGCTACGTGATACAAATTGTCGGATATGTTGAAAACGTTTCATTTCCAACAGGTGATTCTTTTGAATTTTTTTATCCTCACGATGATATCTTTTAAGCAACACCACATTCGTTAAAATCGAGACCAACATTTTTTGCGGTTTCCCAGTAAGTGTTCACTAGCAACGTGATATAAATTGTCGGATATCTCGAAAACGGCTCATTTTCGACGGGTAGTTCCTTTGAGTTTTTTACACCTCACAATGAGATTTTTCCAACAATACCAATTTCATCAAAATAGGTGACTTACACTTCTTGCAATTCCCTAGTTAGTTGCAATTTTTGACATTTTTCTAATATGTGAAAAACTATGAGGTTATTTTTGCTATTGCTGTAATTAAATTCATATTCGAAAAATCTGAAATATGTTCCTGCACTATTAAAAATACCTACACTGAAAAATAGTAAGATTCTCTGCAAATTTACACAAGTTCTTGGTTAAATGCATTCGATTATATTTCTCGGTTATCATTTTACGATTTTTCTCGTTTAATATTTCTAATTCCCCGGCATTTTATCTTTGGTAAACTTATAAATCAAAATATACATTTATATATATATATATATTTGCAAATTTAATAAAATAATTAATAAAAAATAAATTTGTTTTTAACTTTAGAATAATTTATAAAGAGTAAAACCATTTCTTCGGAGTTTTTAGGGATTTTTATCGACAATCAATATGAAAATTTTCCTTCATTATATGCCAGTATTATATTATTTGTAAATTGGTTTAAAAAATATATTTAATTATCTAAAACATATAATGGAAAATGAATAAAATATTTAAAATTTAAGATTCACCTTTTATAATATAAGTTAATTTTTTACTGTTTATTTATTTATTTTTTCATTTCTTGCTAAAAAAAATATTTTTCTAAAAATGTTAGAGCATTAAATAATGAAAATTAAACAGTGTGCGAAAGTTTCAAAACATTCTCTTTAACATTCTTGTCGGAAGAAATTAATTAGATTCAAAATTTTCATTATAAAAATTTTATAGATTTTTTTAATTACATAAACTAGTTAAAACGTTAAACTTGGTTTTAAAATAATATGTATTATACGTCCGTCTAACATAAATTAAAATAAACTATTTAAGAAATTTTTCATGAATATATTTGAAATGAAATCTTTGAAATTAAAATTGATTTTTCCCAGCTGAATCCTAAAATAAAAATTTTTAAAAAAATAAACAGTATTTTTTATAGCTTGGAAAATAAGGTGTTTTTTCACTGTCAAAAGGTTTTCTTTCGTACTGAGACTCACAATTTTTGATTTACATAGAAATCATCAGGAAATATTATTTCTCCTTAAAGCTGAAAGCAAGATGTAGTTAGAAACTTGCATTAACCTTCGTTACATGAAAAAATACTTTTAAAATAAAACGACAAACACAGGTATATTTCACCGCAAATATAAGTACGTGGATTTTGTTAGGCAAACTATTGACTGACATTAATCTGGATTCAGTAGATTAGCTGTCTGAAAGATTGCATGCAGTGGATTTCCAGATAAGTTGAAAAAAAAAAAAAAAAAAAAAAAAAAAAAAAAAACCTTTGAACAAATGTGAAACAAAGTAATTTGGATGCGATAATTATTAACCCCAATATGATATAATTATTATTATTTTAATATAATTATGGCCCCATTAGTAATCCGAGCAAGAAGGCAAATAGTACTAATCATGTTGTTCCGAATTATTGCACTATGGGTCATACAACTGTAGAAGATTTGTCTCGTTTGTCTCAGCCGCGTCATTTATTTGCCCATACGACATAAAAAGCAATGTATTTTTGCCTTCATGATTTGCCCGTACGTAGTACGGACATCCATATTCTGTTCATAATTTACTACTTTCACAAGCAAATTTTTATTTTAAATTTATCATTATTTAATCCAAGCATGTTTAAATTAGGCAAAAACTTCTGTATTAAAAAAATGGTGATACAAAATTAAAAATTCTGTAAAAGAGATGAAAATAGACATTATTTGAAAGCTTTCTTTAAAAACACTCATCAAATAAGTGATTAACCCTTTCAGAAGCAAGTCACTTATACCAAATATTTTTGTGCCAATGTGTTATTTTGGGGGTCAAAATTAAGTGGTCCATAAATAAACCAATGACCTTAAAGGGGTTAAAAAAGGCTTTGTTGAAAAAAAATTCACGTAGTCAATTTATATATAAAACCTTTTTTACAATCATGAAAGTTTTTATTGAATATGTTTTAGGATTTAATAAAACATACAGTGTATGTTTTACCTAGGCAACAAAAATTTGAAATTAAAATATTGCATATCATACGTGAAATATGTATAATTTTAAATACAAAAATAAAAATACAAGGGATATATTTTTTGATTTATCAATAAGTAAAAAAAATTCAAATAGTATTTAAAAAATAAGAGTTTAAAAAACTGTCTATTTCCATTGAAATTACGAAATTTGTAATTTATCGTTAGGTTTGAAATTAATTTTATAACATAGTGAAGTAAAAATTTTTAATGTTGCTTTTAAAGAACAGCAAAATATACACTAAAATAAACTAGAATAATAATAATAAAAATAAGTCTGCATTTACTGGTCACTCGCATTTTGCTTTACCTTTTTTTTCACTCTGTGAAAATTATTTAACTTTCTACACGAAATACATATCTCATATTTTTATTAAATAAAGAAGTGAAAACATTAAATAAAAAGGGGAAAGGGAAATTCATTTGTTATTCGAATTACTCTTATTCTTAATTTTTCTTTTTACAGTACTATTTAACAATTTCTTCACATATTTTTTGAAACATAAAATTGTTTTTATACTCTTAAAAGTGATATTCTTGATGTATAAATCAAGTAACAAGGTTACCGCTAGTATTTTGGTAAAAGTAAATCTTTTGTTCTTAGTTTTACGCTTCAACAAACGAAATTTTTATTTGACAGTAAATATAAACTGAGTTTTATTCAATCGGAAAAAAAGGAACAGATAAAATCTTTGATAGAAATGTGACAGTAGTTTGTTGTTTACTCAATATTTTTGTCTATTATAAACCTTCTTATTTTTGATTAAACTTGTTTGTCGATAGTAAAAAGAAAATTAAAAATAGTAAACATAAAGGTAAAATTCGTGCGTAAAACGTCTATCAAATTGCATAAATGTTGAGGGAATGATACAGGAATTTAAAAAAAAAACTGACGAAGTTTATTAAATTGGTTGTATTTGTGAAGAGACGTTTAATATTCATGATTTGTGGGAATTATGTGAAATATCTTTTCGCATTATGATAACTATTGTACACTACACAAGTTTGCTTGTGTCATAGAATTTACTGCCATATCTCCCGTGCATAGAAACTGAATATTAAATATTTACAGAATACAAAAATTCAAAATATTTTTTTTACATGTCATACGTTCAATATTTGTTATTTTAAATGTAAAAAAAATTATAAAAGAAACATATTTTCGGATTTCACAATACGTGAAATCCTTTAATATTGTATTTTAAAAGAAAAGAATTTTTAAAAAAATGTATTATTTTCATTGATTTTACCAAATTTATATGTAATCATTACGTTTGAATTTAATTTAATAATATGTTCACGCGAAAATTTCAAATGTTTTTCAAAGCCGTGTTAGAAACATACACTTAAAACTTCAAACAATAATAATAAAAATATGTGTGCATTTTTTCGCCACTTGCATTTTACTTATTTTTTTAATATTTGAAAAATATTTTAAATTTCTACGTGAGATATACATTTCATATTCGTATTAAATAAGAAAGTTAAAGCATAAAATAAAAAAGAGAAAGAAAAACAAAAATACGTTTGTTATTTGAAGTAATCTTATTCTTTATTTTTCTTTTATGATACTATTTAACAGTTTTTCAGATTTTTTTTTTTAATTAAAACTATTTTTATTCTTTTAAAAAATGTTATTCCTGCCATAGAAATCAAGTAACAAAGTTACCAGTATTTTGGTAAAAATAAACCTCCTGTTATTTCAATTAAATTTACGCTTCGACAAGCGAAATTTATGTTTGACAGTAAATATAAACAGAGTCTTAGTGAATCGGAAAAAGGATATAGATAAAATCTTTGATAGAAATATGAAGAAAGTTCGTTGGTTTCTCTATATTTTTGTCTATTCTAAACCTTCTTATCTTTGAGACAACAACTTATGGATAGTAAAAAATAAAATTAAAAATAGTCAATAAAAATTAAAAGCCTAACGTAGGAAATTTCTTTCTATCAAATTTTTATTAAAAGGAATAATTTCAGCGTTTAAGAATTTAAACTAACTTTATTAAATTGGTTGTATTTTTGAAGTCCCGTTTAATGTTCATGTTTTGTGATAATGATGTGAAATATTACTTCAATATGAACTATAGGGTACAATGCAAGTTTATCAGGGTCACCGAATTTTCTACCCTGCGTAAATAAATTAACTGGAAAGTATTTTTGTTTAAAAATACAATAGAAATTTTTTTTTATACCAGGACTTCATTCAGAGGGATTAATTGCAGTCATAATGCTCAAAACGTAAATTTAATAATAATTTATTACTAGTAAAAAAAAAGATGCTACCCTTAATTGATTATATACTGTCATAAATTTAAGTGATGAAAAAGAGCAAATTAAATCATGGAATTACAAAAAAAAAAAAAAAAAAAAAAAAAAAAAAAAAAATTGTTAAAATAAAAAAAAAAGTGACAAAAAACATGTAAGTCAGCGATGCACGTGTATTAAATTTGAAGTACGCTTCAAAAGTACGCAATATTAAAAATAATTCAGAAAATAAAACATTTAAGTACCTTACATAGGAATTTTAACATTTTTAATGAGTCAAGATCATAAACAGACGCTACACACCGACATTTGTAACTCTAAATTAATACACACATACACACACACACACACACACATATATATATATATATATATACATATATTTGTTTCCTATTGATGCGATGAGGTTGTCGATAAATGTTAAGACAATTCTCTCTTCGGTAAATATTATGATATATTAAAGCCTCGAACGCGTTAACTGTACCATGCAATCCGCCTTTTGAGTGTCTTCAGGATATGCTTGATCGTATATAGGCAAGGAATGCATGCTGGCAACTACATATGTTACATTATTTTCTTTTCTGAAACATATTCCGCACAAGTTGAGCTGTATCAACCTTTAACATAAGGTGAATAAAAGTAACTGACAATGAAATAAGCGTAATGTATGGCATGATATCTGAATACATCTATATAAACTTGACACTGTCAAAGTTTCATTTTGAGTGATTTCTAAATACGCACATACTTTTAAGCAAATGGTACAAATTAAAATTATACTCTTAATGTGTTATTTTTTTATATAGAAATTATATTAGAATACCTAAAAATAAATACGTTGAATTTGCAACTTTTATAATTTTATAATATGGTTTATAAATTATGAAACTGATATTCGAAAGAATTATGAATTGTCACTAACATTTTTATCTTTTTGATGGATTAGATTTATTAAGCCCTGTTTTATGTAAATCCAAAATTTCACATTTTTCTTCCAAGTAGTTGTCAAATTATGATTAAAAACTGCAAAATGATCGTTTAATGGGCCGCCAATGCTGGAAATATGATATATTTTTGAAGTTGCTATCCTGTTATCTAGTAGCTGTCCCAATGGCTAGCGAGGAGCCTAATGTTACTTGATCAAGCAGCGGGCTTCCTCGTTTAATAATCGATTTTGAGCTTTCAATTTGGTTACAGTCTTTAAAATATATTTCTTATAAAGTTATTAATTTCTCGGAAACTTATCGTACGAATTCCATGAAAATTTATTTTGAAGCTAATTGCTGGGTGTGGAATTCATTTATGCCATCAGAATTGGGTACTTTAAAATAGCAAATAAGGCCTTTGTGCAAAATCTTAATTTTTGGGAAGCTTACCACATCATTAAAAATTCTCGCTCCTTAGTCAATGACTTATCGAGTACGCCTTATTTTCCTAGCATTTGGAAATCTTTAATGTAATTTATACCTTTTTTTTCCCTCGCTTTTTAGTTTTGTTTTGTTTATTCTCCGGTAGATGTCGCTACTTGTCCAGCCAGTTGTTAGGCTGCTCTCTTCTCATTGGTTGCTTTCCTTTATGCGGGATCGTTTCCGTAGCGGGTAATAAGCCTGCGTCTCTCTGTCTCTTAGCACAGTTTTGCTTTTTCTAGCTCGCTGAGTTTTGCACTGATGAAGAATCTCCATAGTAGATTCGAAACGGCTGTTTGCTACCTTTTCTTACTTTATTTGTGCATTTTTAATCGTTGGTTTTTTATCTTTAAAGAATTGGGTACTGCTTTTGAAAAAAAAAAAAAAAAACTCCAATTTGTTTCATTATGTAGATGTCCCCCTAAGGACTTTTTATGTACATCTTTTAAAAGAAGACTTTATTTCTAATCGTATATAACCTGTAACTTTATTCTACTAAAATTTTCGCAGAGTTAGAAGGGAGTATTTACTTATAATATTTTAACTCCACTTACTTATTATTTTAACCTCATGCAACTTCGGTTTCAGAAAGTGATATTTGACACAAAAAGATATATACAGCTATATGTAATTAAAGATATTGAACATTTATGCTTACTTTTACAAATAAATATAAGGATATTATTCATATTAAATATTCTTATCATTTATTGTGTACATTTTACTTCTGTTAGTATACAGAGTGTCCACTCTCAGTGTTATCCAATGGCTAATTCCTGAACCGTTAGTCATAGACATACACTTCCAGTAACAAAAACGTTTTAAATGAGGTAAAGAAATATTTTAAAAGCGGTTTGGTCAATGAACACATTTCCTTAGAAAATAAGAAATTTAAATTTTTAATTGGTCCCCCGATGCTATAAGTTACATTTAGTAATTTTTATTTTTATTTTGTACTGACAAAAAATCTACGATTAAAAATATCCGAGTAATACCTCTCCAAATTTGGAATAAATTTTTTCGCTGCTAATTAGGGGTCATTCAGAAATTTAATGGGAATTTATTTCATTAGATATATTTAAAAAATGGCGAGAGTACAAAACATTGCAATGTGAAATTGAAACGTTATATACTCATTATCACATATGAATGCAAAGTATACAATTTTTAATATAAAAGTAAGTGGCAAAGTAAGAGAATTTTTGCTAAATAAAATTATGAAAACAAACATAGTACAAAATGATCCACCCAAATTTTTAAATGATAGATAGCATTAGCCTGCAAACGTTGGGTTACGGCGTGTTTATAATCTTTGATAATAGAAACTTATGTATTCTGTACATTGAAGCCAAAATTGATATTCATTTTTTACCATCACATAAAAATTTTCTGTAAATCATAAATTTAAAAGAAAAAAAATAGAGAAAATCAAATATTATAAAATCCTTATGTTTTTATCTTTTGATAATGTATTTTTTATATCTGAAAGTGAAAATGACCGCCATTTTTAAAAATAGCGTCAGGAAATTTCGCAAACTGTAAATTTCAATGATAAAAAGCTCAAATTTAAAATTAAACCACCTCCCTCATTACGTCTGGCTTCTTAGGTGTTTAGCTCTAAGAATTTTAATATACACCAAATAATTGGATAAATTATTGAGCTATGAAAAATTTAAGGTAATTTTTGGTTTCCGAAAAAAAGTAATTAAAAAACACAGTCATTGCCGTATTTTTTGTCTAATCTAAAACTTTTTTTTTAAACTTTTTGGTGGAAATTTTTGTGCTACCTGCAAAGTAAATACAACGAAAATCATAATAATTATAGGTTGTCATCGGATTTATCTCATCACTATGTAAGATTGAATCGATATCGGATTTTGAAAATGAGCTAAGTTCGAGTACAAATTTTAAAGAGAAAAAATATACAAGTTAAATAAAAATAACATATGCTTTGTTAAAAGTAATCATGTAAAAAACTGTTGTAATTTCTTTCAAAATAAAACATATGATACAATTACTTTGAACAACTTAATAAAAATAATTCAATCGTGATATGTGTACGACTTATTTCAAAGCGCAGATACACATGAATAGTCCTTCGAATATTTTAAACACAGCGTATATAATCCCTCATATTATGGCCGAACTCATTTGCTCTTAATGCAAGTCATGCATTTTTAAATTTTAATAATTGAATCAATTTTACTGTTATATTAACGACATTTTTCGTTGCCTTATGTGTTAGTGTATAAGGAAAAAAAATACTAGATATAACATATAGGACCGGGGGACTGCATAAAAATTTAATTTTTTTAACTTTTCAAAGAAACGGTTTTATTCATCCAAATTATCATCCAAATTTAAAATATATCTTTCCTCATATAAAACATTTTAAATAGGATCTACAGGGTGCCCCAAAAGGTCGTTTATAAACTTAACATGCTGGTCTGTCATATCATGATGAACAATATTAAATAGGAAACTAAGGGTCCCAAACGTCTTCCAAAGGAGATATTCGCCATTAAAGTTTAGGGTCCAAAAATTCAAATGATTATAAAAAACAGAAAAATTGGTCGATTCGTTTGCGGATTTCACTAAAACTATTCTTTATGTCAGTATTTTCTTAAAAATAAATTATAAAGATAAATTTCAAAAAATTTCGATAGAGGGCGCTTTAGACTTTGGAGTAACGATAAACTAGTTTTTACCATTAATTTTTGCATCTCATTAATTTTTTTTAAAAGCTTAGACATAAACTTAAATTTTGAGCTCAAAATCTAAATCGTTGGAAGTGGTTAAGTAGCGCAAACTGAGTTGCGGGAGGAGGTTCAAATTTCAAATGATTATTAAAAACGGAAAAATTGGTCAATTGATTTGCGATTTTCACTAAAATTATTCTTTATGTCAGTATTATCTTGAAAATAATGTATAAAGATAAATTTCAAAAAATGCCGATAGAGGGCGCTTTAGACTTTGGAGTAACGTACAACTATTTTTTTTCGTTATTTTTGCATCTCATAAATTTTTTAGAAGCTTAGACATAAACTTAAATTTTGAGATGAAAATCTGAATCGTTGGGAGTATTAAAGTAGCGCAAACTGAACTGTGTTCAATGGGGGTGGGGAGGTTCAAATTTCAAATGATTATAAAAAACGGAAAAATTGGTCGGTTTTCGCTAAAATTATTCTTTATGTTAATATTTCCTTGAAAATAAATTTTAAAGATAAAAAAATTAAAAAAATCCGTTAGAGGACGCCTTAAACTTTAGAATAACCAACAATTTTTTTTTATCTTTTTTTTTTAATTATCTAATTAAATGCTTGCAAAAGTTTAGACTTAAATTTTGTGCTCAAAATCAAAATCGATAGGAAGGGTTAAGAAGGGCAAACTGAACTGTGTTCAGGAGTTGAAATGTTATCTTCCCCACCCCTCGAACGCAGTTCAACTTTTGGCCGCTTAATTAGTCACAACGATGATGATTTTGTGCACAAAATTTAAGTTTGAACTTTTACAAGCATTTTATTAGATACAAAAAATAACGATAAAAATAGTTGTTGGTTACTATAAAGTTTAAGGCGCCCTCTGGCGGAATTTTTTGAAAGATATCTTTAATTTTTTTTTTCAAGAAAATATTGATATAAAGAATAGTTTTAGCGAAAACCGACCAATTTTTCCGTTTTTTATAATCATTTGAAATTTGAACCTCCCCACCCCCATTCAACACAGTTCAGTTTGCGCTATTTAACTACTCCCAACGATTCAGGTTATTATCTCAAAATTTCAGTTTATGCCTAAGCTTCTAAAAAAATTTTATGAGATGCAAGAAACAACGGAAAAAAATAGTTGTACTTTACGCCAAAGTCTAAAGCGCCCTCTATCGGCATTTTTTAAATTTTATCTTTATAAATTTTTTTCAAGATAATACTGACATAAAGAATAATTTTAGTGAAAATCGCAAATCAATTGACCAATTTTTCCGCTTTTTAAAATCATTTGATATTTGAACCTCCCCCCGCAATTCAGATTGCGCTACTTAACCACTTCCAACGATTTAGATTTTGAGCTCAAAATTTAAGTTTATGTCTAAGCTTCTAAAAAAATTTAATGAGATGCAAAAAATAATGGTAAAAACTAGTTTATCGTTACTCCAAAGTCTAAAGCGCCCTCTACCGACATTTTTCGAAATTAATCTTTATTATTTATTTTCAAGAAAATACTGACATAAAGAATAGTTTTAGTGAAAACCGCAAACGAAACGAAAAATTTTTCTGTTTTTTATAATCATTTGAATTTTTGGACCCTAAACTTTAATGGCGCATATATCTTTTGGAAGACGTTTAGGACCCTTAGTTTCCGATTTAATATTGTTCATCATGATATGACAGACCAGCATGTTAAGTTTGTAAACGACCTTTTGGGACACCCTGTATATGTCTTAGACTACGATTTAATAAATAGTCATTGGCAACCATTAAGATAGTCCTCCCTGTATATATATATATATATATATACTATATATATATATATATATATATATATATATATATATATATATATATATATATATATATATATATATATATATCTGACATTTTAAAAATTTGGAGCCAGAAACATCATCGCCAGGGTCCCCGCTCTTTGCACAGAAGTCATGGACAGCGAAGGAAAAAATAAAAAATAAATAAATGTAGAATATCCAATAAATCACTCATTGGTGGCTGTAAGTTTATTTATTCAACTGTAGTCATTATAGAGGGAAAAACTCCTTTTTGCAAACGATCTTTTACTGAAATGTCCAAAAAATATTCCATCATTTACTTCAACCAGCCGTACTCATGGACGAAAGAACTCCAGAATCTCTCCCCTCCTCATCTCGAGACTTCCACCTTTTAAAACTAAAAAGAAAATTCTAGAACTTTCTGTAATCTCAAACCATCATCCTTTTATGTCAACAGAATTCTTGTCCAGATACGAGACTACTTTACACAGACGATAAATTTATTTAAAAAAAAAATATTATTTAACCAATTTATAATCGACTCATAATTTCTAGGGCAGACGATTTTTATAAATGATTAATTTTAAGAGAAAAAGAAAAGAAATGAATTTATTAATGCACACATCAAAGGTTGACGGCGGAAAAATAAATAAATAGATAAAATAAAATAATGATATTTTTTGAAAGGTATGGTTTTGGAATAAATTTAATAAGATTTTCTTAAAAAGGGTTGATAAAAACATAGAAGAAATCAGTTTTATTTGGAATATTAAGAAATAAAGTTTTAATTAAGAATATTTTTAATTTAGAGCCATCTTTTTAAATTTACGCATACTGGAATAATGTTTTTTAAGGCAAATTAAGAATTTATATCGTCTGCATACAGATTAACAGATTAGATCTAGAAACAAGATTTTAATTTAATAATTTTAAGTAAGTACGGAACATTATTATAAGAAAATTAAGGTAGTATAAAGGTTAGTTTTGGCGAAAAAATTTTAAATTTGTAATATATATATATAGCTTCTTAGAGCATTTGTTCTCATAAAATATTTCTCAAAATTTATTTTGACTCTTTCTTATTATATTTTTCTACTCCATGTAACTTTAAACCAAACCATAAAAAAGGAACTCGTGCATTATCTATATTTTGTCATCATATATGTCTTGAAATTTTTTTTAAAAATCAAAATTTGTTTATTTACAGTGAATTATATTTACAGACATCAGTATTGCATTTGTTATACAAACATAAACAGGGATCGCAAAGCAACTCAACCAAACTTTTAATGTAAGAATAAATGAAAAATAAATATGTATGATGAATTTTTTGTGTTTGTCCAGTATAATAAACGTATACAAACACTGAAAATTTATAAAGACGTAAAAAAGAGCTTTCTTTATTTGGTTTATTAAATGTGGAGAATAATAATTTCTGTTTAAAAAATATTTTATAAAAGTGTTTCAAAATAAAAATCCCTGTCGGCTTGGCGTATAGGCGGAGGTAGATTTCGAAGAGAGCTCATTTCAACAACAAAAAAATAAATTTGATTACAGATAAACCCAGTTTAACAACTTTATTTGTCCTCTTTTGAAAAAATTTGTATTTCATTTTTCTGTAAGGACTGGTTTTATCAGAATCATCTTAAGCTAAATTCGGATCAAATGCCCGTTTTAACAACCTATTTTGAAATAATTCTGACTTTATTAAAAAAAAATCAACTAATACGGCACATTATATAGTTCCTAAATAACAAAAAAAATCAATTGAATGCGTTTGAGAGCAAAATTGAATTTAAAAATGAGTTATAAAATAACCAATTTTGAATATAGCCTCAATTCTTAATCATGATATCTTCGAGAAATTTTGCGCAAAGTGCCCAATTCGACAGCATTTTTAAAAATATATTCAACCTGTTTCAAAAAACTGACCAATACGGGACATTATACAGCTCCTATATAAGACAACCTGTCAATTGGTTGCGTTTGAGAGCAAAACGGAATTTAAAAATGAGTCAGAAAAAACGCAATATGTTATTTCAATGCTTCCTTAAATTTTCAATCACAACTTCTGGAAATTCTGTTCAAAATACCCCTTTTGGCAGTCTTTTTTGAAATATATTCTGTCTTTATCAAAAAATTGACCAACGCGTCACATTATACAGTTCCAAAATAAGGGGACTTGTAAATTGGATGCGTTTGAGAGTTAAAATGGATTTAAAAATGATTCAAGAAAAACGCAATTTGTTATTTGAATACTTCTTCAAATTTCCTATCAAAGTCACTTCGGGAAATTCTGTTCAAAATACCCTTTTTGGCAGCCTTTTTTGAAATATATTCTGTCTTTATCAAAATATTGACCAATGCGTCATATTATATAGTTCCTATATAAGAGGACTTGTAAACTGGATGCATTTGAGAGTAAAAATGGATTTAAAAATGAGTCAGGAAAAACGCAATTTGTTATTTGAATACTTCTTCAAATTTCCTATCACTGTCACTTCGAGAAATTCTGTTCAAAATACCCTTTTTGGCAGCCTTTTTTGAAATATATTCTGTCTTTATCAAAAATCTGGCCAATGTTTCACATAATATAGTTCCTAAATAAGAGGATCTGCCATTTGGATGCGTTTAAAATAAAAAATGAATTTATAAAACGATTCAGAATGTAAGCAGTTTGCATTAGAAGTTTTTTCTCCAATTTTTGTTTAATTTATTTTTGCTATAAGAATTGATCCTATGAAAAACTTGTCAATATAAAAGTTGTAGATATTATTGAGAAGATGTAAAATAAATTTAATTGGATTTGATAGTTTAAGAATTCACAAAGTTATGCATTTTTTTCTTTTTCGAAAGCCCTTTTTATTTTCGTTTTTAATTTTTTTTTACCGGTAAGAGTTAGTTTTATCAAAAACTTGCAAATACAAAAGTTTTAGATAATTTTGAGAATATTTATAAAAAATTTAGATGGATTGGATATCTTGAGAATTGACAATGTTGGGATTTTTTTTCTCCCAAAAACCCTATTTTTTTCGCCCTTTGAGCCCATTTTTAACTTTATCAAAAATCTGTCATGCATAAACTTTTGGCCCCTTATTTAGAAGTAATATAAACTTTAAACTGATTCGATATCTATTTTCATTAAGACGTTATGGGCTTTTTTCTGTTTTCACAAAAACGCCCTCTATTTCGTCCCCCTTGGTCTAATTTTGCCCATTAACGAACTTATCCGAGATTTTATCTCCATTGATATTATGTACGAGTTTGGTGGAGATTGGTGGAGAATTATAGAAGTTATCGTGTCCATAAAAAAGTGATATATATATATATATATGTTAATATTGTTTACTATAATTCAATTTAATTCTTTTATTGATAAAATCCATTGGTGAATCTTGTCTACTTTTAATGGTATTATATTAGCATTCAAATTATTATGCTGCTCTGCGCGTGTAATTATGAATGTATACAATTTGATATTTAATTGATATCTTTTCATTTTGAATAATCATAATGAATTTTTTCCTATTGTGGTATCTTATATATAATTAATATATAACATCCGTTGCTAATAGCAATTTTATAAATATAGTGCGCATAGGTAATTGCTGCTATCCGCATAACCTTTGTGTATTGTCTGTGTGATTTCTACAATGTAGTTTTCCGTTACCACTTAATAGGATTTCCATTAAGAGTTGCAAATTGTTTCATCATGAATATTATATGTGGTATATTTATAATATTTTAACTGTTAATTTTGCTATTATGTTTAATTCATTGTCTTGATATATGGTATATTAAATGTCAAAATCAATATTCATTATTTATTATTTTTTAATATTAAAGTAATACATTGAAATTATCATTATTTATTATTTTTTTACATTAAATAAATACATTGAAATTATGATTAGTTAAGCCTATGTGAAATGTAGTAACAATGTGAGCATTGTGCTGAGATGTTAATTGGATAAGTTTGTGGATTATTATGTACGGTGATTTTTTCACTTTTAAATGAGTCGATTTTGTGATTTTGCATTTATTGTACTGTGAGTACTATGATTCTTTTTATATGTGGTGTGGGTTGGTAGTATTATGGTCGTGTATTGTTTCCTTTTGGAGGTTTGAGTATTGCTTTAAAGCTTTGTACATATTGTATCTATTTTCATTTTATAGTTGTATTATTCTAGATCCTTTTCTTTAGTAAATTATATTAGTCAAGATACTCGATTATTTAACTGTAATTTTTCTATTTTTATCTTTTTATTATATTTGTATTTTCTCTTATATTATGGCAGTACTTAGTAAAAATCTCGATCCTGGCAAGATACACAATGCTTCTTTGCAGTGTAGTGCCCGGTACAGGAGCAATAATAGGGTTACTCCTGGACCGTCATCCAGTTTCCATATACATGCTCCTCCTCCTCAATTATATTTTCAGAAATGTTCTGATATCCGATGTAAAACTTGTCCATCTGCTTCTCAGTCACAAATCGTATCAGATCCTCATATTTCTATTTTTTGTAAGGCTTTTAATGTAATTTATAGTATAAAGTGTAACATTTGCAATTTGAAATATATTGGTGAAACTTCTGGTCCTCTTCATATACGCATGAATCAACATCGGTCAGATTCTGATAAAAATTTAGCAAAAAATACACAGTCTACAGCTGAAATACAGCATTTTCATAAACATAAATTTAAAAATACTACTATTGAAATAATACAAATTCAGAAAAATAAATCTGAGCGTCTCTATTTAGAGTCTTCATATATGAAATATTATAATACAATTTATCCTTATGGTCTTAATAGTGAGGTTTTTAAAAGATCTGTTAAAGTTTTTTCATCTATAAATGATACTACAGATTATTCTCCCATTTATCATAGTTTAAATCATCTTATAAATCCTAAAACTACACGTAACAAAAGAGGTAAAGGTTCACCTTCTAGTATTACTCCTAAAAACATTATAATTCAACAAATTAATAATCTGCATCGTAATTATTTAAAAAATTACAATTGGTTTCTAATACGTAAATATATTTTTGGAATAAAAAAGAAACATATAGTACAATATTTAAATATTTTTCTCAGTAAAACTTACTCTAAACATTTTTCAGATGTTTTTTATGATCTCATTATGACTCGTGTCAACCTTTACAATATAAATTTACTAAAAAAACCTAAAAATCTACAAACTAATACTCAAATGGTAATTACTTTTTCTAATCCAATATTTAATAAAATCAATATTAATCCCATATTAAATGATAAAAACTGTCAATTTCCTATTAATAATATTCATATTTCTAAAACCTTTAAGTATCCCATTTGTATCGGCAGAACGATTTTTAACTATAATTCTTTCGCTAAATCTTCTTTTGATGCTAGTACTTTACTCTGTAAATGCAATGACCCCTCTCTACAAAAATATATAAATAAAGATCATGGACATATTATTACTGGTAATCTTAATCTTGTAGATGATTTACAACTTAGAAGGGACCAAGTACAGAATTCCATCCAAATTAAACATTAAATCTATCATAAAACAATTTACATATGATATAGATATATTTATTTATAAACTTGCAATTTATTATAATAAACCCATTGAATATTTTAATCAATGGAAAATATTAGTTATCGATAAATTAACCAGGTCCTTAAAATATAATATTTCACACCTAGAATATGTAAATACACAGCATCTGTTTAAGCAAATCAATAAATTACAACAAAACTTTGTAATAACTTATGTTGATAAATCTCCTAATAATTATGCCATTATTTGTAAATCTTCTTATCATCAACTGCTTAAATCTAGTATATCTAATAATAACACATTCCAAAAAATTAATGATAACTTACTTGCCAATAATCGTAAAATTAAAGGATTCTATAAATTATTAGACATTAACCCTACTAACTTTAAATATCCTTATCTAGTCCTTATACCCAAATTTCATAAGCATCCTGTTAAATTCAGAACTGTTACAATTGGTTGCAATGCTTATAATAATGCTGCTAACAAACTTCTATTAGTAATTCTTAATCAAATATATAATATTACAAAAAAAGTGATAATACACATTGCATAAAAAATAGTTATGAAGTGGTCCATATTATGAAAAATCTTAAATGTATAAAAAATATCACTACCTATGATTTTAAAGATTTATTTAATAATATCGATTTATCGGATTTACATAATATCATAAATGAGCTTTTTAAAAAATATCAATACGAGTTGGATATATCACATAATATCGATTCTGATTACTTTCATACCTTAACTAATTTCATTATCTATAATAATTTTATCATGCATGATAACAATATATATATTCAAAATGTTGGTATACCACAAGGTGGTAGTACATCTAGTGTATTATCTGACTTATACTTATATTACTATGAACGTCATTATTTAAATAATACAATACATTTATATCGATATATAGATGATGTAATTTTAATTGATACTGATAACACCTGTTTATCTCAATTCCCTGTTGATTATCCTTCTAATCTAGAACTTTCAAAAAACCTACTTATTAATAATACAATCAATTTCTTAGATATTAAAATTATATTAAAAGAGAACAAATTTATAACTGATATTTATGACAAAAGGAAAGAATTTAATTTTAAAGTTAATATCTTTACTAATTTTAAATCTTGTCTTCATAATTCTGTATATCGTAATATAATACTTAACCATTTATATAGAATAAAATGTCTATGTTCTTCCCATTTAATTAATACTAATATTAAAAAGCTTGTATATGATGCTATAAATAATGGTTATCCTAAAAAATTCATATATTCTTTAATTTATAATTAGATATTACATGATCTTATAATTAATTCTTTGCGTAAAAAATGTATATAAAAAAATTATAAAACATAAAAATAATAATAAAAAATTAAAAATGTTAAAAAGTAATAAAAAAATATATATATAGGTTGGTTGGGTGGGTAGATGTTAGAGTACGGAGAAGGGTGGTGTTGTCTGGATAAAAACGCAAAGGTTAATTATTTATTTAAAAAAAATGAGAGTGGGTTATTTATTTTAACATAATTTTTAAACTGTTTAATTTACACCAATATATGGATATTTGTCTAGTTATATCTATAATTAAATAGCTATATTTTAATTATCAAATTATTTTTAATGTTATTGATATAATTTTTGGTATTATTATTAATATTATTACTATTATTATTATTATTATTTATTATTATTATTATTATTATTATTATTTTTTAATTTTTATTATCCTATATTAAGATAATGAGTTTTTACCATGTAAAGTCACAACAAATGTTACTGATTAAAGTAACAATAATGTATTTTAAGTTATACGTTAACATGAATGTTATCTCTTAATTCTAATTTTAATCATTTTATTAATTTAATTTTATGTTAATATCGATTATTAATTATTTTTCCGGTTCAATTATATTTCCATTCTGCTTTATCCTTTTTGTTTGTTATGGAAAACTATTATTTTTACTTACTTTCAACTCCTTTTTGTGAAATATCTTTGTTCCTTGTTTAATAATTTGGTTTTTGTGTGATGGTAGTCCCAAATTCGTATTGTTTTGCTTTATCATGGCAAATACGAAGATGAAACCACACACTCCATTTGTAGTTCCAAAGTATTTGGGACCTGAAGATTCTGCTTTGGTTCTACAAATTTCATTTGTATTCATATTATTCTTTTTTCCTTCCATGTTCAATGTACTATATGTTATTAAATTCAATGGTTAATTTCAAATGGTTAATATTGTTTACTATAATTCAATTTAATTCTTTTATTGATAAAATCCATTGGTGAATCTTGTCTACTTTTAATGGTATTATATATATATATATATATATATATATATATATATAGATAGATAGATAGATAGATAGATAGATAAACTGGTGCGATTGCAATAGGTAGTATTTCTTACGAAATCTACCTAAAAATGAAAAGAACTAATACGAAATTGTACAGTAGAAAAGCAGAAAAAAAAGTGATCACGATTATGAATACAAAATACAGATATATACGGACACAAAATTACTATTATGTATATTTAAAAATCAATTAGTAAAAATATTTAAATAAGTTTAATTATAGAAATAGTTGGAAAAAATATTTCATAAGCCTTCTATGTTTATATTTTAAATCAAAATTTTGTTCGCGAATGATACACATTTTATTCCATAAAAATTCTGCTGAAGTATATCTGTTTAGCATAGTCCTCATTTAAGATAAAATCATCGTTTTGATTTACTCTTGGTAAACAGTCTGAATTAGCAAAAGTATAACAAAAAATGTAATAGTTCCCCTATTATAGTTTTTAATATATGGCAAGAGGAAGATAACAAATGTAATATGTCTAAATCGTTTTCTAAATGGATAATAACAGTTAAACTAATAATAAATTATTAATCAATAAATGTATACAAGAGACATCTTAAATCCATTAACCCGCGAGTAGTCGCGACTTTTTTCACAACGTCATTAGTCGCGCTCGCTCTTTTCGCCGCTGGCCCCCTGCATACCAAATATGTAAAATAAAAAATATTTTTCACATAATATATGAAAATAACATTTTAATGAAGATAAAATTTGCAGTTTTCTTAAATTATGCATTTTATTCATGAGATCTGGAGTAATTGGAAAAAGTATAAATGAACTGACATTACTGATTCTTACGTAGACATTTTCGCTAATTTCAATTTTGTTTCTAAAAATGTACCTGAAAGAAAAACAGAGGTGTCCTGTAACTTCACTAACTTGGTCGACAAACCTTAAAAGGCAGCTACATGGTAGATCTCCGATGTATTTGTCATGTGATACAAGTTAGGAGAAAATAAGTTATACGGGCGGCAAAAAGACCGACACGCGACTACTGACGGGTTAACATTTTTTTTCAAAGTTGAAATTTATTTTCCACATTTATTTATTTTTTTTTTTTTTATCTTATGTTGATGCAATTGAAAGCTAGGTAACATACTCTACAGAACAATGTTTGGTGCATAATTAATTCTATTTATGATTTGTCTTGTATAAAATTGTACGTAGAATGAGAATTTTGTGATTTATTACATTTAAAGGGACACTTAAAATAATTTATGAAATTATAATAATAAAGATTTAGACATATTAAAATGAATATACTCTAATTCGAAGTATGATCGTGAAAATATTTTTTAGCTCATCTTTAAAGAACATTTCTATTTTTAAAATGATCTGCTCTTAGGTCAAAATTGTTTTTCTAACTATAAAAAAAAGTTTAATAAAAATCAAAATTATATTTTTCTATGAATAAAGATAGTCAGAAAAAAAGTATTTTCACTGTAAATAATTTAAAAAGGTCATTTTAAAAGTACGTATGAGATTGTTATCTACATCAAATTTCATAGCAATTCATACATATTCTCCCAAGATATGATGCGCAAGGTCGTACGGAGTAAAATAAAGTTCTTTCAATTTTAACAATACACATAATCTGTACAAAAATAGAGAGATTTTCGACAGTGTTATATTTTAAAATGTTATATCACTTGAGTTACTAAATAAAATTTCACGTTTATATATAGAAACGTTTTGGTGATACTTTAATCCAATTTTTGATTTTTTTAAATTTTCGTCGCATTTAATGATTGAAAGACTCTTTGTATTAAAATAATAGTGTTAATTTTGATTACAAAATAAATGATAAATAGAAATACCCTTAAAAAAAAATTCTTATTAATGTATAGTAAGAACGCATTATGATTATATAATTAAAAAAAAGAAAAAAAAAGTTTTTTTTTTGTACTTTTGTAGTTTTAAATGTTAAAATGTATGTTTTTACTTTCAGAAATATTTGTTACAGTTATGGAAAACTATTGCAGACTGAGAAAATTGTTACAGACAGAGAAAAAAATGTTTGATTGAAAATACATTTTATAATCTCATGAAACATAATATAACAGGAATAAAAGTATCCATTCATTATATCTATCTGGCTATCATGCATTTCTGAAGACCTTTCTTACAAAACAACACACATTCCTTTAGTCACAGTTATATTTTCATACATCTTAAATACAACATTTCGAACATCAATCACAAAACAATCCAACAATTTAGAAAATGTAATACATATTTTATGCGTAATTTATTAAATCATTTTTGTTGGAAAGTGTGAATGATAATACATGTAACTGTGTATGTGTGCGTCAACATCTCCGCGTGTGTGATGCAAATAGCTCGCAGTAATCATTAGAGTGTTACCTGTATTAGCTATCAATTCTTTCAATTTTATCGCAGCATTCCATTATGTCCGGGTGCCAGAGCCTTTAAAATTCCCATTATCATGAAAATGAAGTCTTTTTATATAAATTGATGGCAAAAATTCAAATGACAATTGAATTTTTACTTTTTTTCGTCATACAACGATCAGTTTGATTCAAAGAGAATGAGCATTTGATGACTTGGTTTGAAAAACCGAAAATAAGTTTAATTTAATTAATTATTACTAAATAGCTGAAACGATGAAAAAAGTTATAATGATGATGAAAAGCTGAAATTTGACTAATATCTAAAAGTGAAATAAAATAGTGACCTGTAAAATACTAAGAAAAGAAATTAAAATTTTATCATCGTATGCCTCTTAAACACATTAAAAAATTACCAGCCAAAACTACCGGTGGTTAAAACTTCTTTTCACTTTACGTTATTCCTTTGAACGTGTATAATATTAATATATTGTGACAAAACAATACTTGTCTTAGTTTGCGAAAACTTGAGGGTTGCGTTCACGCAACATCAGCTGAATGCGATTTCTAATGATGGTAATAATAAGATTTGTCTAACATTGTTGCAATTTATAAAGCAGATAATAATTTTAAAGGATATTAATTGATTATTAAATTTTATTTATTTTAATTATAAAATTAATATTTTATCCAAAAACAATTTCAAGCCTAAAACTTTCGTTATACGTAAGCAATAAATCAACATAATAATTGTAGTGTATTGCTAAACCTACCGGTTATGTCCCTGCTTAAAGTGCATTCTTCTGCTGTGATCATATCGGCGACAAAATGGCCGCTTCCTATTTATAGTAGCTTTTCCATTCAGAAATTACTAGACCTTTTGTTCCTGATTTGTTTTGTAACTATTTCTTTTCTTTCAAGAAGTTTTTGCTTTTGCAAGCAACTACATGTCTATGAATAAGACTATATTTTCGTACATAATCTTATTAGCTTCCCGTACTTGTGAATATAATATTTTTTCTTCACTTTTAGCTGAATCTAAATTATTGTTTCCTTCTTCATACACTTCGTATCTCTAATAAAAAAAGTATGATTTGCTTAATATTTATAGAGCAAATAACCTCCTACACAAAAATTCCTCGAGCAATAGCGCAGGGTGAAATATCATTGTGCTTTTACGTATTAGCAAATCCTTTTCCATCAATAATTTCTTCTGTTGCTGGTGAAAAAACAATAAGTTTTGTTTCAAACATCTCGATATGAATCTTTACAAACAATTCTTTGAGGAGTTTCCTCTGTGTGTTAGTTCATTCTGTGCTCTATGAGTACAGAATAAGAGAATAATCCGAAACGACATGAGTAAATAAGGGAACTACCTCTTTTCCGCTTACGATGCGCGAACTCAACATCTATTTCCCCCTTTTCTCTCACTAAAACAAAAGCAACTGATTCGTGCAATTTTTATGTACTTTGACCTCATCCAAAGGTATATTACCTCTGCAGCTTACGTTTTTAAAGCTACATTCACTCTGGGATAACGGCACCATGAAACTTTTCGTTAAAAAATGATTCAATCTTGTTATTATATATGCATTATTGGTGAACAAAAATATCTTTCTACTGAATTATTAACTATAATTTTCCCCACTTGAAAAACACTTTTAATATTAAATTTATCTGATAGCTATACGTATACGTGCTGCAAAAATGCTTATGATTCCTAGTTTATCCACACCAGTAAAATTAATTGTATAGTAAAATATGCCTTATTTTATGAGAGAATTCTTACGATTTAATAAGTCACAAATTTCTCTTTTTAAAAATCAGTGAAATAATGTTAAAAATTTCATATAAGTCTCCCATCGCGAAGGGATTAAAATAGGTATTACAGTCTTTTCCGGCCAAATAAAATTTGTTGTGCCGTTATTTATGGTAGATTTCGTATGAAATACTACCTATTGCGGTCGATCATGACCTCTAGACCCCAAAACTACAGTCAGTAAAAAAAAATTTACATATATATGTATATATATATATATATATATATATATATATATATATTTGAAGATTTGCTCTTTGATATTTTAAGTTTTAAATTGAGATCTTTTTCTAGTTTTGAATATAAAAAAGTGTTTTTTTTTTCACATTAAATTTTCAACAGAAGTCATTTCATGATTTCAAAATTAGTAATTTCATTAGGCAATTTCATTTTCTGTTTCCAGTTAAAAAGATTAACATTGCTGTTGCTTATAATTACTCTATACCTCTAAGTAAGAAGCTTTTTTAATTATAGATACATAGCTTTCACAGAGAATGATGCTGATTCTTGAAATTGTTGCGTGGATTTTTTGGATTTTGTGGATGATATTCATGGACATGTTGTTACTAGTAACAAAATAAAAACTTGCAATTTTTGATGGGTTTTTTGTACTAAATTCAGATTAAAAAAAAAATAAAAAAAAATAAATAAAAGTAATGATACTATGAAATTTAAAAAAGACTTATCTACATTTATTTTGAAAATATGTTACAAATTTAATATACCTTTTGAGGTTTTTCATGAATGGGAGTGGCATTATTAAATAGTTTTGTAATTTTTGTTGATCATAAATTAAATAACAGTGAATACACTTACCATAGTCTAATTAAGGAAGATTGTAATTATATTCTATTTTTACATGATAATTTTGTTATTGTTCCTGTTGACAAAGCTTCATCTAACAATACAATTATTTGAAAATTGTTTTAAATAGCAAAGGTTAAAAATAAATTAAATTATACTAAATATTATCAAAAATATAATCTGAATCATAATGCTATTGTTAAAAAAAATTGTGCTTATTCTAGAAAAGCTAAAAATCTTTATTCATAAAAATTTCCTATTAATAATTTTCATAGTTTTCCATTTTTATTTTTAACACCTAAATTCCACAAAACACCTATAAAATTTAGACACATTCAAGAGGAATAGGTAAAAGTTTTAATGTTAAGTTGCAAATTTTTTGAAGCGAATTTATGATTTTTTGAAATTTAAATTTAAAAACACTAGTTATATTTTGTGTATTGACAATAGCATTGAAGTTAAAAAAAAATTGAATACACCAGCAACGCCCACTAATGTGTTTACATTTGATTTTGAAAATATTTTTTCTAATATTCCTACTGATATGCTGTATAAAACTTTAAAAGATTTATTTGATGCTTTCCATATTTAGGAATAGCTGGGTATCAATAGAGATTTTTTCTGAGTTTGTGTAATTTTTGTTTTTATAATAATTTCATTACATTTAATGGTTCTATTTTTTATCAAACATGTGGTATTGAAAGGGATAGTAATTTTTCAAGTTCTGCAGCTAATCTTTTTCTCTTTTTCTATGAATTTAAATTTATTTTAAATTCTAACAAGTCTTTCAGAGTTTTAAGATATATCGATGACCTAATTGTCTTCGATTATAAATTTTTGGAATCGATTTATCATACTTATCCATCTTGTTTAAATTTAAATAATGCTTCTGACAATTGTTTGCATGTAAAAGTTTTTTGAATCTTGATTTGAATATTAATAATAATGATGATTTAGGTGTTAAGTTATTTGATAAAAGGAATTTCTTTAATCTTAAAACCCATTCAATGCCTCATTGGTATTCAAACTTGAATAAAAGAGTTTTTATAAATATTATTTTGAGGCAAATAATTAGATATTATAATATATGCGGGACGAAAGAAATTTTAGAATCACAGATTTTTAAATTTACAGCAAATCTTTTTTATAATAATTTTTATCCTTATAAATTTATATTTCATTATGCAAATGAGCTAAAGAAAGGTTTTTCGAAGTGACAACAGCAGGGCCAAACACCAAGATGGAAGTTTCTTGTGAGAAATTGAATTAATGAGGTTTTGCTGATTAAATTTCGTATGGAAAGTCAGCAGAGTGAAGTGCGTCAACTTTATGGATGAAACAGACTTGGATTAATTTTGGAAAAAATTGAACATTGGAACGACAAGTCAAAATGCAACTTTTAATGCTGGCCAATTACCATCCTAGGCCTAATTGTTTCCGCTCATGTAAGTATGGAAGTGTGGATTTTTTAACAGGTATCTCTTTCTTTTTTTCTTTATAGGTCAAGGTTGGGGCATGGTTTTCCTGCATGTCTATTTTGTTTATTATTAAGTTATTAAGATATTTTTTACTGTTGTTTGAATTTATTTTATTAAGATTTTAAAATATTTTAGATTAAGAGTTGATTGGATTTACGGTTTTGTTATTGGTTATCCTTTGATTTTAATGTTTAAAGGTATTTTGCTTTTACATTTTATATAAATGGAATATGCAGGTCTGTCTTGCCTTGCAAAACCTGTGAGTATACATTAAAAAAAAAATTATACCTGTTGCTCCCCCCACCTTCCGAGGAGCAGTGAGTTTTTTTTTTGTATTGTTTTTTGGTGATGTTCTTGCTCTAATTCATTGTTTTTGCACCCATTTGTTCATCTTTTTCATCAATATCATATTTTCAAAAATATATAGACTTTGTTCAAAATAGAGCTGCTTGGTGTCAGTTGCATGAAGATGTTTTAACTTATACAATTACACAAAGTATATATATATATATATATATATATATATGTGTGTGTGTGTGTGTTTATGTGTATATATATACACATAATTCAAATATAGACTTCAACATAATACCACATTCAATAATAGATAATTTATGGACGATCCCTCACTTGCTTTGAAAATTAGCCAAACACTCTTCGTTTACAATCATGGTAAAGTAGTACAAGTCACGATTTTTTTAGAATTTCGGATTTTAATATCTCAGTCAGGTTTTAAGATATTTAGATGAATTGTTTTTTGTTCAATTTAAAATGGATAAGGAATAATTTCTTAATTGGAAATTTTGCCCTAAGAGGGCCATATAAAAATTTAATTTTCGTATTTTTTCAAATAGACCCCCCCCCCCATGGAGTTGCAACTTATCTTATAAAAAAATTCACCTTTTTATGAATTTTTGCAAACGGAAATATAGATCTAGAGGCAATATTTAAGGAGATAGTCTATTGTTTGGATATTTATGACTCACCCTGTATTTAGTGCTTCCTTTGTTAAATCAGTCACCAAGATGAGCTAGTTTTAACTGCTACACTTTTCAAAAGGTCAAAATTGCACTTTTCTTATCTTTGCATTTTGTTTTAAATGCTAATAATATCGATTCTTTAAGCACTACATAAAAAAATGAATATAATTCTTGAAAATGTTAATCATTGTTTAATGCATTAAAAATCTATTAAATCAAGAGAATAACTTTACATTAAATATTGCTTCTATTGCAGTGAAACCTGGAGTTTAGTGAATTTATAAATACTGGCTTGTGAATGAGAGGGTTTAAAATTGCACCAATGTATTATTTGACAGATGAGCACAACTCCCAGATCACAAACAAACTGATTATCTTTGGGCATTTTATAATGGAAAATCAAAGAACATAGCATAACATTAAAAGCAGCTTTTAAAAATTGAGTTATTTAAAATAGGGATGCCATAAGTGTAGACAAATGTGTAATTTTATAAGTAGAATGCCACAAATGATTGCTGTTGTTTTTAATTGCAAAGATGGACCTCATATGTACAAATACTAAAAATAATAAAAACGTAGAAGCAAAAAGTAAATAATAGAATATATACATGGTTTACAGAGGTGAAAAAAAAAATAATTTAAATTTTCAATTATCTGAACCACTTTACAATAAAGTGTTAATTTTACTTTTAGCAAGTCAAAAAATTTAATCTTAGTTCTACAAAATTAGTTACATAGAAATATATTTGGAAATTAATTTTGCTGTTAGTACAATATATATATATATATATATATACCACTTAATAGGATTTCCATTAAGAGTTGCTAATCGTTTCATCATGAATATTATATATGTTATATTTATAATATTTTAATTGTTATTCTAATTCTTCGTTTTGGTTTATTGTTTTATTGATAAAATCCATTGGTGAATCTTGTCTACTTTTAATGGTATTATATTAGCATATTAGCATTCATATTATTATGCTGCTCCGCGCATGAAATTATGAATGTATACAATTTGATATTTAATTGATATCTTTTCATTTTGAATACTCATAATGAATTTTTTGTTATTGTGGTATCTTATATATAATTTATATATAACATCTGTAGCTAATAGCAATTTTATAAATATGGTGCGCATACGTAATTACTGCTATCCGCATAACCTTTGTGTATTGTCTGTGAGATTTCTACAATGTAGTTTTCCGTTACCATTTAATAGGATTTCCATTAAGAGTTGCTAATCGTTTCATCATGAATATTATATATGTTATATTTATAATATTTTAATTGTTATTCTAATTCTTCGTTTTGGTTTATTGTTTTATTGATAAATCCATTTGTGATTCTTGTCTATTTTTAATGGTATTATATTAGCATTCAAATTATTATGCTGCTCCGCGCGTGAAATTATGAATGTATACAATTTGATAGTTAATTGATATCTTTTCATTTTGAATAGTCATAATGAATTTTTTGCTATTGTGGTATCTTATATAAAATTTATATATAACATCCGTAGCTAATAGTAATTTTATAAATATGGTGCGCATAGGTAATTGCTGCTATCCGCATAACCTTTGTGTATTGTCTGTGAGATTTCTACAATGTAGTTTTCCGTTACCACTTAATAGGATTTCCATTAAGAGTTGCTAATCGTTTGATCATGAATATTATATATGTTATATTTATAATATTTTAATTTTTATTCTAATTCTTCGTTTTGGTTTATTGTTTTATTGATAAAATCCATTGGTGAATCTTGTCTACTTTTAATGGTATTATATATATATATATATATATATATATATATACATATATATATATATAGAGAGAGAGTTATAGATAGATAGATAGATAGATACATAGATAGATATATGTAGATATATTCTACACAAAGAATCTTTATATTAAACAGGTTAAGAACATTCATGTTATGTTGTCCCGAATTATTTAAAATACAATATGTAATTGCTTTTCTGTAATCAAATTAATTTTTACAAATTTACATTTTGAAGAAGCGGCAGTTTTATAAATGCATGAATTATAAAAGAACCCACTCTCTGAAGAATGATAAAAAAATCTATTTAAAAATTTAATATTGATACTAAGATGTCACGTTTTCAAAATATAATATACTTGGGAGATTAAAGGCTAATTATTAAAATTTTATCAGACTACAAATTGATTTATATTTTTAGTATGTAGAAAGCGATGAATAATAATTTATGGAGAAAAATAATTTAATTATTGATAAAATGGTTCAACGAATAACGAAATGTTGTCATAAAAGTTTTATGAATATATTAAACTGCTCGAATATTTTATGAAAAAAAAACATGTTTTCATTTAATATTGAAAAGATTTTAAAGCATCTCTGGTAAAGAATAATTTCATGTTTTTTGTTACTACGTTAGATTTCGGAAATTGTTTAATTTAATTTATTAAATAGCCCTTTATCAAGTATCTTCATATATAAAAAGCATTGTCAAGATTCTCATCGCCCATTCCGAAACTACTAAATTTAGAAGCATGGGATTCTTAGGAAATTTACTTCTTATGACATAAAAGAGCAATAAAGAAAGATTTTTGAAAACTCCCTCCCCTAATAGTTTAAAATGTGGCAAACAATGGTTTAACATGTGGCCATATTGTAGGAGCATAAAATTTCAGAAAATAAATCTACTAAAAAAATAATTAAACATTTATTTCAGCCATTTTCACAATTCTTCTCTTGAAGGAACTTAAAGGAGTATTCGTAGTTTTTAAAATATTTGGCCTTATCTCGGCAATTTTCAAACATCATCAAAAATTCTCATGTGACACATATTTAGAAAATCTGCAGAGCACTGTTTAAGATTATTGAAACGTTCTCCAACCTCACCCTAACCCCCTCCCACAAACACAGGGACTCAGTTTTTTAACTTACCTCAGCCTTATTTCTTACTTTACCGTACAGCGAGATTCGATTTCATTTTATCACTTGACTAATGCAATGGTGTATATCCACAAACACTTTGTGTGTGTGTTTTTGGTTTTATCTCCTATTGCTAGCAGCATAGATAAAAAAGAGTAGAGAAGAATGATAATAGCTAGGGCTAATGCCAAAATTGTAACCCTAAAATCCATTATATTAATCCCTAACACAACCACGTGCTTTCGCTAAAAAAGTAGAAACCTTTAGTAATACAATATTTTAATTCAAAATACAATGAAATGTTTTTTTAAATATTTAAATGTAAGCAGATAATTTATATTTACTGAAAAAAAAATACATGGCTGATGTCTAAGAATTCAGCCCCTATTCCAGGTGATTATTTTATTTGAGCCTAATGAGAACATTTAAATTTGAACAATAACATGCATTATATTGCAAGTCTATTTTGCACCTTCATTTATCCCTCTGCTCTATGGTTAAGAATCTTTTCACCGTTGGGAAGGGGAGGTGGAAACGAATTCTTTCGTCTGTTTTCATAGATGGTGTATCGTTTGAAACTTTTTGGCTTGTTGTTTATTTAACCAGCCATTCCCTCCCCCCCCCCTCTTTATCTCACATTTTCATTACTAGACTCTCTTAAAAAAATTAAATTTTTCATTACTACTTCATAAATCTTTCCTCAAAATTATGAAAAATACTTATTTCAACAGTTAATAAACATTTTCAGCGCACAAAAAGCAGAGGTAAATGAGATTTATCAGGTAAATCTCATTGCTGTAAGAAGAATTGGAAATTCATTATGAATCCCACCTAAGTCAGAAAAATTGCGTATTATAGAATTGCGTATTAATTTACATAAAAAAATAAACACAAAAAGCATGCAACAGTGGAAGTTTCTATCTCAATAAGTAAGCGGTCTGCTTTCTACTATTACTACTGTTACTACTATAAACATTACTTTCAAATATATGTATATATATATTACTTTTAATTAACTTTCATAAAGGAAATTTCATTCATATCCATTTAGCCATCATTGATATCATGACTTGTCATCATCATTGTTATCCATTTCGATTTTTCTTTTAAAAACATTAGTTTTCTTAACATTGAAATATGTCAAGATTTTTATTACTATATGTTTTATAAAAAATAAATGAAATCGAATATTTTTAGAACAACATACATTTCTCAACATTTTATGTAAAATATATCTGCATTCATTCAATATTTGTAATTAATTAAAAAATTTTTTTTTCAGGTATTCTAATATTGCTTATTCTCTGATTCAAATAGTACAAAATATATATGTCTGTTAATTATTTATTTGATATTTTTTATGTACTATGACAAAAAATGACACATAAAAAAATGTAAATTTAATTTTATTGGTAAAACATCCGATATAACATAAATACATAAAATATTTATTGCAGCAAATATATGTACTGAGAGAAAATATTTTTCATATCTTGAAATAAGCAATTTGCATTTATGCGTTTTCTTTTTTATTTATATTGTAAATTTAAATGGAGAGAAAGGAGCTTCAGAGAAATAAATTGTCTAAAATATCTACATTTATATAAAAAAGGGGAAAAACACCCGAAAGTATGGTTTCTTTATTTTTCTATAGAAATAATAGCTTAAAAAACATTTTTACACATTGCATTTTCATGTGTATACTGATTTGCATTGAATCATGGTTAAATGATGAACCTTCAGAATCTCAAATTCAAATTGAAATTCATAGCGCATTTTAAATCAGATCATGGACGACTAAATTTGATAAGAAGAAGTTATGTGCCTATTCTACTAAGAATTCTATTTCAGGATTACATTCTAATGTTTTGCAAGTTATTTTAAATCATGTAGACAAGCGGATTTTAAAGAATGAAATTTTTCAGTAAGAATTGTTGCAAATATTTTTATTCAATTAAGGTGCTTTAACTACTCTTTTAAATTATCATTAAATGTGTTCAGAGATCGGCCTTGTTAAAAAAAAATAATAATAAATAAAAATAAAAATCTGTTGCATGAAATTTTCATAAAGTTATATATGTATATATATTGAAATTTTCTTTTTTCCTAATTTTGCCTGTTTTTATGTATATTTATCTGTCTATGTATTATGTATATCTAAATCGATATTTATCTATGTATCTATCTTTTTACTCATCGATGTATCTATATATATATTAGGTGGGTTGAATTAAAATATTTCATTTTTCAGACGCTTTATATTGGAAAATTTGGATATTGTAATAGGATGAATAACAGCATTAAAAAATTAAAATCATTTAACATCTTCTGTTTGTATATCGTACTTAAAGTTAATGAAAAATTGAAAAAGGTGGAACTTTTTTGTGTTTTTAAAAGTTAATTAAAACTTTAAACACGCTTTAGCTTTTTATTCTTGCCTCATGGTTTCAATAATATACATAAGCTAAGTTCTGATCAATAATCTTATTTTTTTCTCGTTCTGGCAACATTTTAGACAAAAAGAAAATTATCAGTTTTTATCAATTTTCATTTTGGAGCACTTTGCTCGTTTTGCTAGAACAAAACGACCCAGAACCAAACACGTGGAGGATATTGTACGTTAATTTCCACCTACATCCTTCCTAATTAATCATTCATTCGTTGGGTATTATATGCACATTAATTTTTGCAGATTTGCAAAGCTTAACATTAGAATAGCATTTGTAGACTTATTTTGTTTTTCTTTCTTTTTTTCTGTGATCTTCACATTTAAGGTATGATATTGTGGCGAAAAAAGCCTAGTCGATCTAAACGTTGTTTTGCTACAACCATTCTGCAAGAATATAATTCACAAAAGACCAAATCATTTATTTCAATGTAATCGATTATTAAATGTTTACTCTCGGTTTTATTACATATCGAACAGTCTAATTCTTTCGGACGGTTTGTTATGCTTTTAAAATATTTCTGCAAAGGAGCTTTGGAATATGTTATCTTTTATCGACAATCATTTCCAAGTGAACGTTTTTTACCTTTTATCTAGCGGTGCAATTTAGCAACATGTTACATTTAAATTTTTTCTCTATATTCATATGGAAAAATTATGCAAATTTTTTTTTATATAGACAACTACAATATATCTCTTCTATCTAATATATCTTCCATTTAAAATATTTTTATAATATTTTTTATTGAAATTTTATTTTACTTTGTTTCATTAATTTTGATATAAAATAAAATAAAATAAAATAAATTATTCTTTGACTTACATTCATTGTGCGCAACATTTCTCAAAAGCTAAGAAAACAATTTGTATGAAACTTGGTAACTATTTTCGTTTTAAATTAAAGATTATCTTATACTTCATATTTAGTACAATTTCATTAATTATTCAAAATTGGCATTTTTTTCATAAAAAATGATTTTTTTCATAATTTTACAATTTAAATTTAAATTTTAAATGAATAAATTTCTTTCAAATGAAATATAAGTTGAAGATCTATTGTTTTTTTCATCATTATAAATATATTTAGTGCTCCTGAACCAATAATATAGTTAGAGCTTTGCACGCTTTGGATGCATGTCATAAAACAATTTAATTTTTTTTAAATCATTTAATTTAATTTAAGATTTATTTTGATTGTTTTATTAATTGTTAAATTTACCAAATTTAAACATTAAAAAATAAAATAAAATGCCAATGTAGAATACATACATACATATATATATATATATATATTAAAAAAATGTGTAAGATGTATTAAGTTTTCTAGATATATTAAGTTAAGAAAGATATATTAAGAATGATGATATATTAAGTTGATTAAAATTTTATGTATTTATGTTTCGCAAGGACTAAGGGTAAAAAATAAAATGTGATGCATTGCTAAATTTGACTACTAGGCAAAAAGTAAGACTCCTGAGATCTCTTAACAGTTCGTAACAGATTTGATGAACCTGTAAACAAGTTAGGGAGTCGGCAGGCTTCACGCAGCCATCTATAATTGTACAATGAACTAGCTTCCCGATTTACCAAATATTCTGAACAACATCCAAGGGGGTTGTATTTGAAATGCCCATGAAAATCTGATGTTCTTTGCTTCACAAATTCATGTCTATAACAGGACATCTACGACGACATTCTACGAATTCATAAACTACCACAAAGAGCTTTCCTCAGAAAGTATCTTTCTGAGTAAGAAAGTATCTTCTTGTTATTTATGACGGCTGATCATCTGCACGAGAGATTGTAAGCCCTACGGAGAGTGCTGTCCATAGGAATCTTTCTAAGTTAACCTAACCCGTATTTACGCAAGGTTATCTAAAGTCCGTTGAAAACCACGGAAAACTCCAAACGGTTAGATCGACTGGCGCTATTGGGTTCGAACCCAGGTAAACTCACGTTTACTAGCTTCAAAAACACAAACGAATGTTGTTGGGAAAAGAACGTACCTGGTGGGACCCTTACCTGGTGTGAGCTGATGCTCGTTTGGCATACTAAAATAATTAGGTTCTGTGGTTTGACTGTTAATATTTGGAAAAAGTTAAAAAAGAAAACTCGTTAATGAACAAAAGGTATGTGTAGGCCCCACTTTACAGGGTGTCCTACATGATTTTTAGCCAGCGAATGGCATCGTTATTCGACAAAGTGTTTGTTACAAATAATTAACACTCTGTTACTTCGAGTTTTTCTAGTGATTTTGGAAGTTCAAACAAACGAGAAGCATAATTTTGACTATATCATTTGATGCCTTTCAAAAAGGGCATTCATGTATTTCTTCAAAATCTATAAGCTGATCCTAAATACTAGATAAGTGAATTGTGTACTTATGACACATTTCTGGGAATTTACTTGGCATTATATTTTTCAACAAAGTCTTATATTTTTGAACGTCGAAGTAAAGACCTCAATTTTCATTAAATATTGTGAATTGGCTTTTCAAATCCTTCCTAACACGACTCTGGTCTTTTTCTAATTTACACTTATAAGAGACAAATGAAGAAACCGTGTCGGTTATCATTCCGACATTTCGCAGAACGCTTGACTCTATGACATTTATTTTCAAATCTGAAATTCCGAACCTTTCACTGTTAAGCGCTTCAATGTTAATTTGAATACTCATCTAAATTTTATGGTTTTAATAAATATATGCTGTATTTGGCCAAAGATGACCAGCCACTTGCGAATTTAGACATTTTGTTATTATTATCCTGATTATATCATTAATTATCCTGAAACTCTAAGCGTGTAAATATAATAGTACTTATCATACGATTCCGTGAAGATTATTTTCCCGAAACTATAGAGAACCGTCAGCAAATTGCAAAAAACGAATAACTTTCGGACAACCCTTTCAAAATGAATGTAGTAAAAACTCTATAACAGTAGATTATGATTAAGTGGTTTATTGTAATATATTGTGTTCATTTTTATGTGGCTAGCATGTATCGGTATACTCGTAGAGTAATTAAGGTTTTCATAAAAACAGTCCCAAAATTTTCAAAAAATTTTGCTTATAATTTGCAGAGTTCTTAATATAAAATAATGTTCTTTTCTGAAAATATGAGAAACAAAACTGTACACAATACCCTGTCATCAAAATTATAAAATAATGAAAAGTGTATGAAAAATAAGCAGGTTTACTAAATAATTTTTCATTGCGCATGCGTCAAAAATAGGAAAATTTCATTTGCATATTCTGTAAGCTAAATGTATAGAGTAACTTCTGTAAATATTTCAAAAGCATAGCTTAAAAATTCTGAAAGTGATCGTCTATAGAATCAGATAAAAATCCGATATTCCCAATGTAAGGAAAAAATATGAGTTGTTGTATCCATATAGTCATTGAGTAATGGCAATATAGAATACACTATGTGGCACGTACTATTATATTTGGATAGAACCCCCGTTTTTTTACTGCATTTTGGCAATAACGGATTGTGAGTTGCGTCTATAGATGATTACTTTCAGAAATTTCAAGCTTTATTTTAAAAACGTTTACAGAAGTTGCTCTAAATATTTAACTAACTTAATGTGCAAATGAAATTTTGATATCGTTGACACATGAGCAATAAAAAATTATTTATTAAACCTGCTTATTTTTCGTATAATTTTTATTATTTATTAATTCAGATGACAGAGTATTGTGTACAATGTTTTTTGTCACATTTTCAGGAAAAATTTTATATTAAGAACTCTATAAATTACAAGCAAAGATATTGGAAAAATTTGGGAATGTTTTTATAAAATCCTTAATTTTCTACGAGTATTCATGCTATCGACATAAAAATAAACAAATTATGTTACAATAAGCTAATTAATCATAATCTAGAATTTGAGCGTTTTTGCTACATTAGTTTTGACTGGATTACCCAAAAGATATTCGTTCTTCTTCAATTAGTTGATGATCCCCTATAGAGTTTCGGATAAAAATCTTCACAGAAGTGCATGACCTGTACGATTATGTTTACACACTTAGAATTTCAGGATAATTTCTCATGTATTTTTCTATATACTTAACAAAAGTCAAAAATCGCAAGTGGCCGGTCATCTTTGGCCTTATAGTATATTTGATTTGCATTCCCATTTATTGTTTTGCGAGTGTTAAAGAAAACTGTGTTTGTGTTAATCAATTTACGAGTATTCTGTGATTTTAGGTATTCAGAATTATTTTGGTTACTGCACAAGGATTGTTTTTGTCAACGGTTTGGATTTTTTCAAACTGTAATTTCCTTGTAAAAACATGAACGTCAACTCCGGGGCATGGATTTAATTTTTTTTATTTACATAGGCATGTAATTAGAAATGCAAATTCACATGCATTAATGCATCATAATTCAGTTTTTTTAAACCGTTAACATGTGAACTTAATGACATGTGAAGAACATAAATATTTGATTCTGTGTAAATCATTAAGGTATATATTACAATATACTGAGATATGCAGAAATGATTTAAAATTAGTAAATGATTCCACTTTGAATTAAATTTTTTTACGTTCGTGATATAGAACATTTATTATTTTGATTCCTTTTAGTATTGATTTAAGATCTGGAATTTTTATTGTATTGTTAGATAAGAGGTTTTCCGTTAGTTCTATATATCTATGATAATATATTGGAAGTAGAAAAATATTAGTCTGATAAATAACAATTTAAATTAAGTCATATAACTATATAAATACATGATACTATTGCAGTAAGTACGTTCAAATTGATATAAGTCTGACAGAGTACTGGAAGTACCCCCACTTTGCGTCATACCAGCTTTCTGTTGATCTTGTTGCATCTTGTAATATAAAAATAATAAATTTATTATATATTATCAAATTTCGCCGAGTTTGTCAACAATCCGTATTCATATGCATTGGTAATTTCAATTTATGATGATACTTTTTAAACAATCCATTCATTATGTTATGTGGATCTAATAAATCTATACTATTACAAGAGATCTTTGAAATCACAGGTTGTTTCCCCATTTTAGATATTTTATAGACTATTTTTATATGGTATATATTATCAATGGTTTTTGTGAGTTTTTATATTTGGTTAAGAATTTTTAATAGAAGTTTATTAAATACACTAGGTATAGCCCGTTATCCATTGGGCCAGCGTTGATATTGAATTTATTCAGATGTCTTCTAAAGTCGGGATTTTTCGCTAATCCTTTGATTTCATTGAAGGCTCTGTTGTAACAAGATCCAACGACGATGTATTTTCTGTTGTAATCATAACATTTCTTTTCATTCAATCTGTGAAGTCTCTGTTCTTCGTTCTCTTCATATAATTTTCTTTTCTTATACTCATCATTTCTGGACAATCGCTCTCGACGCTTTTCTTCTGATTCTTCGCTGAGAATCTTTCGATTTATTAATCTTTGCTTACTTAATCTTTCTCTTCTCTTTTCTTCAGTCTCATCGCTGAGATTCTTTCGATTTATTAATCTTTGCTTACTTAATCTTTCTCTTCTCTTTTCTTCAGTCTCATTTTCTCTTCTTTTTCTATTCTGCTCTCTTTTCTTCGCCAGTCTTTCTTCTCGGTGTTCTGGGGTTTCGTTTGCATATCTTTTTTTATTGTTAATGAAGAGGTCTTCCATTTGTTCTTCCATCTGTTCTTCTTTCTGTTCTTCCATCTGTTCTTCCAATTGTTCTTTCATTTGTTCTTCCATTTGTTCTTCAATTATATTCGACGATTCACTGTTTGAGAGCCTATCTGTCCTTTTATTTATAGAAGTTCAAAATGAAAAAAGATTTTCTTAGCAGACGATTTTTTGTGATAAATACATTATCTGTTTTATATTTCTTCTGCTTTATTCCTTTTATTTATAGAGTTCAAAATGAAAAAAGATTTTCTTAGCAGACGATTTTTTGTGATAAATACATTATCTGTTTTATATTTCTTCTGCGTTTACCTAAGCTGTGTAAAATATAAAGAAAAAAAATATGACACTCAAATGCAATGCATTCACTGTTTGAGAGCCTATCTGTGCCTCAATTAATTAATTATCCTCTTTATTCCTTTTATTTATAGAGATTATTATATGCATTGCATCTAGAATTGAACTTAATATGCATAATAAAATATTCAATAGGAAATATTTAATAGTTTATAGTAACTATGAAGTGTCGATTATTGATAATTATATTTTCATTAGTTCATTAGGAAAGATTAACTAAAAGAAATACACGATTTAAGAATTTTTTGATAATAAGATTTCTACACATAAAATCAAGCATTTTTTTTAATTTAACAATTTCCTGGTAAAGATGATTTGTATTAAAAATAACGAATCCAGTGCATTATATTTTACTGCCTTAGATTTTTTTCAATTACCAGTATTTTTTATTGGTTAAAGTATTCAATATATATATACGAGACTGAAATTTCATAAATTGACGCATTTTTATCATATGTAAACTATTCTAAAATAAATTTTATATTAAAACTTGAAGGAAGTCTACATGCTTAGTTGATTAACTCATTAGGTTTTTCACTGAAAAATCTTTCACTATCATAACATTTGAAGTGATTCTATGTTCATGATCATCACCAATTAATTAATTGTCTAGAGAGATGTCATTGCATTTGCACTTTTTTTTTTTTTTTTTTTTTTTTTTTTTTTTTATGAAATTGTTGTTAAAAATATTTTTACTTATAGCAATTCTATTAATTTTGAAAGCTTCTGTTATTTCAATGTATGCATTTATATTCTTTGCAGAATTTGTTATTCTCATCTGTTTCAAAAGCAAGAAACAAACATCTATTATGACCGAATTATCACAATGAATATATTATTTTTATATACTAAAAGAACAATCACCTGTTTAGTGATCGTTGTTTATTTATTGAAGTCATTTACTAACAAAAATTAATTTGTCATTTAAGTTAAAATGTATGCAATTTACTATAAATGTATAAATGTATCGCACGTATTAATTTTATATTATATTTACTGGATAGTTAAAATTTAAAGTTAGGAATTTCTTTTAGAAAACCCTTTAAAACTATAAAAACAGCTTATAAGTTATTCATTTCAGAATGCAGGATGCAATATACTGATAGTTTCTATTTTATTTATTTTCTCATTCTTTGCATTTTAAATCCAAGACTATTCCTTGGAGGAAAAAAATCAACTTTTATAGATTTAAAGTAATTCTCTATGTTATTTTTTTCGTTATTTACCATTTCTGTTTTTTAAAGTTGGCTTAATGATTGCTGTGAGGATATTTTTTCAAACCCCTTTCAATATCTTACACATTCCTTTATGAATTCGGAATTATATAAGGTATAACCCGTCAAATTTTGACGAAAGAAAATGTTTAAGAAGGAGTTGTTTCCTTGATTTATAATTAACCTATACAAAATTAGTTTTAGTAAAAAATGCATTATATATTGGTAATTCTAACTCTTAAACAAATCATATTTATTGTAAAGTTAACAAAGTAATACTATATATAGTAATATTCTATAAAACTCAATTTTAGAAATTGTTAAAAGTGTACTTTATTTTATTTTAATTATACTTGTATTTTACTGCTTACATAATAAGCAGTAAAGTTAATAAAAATCTTTTATTATGATAAATTTATCTTTAAGATTTGTATGCTAGTATTCGAAAATTAACAAAGAGCAAAATTTATTCAACTTTGACTCAATCATAGAGTTATTTCCCCGCGAAATCTAAACCCGGATCATGTTCACTATATCAAAATTTACAAATGCGCATGTATTTGTATTTACCTCTTTAAAAAAATGTTTTTTTTTTTTTAATTTAATCATTTTGATTCAAACCTTTAAGTCTCAAGTTATTAGCTGAAACATATGTTAAACTGTGGATGTTCTTTTACGTGTAGATAAATTTTGTAAATGAAATCAAAATTCACCATGTTTCATAGCAGACGATATTTAAATTTTAATTCTTTTCTTTTTTTAATGAGAAAATGGCAACATAAAGATACTGTAATCAATTTTCTCCTTTTTTGCTTTGTTAAAAAAAAAGTGCAGTACTGCTGTTGCCACGTTAAAAAAAGCGGTATTAAAAACTACAAAAATATTAATATTTAAAAAATACATTAAGATATAGTTTAAAAAAAAAACTGCATTTTAAAGTTTTTTTCCCGTTTACGATGGTGTAAAAAAGGAAAATGTGCGATGGTTATAAGTTTAAAAATGTGCAGTAGGAAAAATTGCAATACCAATATTTCATTTGAAATTTCAAAGTGTTGCCATTCGCAAAGTGACGTATGCGTTACGCACAGATACTCATGGCTTTTATGATATTGATAGCAATTTAGAGAGGTCTCATTTGTATACAGGAAAAATTTAAAAAAATGAGTTATTTTAGAAACTAATAACTTAATGCTTTTCTCATGTTTAATTTTAAACTCAGTATTTGAAATTTTCGTAAATAATAATGCATAATATGCAGCTTGCGATGTCACTAAAAACGCTATTTACCTCACAAATGATTAACAAAGTACCACAAAACTAAATTTTCCTTTTAGTTTGCTATAATGAAATGTTAACCTTTAAAATTAAGCATAGGTAATCCCTTCCGAAAATTACTAAAAAAGATCGCTTGATAAAAATTCTATAATTAAACGATTTTCAAGTGGTAAAATTTTTTAAAACTTTTATTTGGTGTGAATTTCCCAGGCAAAACATATTTTCAAAATCTAATTATTTTTTTACTTAATCGTAGTACTTAAAAAAAGTATTAATTTGTTATAAATTTTCAATTAGACATTTCATGTTGTTTTTAAATGTTACATAAAATTTGACTGTATAGGAAAAAAAATATTTCCATACAAAAAACAATCAATGATTGTAATCTAAAGATATGTTAAAATAGAAATTAAAGTATAGAAGGGGGATATTAGTCAATATGACAATAATCACCCAGAAATATCATTTTTAATATTTTTACTTTACATGTGCTAAAACACAATTTGAATTTTTGTTTTATATTTTTCCCATTCTCTTAAAAAATTGCAATTAGGAAAGTTAAAGCATAATGAGAATACAGTTCTTTTAAATATTTTTAATACGACAATACAATATGGAAGAAATTTTGAAGCAAAATACTGAATTGCAACAGGATAATATAGATATAAGAGCTTTGTAACAGTTTTACATTTTTTACATTAAATTATTTATTTGGAAATGCAGTCCTTATTTTTAGATTCACGTATGAAAGACAAACTTGAAATATGAAGATGAATAAAAATGTAAAAAGTAAAATTTTAAAGTAGTTATTGTTTAGTCAAATAGACTTCAAAAAAATAGAATGATTACTAAATGGCGTACAAAGTGTTGCAAAATTTAAAAAGTATACAAACAACATTAAAGTACATTTAAAAAATTCAACGTTTCGATATTCGTCTCAGATATTTTTCAGAAAAGCATCTTTATACTGCTTCCGAACAGAGTGAAACCGCTTTGGATTTCAAAAGTCAGGCATTCATGTTATTTTTTTTTAAATTTTTTAGTTAATTTCATGATGAAAATGTACAGCTCTTTCACTATTGTACAGTGATTTCATTTTCAGGGTGCAGAGACATGGTACTTATAATCTTCCAGTGGTTGTGGGGGGTAAGTATTGTAAATTCGAAGATGAATCGAAAGATCTGAAATAAACAAAAATTTTTATATAGTGTCTCGCTTGTCCTACTCTGAGATGGTAAAGTGAAGCCTTCACCGCAATCATCCGATCATGTTCAATGGTGGGGACATCACTCTGCATGATATTACCATCCTAAAATTTACTTATCAAAATCAAGAATTACTGCAAGCATTCATGTGAAAAGTGTGGAACATCTCTCCGGATAAAAGATTATCCAATTTTTGTTGCCCAGTTTTATTTTCAGATTCATTATCTAAAGGAGGCAGTTATCTAGAACGTAGTCTCTTTTTAAACAGTGATGTAAAATTTGCTGCTGAGAAATGTCTGAGAGAGCAATGCCATATATTTTGCCAACATAAGTTAAGCAAACAGGTCTTGCGTTCAGCTAATATCCTAATATTAATATATATATATATATATATATATATATATATATATATATATATACGTAAAAATAAAAAAAAAATAAATGAAAAATTTTATTTATTTACACATTTATTTTTGTAAAAACCAGATAAGTTTGATAATTATGGGAAAAGTGTTGGGCAGTTATATTTCTTAATTCAGTTCTGTATTTTTTGGTCTTGTGCAAAATAAATATATTATAATAATAAATCAAAATCTTTGATTAAACGTCTTTAAATAATGATCAAACTCACATCAGAGGAATTTGCATCCAGCATGTGTTTAATATTCTTGCAGGGAGCTGTAAGTACTAAATTTTCTTGCCGACCGCTTCTTTTCAGGTCAATGTAAATTCCCGAAATAATAAATTTATGGACAACGTGATGAACAATAGTCTTTCTCACATGTACTCTCTTAGCTATTCCATGTTAAATATATATATATATATATATATATATATCATCATCAACCGTGTTCGATCCACTGCTGGATGTAGGTCTCCCCCAGATTTTTTCCAATGTTTTCTGTCTAGTGCTTTCGTCATCCAATTTACACCAGCTAATTTTCTAATTTCGTTATCCCATCTTACCTGAGGTCGTCTTCTTGGTCGTTTTACATCTCTGGGATACCACTGTATTATATTTGTGCTCCATCTATTGTCTTGTCTTCTTGCAATGTGCCCAACCCATTTCCATTTTAGCTGATTCTTTCAAGGATGTCAGAAACTTTTGTCTGATCCCTTATCCAGGTTATCTTCTTTCTTTCTCTTCTAGTTATGCCTAGCATACATCTTTCCATACTTCTCTCTGTTGTTTGTAGTCTTTGTATCATCCGTTTTGTTAGTTTCCATGTTTCTGTTCCGTAATTTAATGCAGGTAAAATACATTGATTAAACACTTTACTTTTCAAACAAAGAAGCATATTACTCTTCAGAATAATACTGTTCTTCCCAAAAGCACTCCACGCATTACTTATTCTTCTATTGATTTCATTCATGATACTATTATCCGATGATATTTCCTGTCCTAGGTGCACATAACTTTGCACTTCTTTAATCTCAGTGTTCTTGTAGACAATTTTCTTTTTTGATGCAAATGAATTAAACATCACCTTAGTCTTTTCTAAATTTATTTTTAATCCCACATTGATGCTAGCTCCTGCAAGCTCTTTTAGCATAATTTCCAATTCTTCAGGACTGTTACTGAAAATTACAATGTCGTCAGTGAACCGGAGAAGACTTAAATATTCCCCATTTATTCTAATCCCTTTGTTTTCCCAATCCAGCTTCTTGAAGATATTTTATAAGACAGCATTAAAAAGCTTAGGTGAAATGGTGTCTCCTTGTCTTACTCCTCTTCCGAGCTTGATCTTCGCTTTTCTTTTATCTAAACGGATGGTTGCTGTTGCTTTCTTGTAAATCTTCTTTATGATATTGATGTAAGGTTTGTATATACCAATGTCCTCCAGAGATTCTACTACTGCTGATGTGTAGACGGAATCAAATGCTTTTTCATAATCAATAAAGGCAAGGCAGAGAGGTAAATTATATTCTTTATGTTTTTCTGTGAGTTCCCTTACTGTTTGGATATGATCACCTGTGCTGAATCCACTTCGGAATCCTGCTTGTTCTCTAGGTTGAGCTCAGTCCAGAGCTGATTCAAGTCTTGTCGTTAAAACTTTGGTGAACATTTTATAAATCACTGATTGTAAGTTATGCTGATCGGACGGTAATTTTTAATGTTTTCCTTCTCTCCTTTCTTGTAAAGTAGCAGCATTAGTAGTCACAGCATTATTACAATCTTCTGGTACATCTAACGTCTTGAGACATTTGGAAAACAGTAAGGATAGCCTTTTTGCAAATTCTTCTCCTTCTTCTTTGATAAGGTCAATTGTAATTCCATATGGTCCAAGGCATTTACCTTTTTTTATAAATCTAATAGCTTGTAAAATTTCAGCTGTCATCACTGGGATTATCTCTTCAGTTTCTGTTAAGATTTCACGTTGATCGTGTACATTGATTTCGATCTTTACATTTATATAGATCATTATAAAAATTTTCAGCAATGTGTACTATTTCGTTGCTGATTTTGGTGATTGTTCCATCTGCTTTCTTCAGTGCAAAAATACCCTTTCTTCCAACACATAACTTGCGCTAAGCTGATTTTAAACTCTTGTTATCTTCCAGAACTTTTTTAACAAGATCACAGCTAAATTTTCTGATATCTTCTGTAACGCATTTTCTTACTGTTTTACATAATTCCGCATATTCAACTCTTGATTTAGGATCATTTTTCTTCATTTAAATTCCCTGCGTTTTTTCATCAATCTTCTTGTTTTTCCTGTTATTTTCTTTGTCTGTTTTATTTATGGATCACCGGCTATCTTCTTTAGTAGAGTATTGGTTAGCTTCTTGTACACTATTGTAACATCTTGCTCTTCTTCCAAAGTTGATTGAAGTACTTGGAAACGGTTTTGAAGTTCCAAATGAAATTTTTCTTTATGCCTCTGGAGGTTTATAATATCGATTGATTCCTTTGAGTGTAGCAAAAGCTTCATTTTTTCCACTTTAGTATTTAACAGCAGTTTGCATCTAACCAATCTGTGATCGCTTTCTGTATTAAAGTTATTGAAAACGCTGCAGTCCTGAATAAGATACTTTTTTTGGTCAAGATGTAGTCGATTTCACTTGTTGAGCCATTTGCACAGCGCCATGTCCATTTTCTTTGCGGCTTTTTCTTGAAAAATGAATTCATGATATACATCTTTTCACATTCTGCAAACTCAATCAATCTGTTTCTTCTTTCATCTCGTATACCATATCCATGATTTCCTAGAGATAATTCACCTTTCTTTTTCTCTGCAATTCTAGCATTCCAGTCTCCCATTATTATTTTTATGTAGCAATTTCTCTTTTGATGCATTGAAGCTAATTCATTATAGAAATCTTCAATTTCTTCATCAGAATAACTAATTGTTAGTGCATAAACTTGGGTAATTTGAAACTTGTATCTTTTGGATACTTGTATTTCTAATCTTGCAACTCTATCTGATGCACTATCATATTCTTCAATGTGATTCTTCCACATTTTATGAATCAGAAATCCTATACCACTTGTTCTTCCATCTTCTCTGCCTGTGTAGTATAAAACATGTCCGCTGCAATATCAATGTTTTCTTCTCTTTTCTTCTTACTTCACATAATCCTAAAATGTCCAAGTTGATCCTATCTAACTCTTCTTCAAGTTCCTGTAAACAGTTTTCTGAAGATAGAGATCGTCCATTATACATAGCCAAGGTCATCAACTTATGGCAGCCAAGCCGAGCCCGGTGATTCTTAGCACTCTCTGTCTTCATGTCTGTCTGATCGCTGCCGAAACCAGGAACATGCAGACTACCGGGAACTGAGGGCCGTGATTTGTTTTGCGAATTTATGGTAAAATAAGGGGGGTTGTGGCCAAATCCCACCCCACTGGCCAAGCGGGTTGGAGGAAGCCCATCCGCGTTCGTTCCCCTTGCACTAGACAACAGTACTAACAGGCTGTACCGATGGAAGTTGCGGATTGACATTAAGTCTTTGCTCTCAGTCGATTCCTTCAAGTACTCCTAGAAGGCAATTAAAGAGTTTTCTCCTGGTTGATAAGCAGAGGCTATTAAATAGCCCACATATATATATATATATATATATATATATATATATATATATATATATATATATATATACAGGGTGATTCAGCTCGTCGGTGACAAACTTTAAGGATCGATAGAGCACACCTAGACGAACATTTTTGAATAGGGAATGTAGGGTCCCTGACGCGATGGTAAGGCGCTAGGCGCTTTCGAAAATTTGGGTGCCGAAATTCGAAACGTCATAAAAACTAGGGAAATGGTTAGATTTTCTTGCTTGTTGCGTCGAAATGATTCTGTTTGTTTAGACTTTCTTCAGTACCAATTTGATAAGCGTATCTCTTAAAACATGGATAGGGGGCGCTGCAGACTTTGGAGAGCTAGACAACAACTTTAAGCCCATTATTTTGATAATTTAACACATGCTCGCCAAAGTTTATACTCTAACTTAAAGTTTGAACCCAAAAGTAGAGCCCTGCAAAAAGCGTAAGAGCCGGAATAAAATGTCAAAGTACAGGGTGGTCGAAACTCGAAGGCTCCTAAGAGATAAACAAACAGATTTCTTGACTTATGGCATGCATTTTCATGATTCTGTTTGCTGGGGCTCTCTGAAACTCAGTTGAACGGTACAAAAAGAAACATCGATAGGGGGCGCTTTGGGCAAAAAACATAATTCGTTGACATTTCGGACGCTAACTGGAAACGGGGCGCTACGATCAGTTAGAAACAAAACAAGAGAGTAATTTACTTATCATAAGAAGCTATTAAAACTGCAGTTTTTTTTTTTTTTTTTAACAAACATAGCTGGTTTCAATCATGCACAATGCGCGCAATAAAATTTATATAAGGTGCTTTTTGCTGATTTATGCAAAAGATATCGTACCATATCGATATGCAAAAGATACGTAATGCGTAGACGACAACGCGAGATGACGTAGTTGTATGCGCAGACACGTCTTTTGAACGTGCGGTACCTACTTAAACTTCGGGTTACTTGTCTGCAGATCGGTAGTAGGATGGAACGGTACACAAACTCTGAATTGGCTGACATGCATTTGGCGTATGGCGCTGCTGGTTGTAATGGACGAGCCGCTCAGCGGTTGTACGCCGAGCGTTACCCCAACAGGCAAATCCCCTTCCATGCCTTCTTCGCTCGAGTACACCAGAGGTTGTCCACAACGGGATCTTTCGACGGAGGCAGGCCTGAACGGGAGCAATCAGTGAGCCCCCCCGACAACGAAGAGGCTGTGCTTAACCTGGTTGAGGACAACCCAGGTCTTAGCACGAGAGATATCGCCAGACATGTTGGCATTTCGCAAGCAACTGCGTGGCGCATCTTACGTTCCCGGAATCTGCACCCCTACCACATCCAGCGGGTGCAGTTGCTCAGAGAGCAGGATTTTGGCCCTCGAGTGGAATTCTCAAGATGGTACTTGGCGATGAGATCCAGGGATCCCCGTTTTGTAGACAGCATTTTGTTTACGGACGAGTCCACCTTCAGCCGGGAGGGAATGTGGAACGCCCACAACAGTCATGTGTGGTGTGATGAAAATCCACATGAAACCAGAAGCCGAGCAGCCCAGGAGCGTTTCTCAGTAAATGTGTGGGCCGGCATTCTGGGGGATTGCCTCATTGGACCTTATTTGTTACCTGAACGGCTGACAGGTGGAAATTACCTGATTTTCCTGGATCAAGTGCTGCCGCAGCTTCTGGAGGAGGCGCACGTACCCGAAGGTTCGCGTCGCCAGATGTGGTTCCAGCACGATGGAGCTCCGGCCCATTACACGAACGACGTGCGTCTCCATCTAAACGCAAGGTATGGCCAGCGGTGGATCGGGCGTGGGGGTCCAGTTCACTGGCCTGCCCGATCACCAGACCTCACCTGCTTGGATTTCTTCCTTTGGGGTTACCTGAAGGCCGAGGTATACCATACACCTGTCAGCAGTGCTGAAGAACTTGTGGCGCGCATTGTGGCAGCTGCAGGGCAGATCAGAGATACTCCTGGCATTGTTGGAAACACACACTCCTCAATGCGACGGAGGTGCGAAGCCTGCATCATGGCCCATGGTCGAAATTTCGAGCATCTTCTGTAGTGTTATTTTTTGTAAATAAATTTCCAGTATCATTGATGTTTTTGGTCTAAATTTATTCAGAAGTGTTGAGCAGAGGTAGAAAATGTGTTTTCATTATTACTAACTGATCGTAGCGCCCCGTTTCCAGTTAGCGTCCGAAATGTCAACGAATTATGTTTTTTGCCCAAAGCGCCCCCTATCGATGTTTCTTTTTGTACCGTTCAACTGAGTTTCAGAGAGCCCCAGCAAACAGAATCATGAAAATGCATGCCATAAGTCAAGAAATCTGTTTGTTTATCTCTTAGGAGCCTTCGAGTTTCGACCACCCTGTACTTTGACATTTTATTCCGGCTCTTACGCTTTTTGCAGGGCTCTACTTTTGGGTTCAAACTTTAAGTTAGAGTATAAACTTTGGCGAGCATGTGTTAAATTATCAAAATAACGGGCTTAAAGTTGTTGTCTAGATCTCCAAAGTCTGCAGCGCCCCCTATCCATGTTTTAAGAGATACGCTTATCAAATTGGTACTGAAGAAAGTCTAAACAAACAGAATCATTTCGACGCAACAAGCAAGAAAATCTAACCATTTCCCTAGTTTTTATGACGTTTCGAATTTCGGCACCCAAATTTTCGAAAGCGCCTAGCGCCTTACCATCGCGTCAGGGACCCTACATTCCCTATTCAAAAATGTTCGTCTAGGTGTGCTCTATCGATCCTTAAAGTTTGTCACCGACGAGCTGAATCACCCTGTATATATATATATATATATATATATATATATATATATATATATATATATATATATATATATATATATATATATATTATATATATATATATATATATATATATATATATATATATATATACATGTATTTCTGTATTTTCGTACTTTTATCAACTGAGAGTTGAGAATTTTTACCATTACTAATATTAATAAACGGTCAAGTACGAGTGTTACTCGCGCTCAGAGGGTTCCGTTAAAGAAACCTATGTATTATTATTCCACTGGGGACGAGCAACTGGTATATGTGCCACTTAAAATTAACAGAATTTTTTATTATTCCTATCAGTTATTTTTCATTGTAAAGTTTACCTTATTTAATTGGAGCATTTTTTGCAATTCAACAACAGAAAATTTTCCGTTTTCAAATACCGGTAGTTAAAGATTAAAAAACAATCAAATTACTCTCATCGCGATGGAGTAAAATGTATTATTAAAAGAAAATCTTTGCTGAAAAAATAGTAAAACTCTATAAAATACTATAAAGAGTGGGGTTGGTTATAGCTCAATATACTAAAAATGTATGAATCGGTGTATCATAAAAGTTTAAAGAGATGTGAAGCCTAAATAATGTCAAATATTGCTATTCTGTATACCTTTTTTTAAAAAATTTCATCCTTATCTATCTATACAGAACTTGTTACTGAGAATAGAAGGTAGTGCATATTTAAACTTGATTTGGCATTTCATAAAACTAAATTCAGAGTAGCAATAACTTTTTCTTTTTCTAATGTAACTAATACGAAAACAATAGTTCAATGTTTAATCTTGCATTGTGCTAAAGGCGTTTGTATAGAAAAGAACTCACATATTTGCAAAGCTTCTTTTGTCGGTGGCGCGTTTCACCAGATAGCAATGCAAACTAGTGGCAAGCGCCATAATATTTGTGAAAAGTTCGCATGCATAAGTTATTAAAAATTGACATTTTAATACAAAAATTTTGTAACAGAGTCGTCTGCTATATCCGAAGTAAGGAATATTTTGTATTAAATAAAGAAAATAACACTTTAAAAAAATCCTGGTACTAAGATGGATGATTCTTTTTAAATTTCTTATCCGTACCCCTGGTTTATGCGATTAATTCTCATTAAATTAGTGTCTTTAGAGGAGTATAAAGTTTATTGCTTTTATACTGCTAATACAATTTGCATTAAACAAATATATTATTAAATGTTGTTATTTACCTTTTAAAAGACGATGGTATGCAGAGTAAGCCGCTCCTATCATTATTTATGTTTCATTCGTCCCTGATTAAAGATTAAAATCTCCACTAACTACCAAGAATTTTTTTTTTCAAAATTCATTATCAACATTTCATTTATACTTCTGCTACGATAGGTACCCCTAACGCTCCGGAACACCTTTGCTCAATGCCTGCAAATCGAAATTTCTATATAACAGAAAAGTGTGCTTTTATCAAAAACTATGCGACGTAGAGTATGCTCTATAAATTTCCTGCAAGTTTTTAAGTAAAATATATAACCTCTATTTTTTTCACAATTTAATTTCAATAAATTCGGAAATAGATGAGGGGGGGGGACATATTTTTGCACAATATTTTTAATGATATCTCTGAAATTATGATACCGAAAATTAAAAGAAATATGTTTTTGAGTTAAGAGTAATGAAAACTTTCACAAGACAACCCACAAGATTTTCAGAGAAGTTTTTTTTCAAGTAACTGATTTAGCCCCCTATCTCCTTCCTAAATAAATTTGGAAGTTTTTAGCAATCTATGTGGGTCTATATTACTTTCTCCAATTTGAGCTTTGTATTTCCTTTTTTGAGCAAACAGGCTGGGACAGATGAACAGACAGACACGGGAGTGATCTTATAATAATTTCCTTTACACTTTATAAGTACGGAACCCTAAAAAACTGTACAGTATACTGTTAAATCCTCAAATCAGCTGCCGAGGAATGAGACGGCGATATTTATTTATACCTGAAGAACCAGTCGGACGCAAACGACAGATAAGCTAGCGTAATATTCGGTGTTAACGATGCTTTGTGTTAAAATACCAAAATTATATTGCTGATCTTTAACTTTTGTACGTAACTGTATAACTATTGTTAAAAAAAGTATTTTCCTTTTAACTTTATACATATTTTTTCTTCATCTTCGTAACAGATTAGCGAAATATGTAAAGATAATAAAAATATCTTTTATGATTATATTTATTGAAGAATTCTGAAACATAAATGAAATTGTTACAATTAATATATAGATACACACTGAAACTGAAACTTTCAGATAATAACAAGAATAAATCTAAAGACAAAATAATAGTTTATAAAAATACACTTCTTATTAATTTGATCCTATATCAGACGAATTTAAATTACTTAATATTCCAAAGTCATATTCAGGAATAAGTTTCAAATAATTAGATTCTCCGTTAAGTATTTTTAAGATTAGATGAGACGTTTCTTATGAATATTCATTATAATATTAAAGAACATTCATTTTAATATTAAACTTCAGGAACATATTTTTACATTATTGAAAAACTAATAAACTAGAGTTTTCATAAACATTCATTCAACATTGTAATACAGCTTCAGTATTCATTAAGTATTTAATAAACAATGAATGACTTTAAGAGGTCTTTATGACTAATTTATTTAGAAGGGGTTACATATGAACACTAAAGTGTAATTATTGGCTGAATAATGCTTTTAATTTATCATCGAAACTGTATTCACAATTTAATCGAATTTCTATCGAATGTTTACGAAGATATACTTTGTTCTATATATTTATTTATAAGTGTTTGTAATATTATTTCTTATATTTTAATTATTTAAATTTGACTGCACTTTGAAACTGAAATTACCAAATCAGGTAACTTTTTCGAACTTTGCGTTTTTACATGTAATTTTTCTGTAACTTTTTTCTGTACTTTTACTTTTATTACCCAAAATGAAGAATTAGTTTGCTACATTTGCCTTTAAGACTTTTTAACGTTAAAATATTAAAGTGAAATCTGTTTTTAGTTTAAAAAATTTTTAGTTTCGTTTGCGTAAGTACTTTGTATATTGAACATGAACTTGAAAGGAAGACGTTTTGGAAAAATATTATTTTTATTACTTTTTTTATTATTATTATTTAAATTATTTGTTGAAAAATCATTCAAAAAACAATGATTTTTTATTTTAAAAAAATATAAATTATCGCGACTTAGTGTTAATATTAACATGTAGACTAAATCTATTTATCATTTTTCTAGTTTAAAATTTGATTTTATGTAGCCATTATTTATAGTTAAAAAGGGTTTAAAAACTTTAATAAAATGTTTATTTGGATATGTTTATTTACAAAAAGTATACTGGAAGCCTGCTAGGTAAAACGCTTTCATTTGTTACTGCAAAATGTTTGCATATTTTAAATGTACTTCAATCTGCTTGGCTTTAACATCTTCCAAAGTAAACGATTTATTTAAATATATTTTTAATTTCCCGGCATGATACAAAATTTATTAATTATAATTATTATTTGGTTGATTCTTTACGATAAACATAGAATTAGAATCTTCATTTCATCGTATGAGAAAAAAAATGTTTAAAAACATTTGATTTTTTTAATTTATCAATTTCATTTTTAATTAGATGCTTATGAAAACAAATTAGTGTTCAAATGATATTTACAAAAAGTTTAAGTAAAAAGGTTGTTTTTGGTATTGCAAAATGTTAGCATATTTTGACTGTCATTCAACCTGTTTTTCTTTATTTGCTGAAAAAAGTAATCGATTTGCTTAAATGTCGTTTTAATCTACCTGCGTGTTGCAAAATTTAGTTATTGATTAATATCATTATTCCGTTGATTCATTCAGAAAACATATTTTGTATTCAGAATGATTCCCCATTACTATATCACTGTCATTTCTTAGTGATTCCTAAGTTCATCGAGAATTAAAAGGCTGGATTCTATTTCGTAGGGCTGCACATGATGATTTAAATACTGTAATAACAATAAAAATTAGGATCCCAGAAATCAAGGGGTATAAATGACAAAATTAAAATAAATGGACTAAGTAAAAGACGACCTGAAAGTATGCTTTACTATTTTCAGGCAAAGAAATATAAGTGATTTTCTAATTATGTGTTGCGTTCGACAGGTATACGACTTTTGCCGAATAATAATCAATATTGATTAATTATAAATTTAAAGAAGTTGTACGCCACCTTTTTTACAGTTATTGAAATGACATGTAAAAGACCATAATAAAACAAGCGCAGGATCTTATTACAACTCAGTTAATTCTTATTGATGCTCAAATTTAACTTCAATTATTTTGAAACTCAGTTTACTCCGATTTTTTGTCACTTGAACCTCTTAGCTTCTGAGGTTGTTAGATATCCTTCTATTAATCAGGGCATTTTTATGGGCAATAGCAATTTTTTTCGGGTGAAGTTTCTACCATCAAAGAACTTTTTATGGCCATACTTTTCCTCGGAAAAGTTTAAAAAAAAACTGAGCTATAAAATGCTTATTGCACTCATAAGAAATATCATTGTTATGTTTCATACCCTCATACCAGAAATCAACATGCCAACAACTTTCTTATTTTCAGAGACAGTACTGACACCAGCCTCAATAGATTTTGGTACCAGAGATTTTACATACTTCTAGTAAATTGATAAGCTGATCATAAGAATGTTCCGTTTACGATTTATGAAACATCAACAGCCTATGCAATGTTTGTTGATTCTGGTAATTAAAAAACCCATGGTCTGGATATTACCTTGTAAAATTGTACTTTCATGGAAATTTTCTTCTGTTTGTTAATCCTGTAACGATCTTTGAAACTTTCGGTGCATTTAAATGCAAATTTAGAAACTTAACCCTTGTCAGCGACATAAGGCGATTATTAAGGTCCTCGACATGATTATATATTTTCTGTCAGTTCCCTTCTGAGAACATATGTTCAAATGTACATTTTCTTTGGATTAAACACAACCTATTGCCTACATGTAAGAAATATGATTCTATTCTGAAGAGCATTTCTCGGCACATTATATCCGTCAGCTACTTGTGTTACCAATAATTTATTTTCCCGGCAATATAATACGACTTTTTGATTCGTCACAACTCTTTTTTCGTCACAACTCCTTTTTGGGTATATCTTTCTATGAATTTTATGATTTTTGAAGTGATCTACAAAACATATCATATATCATAACTTTTGCAAGCATTTACTTAATAACTTTAACAATTTGAAATGGATTAATGTTGAAAAAAAGTATATTATCTCTACCCAGAAAGTGTCCCTGGATACGAGACGAAATTGTGTACGACACCAACCCCTGTCCTGTTTTAATTTTCTCTCTTTATTTATGACAGCAATTATAAAAAAATTAGCGTCAAAAATAACCTGATTCAAAAACTAAAGCAATAACGGTACAAGATGAAAATAAATTATGGTGACGTATTTATAATTAAAATACAATAATGCATTCAAAAAGTAAACAGAGCACACAAAAATCTTGGGATAGGTAAATAAACGTTCGTCACTTGTTGCCTGACCAGCGATAGCAATTATACTGATTCACATCCGTATAAGTGTGCAACGCTGTCGGTATTTAAGGGTGTGCATTGTTCGTATAAACGTGATAGTTCAAATGTCATTATGGTCGTGACCCTTCGACCATGGAAGCTACACAAATTTTGCATAACTGTTATTAGATTACCCTAATGTCGAACATTACGCCAATTGTATCACTTTAAATTACATCAGGTAAATTAAATCATACAACTGGAAGGAGCTCGATGCAACCAATTTTACGGAATGAAGTTTCTTTTTCTAAACAGTATTACCGCTAAAATGTGTAAATTCGTCGAAAATCAAAAGGCAAAAAATAAATTTTTATTAAATTCCTTTTCTTTATAATAGATAGAATACATTAAAAAGATAAGAGATAGCCCAGAACGGACACCTGTACTACCATCCTGGGTAAAGTTTCGATTATTTTAGCTTGTACACTTCTTCCACCTTTATCGTATGAAGATTATATACGATTTCATTAATAAACAGTTATATAAACGGTTTCATTGCATAAAATTAATTTCATAACATTATATTTTAAAAAAATGTCAAACGATTTTTAAATTAATTCATTATTCAAATCTTCTATTTGTGAACAATAAATTGTACTTATTTTACAGTAAATTCCTATGCTATTAGTAGTAAATCGAATTCACTACGACAACGTATATTCGTTTAAAATTTATCAGGATTGATAAACACTAAAAAAAAAATACATTTAAATTTGTGCACGCGGTATCCAGAAAAAAATTAACACACCTAAAAATATTAATATATATATTAGAGTTATAAGTATTTGTTTTTAATTTTATATAATTTTAATATGATTTTATTACAATTTATGTAAAAAAAGGTTTTTAAAATGATTGCTGAATTTCAACAGCATCTCCAAAATAAGAAAAATTATCTTTCAAGAATATAAATTATTTTAATAAAAAATAATGCTTTATTAAGCTTCAATTTAACAAAATTAACAAGATTTTATTTGCTTCATCTGTATGCACCAATGTAACGGAATCTTTGAACGTTATTTTAACCTACTTTAAGACATCAGATTAAATTGAAACTTCGCACACTTATTGAGAACCGATGAGAATTTCACGATTTGAAAAGTTTCCACTTAAAATGATCAAAATAAAAAACGCCGGATAAACGGATCAAAAGCAATTTTAAAAACTAACAGCCACCAGACACCCTAGACATATGACAATCACTGAAATACATATCAAAACCGTAACTATGCAACAGAAAAAAAATATTTTAAACTTTTTAGTTTGACCTGATGTAAAAGCGTGTGCTTTAGCTTTTAAAACTATTTAATAATTATTTTTTACATAATTTAACTTATATTTTTTTAATCAAAAATTTGCATTTAAAATAATATCCCGAATTTCCATAACACTCCTGCGCAGAATCCGTAGGTGCCATTTCCCGTAATCCTTCATAATTAAGTGTAATATAAGCATACATATCATTATTATACACTCTGATGTTTTTATTCTAGGACATTTTTTTAAAACACCCAAAAATACTCTAGTACTTATTCATTTTGAGTAAGAACCATTACTAGTTATTGATCTATTTCTGAAACATTCTACTGTTAGTTTCACAGATCAATTTATTCCCTAAATACCTGTTGTAGAAAAATCTAGCAAACTTCTAATATCGGAATTATATTTTAACGCTTCCTACATTTAAAGAACCTTATCAAACTAAAATGGTTACAGAAAAGTCAAACATAACATTAAGATTCATAGCTACCTGCCATGCTTCTATCGTAATAACATTGCAAAAGTATAAATAGCTTATCGATATTGGAAAATACGACAGGTTCAAAATACGATATTTTCTAAATATTGTATGATGTATTTCAGTACTTTTGGAGCATTAGTTCTTTGATATCTAGCCTAATTTTATCATCTCAAAGCAGATATTTTTGATGCGTTGAACGCGTATAAAATAGTAATATTCTTAATTACGTAAATATTTATATGAAATTATATTTCATGAACCAATTTATTTTCCTTTTATGTTGAAAATGTTGATTTTCTGAAGAAAAAAGAAATGTCTCACTGAAGTTATTTTTAATAATTCATTATTTTCTACGGACATATGCAGAAAAATATAGATTTATTTTATTTATAAAGATGCATGGATGCTTTATATTATTTTTAAAAATATTTTGGAATTTTCTAAAGCCTGTTATTAGTCGATGAAAAGAATTTTTTTATTATAGATTAGGTATTAAATAAATTTTTAAAACAATTGGAATAATTCCACTTTTTTTCATATAAATAAAATATATATTGGCAAACATGACTTCATATATCTAGAAGTTAATTTGCATAGATTTGTGATTGCTTTCTAAGTCATATAATTTTCTTAGTGAAAGTGTAGAAATATTGTACAAGATGTTTAAATTATATCAGAGAAATTTAAAATTTGAATAATAAAAATGTTTTAAAAATTATGCATAAATCGAAAATTCTCATTCAATTATTAGTACAACTTTCTAGTCTTCACATCTCAAAAAAAAAAAAAAAAAAAAAAAAAAAAAAAAAAACAGTAAAACGTTATTTTATGGAAATTTGGAAGCATTCCTCTCTCTAATTTTATGAAGTAATATAACCCATATAAAAACTGTAATTTAACATCATAATAGTATGAACTACATTTTTTTCACATTATGGCATAGTATTACACAAGTTATGTCAATTAAAATAACACCAATTATCCAGATAAACTACGCCAGAAATTTCGTAACAGCATTCTGCAAAGAATTTTATGGGATAGTGCTGCACAATTTTTTTTCATTGTGCTCTGACTACAGGAAAATTCAATTGAAATAGCGTTGCCATACAATCAACTTATCATGATTTTGGAATCGTGTGGTTACGTTTAGAATAAAATCCTATTTGTTTTTTATTTTTATATTTGCCATAGTATGTATGTTTAAAACTTGGTTCACATGATTCATATATTGTGCTTAAGTTATTTTTCAAATTCGATGCAATTTTTATAATTGACTACTACTAGCAATACGAAATGACACCATAAACAGTACTTCACAGGCCAATAACAGAGAATGCATTTAAGAGGAACAAGATTTAAAAAAAATCCTTTTCGGCATGGCCTATAGGCGGTGGTAGATTTCAAAAAATTTTCATCTAAAAAAAAAAAAAAAAAAAAAAAAAAAATTAAAAAAATTAAAAAAAATGATTAGAGATAAACCCAGTTTAACTACTTTATTCAGCCGCTTTTAAAAATTTTTTAATTTCATTTTTCTGTAAGAACTAGTTTTATCAAAATCATCTTAAACGAAATTCTACTCAAATGCCCATTTTGGCAACATATTTTGAATTATATTCTTACTTTATTTAAAAAATTGACCAAGATGCTCATTATATAGTTCCTAAATAACAAAAAACTGTTTATTAAATTCGTTTGACAGAAAAATTGAATTTAAAAATGAGTCATAAAATAACCAATTTATTATTTTAATACATCCACAATTCTTTAATCAAGATCGCTTTGAGAAATTTTGTGCGAAGTTCCCACTTTTACAGATGTTTTAAAATATATATTTAGCTTTTATCAAAATTCTGACCAATACGGCACATTACACAGCTCCTAAATAACAAACAACTGTCAATTGAATGCGTTTGAGAGCAAAATTGAAATTAAAAATGAGTCATAAATTTAAAAAAAAATTGTTATTTGAATACAACCTCAATTCTTTTATCGTGATCGCTTTGGGAAATTTTTTTGCGAAGTGCTTACTTTGACAGCTTTTAAATATATATATTCACCCTTTATAAAAAAAAAAAATCGATGAATACGCACATTATATAGTTCCTAAGTAACAAAAAACTGTCAATTGAATGCGTTTCAGAGTAAAATTGGATTTAAAAATGAGTCATAAAATAACCAACTTGTTATTTGAATACCCACAGTTCATTAATCATGATCGCTTTGGGAAATTTTGTGCGAAGTGCCCATTTTGGCAGCCTTTTTTGAAATATATTCTGCCTTTATCAAAAAACTGGCCACTCCGCCAAATTATATAGTTCCTAAATAAGAGAACCTGTAAATTGGATGCGTTTGAGAACAAAAAAAGATTTAAAAATGACTCGGTAAAAACGCAATTTCTTAAATTTCCTCAAATTTCAATCACGATAACTTCGTGAAATTCTGTTCAAAATACCGTATATGGCAGCCTTTTTAAAAATATATTCTGCCTTTATCAAAAAACTGGCCAATACGTCAAGTTATATACTTTCTAAATAACAGGACCAGTAAATTGGATGGGTTTGAGAACAAAAATGAATTTAAAAATGACTCAGAAAAAACGCAATTTGTTATATTTAATCAAAATTTTAATGACGATAACTTCGGGAAATCTGTTCAAAATACCTTTTTTTGCCGCCTTTTTAAAAATATATTCTGCTTTTATCAAAAAATTGGCCAATACGTCGCATTATTATAGTTCCTAAATAAGAGGATCTGTTATTTGGATGCGTTTAAAATCAAAAATGAATTTTAAAATTAGTCAGAATATAAGCAGTTTGGATTAGAGGTTTTTTTTCTCCAACTCCTAAGATTTTAATTTATTTTTTCTATAAGAATTGGTTCTATGAAAAACTTGTCAATATAAAAATTGTAGATATTATTGTGAAGATGTAAAATAAATTTAATTAGATTTGATTGCTTAAGAATTGAGTATGTTATGGGTTTTTTTCTTTTTCCTCCCCCCTTTTTCTTTTCGTTTTTAATTTTTTTCATCGGTAAAAATTGGTCCTATCAAAAACTTGTTAATACAAAAGTTTTAGATAACATTGAGTACTTTTATATAAATTTAGTTGGATTTAATATTTTGAGAACTGACGAAGTTATGAAATTTTTCTCCCAATAACCATGTTTTTTTCGCCCCTTGAGCCCATTTTTAACTTTATCAAAAATCTGTCATGTATAAACTTTTTACCCATTTTTTCAAAGTAATATAAACTTTAAACTGATTCGATACCTATTTTAATTAAGAAGTTATCGCGTTTTTTCAGTTTTCACAAAAATCCTCCCTATTTCAACCCCCTTGGTCCGATATTGCTTATTAACGAGCTCGACCGAGATTTTAAGCTCCTTGATTTTAAGTAAAAGTTTGAAGAAGATCTCAGCATAATTATGGTAGTTATCGTGTCTAGAAGAAAGTGATATACACCGATAGATAGATAGGTAGATAGATAGATAGATATAAACTTTTTTACTGATGGTAGTTTTGGGGTCTAGGAGTCATGATTCGTGTAGATCCGCAAAAATTTTTCAGAAATTCCACCTTGGGTGAGATTGCAATAGGTAGTATTTCTTACGAAATCTACCTAAAAATGCATAATGAGAGTATTTAGGAAATCGGAAAATTATAATCCATGAAGAAGTGATAAATACTTAAATGGTTTAATGTATTTTCATATTGGAATCTGACCTAGGAGTCGGTTCTCAATGCAAAAGTCTATACTGGTATTAGGTGTGTATTTTTTGTCGTCCGATTTTCCACACTAGGGATATAGGACCAGGGGGAGTGCCCTTCGTGGGGGTATTTCTAAGGGAACCTAACCCGTATTTACGCAAGGTTCAAAGAAAACCACGAAAACTCCGAACGGTTAGGCCGACAGCCGCGATTGGGTTCGAACCCAGCACCTGCCGTCTACCAGTTGAGAGGTCCGAACCTCTCGGCCACTGGTGGGGCTACTGGTATTAGGATTTCTAAAACTTTCTGTTAGCAAAAAGGACTTCACTGGATACAAGAAAAATGAAGTAGATTGTGTAAGGATGTCAACACAACTTTTTCTCAGCATCGTGATTCAGTATTTTTATCGCTCTAAAATGACATAATTTTTTTAATTTAAGTTTTTTACTTCTAAATAATTATTACAATCTTATTTATCGCAGAAAATCAAGTCTATTCTAAATTAGAGGTACAATAATTTGTGGGACTGTTTTAATGTTTTAAAAAATCTTCCTACGACAAACGACATTTTCCAAATAAGAACGAAGGGCTTAACATTTTAGTTATGTCTCTATGCATTTTACAGTTTGATATATAACGCTATGATTAAAATTCTATTAATAAACTATGATTTAATTGCACTGTGATTAATTTTTCCTATACGGAGTATTTAAAAAAATTATGCAAGGTTTATCATATTTTATTTTGCATTTTTTAACTTTTTTTAAAAAATCTTTGTGTTTTTTTTAAAAGACAAAATATATATATATATATATATATATATATATATATATGATTTGTTTTTGTTTCTTCCCATTAACCAACGAAACTATACCAAAGGGATCTTCAACTTTTTTGAAGAAAAACTTTTGCCTCATCAAATTTTGCAGGACAATATTGTTTGTATTTAATATAAAAGTTTCTGTTATTAATGAAGCCATTTTTTTTAAATTATCACATAGTGGCAACTGTACAAGGTGAGTCATAAATATCGAAACAATAGGCTATGTCCTTAAATATTGCCCCTAGACCGAAACTTCGCGTTGCAAAGTTTCATCAAAAAAGGTAAATTTTTTGATAAGATAAATTTGAACTCCATGGGGGGTCTATTTTAAAAAATACGAAAATTAAATTTTTATGCGGTCCCCAGAGGACAAAACTTCCAGTTAGAAAAAAATTCCTTATCCATTCCTGAATTGAACAAAAAAAAATTTCATTTTGATATCTTCAAAACTCAGAGAGTTATGACAGTTTTAATAAATCGTGAGGTTTCAAGGGATCAGACACAAATTGAAATGCGTGTAATTGAAGAAACAATGTTGCTGTAAGTTGCACAGGAAACATTTATTTTATTTATTTAGAGTTAGAATTTGGAATGTTTTGTGATGGTTATCCACATAATTTGTAAGCATTATCACACCATAAGCTTTCTTAATACTCGTAAAATATTTTTTTTTTCAAAAAAATTAGAATAAATTAAAATTGTCATAACTCAAAATACTATCTGTCGCGATGAATTTTTTCTTTTGATTAAATGAAAATGTCCAGTTTTCAATTTTGATTCAGCATTTTAAATATTATTTAAAAAAAATAAAAGTATTTAAAATAGCAACCTAAAAAAATGCAATTTTTTGTAAACAAATCATATTTTTAAAAGTTAATTTTCTGAGGTGAAAACTTCTTTCGACGCGTTGGGCATTTTTTTTAAATGTTAAAAAACTATTGAAATGGCAGTACTATTACCGTTACCGAAGGATATTGAATTACGTCAGTTTAAAAATGAGAAATACTGAAATAGAAACATCTGATGCAGAAAAGTGCATTTAGTTTTAAACTAAGATGGACTACTAACGTTTAAATGCTTTTTAAAAGTTTTAAGGTGATTAACTCCGTCTTGTATAGTTTCGATTTCAGATTTTGTTTAAGTTTTGCCTTTCTCGCCTTCTTTAATTACTATTTAAATGCGTCAGTTGATTTAAACGTCATTTTTTTCATTGTTTTATCGCTGTCAACTTCATATTTTTCTTGTTAAAATTGCTATTAAACGATGCGTAAAAGGTACCTCTAATTACGGGCCTCCAAACTGGTAGACGGTAGGTGCTGGGTTCGAACCCAGCCGTCGTTCGGACCGTCGGCCTAACCGTTCGAAGTTTTCCGTGGTTTTCTTCGAACCCTGGATTTATTTGCGTAAATACGGGTTAGGTTCCCTTAAAAAGATCTTCAAGAAGGGCACACTTCCCCTCACGGCCTATATCCCTATTGTAGATAATTAACCGGAAAAAAAAAAAAAAAAAAAAAAATCCCAAGGTGTTAACTGCTGTAAGCGGTCTCAAAAACCGCTGCTTTTTTTTTTCTCTTTTTTAGAGTTTAACATACAGTTTTCAGTTCAACTACAAATACACTTTAAATTTTATATAACTTGCGTATCAATTATCCACTTTAAAAAAAGAACAGGTGTTTAATGAATCTTTGGCATACTTAATTTACACATTTTAAGCTGAAATTACTCAATTAAATTTCGGATGTTTGGTTCGGATGCATTAAACATTGATCAATTAAATACACTTATAACGAAATATAAGTGGAAGTTTAGCATAAAAAAATACGAAATAGAAACGTTATACTCTTAGACTTTGACATTCGAATAAATATTTTTTTTTATGTCGTTTGGAATAAATAAACTAATCGGATGTAGCAATCGAAGGACTCTAAGGATACGAAATTCCGAGCACTAGTATTTGATATCACTGAAATCGTGTAAATTATACAAAATTCATTATAAGAGCGCCACCCAAAAGATGATCGATACAAAGAAGTAAACAAAACCAATTCATGTCAAGAAGCAACTGAATCTAATTTTTATGAAAATTCCTACATTAGTTCTTAAGGTAGAAGTATTGCAGAAATTTTAACGAATTCAGTGTTGCAGCGCCACACGTGGAGCTATATACAACAAAATATAAACAACATCAATTCATGTCAAGGACTAACTGAATCTGAAGATGGATGATATTACTTGCATTGATTCTGGAGATGCAGCTATCACGGAAATCGCACAAAAACCTGTACAGTAGGGTCGTCTGTTAAGCGATTCACACCAAAAACTAACCAGCACAAATTTATATCAAGGACTAAGTAAATATAATTTGTTATTAAATTCCGTCGATTAGTTCTTAAGATAGCCCGCTCACAAAATTTATGTCATATACAGAGATACAGGAGCAGTGACTCACAGACAGATATTTTGAAAAAACATGTTTTTCGATATCTCTGAGCCCTAAAACGTGTGAATCCGTCGAAAACCGGATCTCAAAATTTTCATGAATCCAATGCTTTTCTCTTGTAAAGATAGAAAAAAGTAAAAATAGGCTTAAAACCACACACATTTTGAAGCTGAATAGCAAAAACTAGATTTTTGAAAATATTTCTGTGTAATTTATTAAAATGTATGTCCATTAACATTAAAATATATATTAACATTAAAATATATTCCATACAACTCAGTTAATAGAAGTATCATTATCGCTATTACTATTTTTGCTCAACTTATTGCCTGAGGCAATAAGTTTTAAAGACACGTTTAATGAGAGTTTAATTAATATCACTTAATATAATAACACTTTTAATAAGTGTTTAAAAATGCGGTACGACCAATGGATCGTGCTAGTTACGAGCCTGGCGCCAAGCTAGAGTTATTGCAGACATCTAGCATATTTCAAGGAAGTTTAAAGCAAAAACCTGTACGCTTTTATTTTATATCTAAAAGTTAAAGTATCGTTTTGGATCGACATTTAATAATGCGTAAATTAATGGTCGATCCCTAAATTGTATTTCAAATGAGCTGATATCGCTGTGCTCAGAGGTATGCTTAAGTGGTGTAAGTCGCGAATTTTGGAAAATTTTGGATTTTAATATCTTTCAGGGATTTGCAGATATCGAGATGAATTTTTTTTGTTCGATTCAAGAATTGATAAGGAAAATTTTTTTAATTAGAAGTTTTATCCTCTGGGGGCCGTATAAAAATTTAATTTTCGTATTTTTTACCCCCCCCCCCCCCCCCATGGAGTTGCAACTTATCAAAAAATGTACCTTTTTTGATGAAACTTTGCAATTAGAAGTATTGGTCTAGTGGCAATATTTAAGGAGATAGACTATTGTTTCGATATTTTTGACTCACCCTGTATAGTAGATTTAAGCATGTGTGTTTTATTTTACTGTAGTGTGAACACAACACCAGCGGGTAATGCAATAATCGAGTTTTTCTACACGAGTTAATGCATGTTAATTACCGCTATTGACAGCTACCTACTGCACATCCTTTGTAAGAACTGCAAAGAAACAAAAATCTGGAATTGCAAGAACCCTCAAGCGTTCCCTCATATTTTTCTTAAAAAAAAGAGGAATTGAGATGCACACTCGTTGTTTTTCCAGTCATAGTTCTATAAACCTACACACACAAAAAAATGGTTCTTTTTATTCTTTCTTAAGAAAAAAATGGCTGTAGATTTAATTTTACTGAAGAGTAAACGCAACACTAATGGGAAAGCCTTAATTGAATTTTTCTACATGAATTTGTATATGGTAACTACTGCTATAACAGGTACCTACTATGCATCCATTGTAGAAACTACGAAAAATTAAAATCTGCAACTGCAAAAATCGTCAAAATTTGCCTCATATTAGAAAAAAAAAAAATGAATTCAGATACACATTCAGTGTTTTTCAAGTTTCTAGTACTACGAGTGTTACACCGAAAATAAGGAATGAGCCTTACTGAAATTAGCCACAAAGGTAAATCTTATTTATTATTATTCATTGTTATTAAACAGAGCGATGTAAGAAAAAATGATTTTATTATTACTATTTATTTCTAAAGAAATATATTGTTATAGAAATTCTTTCACTCTCTGTAAAAACATCGTACTATACATGATGATTATCATAGGTAAGACAGTGTGTAATGCAATTAAATGGATTTTATGTTTTTTAAATTATTATTACTTCTACGTGACAATACAATAATCTATAACCTCCACATTAGTATATAATATACTCATCCGTGACTACTAGAAAAACATTTGTTAAAAATAAATATTTGTAAAGTATGCTGTATCACATTTTAAAAGTTACATTCATTTTAATGCTAATATAAATGAAAACATATAATGTTATACAACGGTAAAAATTTAATACTAACATATTCAAGAAATACTAGTTTTTTAAATTTCTAATTATTACCTTAGACTCTTTTGACATTATTTTATATACGTTAAACTTATTATTACATTAAATTTGATTCAAATGAGAAAAAAAATTATGTGACATACTTGGATAGTTTTTGAAATATAATTTTCGGATAAATAAGAAATAAATAAAATATTTTAAAAATGTTATTATAAATGTTAAGTATTTAACTAATGTAATTTTTTATACTGTTTTAGTATCAGGTAGAAGATACAACAAAATTATAATGTTTCTTTAAAAAATAAATAAAATTCCGTTATGAAATAACAGAATAAATAATAAATTCATTTTAGAAGCTTATTTAATATCGTCTTTACTTTTTCAAGAAATTTTCTATATAACATATAGTGGGCTTAAGGTTCAAAACGCTGGGCTGAAAATAATGAATCTCATCGGAAATAACTCTAGTAATTACAGCTGTTCAGCAGTCAATGGTATTCGTTCTCATGTAACTGCAATAGAGTACATTATATAAGATAAATATTGAGAATATACATCTGTTATATAATTTCCTGAATAGCATTACAGATTTATAGAATTGAAGTATAGGATAAATCTAGGATAAGATGGCTTTTGAAACGATAAGACTAGTATAAATATTTCCTAAACTTGATAGCAACATAAACTGTGTTCGTGAAAAATAATTCAACGACTTCATTTTTTACTACAGTCAAATAATTTTTTTTTTTTATATTATAAAAGAATAAGTACCAATTTTATTGTTTAGATAATTTGGTGGTTGAATATTTTTGACGAGTTAGGTATACTTAAAAATTTGTTTATTCAAATTTATAGACTCATTTTTCGTAATATAATTATATATTTACAAATTGCTTCATATTTTTGATGACTAACTATATGAAATATGCTATTTTGTGACATTTTAATTTAACTTTTTCTTTCTTATATTCAATGGAGATATCTCCTCGGATTTAAGAGGAGATGGCCACCTGCCATACTAATTTCAATTTTATTTTCGATTTTTTATTCTAAATATTTAATTGTTTTGCCCCCAAAAACATGAGTTTATGTATAAGTTTAAAATATTTATAAATATTTTTTGCATTTGCTTTCTAAGAATTTTTATTTTCATCTTTAATAATAACTGTTGTTGTCTATCTAATGTTATTATTTTAGTAAAATTTGTTAAATGTAATTTTAAATGATTGTTTATTATTTGAAGAAAATGTGATTAGTTTTTATTTTAAATGGATAATTCCGCCTTAAAATATAGAAGTATATTTATTCATATGATAATGTTTATGAAACAATTTAAAAATTGAACACGCCAAAAAATTTCATTGAGAAAATTAGTCACAACTGTTAAATAAACTGACCTGATTTTTCATTTCTTTCCCATTTTCGAAATAACCCCACGGATATATCATAATAAGATGGGTCAGAAATATAAGCAGCTTTTTAAATATTGAATTATACATCTATTCTATAAGAATTTAGATATATAAACTACAAGGTACAAATAACGAAAAAAAAATCTACATACAAATTATGTTGCATATAAATGCAGAAATTATAACTTATTTCACGAAACCTGTTTGAGATCTTAGCAAAAAGCTGCCAGAATGTATACACATAGATATGTAGCGAAAGATATGTATATTCATAATCTAATCCAGAAAAAAAATTCACCTTAGATTTGCATGACATCCACCGATACTACATTGTTATTTGCATTACAGAATTTAGCAGCCACGATATCCGTTTGCAAAATTCTATCAAACAAAGTATAACGATAAATGGACTATCATTAGAAATTAAGAAATCATGCTTGCTGATATTTTTAATTAAGATCTTGTAGTTTTTGAAGTAGGAAAAAAGTTCTACATTCCGTAGAAGAAATAGGTAATCAGGAACATGCCATAATGGCAATAAACAAGTAGTGTTAGAAACCATAGATATAATAAAATGAATGTTTAAATAATTCAAGTATCTTTTATTTCATCATGTTAAGTGATCTCTGATTCAGTAGTCCTCATATTTATGGAATTTAGGCATTTAAATCTCTTAAGGATGTTCACTTCGTTTTAAATTTCATTGTGAGAATTGATAATACTTTTTAATTAATTGTCTGAGCGAAGCGAAGTCTTATACTCAGAGTACGTAACGATATTAAAAGTAAAAAAAATTCTTTCGTCAAGCAAATCTCAAAAAGTACTTGTCGGATTTTGATTCTGTTTGTACCATTAGATACCTATGGAGGTAATCTGGTGAATGCACCACCTACGAAAAATTAGTTTCAAATAGTTTAAAAGTTATATTGAAAAAACTGACAAAAAAGCACAATTTATTTGCATACGTCACAGAAATTTAGTGTGCGTCATTTTTCACTTGCTGGATATTTTCGTAGAAAACCGAATTAGGGTACATGGAGTAAATAGTTGTGTGAGCGAAGCGAAGCAAATACACATAATACGTAATGATATTAAAAGTCAAGCATAATTCTTTCGTCAAGGCAATCTGAAAAAACTATATATTGGATTGCGATTCTGATTGTACCAAACGGTCCCTATGAGAGTAACCTACGGAATTTAGTAGACTTAGTGAAAATTAGTTCCAAATAGTTTAAAATTTAAATTTAAAAAACTGATAAAAAATCACAATTTATTTGCATACGTCACAGAAAATTGGTGTGCGTCACTTTTCACCGGCTGAATGTTTTCGTTAGATTCCTAAATTTTAGCACACGGAGCAAGGAAAATACGCAAACAATTTTAAATACAATAAATTATACTTAAACTTAAGAAACAAAGTGGAAAATATTTTTTGTTGTTGTTGTTAATTTAAAAGCAAAAAGCTTTAATTCTTAGCAACTTAGTACTTGAGATTTTGCGATATTCTTTATAATAGCACTTTATAACGGCCATTAGCATCTTTTATATTTCACACATGCAAATTGGATACAATTCTGACGTGTTTAAAATAAAACACGTGTTTAAATAAAATATTGGTAACATTTGGTTAACTCGTTTATCAATTTCGCCAAATTTTTCATATTGACATTTTTTTTCAAATAACGAAAGAAGAAATAAATTAGTGAAACATTGATAAAAATAAAAAGCGGGATAAAAAATCACTTGATAATGTTTTAAACACGTGTATCGTATTTAATGCGACTGAATGCGACATTCACGATCATTTATTATTGCCATTGTATCTTATTGTTTGGCGATACTTTTTTGCTCGACGGGATTAATACGAAGAAAAAAAAGAATGAATGAAACAATAGTTGAAGCGATGAATAAACAGTTATAAATAATAAGCATAATAATAAATATATAAAAAATATAAATATCACAATAAATCGTAAATCGTAAAATACTTATAGGAATATTCAAAAATAACGTTTTCACCAATTTGGCGGGGAAAAAATCGCGCTAATGTGTAGCTTATATTTTTACACATAAATATGACATATGTGCCATATGTATGAGTAAAAATAAACATAAACTTTCATCAGGATTGAAATCTCAATTTCTGAAGCCCAAACTGGACCATGATTTATAAAAACGCCAAGGTGAAGATACTGGAAAAGTACCATGATATTAGGGCAGAGATATCATATGCGCATCGGGCTTGGCGCAATTTTGGCGAAAATCATTTTTAAATTAATTTCTATTATTTTAAAAAGAAAGTAACACTTAAAAAAATCACGATTAAATCCATATTAAATAAATAATTTAAAAAAATCAATTTATTAATAAACAAACAACAATAGCCTGGGACCATGCAATGTAAATAACGATATTTTGGCGCCAATAATATAAAAAAGCGTACCATATCTTGTTCTAAATTTTCTGACGAACTTTTTTTTTTCTTCATTTCTTTTTGGCATTAAATGAATTGATGTTGTTGCGATCTTCAGCTTGTGAGGTTGCTTTTTTTTACACCTTGAACAAAGCTGAAAATTGTTTATGCATTCGGTTTGTCTATCCGCCTGTCCACGCTCGAACATCAGTAAATATACACCGATTTATATGCAATTCGTAAACCATATTTAGGGTCCCTTTGGCATGTTTGGTATTGTATATGAAGTATGTGGGATTAATAGTTTATCTACAGGAGTCCCCAAAAGAATTTCATTACATTCTGGTCTATCGGGGGCTATCGTTAGCAGAGCATTTTAATGAAATTACGCTATTGCAAATGCGTGAAACTTATATAAACCATTGAATTTCATTACGATTACGTTAGAACAGGACATTCATAGCACTTTTAACCCAATTACAGGGGCACACAAAAGAAATCGGATACAAAACTGTCTTTCAGCAATTATTTCCGGAATTGCGTTCTCAATTTCTCAATGCGCTTTTAAATTCAACTGTTTTTTAGGTGTGCCCCTAATTAATATAATTATTTAGTACCTATAGTCATAGTCTAATCCGTCCGTCTGTTTGTCCGCATATAGCAGCACAAAAACTATCCTACGGAATCGTTTCAAATTTTAAATATCTATTTGTTGCCGAATTTTTGCAAACTTTAATAAAATCGGATATGTAAGTTTTAATAAAATCGGATAAATAGTTCGAATAAAGGGTCAGTCAAAAGCATTCCGTTACATTATGGCCGATGGGATGTAATAGATCTAAGTACTTTTTAATGATGTTAAACCCGTAGAAACATAATGAAATTAATATGCATTTATGAAGAGCACTAGAATATATATTTTGTACAACATGCGGCCCAAAAAATATTTATTTCCATTTACACGTCACTGCAAAAGCATTCATTCCAAATTAGTATGGGGCCCCACCAGTGGCCGAGAGGTACGGACCTCTCAACTGGTAGACGGCAGGTGCTGGGTTCGAACCCAATCGCGGCTGTCGGCCTAACCGTTCGGAGTTTTCGTGGTTACGGGTTAGGTTCCCTTAGAAAGACCCCCACGAAGGGCACTCCCCTGGTCTTATATCCCTAGTGTAGATAATCGGACGACAAAAAATAAACCAAATACGCCAAATTAGTATGGGGGAGCTACAATAACTTTTCAGCTTTACCAATCTAGGGATTTTATCTTAGAGTCATTTTCTCAATTTCACTAGCAGGTCTTTTCATAACTTTTTCGGGTATAACTGTATAATCGAATTCACATTGGCATATTTGAACCAGCATGTTACACTGAAAAAAAAATGTTAAAATTTGTAAATCATTTGCAATGACACTTGACGGCTCAAAGCTTATGCAGACGAGATATTCAGATTTCGTTCGTACTTTATAGTATAGACATTGCCAACAGTGGAATAATAGAAAAAAACAGAATGTACGCTCTAATCAGAGAGTATACGCTCAAGTTAGAGAATATACCATAGAATGTATATCTTTCAGCTTTTTGAGAAAGGGGGGTATACAGTGGTTCTTAAAAATCCAGAAAGTATACGGCGTATAGCTCTGTAAACATTCTACTACATTCATGATTGCCAATTAGTTTTGTTTTATGCAGGCTAAAGCGAAATACAGCTCAATTTCATGAGAATGAGTTTGAAAAGACAACAAAACAGCGTATGAAGTGGCCAGCATGCATGACCCATTTAAATCTGATTGAGCATATCTTAAACATACTCGAAAATACACATTGCATTCCTTTGTTGGCGTTTTCGAGATTTTTATCTATCATTTTTTAAAGAGAGAATACCCTACATTTTTATCGAAAACCTCATCTCATGCATATAAAACAGATGTAGACATTATATTATTACACATCTTAAACTATTTTTTTCCAACTATTTAAGGGCACCACACACCATATAAAAATTTCCCTCATTCTACTCAACCATCATAATTTGAGCCAATTTTAGGTACTAAAATTGGTGTGTATATTCTTGACGTCATTTCAAAGAGTTCAAATTCCGGTACAAGATATTTTAATGCTTTATTATGTGTATTACTTTTAATGTATTGCGTACTTCGAATTTTATACCTATGTTTTGTATAGTTTGATCTCCCTTTTTTTTAACCGTGTATAGGAATTTTTATCTAATATTTTGCTATTGTACCATTCACTTTGCTATTTTTTGTCATTTCAATTTGTGACAATATATAATCAATTAAAGATAGCATTTTTTTTTAGTATATTATTATTAAAACTAAGTTCTAAGCAATATCGCTCAGACTAAACCCTCTGAGGGAAGTTCTAGTAAAATAACATATAAATCTGAACTGTTGTAAAACTGCGATTTGAATACGTTCCGGCTCAGTTTAAGTATTCATATCTCCATTCATACACATGTTTTTTTTTTTTTTTTTTTTAATTTTTTAACGATATCTTGCATCGCTACTTCTGTCTTAACGCATTTACTTGATGCTACTGGACCATTTAACACATCCATATATTATATTGAAAATCCCCCCTTTATTTATGAAATTTAATTATTTCGAATAAATAAATAATAGACTAAATAAATTTTTAAAATATTTTACTCCGCTCTTACATAGAGCAAAATATTCACAGTTGAATGAATTTATTTTATAATATATTATACCTTACTAATTTTGAATTTATTTAAATCTGATTTCTAACATATGTTGTAACAATATATATACAATTGTGCATCGAAACAAAGTAGCATTTATATGTCGAATTTGACTAGCCTTTTTAAAACTTTTAATATATGTAAACTTACTCTAAAACTAAAAATATAATGAAAAATGTTTTATATAACATAAGTTTATGAAATTAAATAAAATATTATTCTGTTATACTTTATGTGAATTTTAAAATTTGGTTTATTTTAAACTTCATCAATTGAAATTAAAAAGTATTTTTCTCTAAATATAAAATATGGTTGCGAACAAATATTGTTAGATTTTAGTGAAAAAGAATTATTCATGAAAACGGATTATCTATAGATTCTAATTTTCACGCAAAATGCTCTGTAGCGTAGAATTTATTGTTATAAACAAGTTTTTTTTTTTTTTTGATAAAATTTTATTACATTTGTTTCAATTATTTTCTAAAAAATGTATTATTTTAATACTAAATTATTTAACCAATGATGATTTTTTATGTTATTGATTTTAATGATAAATTAATAATGAATTTTTAAACATTTATAATTTCTTCTAAAAATAAATCAATAATAACATAAAAATAAGTTTTTTTTCGGGTATGAAAAAAATTACTTTAAATTTACTGTATAAGATCGAAACATACAATTTAAAAAGTATCTTCTCTAAAATCGTATGCATTTATCAATACCTCTATATTGTTACGAATTTTGTAAATAGTTAGTGTTTGTACTGTAAAATAATGTAAATAATCTTATTAAGCTCCATTCCTTTACTAATATTAATTTTTATTACATTGTATCTGTTATCAAACAAACTTGTCTAATATTTTTCAGTGTATGTCTGCGGCTGATTGACGAAATATTAAAGATATCGCCAAGTTGGCGTCACTTTTGACGACTAATTTTGGTCCCAAATTTGGCGATATATCGCCAAGTTGGCGATTGTTGGCGATGGTAACCCTTCCCTCTCTATGGTAACCCAATATAGATATACTGATACATTGAATGTTGTTCCGTGATTTTGTGGATTTTTCAAGAAGGTTGTAGAAATTTCCGGCACATGCTGCGAGCCTATATAAGGAGAGCAATACGAGCTGTTGTTATTATTATTTATCAGTCAGTCATTGAGTGAACTGCGATTGTTTAAGCAAGTTTGCTTGAGTTTTCTCTACGTTGTTTTGAATGTGATTTAGCGTTGAGACATTGTATAAAGAGTCTCTGGGACCTATATCTGTACTTGTACGATATATTTGAACAGTTATTTTTGAATATCTAGGAATATTTGTGAGTTTCGAAGACTCTGTTGTTCTGAAGATCGGTAAATAATTTATTTTCTACTTTTCTAAGAGAGAAGACTTTGAAGTTGTCTAACCATAAGATCAAAGGAACCCTATATACGCAACAATATTTATACGACAATATGTCTTTAAATAATCAGCATGAAGTAATATTGAAATAATTCGAGATAAAATTTCCTTTTCAGCATTTTACCATGTTATTGCCAATTATCAATAGTCTAAACAATTGTAAATTTAATTAAATACATTCAGATAACATTTAAAGTTTTTATATTAATCAACTTTAACGAATTTAATATAATCATTACATATTATTATTTATATATACACATTATATATAAACATATTAATTTCGTCACAGATTTCAAATTTTATTGATATTCCAAACATATATTACCATCGAGCTAATAAAATTTACTCTGCAATAAATTACAAACTTTATTCTTCCGTACTGTTATTTGGGTAAATAAATAGGTAGAAATATAAAGTGTTTTAATCAAATATATCCGATAATATCAAATATGGAAACTATAAATTCACTCGATTGATGCTCTTCGCTGAAGAATTTCGAATAAGATATGCATTTTGAATAAATATACCAGCTGCAGCAGTGTTTTTTTGATTTGATAATTTTTGCCAGATTTAATTTTATTCCATTTTCTATTTTTTGCATAATAATTGCTTTAGTAATTAAAGCAAGTTTCCCCAATGAAATCAATCACTCTTCAATTATAGGATTTATAGTTGTTTTTTAAAATAAACTGCTTATGTTCTTAATTAATGATGATTAAAACATTATAATGTGTATGATTCAGCATGTTTTATCGCGTTTTATCATGTTTTATCATGATTAAAATTTCATAAAACAGGATAATGAAGATTGAAAAATAATTATAAGTAATTATTACAAGTACTGCTATTAGATATGCTTATTATTTGCAAAAATAATTTTTTCCCCTCTAAATTACTTTTTTTAAATATGCTAACTTTTATACTTTTGGAGACACACTTTTATTAACTTTCAGTAGGCGGCCAAATTATTAGTTACACTAAAATTTTCTTATTGTCAATTTTTATTTCATATTTTGTGCATCTGTGTGTGCTGACAATACTAACAAGTGACGTTCGACAAGTATCGTCAAAAGGTAAGGGTCTAACAGTGCATAACTTGCATTTGGTATGTAAAGGGAACACTTGGGGGTTTAAATGTTTTCAATGGTTTATGGTGAATTATGTTCTTTGTGAAATGTGTCAAAAAAAAAAAGAAAAGTAGAAACCTCGATTGTTGTTTGGGATCATATTATGTAATTAAAAGGAAAGCGTAAAAAATGTATACATATCAGGTACAGAGCAATATAATCCCTAAAGAGAGTTTCATCGAAATATCGTGGAATTTATCTTGGGACAATTGTTTTGAATTTTTTCACAAAAAATTCTACTTTGTAGACGAAAGTTAGTATTTATTTGTAAATCAATAAATATTCGACCCATGTATACGAAAAGTTACTTAAAAATCTACAAGAAAATCTCAGTAAAAGAAAATTTCATGTTTTTTTGTAATGTTAAGTGTAGCCGTGCAATTAATTATTTGGCTATGCATTGTGCCACATATCCTAAAGAAAAGTGAAACATCTCAGGAAATGTAAATTTAAAAGGACAGGCAAAAGAAAATTTGCATGATTTTACTGTAACATGAAATTATAGAAGTTATCTCAGGTTGAAGTAGTAAATGTGTATAACAGCATGAATCATTTAACACTGAATGCGTAGGATGAGGTTTGGAGGGTTGGATAATTTTATCTCCCTGCACAATCCACCACTCTTCTATTGTCACAAATGGATGTATAGTATAAAAATAGATTTTCCATACATCTGAGTTTATAAATCTGCTTGTGTAACTAGACAAATCTTCTACACACCTATTAATTGAATAAAACGAAAATAAAATTTAAAGAGCTTTTTTTGAAGATGGCCGATATATATATATTTTGATTGATGATTAAATTAAATTTTAGTTACTAATTTTTTTCTAGTAAAGTCTAGTAAAGTGCATTTGAAGCTTTTAATCAACCATTCGCTTGTCATACTTTATTTATTTATCCTTTTAGACAAATATTTATGTCTCGGTTCTTATTTTGTAGCATGTCGTACTTTGAACTATATTTTACTGCGTTATGTCTACACTCATTCCCACATTTAATCTAGATACAGCGTTCTTTTTATTTCCTTGCTGTATTAGCGCCGTTCTATTTAATTCCAAATGCTGGTGAAACCACGTACAGACCTTCCTGATATCAGGTGCTGCCTCAATGACGTGAATCAAAACATAGTCAGTAACATCAAAATAGATATAAATATTAAAAAAGTTGTAAATATTCCTAGAGAAAAAAAACATATATATATTATCTTAACTTCACACATATATGTCTTAGAAGTAATGAATGCACTGCAAAGAAATTCTTCAGTGTCATTGACTTCAAAAACTACAATAATATACACAAGAAGATTCTAAAAATTTAGTTCATTGCGTCACAAAATAAATGTTTGTAAGGCAAAGGAATCATATTCTGCACAATCAATCTATCTGCACAATCTTCTATCAATCTGTGTATCTATCATTCAGTATGTGCAATTTTCTCAAAATCACAGGTGTCATGATTCGACTGAAGTCATTTCATAAGGATCTAAGAATTTTCATTTTTACTTTCACCCTGTTCTTATTAGGTTCTTTTAATGACAACAAGGTCATCAAGGTCGTAGATCCGGGGTTTTTTACGTCGTAAATTATAAGCTTACGATTTTATTGTTGAATTTTAAAAATATTTTTCTTGAATTCTTTATATAGACCTTCTCGATCTTGAATTGTCCCATGATTAAAATTTAAGATGTCGATAATTGGAAAATCTTCTTTCTCTTTCATTTTTGGTATAAAATAATAACTCGAACGGTGTTTTCTTGATGCTTCATTGATACATGAAATTGGTGAATTAAATTCCTATTTTATTAATATTGTTTTATTTTATTAACAAAATATTAACGCCAATTGCCATATCATCGATAAAGAAATGCTATAATTGCTTACATAAAAACGAATTTATATTTCAAAATCGTCTACAGACATGAATTTATTTTATTTTTCTATATTTTTTAGGCCTGGAAATTATCTTTTAGTCAAAGATTTTAGTTGCAGAAATATTACAAATCTTGTTTTTCTTCACAAGAAATTTTATTTCGTTCAAAATAGTTATTATTATTTTTTTAAAGTTGCGAATCTCAGATTGTTATACAAGCTAGGGTCGTATAATGTATGTTTCAGAAAATGTCTTACATTCTTTAACAAGTTAAAAAAATAAAAACATTGAAGATTAAATTTTGATATGTTTGATCTTCTACACCTGAATTATCTACACCCGATAATACGAAAAATGAAAGGCTTATTTACGTACCAGGACAGTCATGGAAAAAGCCAATTAACTTTATCAGTTTCTTCCAATGATAATCGTAGACATTGAGTAAAATTTTTTCTCGAAGGGCACGATTTTTACTCTAAATATACATTTATTTTATTTTTTCAGACTTTCAAACTTTCAGGTGGAGGGGAGAGGGTCTATGCTTTCCGTTGATTTCTGTTAAAAGACGCTTTTAAAATTACCGTTCCCATCTCTTTTCATTGCTTTTATTCTCCTTTGCATACATCAACGGAGATAATCTAAAAATTGCAGTGCATTTTTGTCTTTTACATTATTTTTTGATAACACTAAAATAGACTATCACCTAAATTACTATTTTTTAGCAGTTTAGTTTCTACTTCTGCATAATATTTCTAAACAACGCTTTAAAATACACAAATACTCAAAAATGTAGCTGAAAAGAATTCTGGTATTTTTATTACTTTCCAGAAATGAAAAGTAATGATACAATCACTTAATTATGGAGTGGAAGTAGGGAAGGGGGACAAAAAATTCCACTTTTATTTTGTTTCTATTAAATTAGAAGCTATTCTTCTTGGGGAATTTTTCAGGATTAATTAAATTTGTCGTTGAACTTTTTTTTCTTTGCGATCGATTTTTTAAATAACTTTTTTGATGATTGATTTTTGTATTAGATTTTTTATTAATCTAAACATTTATAAGACTTCTTATGAATAACACCTTGTATTATATAAAAAATTCCATCATTTTAGTTTTTTCTATTTGCAGTTTTGTAAATTTCTATTTATATTTACAGCACAGCCAATCACAGAAAATGCTTATTGTTGAATTTGATTTATTGAAGTTGAAATTATATTTTTCTTTTCATAATATAAATTACTATATATATATTGACTATTTAATATTCTGCTATTTTGTGCATATGGTTAGAACATAAATAAAATACAGTAGAATTTCGTTTAATCTGGATGGTAAAGTAGTGCCTCGGTTGGAGATTCCCAATAAAAGATTTTGTGCAAATTTGATTAAAATTTTATAAAAAATAATTAAAAATGTCAAATTTTTATTCAATATGATATTAATAATTGAAACAATAGAAGATGTTGAGTATAAGCATAAATGTTTATGCTATTTAGATTTACATTTTGTACACTATACAGGAAATAGAGACTTACTTCAATGTTTATGAAAAATGAAATGACAATGGTCTGCTATCGCGTTTCATTTATAATTCGACTGATTTAACTATTAAAATTTCAGAAAATCCTTCTTTAAACAGGTGTGCAAAAATCTTCTTACTCCAAGTAATTAATTAACACCTTAGGGTCATTCCACACCAAATGAGCAAATCAGGTGTGACTGACATGTCACAGATTTTATTGAAAATCAGCATATAAGTAGATCACAATCATTTACGAGGAAACGCAAAGTTGTAGAGTTCAGACTAGTTTATTTTATTATAAAAATTTGCATTAAAGTTTATACGAAATCGAGGTCTTGTGTACATGCTTGAAATTTCAAATTTGATTGAATTAAGCTTTAGGAATGGAAAGATTATAATAAAAATCATTTACACTTAAAAATGAACTATAACTAACAGATAAGCATAATTTAGTAATTGTATTTTTATTTCATAATTTAAAATTAAATAAATAAATAAAAAAAAAAAACGTGGAAAAATAATATATTTCAATTATATGTTTTAAAATGAAGGACACTTTTTTCAAATTCAATTTTTTGCCATTATAGCTAATTGAATATATTTAATACATCTACAATTTAATTCTTGCCTTTTTCATTCCTTTAGGAGAAAAAAAAATAAAGAGTGAAAACTGCTGATTAAGAATTCAACATTTTTATCATTTTTTTTGGAGACGAATAAAAGCTTTCAAAAGTTTTAAACTCTTTGATATTACAGATAAAAGTGTATATTTTAAGTATACGGAGTTTTATTCTTGCTTTCAGTTTATTTTTTCCTCAAGACTATTTTAAATTTGTATAGAAAAAAAAACGATTTTCTAGATAAAATAACTGTATTTTATTCTTAATATCAAGTAGCAAACATAGATGGCAGCATGTATCTTTTTAAAACAAGAAACTTGCAAAAAAGCGCATGTTTTCAAAGAAAAATTGTCTTTAGAATGTCCCGAATAATAGTTTTTTGAACCCATTTTTGTTATGTTAGAAATTAAAAAGGCAGTATTGAAACTTTTTTAGTGTGTCATGGACTTATTGATTCTTATGTATGTGTAATATTGTTGATGTGGGAGATTTCCTTTAATTATTTTTTTGAGGTAACATAAGAGGAATAATAATGATTTTGTCATTTTTTAAAAGTTTCTAGATTTTTTTGGATATGAAGAAAATAAATAACAACTTTGAAAATTTCAGAATTCGATCTTCATACATAGTACTACATCTTGCACCAGTTTCACAGATTTTTTTTTTTTTTTTTTTTTTTTTTTTTTTTTTTTTACATTCTTTGATTTTTAGAACATTTCAAAATTTTTAAAAAATTAAAAAAAATTAATATTTACAACCAATTTATGATTGATTATGGTATTACCAGATTTTTATTACTCAATAAATATAAAAATTGATATCCAGAGTTTTCAATATTATAAAAAATTGTTAAATAGTTTTCAAAATATAGAACTTGCAACTTCCAACTTTCGACGATTATCCGCAAGCCATTCTATATCACAAGTTTTTTAAATGTCCAAAACTGATAAAATTATTTGTTTTTCGTCAAAATATTGTGCAGACATACATTTGAATATGAAATGAATACGTATCTCAAATTTTATTAAAATCGGATTCTATGCAGCCACGGCTTTTTTTACATTTTTGCTCATTTGACATGGAATGACCCCTTAGTGTGTACTAATGTTTCACTGAGATTTAATTTTTGAAGACTTGTAATATTTTCTTAAACACTTTCAAGAAATTTTCCAAATTCCTTGTTTTCTCTGAGCCGACATTTTACATAATATCATTGTCATTAAAACTTCGTAATATTCAATTTTTGTAGCGTCGTTAATCCCTTGTTGCTCTCCTTGTACGACCATATTTTCAGAACTGTTTAACTTTCTCAAATCGTATACGATTTTCATCTGCAAATCAAAAATTTCGATGTTTCATTTTTTTTTCATTTGATAAAATAAGCTCTATGATTTCTTAATATTTCTAATTCGGAAATATTAAACAGTTTTTTATTTTAGTAATTTTTAAAGTAAGAAGGGGACATTCTACGTTTGGCTGCAAGACATTAGCTTGTTTACCGCATTTCATACACATTTATTGATATGTAGACACAACATTTCTGAAAAATTAAATGTTTAACTTGTAGAAAATTCCGTGCTCTCAATCGCTTTTGATGTTTTACTAATTAGTCATTTTGTCCATATCATTAATATTTTTACAGCAAGACATGATTAACGACATGCTATAACGGAAAATAATCCAGCGTCAAAAGTCACGATAATAGCCATTAATCTTTTTTAACTAATGTTTAAACAATTCGGGTATCTTTTATTTAATTATATTAAACATTTTCCAATTTTTAATTTATACCACAGTGTTCCTCATGTTTATAAAATTTAGACATTTGAATCACTGAAAGATTTTCTCTTTGTTTTTGAAAAAATATTATTCCGTTTGTGTCGAAATAATTTATTGTAATATTTAATGAAATATTATAAATCGTACAATTGCTAAAATGCATTGTTAAGAAACTGCATTTTGGTTGTATATATTTATACACACTCACACACACACACACATATATATATATATTTATTGCCAGTTAATTTTAAAATTTTTCGATTAAAAATACATTAATAAAAAATATAAAAAATAAAAATCACACAAAAAAATAAAAAAACTATAAAATGTTTAAAAAATTTAATCAATAGGTCGATTGGGTGGGTATATGTTAGATTAAGGTGGTAGGGAGGAGCTGCTGGAAAATATATGCGCATATGTTAATTTATTTTTAAAAAGGGGGATGTTTGTGGTAGTAAAAGGTACAGTGTAACAACAATATAGTGTTAATTTATTATTTATGGTAATGTATTTTTACAGCATTCCTTGTTTATACCTCTGGCTTTAATATGTAATGAATTTTGAGGCTGATCAACGGTTGATAATTTAATATAATATTATATTTCTTTTACAATGTTTTAAATTCATATGTTAGTTATCAAAATAAGCTATCCTTTGATAGTATTTTTAAATTATATAATAAATTATTAATTACCCAATTTTTGCTTTAAACATGGGCTGGCACGGTTTAAGCCAGTTGGTTTTTACCATGGTTTAAACCACGGTTTAAAAGAAATGATTTTTTATTTTTATTATCTTTTCCTTTTTTCGAAAAATTCTAAAGATATTTTCTTATTTTTCTTTATAATTTAAGACTTATAATTTATTGTATATAATTTTTTATTTTCAACACTTTTTCAGCAATACGTATTTCATACAGTGAGCCTTGGTCTTTTTTATGTATAGGAAAAACTGTTTAAATTGAAATATGATTTTTTTTCAATTATCTACATAATCCACTGTATGTAGGATGTTTAAAAATACACGGTTTAAACCAAAAACCTAGTTTAAACAAAAAATAAAAAACCGTATTTTTTTTTTTTTAAAGACCTGTTTTTTTCCAACCCTGCATTAAACCAATAAGTATTGTAATTTGTAAAATTTTGTTTTTACAGAGCTAATCAATTTTCGGGTTAATTTCTTGTGGTTAGAAACTAAAGATGGTGCCACTGGTCCTTTGTGTAGTAAATTCGTATTTACTTTACATGAAGTAAATATTCATCGATATTTATTCGATTTAAAGTAATTCTATAGTTATGAATAAAAACTTGTTATTAGTATATAATAGTTTAACTATTTTTATTAAGTTCATAAAGTTTTTTGTTACTTACTTTTGTTACTTACTTTTTTTGTACTTATGTTTTGTAATTAAATATTTTTAATAATAGTTAATTTATTTATATATTATAAATCATACCTATTTGGTTTCTAACACCTTTGTTAACGGTCTATTTAATTGAATACAAAGTGTGATTGCTATCACATGATAGCAATTGATTTTTGTAAGTTTAGCTTTTTGATAATTCAATTATAGTCTAATTATCTTCTTTGAAATATTTTTTTCCGATGAAATAGTCTATTGTCTTATTATTTTTCTGATATTTTTCTTTGAAACATGTTCTTATTGGTGATTAATCTGGTAGTGATTGATATTTGTAAGTTTATCTTTTTGATAATTCAATTATAGTCTAATTATTTTTCTAATATTTTTCTTTGAAATAGTTTTTCCAATGCAATTAATATATTGATAATTCAATTATTGTCTTATTATTTTTCAAATATTTTTCTTTGAATTGTGTTCTCTATTGCGATTGATAGGGCAATATGGAAATCATTTTTAGGTTTATCCCGATTTCTATATATATATACAGGGTGGTTATAAAAAAAACTTTGCCGATATATGGAGCTCTAGTGGCCAATCCGCTCAACCGATCGAGGTGAAATTTCAGATATAGCTATTCAGAGGAATTAGCTCGAGATTCTGTGAACGACAACAAAATGGCGCTCACGGTTATGGTTATAGTTACAGAAACTCGAAAATTGCCAATGGCAACACCCATTTTTTTCATCGCAAAATGCTCAGCGCATGCGAAAACCCTAAAGAGCGTTGGAACCGTACGTGTATCGCAAGAAACGGACATGTTATGCACGCACAAAAAAAAAACTGTTCTGCGATTCTTCCCCCTCCCCCCATAGAAAAAACTCGATTGTGGCGCAAGGAGGAAATTTGCATATGACACAGAGTCAGTACACTAAATTCTGATTACAATACAGATCGGAGAAATTAAAACTTTTATTTTGATTCGTCCCATGTGACTAGCATAACAGAGTTCAACTGGTAAGACGTTTTCATTATGTCCATTTTTCCGTCCAATGCTATAAGACTGCATCATGTAATATTTACAACATTTGTGTATTCCCTGGATATTACACTGTCAGAAAAATTCGTCAATATACACTAAGTTATCGTTATTTTTTCACAAATAATTTCTGTTCTCCCAGAAAACGTATTTGTTCTGTGAGTTCATTCCGAGCGTCGAAAAATGAGGAAAAGTTTCCGTTTCTATCCAGCACGCATGCGCATTGGGTCTGTTAGTAATAAGTTCGAATTTATTTTTAAAATGAAAAACAAAAATATTCTATTGATTAAAATGTCTAATTTAGTTTTAAAAGACAAAAATGTTTTCGAATTTAAAAATAAATAACAATTACTTTCTTTATTCGTTCAAAAATTCTCACAAATAGAACATCCATGTTTTTTCTCTAACATTCTACGTAATATATTTAAAATTCACATTTTTATATTATATTAATACTAAACGTAAAAAAAACCCAGCCACAGTTTCATTAAAGATGAAATCTTTCCGAGATTAACTGCATAATTAAAAGCTTTTTAACGAAATACACCAACCCACACCATATGAAATAAAGAGTTCTATTTTAACGCACAATCATCATGAGCAGCCGTAGCGCCGTGGATTAGCGTTGGTCTGGTAATCCTGGGGTCCTTGGTTCGATCCCCGCCTCTTCCGCATTGATTTTTTCCAAACTTTTTTCAAGTGACGAATATTTTTCCTCTTTTGACAGAGAAAAAAATAAACAGAAAATCGTCAATATACAGACAATTTCTGGCAGCAGTGCTGCCAGTGCATTTTCTGTGAAAAGACGGAAGTTTTTTTGAGAGTGTATGAGGTGACCACGTGCGAATTCAGAGTTAAGGCAGAGCATTTGGGACTCCCTTCCACTTTATAGTTCATTAGTATTTTATTTTCTCAATATCCACTATAGTTTACTTGGCATTTCTTTATTAAATTTTGGTTTTGAGTGTGTTGGTAGCCCCAAATTCGTATTATTTTGCTTTTTCATAAATAATGCAAAGATGAAACCACACACTTAATTTTTAGTTCCAATGTATTTGGGGCTTGACAATTATGCATTGGTTATACAAATTTCAATCATATTAATTTTATTTATTTAATTAATTTTTCCTCATGTTCAATATGGTTTTTTCTATTCAATTCAAATGGTTCATATTGTTTACAATTAATGGTCTTATATATATATATATATATATATATATATATCAAGAAATTTTATGTAACTGCAACAACAAAAATTCATGTAACAGATTAACGTTTGCACTTTAAATAAAAACATAAATAAACTGTAATCCCTCTAAGTATATTTTAAAAATCGAGATGTCTCGAAAATCCTCCTTATTTTTAACACAGATTACAAAAAAATCTTTCGTAATGTTACTGCAATTTTACTATTATTTTGTAAAAATACAGATTTCTCTAGCATTACAAAAACTAGTTTTGTAGATTTTTTATTTATTTATTTATTTATTTTTGTCCAGTTTACAGTCAAAATTTAAGTAAACACAAAGATTTCTATAACTTTACATCAATAAAATTACACTTATTTGAGTGTATGTCACAATTTATTATTTATATGACTATTCATAATTATTTAATGTATATTTTGTTAAAGTCTGCATCATCAATTTTGTCTTAAAATATTTCATTTTGATGATATCATTCTGAAAAGAATGATTTAATGAAATATTATTACACAAATTACATGAATTATTATTATTATTATATAAATAAATATCATATGGATTTGTATAAAAACATGTCCATATAATATTTAAAACTCATTTTTATCACAAAATATTTTGAATAGATAAATAATTGATTAAATATTATTCAAATAAATTTTATTTAGTACTTACAAAGAGGACAAAATATTAATAAAGAAATGAATTTATTTTATAATATATTTTACTAATTTTAATTCATTTGAATTTGGCCTTTGATATAAATTGTAACAGAAAATCGTATACAACATTGCGCCAGAAAAAGAGTAGCATTTATTTATTGATTTTGACTAGCCTTTTTAGAACCTTTATTACAGTTCAACGTAGTCAGATTGTACAAAAGTGAATTTGAAATACCTTATATAAAATATCTTCGCTAAACTGAATACATTAGTATACCTATTCTGCATGATGTGAGTTCTAAAATTCAGGTTACTTAAAATTTTATCAATTGGAAAAAAAAGTGCTTTTCTCAGAAAATAAAATTGGTTGCAAACAAGTATTTTTAGATTTTAATAGAAACGAATTTCTGAAAAAGACAGACTATCTATCAATTCTATTTCTCAAACAAAATACTTTGATTCTGTATATTTTTTTGCCGTAAACAAGTTTATTTTTACAAAAAACTATCTTAATACGTTTGTTTCAAGTATTCAATAGAAAATTTATTATTTTAGTTATTAATTTTTCTAACATTGTAAAAGTAATGTTATTTTTTATTATATATATATTTCTTAAAATAAATCAATAATAATATAAAAAATCCGTTTTTAGATGAATGGACTGATATACTAAAAATTTGACACATAAAAAGGAAGTATTTCCTTAAATAAAATATATCTAAGCTATCGAAAATCGCCCAATTTTTCACACATATATAATCCATATGTGTTTAAAACACAAAATATTTTAAAATACTTAGCATAAAATAATGCTGAAATAATTTCGGAATATTTTTTGATTATGTTGATTTGCTACTGTATTGTCAATGATCAATAGTCTGAACATTTGTATATTTAATTATGTACATTCAAATAATATTTAAAGTATTGATATTTACAAGCTTTAATGAATATAACATATATGGGTCATTCTCAGATAAAAGGAAATTTTGCTTTTGGAAAAAAAAATGTTTTTAATTTTCTATTTTCTATTTCTTTGTAATAATGGAATGTTTGCATATCTCACATTATGAGATAAATATCAGCCGAAACCGTTAGCCTTATTTATGGCGTTAATTTATAGAGAACCAAATTAATAATTGGAAGATCAAACTTATTACTTTATAATTCATTTTCATAAAATATAAGTGAATTAAAATTAAGAATCTTATGTTTAATCATGAACCCACGTGTTATTATCATTCATGAAATTAATATAAACATTAATATTGTAAAAGAAAAATCATTTTTATTCACAAAGATAAATATAAATGATTGTTTTTTAAAATCGAATTTAATTAATTTTTAAACAATAAGTCTGTAAGTGTAAATATTTTTAGTAACTCAAATTTATGTTATTGATGACAGTTTTTGTGAAATAATATTAGAAATTACAAAACGTCTTGAAATTTCTCATTTCCATGGTTTGTTGGCCATTACCATGCTTGCGAAAAGACATGGTGATGACTACCATGGTAATGACATTTTTAATGTTTAACCTCATTTTAGGCTAAATTATAGCATTTAAAGGTTTACAGTACATTTACTTTCAAAATAGTCCTAGAATTCTATATAATTCAATTAATAAAGTAAATAATTTGTATTATTATATTTTAGGAAAAGGAAACATGGTAATGATACATAAAAAACCCATTCTTCTCAGTTTTTGTGTAAAAAATATCAAAATGAAAAAGTACATACCTGTTGCAAGTTAGATACCACTGCTTGTAGGAGCATGTGCTGCTCTACAAAACAGCACCTAAAAGTATATTCTTGTGCTCACTAGTGATGAGCTATGAAAGAAAACACTTTGCTCCATGGTAATGACCATCAACTCCAGGGACAAAGTTCAATTAATTAAAATTAAGAGAAAAAAATGTTTTGAAGCTAAAATGTTAATTATATTATAAGTAGAGAGACAAAAATTTATTATATTGTTGCTGTTTTTGCTCAAAGGCTTTTAAACGCTTTAAAGTGTAATTATGAATTATTAAATTTGAAGTTAGGAACATGCCATGGTAATGATTTCTGCAAATTTTTAATTTTTTAATTATTAAAATTATCATTTTCCCCATGTTTAAACTGTTAAACGATGTAGTTCTTTATATATTTTTAAAAATAAAATTAAAACATTTATGATTTATTATTTATTACATTATTTATGACATTTATTATACTCATTAATATTTATTTTTTGATCAAGGATATAAAATTTCCCTTTATCTGAGAATGACTCATATATTACATGTATGCATATTAAATTCAATACAGCTTTGATATTTTATTGAAATTCCACACATTTCTTACCATCTTTCTGCTAGAATTTATGTAGCAATGAATCACAAACCCTATTATTCTGTGTTGTGTGTAAGGTAAATGTATTTGTTGAATCTTAATATATTTTCACCAAATATATCTGATAATATCGAATATGGAAACCATATGCTCTCTCTATTGATGTATTTGGTTGTAGAATTTCGAATAAGATATGTATTTCGACTAATCATATCCAGTTGTAATACTTTCAATAGATTTGATGAACTACTGCCTGATTTATTGTTATTGCATTTTCTTATTTATGCAGAATGAACGCATTGATGTTTACAGCTATTTTCTTAATGTAATTACTATTCAATTAAAGGATATTTATTATTTTTAGCATACTAGAGGACTTTGCCACCTACGAGCTATGCTCGTCGACCGCCGTTTAGGTACCCCAGATCCTAAAAGCACTCTAATTTCGTCGGCTTTAAATAGATTAAATTATAATTTCAAAGAAAAGTATAGTGATCTCCCTATACATCGGTTTCCATTCATTTTCTTTTGATTGGAGACTTTTAAAGCAAAATCAGCCACTTGTATGCGATAAATTTTGTGTTTTCGTCTTTGATTTAAAATTAAGTTAATAAACTAATGTAAAATGAATAAAGTAAACAGAGTTAAGTAAAGGGTTGAAATTTTTAATGCAGTGCTAAACGATGTAGTATAAACGAAAGTAGTGTAAAAGTGTAACCTTTTTTGAGAGCATATTCTATGTCTATCCTAAATAACTATATAGGGATAAAATTGGAATTGTCATGAGATCTACATGTTTCGAGGTTTGATCGATAATAGTGATCTCACCGTCATCTTGTTTTCTTGAATAAATTTTAAGATTCACACAGCAAAAACAATTATCTTTTGATTCAATAATGAAAGCAACTTCCGAAGTAGCCGGTTTGTTATATCTTCGCCTGTCATCGAATTTATAAATTATAAAATTTGAAACATATTCTTGTCCATCAATTTTAGTTATTTTGTGCAACATTCTATAGTTTTTAGCATATGGATTTATTTGTCTGAGAAGCTCACTTAAATATATTGTTACCGATTTTGTAAATAGTTAGTATTTGTACTCAAAAATAATGTAAATAATCCAATTAAGCTCTAATGATAAGCTAATATTAGTTTTTCTTGCATTAAAATGTCTTATTATTTTTATTTTCTGCAAGCTAAGAAAGCTATTGGTTTCCATTGGATGTCTATCGGAACTAGGCGAAATATTAGAAATATCGCCAAGTTGGCTTCACTTTTTGCTACTAACCCCAAATTTGGTGACATATAGTAAAGTAGACTACAAACTTGGCGATATTTGGCGGCAAAACCAATGCCCGCCCTCTGTGGTATATGCGCAAATTTTTATTTGTCCATGATTTATCTACTCAGATTTTCATTGGTCTTTTTCCAAATCGTTATTTTTTTACATATAAGGATTTTGTTTTTGTTTGTAATTAAATTGTCCAAATTACTAACTTTTATTCTATTTGACATATGCATTATTTTAAAGCTTTTATTTTTTCATTGAGGATTAAAAGTATGTAGTACTCAGTATTTTGTTCTTGAAAAGTCTCATTATATAGCGACTCCTTTTTGTCTCTGGACACTCATGGTTTTGAAACTTATTTAAAAAAACACCATCTAAATAACTAAGGATTTCTTTAATTGTTTTTCATAAAAAATTCCTTTTCTCTATAATGAAACACATATATATTGTAATGGAAATAAATTCTAAACATTTTTTTTTTCAAAAGATTGATTTAAAAAAAAAATCTCGAATAAGTTATTGGAAACTTTGAAAATTCAACAAATGTAAACAAAATTATCTAAATAATGAAAACATTTTGTATACTATGACGCTTTCATTAAAATAAAATACCTCTATCATTTCCAAAATAGTATAAAACTGTCACACACATAACCAATACGTGTTTATTGCACAAAATATCTTTAAATATGTAGCATGAAATAATTTTGAAATAATTTCGGACAAATTTTCTATTATGGCATTTTACAACTGTATTGTCAAACATCAATAAACTGAAAATTTGTAAATTTAATTAAATGCATTCAAATAACATTTAAAGTATTGATAGTTATCTACTTTAATGAATTTAACAGAATAATTATATGTATACATATTAAATTCGATACAGATTTGAAATTTTATTGAAATTCCAAACATAACTTAGCATCATGCTAACAGAATTTGTCTAACAATAAATCACAATTCCTGTTATTTCGGGTTATGTATACGGTAAATGTATCCGTTGAAATATAATGTATTTTCACCTAATATATCTGATAATATGAAATATGGGTACTATATGCCCTCTCTATTGATGCATTTGGTTGTAGAATTTCGAATAAGATATGTATTTTTAATTAACATACCCAGTTGAAGCAGTTCCGTTAGATTTAATGAACGGCGGCTTCATATAATGTTATTACATTTATTAGTGTAATAAGAAAAAACACATTGGAGATTACAATATTTTTTTTGATGTAATGGATATTCAATTATAGGGCATTTATTATTTTTTTAGCTTATCTTGTTTTTGTTTTTAATTAATTGTAACATATTAACTCTTATGTATCAACTCTTTAACTCATTAACGCTCGAATTATTTTCTTCGCTAAAATTTAAATTTTGTATTTCCCACCACTTTTAAAATCAAATTAACTTTTATCTAAATTTATATAGGATTCTGTCTCGTGAAAGAAGGTATATATTTATTTTCCTCTTTACTGGTGGGAAAACCGCTTTCTTGGTGTTTTTGTAACCGTCCTCAAAAGAGGACGCTGGGCGTTAATGGGTTAACCTATATATTGAAAATACAGGGTTATTCCAAATTTTTTTTACAATAAAAGAGGGCTGATAGTACACATCAAGACAAACAATATTAAATAGGAGACCAAGGGTCCAAAACGTTTTCCTAAGGAAATAGCCGCCATTAAAGTTTAGGGACCAAAATTTCAAATAAACATAAAAAACGGAAAAATCGGTCGATTGATTTGCGGTTTTCACTAAAATTATTCTTTATGTCGGCATTTTCTTGAAATTAAATTATAAAGATAAATTTCAGAAAATACCGATAGAGGGCGCTTTAGACTTTGGAGTAATGAACAACTATTTTTTGCATCTCATTAAATGTTTTCGTAAGCTTAGACTCAAACTTAAATTTTGAGCTCAAAATCTGTAGTTGGGAGTGGTTAAGTAACACAAACTGAGCTGTGTTCAGACGGTTCAAATTTCAAAGGATTATAAAAAACGGAAAAATTGGTCGATTGATTTGCGGTTTTCATTAAAACTATTCTTTATTTAGGTATTTTCGTGAAAATAAATTATAAAGATAAATTTCAAAAAATGCCGATAGAGGGCGCTTTAGACTTTGGAGTAACGAAACACTCTTTTTTGGCGTTATTCGTAAGCTTAGATTTGAACTTAAATTTTGAGCTCAAAATCTGAATAGCTGGGAGTCGTTAAGTAGACAAACTTAGCTGTGTCCAGAGGGTTCAAATTTCAAATAATTGTAAAAAACAGAAAAAATTGGTCGATTCGTTTGCGGTTTTTGCTAAAACTAATTTTTAAATCAGCAGTTTTCTTGATCAATCAGTGTTTTCTTTAAAATAATTTTTAAAGATAAATTTCAAAAAATGCCGATAGAGGGCGCTTTAGACTTTGGAGTAGCGTACAACTATTTTTAACTGTTATTTTTTAAATCTCATTAAATGCTTTCAAATGCATAGACTTAAATTTTGGGCTGAAATTCTGAATCGTTGGGAGTGTTTAAGTAGCGAAAAATTGAATTGTGTTCGAGGAGGAAAGAGGGTTAAATTTCAACTCCTGAACACACTTCAGTTTGCGCTTCTTAACTTCTCAAAACGATTAAGGATTTGAGCTCAAAATTTAAGTTTAAATCTAAGCTTCCGAGAACATTTAAAATGCTTTTGCAAGCATTTAATTAGAACCAAAAAATAATGGTTAAAATTAATTGCTGGTTACTCTGAAGTTTAAGGCTCCCTCTGACGGAATTGTTTGAGATTTATATTTAAAAATTATTTTCAAGAAGATACTGACTTAAAGAATAGTTTTATTTTAAACCGCAAACGAATCGACCAATTTTTCCATTTTCTATAATTACTTTAAATTTGAACCTCCCCCTCCCCCTTGAACACAGTTCAGTTTCTGCCTCTTAACCACTCCCTACTATTCAGATTTTGAGCTCAAATTTTAAGTTTAAGTCTAAGCTTCCGAAATCATTTAAAGAGATGCAAACAAATCGGCAAAAAATAGTTGTTCGTTACTCCAAAGTCTAAAGCGCCCTCTATCGGCATTTTTTGAAATTTATCTTTATAATTCATTTTCACGAAAATAACTAAATAAAGAATAGTTTTAGTGAAAACCGCAAATCAATCGACCAATTTTCCGTTTTTTTTAATCATTTGAAATTTGAACCCTCTGAACATAGCTCAGTTTGTGTTACTTAACCACTCCCAACTACAGATTCTGAGCTCAAAATTTAAGTTTGAGTGTAAACTTACGAAAACATTTAATGAGATGCAAAACATACCGGCAAAAAATAGTTGTTCGTTACTCCAAAGTCTAAATCCCCCTCTATCGGCATTTTTTGAAATTTATCTTTATAATTTAATTTCAAGAAAATGCCGACATAAAGAATAATTTTAGTGAAAACCGCAAATCAATCGACCGATTTTTCCGTTTTTTATGTTTATTTGAAATTTTGGTCCCTAAACTTTAATGGCGGCTATCTCCTTAAGAAAACGTTTTGGACCCTTAGTCTCCTATTTAATATTGTTTGTCTTGATGTGCACTATCACCCTTCTTATATTGTAAAAAAAAATTGGAATCACCCTGTATATTTCTGATTTTTATAATAACCTACAAAAATTTTTAACCTATATCGTATAATTTACATACGTAATATTTTTAAACATACATTTTTTCGTTGATGAATAAATATAAGTTTAGTTTATTTTAATTATTGCTTAAAATTTATTATTTTGTAATTAAATTTTCTAATGTTTTAAAAGAAATAATAATTTTTTAAAAATTTATTCCTTAAAATAAATCAGTAATAAAAAAAAACCGTTTTTATATGCATAGGATAAAATACATTTATTTAACTTTATGAAACGAAAAAAAAAAATCATTAAAATAAAATAAAGCTACCATTTCTAAAATTGTGCAAATTTGTCACATGCATATAGCCCATATGTGTTTATGACACAAAATATCTTTAAATATCTGGCAGGAAATAATTTTGAAATAATTTGGAACAAATTTTCCATTATGGTATTTTAGCACTGTATTGTCAATTATCAATAGTCTGAACATTTGTAAATTTAATTAAATACATTCAGATAACATGTAAAGTATTGATATTTACCTACTTTAATGAATTTGACTTAATGATTGCATGTATACATATTAAATTAAATATGACTTTAAAATTTTATTGAAATTCCAAACATATCTTACCATTATACTAACAGAATTTATCTAGCAATAAATTAGAGTACCTGCTACTCCGTGTTGTGTATAAGGTAATTGTAACCGTTGAAATATAATGTCTTTCAACCAAATATATCCGATAATATCAAATATGGAAACTATATGCTCCCTCGATTGTCGCATTTGGTTGTGAAATTTTGAATAAGATATGTATTTTGAATACACATACCCAATTTTAGCAGTTTCGTTAGATTTAATGAGCTGCTGCCTGATTTAATGTTATTCCATTTTCTAATCTAGGCATATTGACTGCATCGGGGATTACAACAATTTTACTTAATGTAATCAATCATTCTTCAGATATAGGATTTCTGATTGCCTTTTAGCGTATACTGTTTTTTTTTATTAATGATGATTACAGGCAATAAGTAAAATGTTCTCAGTATCCTGTTATAAGGGATTCTTATTATTTGCAAAAATATCTTTTTTTTTTACTCTGGATTACGTTTTTATTTTTTATCATTTTTTCTTAATATTCAAACTTTTAGGGCATTCGAGAAACGCATTTTATTTTTATAATATATAGTGGGGGAGAAATGATTAGTTACATTACAATTTTTCTTATTGTCAATTTTGATTTCATTTCTTTTGTACTGGCAACACTGGCAATTGACATTTAACAGGTGTCGTCAAGTGGTAAGGGACTCTTAATGCATAACTTGCGTCAGGGATATTTTGGGAACATTTGGTGAATAAAATGCATTTAATATTAATGGTAAATTTTATTTTCTGCAAAATGTGCCAAAAAATGAGTGATTACAGCATTTTTTCTTAACTGTAATTAATTACTATTCAATTATAGAATATTTATTATTTTTCAGAATATTTTATTTTCAGTAAATGATAACATTCTAACTCTTATGCGCCAGCTTTTATGCTGTTGTAGATACGTGTTATTTTTAAAAATATATTTTTTTCTCTCAAGAATAAATGTAAGTTTCAGTTGTTTAAATTTTTTCGTAAAAAATTATTATTTTAGTAATTAAGTTTTCTAACCTTATAAAAGTAACTATAAAATTTATAAAGTATATATTTATTTCTTAAAATAAATTAATAACAATATAAAAAAAATACATACATGGGCTAAAATACTTTTATTTTGCATTGTAAAACTAAAGAATGTCATTAAAATAAAATATATCTACCATTTCTAAAATCATATAAACTTGTCACACACATATAACCCATATGTATTTATAGCACAAAATATAGCATGAAACAATGCTGATATAATTTCGGATCAATTTTCCTATTTGGCATTTTACAACTATATTGTCAATTATCAATAGTCTAAACATTTGTAAATTTAATTAAATACATTCAAATAACATTTAAAGTATTGGTACTGATTTAATAAATTTAACATAATAATTATATGCATGCATATTAAATTCAACACAGCTTTGAAATTTTATTAAAATTCCAAACATAACTTAGCATCATGCTAATAGAATTTGTCTAGCAATAAGTCACAATCCCTGTTATTTCGGGTTATGTATATGATAAATGTATCCGTTGAAATATAATGTATTCTCACCAAATATATCTGATAATATGAAATATGGAAACCAATTGCTTCCTCTATTGATAAATTTGATTTTGGAATTTTGAATAAGATATATATTTTTAATAAACATACCCAGTTGTAGCAAATTCGTTAGATTTGATGAACGGGTGCCTCATTTATTGTTATTGCATTTATTAATGTAATCAGAATTAACACATTGGCGATTATAACAACTTTGCTTGATGTAATGACTATTCAATTGTAGGATATTTATTATTTTTGTAGCATATAATGTTTTTGTTTTTAATTAATTTTGACATATTAACTCTTACTGTACAAACACTTTAAAATGTAAATTAAACCTATATATTTTTTTTTCACTAACTTATAAAAAAATTAGCCTATAACCTATAGTGTGGATACGCATTATTTTTAAACTTAATTTTTTCGTTGATGAATAAATGTAAGTTTAGATTGTTTCAATTATTCCTTAAAAATTTATTATTTTATTAATTAGTTTTTCTAACGTTTTATAAGAAATGATAAAATTTTAAAGTATATTCCTTACAATAAATCAATAAAAAATTAGTTTTTATATTCATAGGGCTAAAATGTTTTTAATTAATTATATGAAACAGAAGAATTTCATTAAAATAAAATTAATCTATCATTTCTAAAATCCTATAAGTTTGTCATATACATATAATCCATATGTATTTATGACACAAAATATATTTAAATATTTAGCATGAAATAATGTTGAAATAATTTCGGACCAACTTTCCATTGTCGCAATTTACCACTGTAGTCTGCACATTTGTAAATTTAATTAAATACATTCAGATAACATATAAAGTATTGTTATTTATCTACTTTAGTGAATTTAACATAATCATTACATGGATGCATATTAAATTCAATACAGTTTTAAAATTTTACGAAATTCAAAACATATCTTAGCATCATGGTAAAATAATTTGTCTTGTAATAAATCACAATCTCAGTTATTTCGTTCTGTGTATAAGGCAAATATATCCGTTGAAATATAATGTATTTACGTCAAATGCATCCGATAATATCAAATATGGAAACTATATGTTCTCTCGATTGATGTATTTGGTGTGGAATTTCGAAGAAGATACGTATTTTAAATAAACATGCCCAATTTTAGCATTTTTGTTAGATTTGATGCGCTGCTGCCTGATTTAATGTTATTGAATTTTCTAATCTAGGCATAATGATAGCATTGGTGATTACAGCAATTTTTTAATGTAATCAATCACTCTCCAGTTATAGGATTTCTGATTGCTTTTTAGGATATACTGCTTTGTTTTTAATTATTGATGATTACAGGCAATAAGTAAAATATTCTCTATATCCTGTTACGAGAAATTCTTATTATTTGCGAACATATTTTTTTTTTCACTCAGGATTACGGTTTTTTTATAATATTCAAAATTTTATGGTTTTGGAGATGCGAATTGTATGGAAATATACAATGGGGGCGGAATTATTAGTTACACTACAATTTTTCTTATTGACAATATTGATTTCATTTCTTTTGTACTACTTCATTTCTTTTGTACATCACTTACAGATGACATTTGACAGGTGCCGTCAAGTGGTACACTGAAAAAAAAATATATGTCATATAGAATCTAAATTGTGTCTGAAGAAAAAACAGATCCATGTCACCCTTATAAATTCTAACTCCCTTTAATAGAGATTGCTAGAGTTTCCTATTAGAATTAAACAACGTTTTCCTATATTATCAGGGTCAAACGTATTTAAAAATCTCTGCATATAGATGTGGATACAAAAATTCTGATTTAGTAACTATAATTCTAGATTATGAAATCATTCCCGAAATCAAGCGATCATATCTTGATATTGAAACGATTCAATATCGTTTCGTCACATAAAAAACAAGAAACTATAAATGCTAGTTTGTTTAGTCTATTCAGAATAGTTGTTTAACATATTCGTATAGTTCGTTTATCTATAGTTCTAGTTTTGAAATTTAGAAATTCACTAGCTATTACTTCTAGTTGAAAACGGTACAATTTTTTCCGTCAGTGCGAGGGACTTTTAATGCCTAACTTGCATCAGAGATGTTATGGGAATACTTGGTGAATAAAATGTTTTAATTGTTAGAGATAAATTCTGTTCTCTGCAAAAGTATCAAAAATGAGTGATTACAGCAATTTTTCTTCTTGTAATTACTATTCAATTATAGGATATTTATTATTTATTCAGCATATTTTTTTATTTTTTTTATTAATAATAACATATTAATTCTAATGCACCAATTGTTATGCAGATGTAGAAACGTAATGTTTTAAAACATATATATATATATATTTTTATTAATGATTAAATGTAAGTTTATATTCTTTCAATTACTCCCTAAAATATATATTATTTTAGTAATTAAGTTTTCTAACATTGTAAAAGTAATGATAAAACCTGTAAAGGATATATTTATTTCTTCAAATAAATCAATAATATTATAAAAAAAATCAGTTTTTATATGCATGGGCTAAAATACTTTTAATTTGCTACATAATGAATAGATGGAGAATTTCGTAAAGATATTTTTCCAGTAAAAAAAAAAGAAATAATATGCAACTAAAATTGTAAATTAAATAGGAAAATCATATTTATTTTTTTATAAATATTATATATATCAAATAACATTCGCAAAAAATATTTTGTACTTATATAAGTTATATTTCTTGCATATACAAACTTTGTTGTAAAGTGTTCATTGAAATAATTCAGTTCAAACTTCTCTAAAAATGATTACAAATAACCCGTCAGACATCGAGCGAATATAGGCTAAAATATACATCAGAGGTAAAGCGGATTCCCGCTAATTCCTTACCATAGATCACTAAAGTTATAATACCAAATCTAATTATTTTCTAGACAAGCTAATTAATTCCTTTGTTCTCACAATTAGCTATTACGTTATTGAGAATGACGCAAACTAAACCGGGCTTTGAATATATAATACAATACCGGTATTATTATTAATATAAATGCAAGGGGATGTATCCGTATATCCCGCATTGTAGAATATAGATGCAAACAATTCTTTTATTTAAAAACTATTTTTTTACATTACATACATATTATTTAGAATGCACACTTTAGTTCCACAAAAGCTCAAACATTTATTGAAATTAATAGTCTGTACTAACTTCACGACAGAAATAAATGGCAGAAACAATCGTCAAAATGCATTATTTAAAATAATGAGTTTTAATTTCATGTTAAAGTTTGATAACTTGTGTTGAATTTGTAATGTATTTATAATTTATTACTTGATTTATTGATTAATGACTGTTTTAATTTAGTTATATCATGTAAGCAGGAAACAAATGCTAAATTGTTGATATTAAATACAAAGCAATTTATTCTACATTGATAAAAAATTCACCGTAGGATTATGGAACCGAAACTGGACAACTGTACAACACATGTTCCAGTATTTTTCTGCAATATTACAGTATGTACCGTAATATATTTAGAGAGTTTTAGAGCATACATGACAGTAACTTTCAAGAATATAATTGGCCATAACTTGCAGTAAATTTTAAGAAGTTATCTCTTCGTATATCACTGTAATAAATGGATTGTAAATGAGTGTTTTTGACCGTATATGTTATTATTATTATTATTATTATTTCATTATTATTATATTAATTTATTTAAATATTCATCAAACACGTATGTGCTCACAATATTCTTTTTTTACTTTATTAATAAATTTATTTATTTATTTTAATTCTATGAAAATAGAAACGAGCTATTGAAAGTGCATTTTACGTAAGATGCTATTGACAGTGATGGATAACACTTTAATTTTAGTAAATTACTGTAAAACCCTATAAGTGACATCTTTTCACGTATTCATATGTCATTTACATATTCACACAAATATCCGTTGTAATTAAAATACGTCAAAAACATTGCAAAACATTATAAAATAAAATTAATTATATATTATTACACTATATTTTTATTACATCATTGTGAATTGTCAGTGATCTATCTTTCACAAAATTACATATCAGAAAAATTAACCCTTCATAACTAAAAAAATTAGATTCCATCATTTTAAATAAAACCATTCTTATTTCCAGATTTCTGCTACCACATTTTCATTTCTCATCCTACAAAATTTCTAGCCCTAAAATCTAATATATTATAATTATTTTTAGATGCCTTAGTAATTATTTAAATACGTAGCACCTATAGTTGACGCTCCATCCGTCTCTCACTCTGACCGAATCACTTGAAACTAAAATACATAATAATTATATAACTTTGTTCAGTCATTTCAAAGTTTATCAAAACCGGATGCATATTCAATTACAGGGACGATGAAAAATACTCCGTTACATTACGATAAATGGGAAAAAATAGTTTCACGTGCATTTTAATAGTGTTACTATCTATAGAATACAATTCATATGCATCTATGAAATATGTACTAAAATATACATTCTCTACAATCAATGGGGCAAACAATCTTTTTTATTAATATACAGGGCTACACAAAATTATTCGAACACATAATGTTAAAGGTGTAAGCTTTGGAATTATTTTTATTTATATTAAACTATTTCTCATTTCATGAAATTGTTATGCATTGTTAAAGGTTAAATATAAGTCAATTCCGGTATAATAGAAAGCATTGAGTATTTACATCAACAAACAAAAGATTTCAGATACTGTATTGTATCCGAATTACTGTATATATTAAAAAATGTATTATAGTACGAACGCACATCAATAATTACGTCTGACCTACAATTTGAATTATGTTTGAATAAATAATAGTAATACTAAAATACTCTCTACCCTCTACTGCCACACCCTAATTGCACATAATTTAAAATTTTTATTTAAAATAATGACTTTATTAAGTATATTAATGGAATCTATTTAGCACTTAATCTACCGAATTACGAAATATTCATGAAAATTATATATTCTAAAGCATTTTACTTTAAATTGTTTAAACTAAATTTAAAAAATATACATATTCATTTAATAAGTTTTTGAAGAATTTTAGAAGGATTGAAGGATTTAGAAGGATTAATTAAATGTGAATTTACAGGAATTTTGTGCAATATTTAGAACCCCACTCAAATATAAATTTTTTTGTCATTGTTTTCTTAGTACTTTGTAGAATTATAAAATGTACAAGTATGATGTTCTTACAGTATAAATATAGAAATATTTCCAAATTGAAAAATTCACATCTCCCTCACTCAGCTCCTAGAAAGCTAAAAAGATGAAAAAGCAAAAGAAATCATCCTTTTAAATATCTATTTATCTATCTATATATATTATTATTACATTTTTTTATGTGTGTGTAACCAATTTTATCCAACCAAAACTTTTGGAACAAGATAAAGTAATGTATTAGCAACTCATTCTAAACAGTGTTACAATTATTTGACGTATTAAAATAATTTTATAATAAGTAATTTTAATGGTACTTTTAAGTACCGTTGGTACATAAAGGTCTAGATTAGAATTTAACGAATAAATTACAGGTTATCAAAATCATTTAAATTACTTAATATATTTTTATTTAACATCTTTTTAGTAATTGGCGAAATGCAAGAAAAATATTACCTTCGAAACCTCACTTTAAAGTACATAATTGCTAAATACAACATTATAAAATATTTTCTCAGTTATTGCCCGAAGAATTACAATTTTTATTAATTTTAATTATGATATTTCTTTGGCGCATTTAATTTTTTTATAGCCATAGCAACTTTTCTATTATTTATTTATTTATTATTATTAAGAATGAAGAAAGGGAAGATAGTGAGTGAAATTTGGCAAACAGTACAAAAAATGATATTATCAAAAGTTTCTTGAGTTGTGAAGTGTGAATTTCTCTGAAATTGAATAAATAATGATTTGCAACTGATTGAAATGAAAGCATAATAGCAATATTTCAATGAAATAATAGCATAATTACGCAATATCTATGTGCTAAATTTACATAATATTACATGATTATCTTATTACTAATATATTACACAATAGTACAATATATATACAAATAAGGAATTTGCATTAAAGAAAATATCCTAATTTGTACTTCAGAAATTTATCGTATATTATTTGATCATGTAGTATTGCTCTTGATAGCGAGTTATGCATCACAAATTGCATTTTTTGTTCCCATTGTTCTTCCTAAGTGCAATCCATTTACTTTTCTCATTGGTTTTGATTATTTTCCATTAAGAGGTCCTACCTTACGTAAAATGGATTTGATGTGCTTTGCGTGATTTTAAAATTTGACTTTTTTCTAAAAATAAATATGTTATAATCAACCATGATATTTATTTATGAACTGTATTCAAGATGGATGTCAGGTTTTAGTATTATATAATGGTTATATAAACATTATATTGTATACTTGTAATGTCTATTCTATTTCTTTCCAGGATGGTTGACAATGAAGGACTGTTAAAATTGCGGAGAAAACGTGTTCTTACTTGATTTTTCAGAATTAGAATATGGAATACGGGCACCGCCACCGTTATATCACTATAATCCTCCATATGATCAAGTATTGAAGTCGCGAAAAATAGTCATTTACTAAAACGATCTGTAAAAGCTTGTGTTTAATTATTCCTGGAGTAATATATCGCTTCGAATACAAGGATAATGTTTTAAAAAAATTATCACTTACAATTAATAACAGATGATAATTGTCAGTGACTGATATTGAGTGGGTAAACACAATATTTACAAAAACATTGTAATTAACGGTAAATGTATGCAGTTAATTAAAAAGCTGTTTTTAACAGTGCATGTTATTTTACGCACGCAAAAGACATCTTTCCTTTTTTTAATCTTGCTAGATTTTTTTTTTCAACTCTAAAATTTGAGAAAATTGCGAGTCACTTCTTAAGCAAGTAAAATTTGAAATTACTTCGTTTTTTTCATTTCGAAGGTGTTAAAATTAAGAAATGCACAATATTTAAAATTTTTAAATAAATTACAGTAAAAGTTTAAATTAATACTTTGGTTTTGCCACCAAGAAAATGATTTCAATAATACGTACGTACAGGATGTTTACGAAAATCTAGTCAATTATTAAAAGACATTTTTATGTATATAATCAACATGACACAGCACTGTTAAGTAATTGTAACTAAACTTCAGAAGAAACACAATAGATTTATGGCAGTTTTAAACGATTTTAAGAAGATAATAACCTCAAAACAGCCAGTAGTAATTGAAATTAAAATTTTTTTTTGACGAAAGTCTCTATTGACTCTAAATGTTGCAAGATGCGTATGGGTATTTTCTTATATTAAATTAGCTAACAGCCGCTAACGGCAAAGAAATTAAAAAAGAAATCTCAAATAATTTTAGCGAACCAAAATCTAAATTTTTTTATCACTACCATACTTGAGAGCATTAAAGATCGAAAATTCAGAGAACTTTTTCATATATTTACAATGGAAATTAAAAATTCTTTAAAAATGAACAACAGATAAGCGCCATCATTTGCAAAAACTTAAATGTTCTTTTCCGTTTCAGCGTACAAATATATAAGCTTATACATTGTTACAATTTCTGTTCGCAGTTACGCTAGAGACATCCTATACATTTTTTAAATCTGGTACGGAAATAGTAGTTTTCCATTGACAGTTTTAACCAATTAATAGACTATTTTAACGGACACATCCAATAAATTATTTAAAAATATGTATTTTTAAAAATTGAACATAAATAAATGATTTTTATTTTGTACCTTTTTTCATTTTGATGGAACTCAAACTGTTCACAGAGCTGGCTCATTAATTATTTTTTTTCTTATCCAGGCGTTATGATAATATTTAGAAAATTTAAACTTTTAAATAATGTTTTACTTATTTAAAGCAGCAAATTATAATGTAAAACTTATATATGTATATAAACCATAAAACAATGTATACCAATAAAAATTGAAAAAAAAATCATTAGAAAAATCATTGAGAATTTTCATATCTATATACACATTTATTATTGTTGTTCATTTATTTATTTCTATAAGGTGATTAAATGTTATAAAACTTCATTTTCATCAAGTTCTGATCTTTGAATTTTCTAATGTATAACTAAAAAGCAATAAAAATAATAGATCTCATTAACCTAATCAATAAACAAAGATTAATCTAAATGGCAGTTCGCCAAAACAATTCCATTTATCAGCGAATGATAGTAGTTAATAATTTAAAACCAAAAAGAAAATTATTCTTTCTCTTAGTGAATTGTTTTTGTACTAACTAAATACTAAAATTTTTATAAATTGATCTGTTGTTATACTGAGCAAACTCGATAAATAACTCGCTTTATGTTTGGTTTTTTCCATTTTTCTATCACAATTAATTAAATTTTCATGAATAAGATAATAGGTTGTGTGACCGAAAGTTTGAACACCCACTTTGGTAAATTATGTACATATTACGAGCATTAAAATGAAGCAAAACGTTTCAAAACATTGACTGTGATAGAAAGATTAAACATAAAATAATTAAATAATGTATATAAAAAAATATACGTTTTAAGATAGGATAGAATAAAGAATATTTTTGTGTTATAAGTAAAATTATTTTCATTTTTATATCTTATTTTTACATTAAAAAAAAAACTCAAAAATTTTTCGAAAGCAATTTTACTGCTATTTTAATTTTCATTATGATTAGAAAGGCAACAGTATTTCATTAAAGATATTTTAAGATATTTTAAAATTTAATGGAAATATAAACTACAACATTATTGATTGACAGTAACTATACAAACAAAGTATACAAACATTGTGTTAAAAAATTGTTGAACCTATAAAACGCATAAATTTACGACTTAATTAATATGTTAAAGGCACATTCGCTTTTTTAAAAGTGTTATATTCTTAAATTACTGCATGTATTTATATCAATGTTGTATGTTTGTTTTTTATTATATATACATAAAAATACATATATCCTTTTTGTTATAACTAAGCTATATTTAAAAAAAGGTTTGAACAAACACACACAGACACAAATTATAACAATGGTCCTACAAATAACAAGTTTTATTTTGCTACAGGTCGGATAGTTTTGCATTTTTGTTGTATTGATTGGGTTGACGCTTTGAGGGGGAACAGAAACTTTTGATCTAATGTCGATAAAATATACAGCAAATGTCGCGAATGATTTTTCTGTTTCAAGCTCAAAAAGAAGAGAGTTGTAATTTGCCAACATTCTAGTAAGAAAGAAATAATCGGTGAAGCGCAGATTTATTCACAATTTTCTCATTAATAAATACTTACCTTTAATTTTTATTTATTTTTTTAGAAAAAAGAAAGCAATTTTTATCTTTTATAATAATAACTTCTGCAACATATTTCGGGCATAAAACACTTCTTTTAGGCTTTTGAATAACCAGTCACACCAATTAAATTTAAGTTAATTAGAAAGAGTAAGGTTTTTACGGAGTTTTTGTTTTTCCAGTTACTAATTACAAAGGTAAATTTAATCAGGATTTTAGGTTCCATATAAATGAGAATAGCATCACTTTTCGAAATTCACTTTGAAACATAATAAAATACTACATTTCTAGTTTTTTTTTCTTTTTCTGAGAAAGTTTTGTGCGGCGGTATTTTTGAGAGTAAAGGTAACAGTTTAAAACAAATACAGAAAATTGCAGAATAATTTCTGTAAAACTTTACAAAATGCATTAATTTTTTTAACAATACATTTCCAGTCACTGACATTTGGAAATTACAAATCCGTGAAAACGGTGGTAATTTTCAGTACATTTTACACAAAATTTGTATATTGTAATATGTTTAAAATGCGAAGAAATAAATTTTATGTATCTTTCTTTTATATTGGTAATATTTTAAGTAAAACGCCAATATTGTAAAAATTATAAATTTATCAAAAATACTTCCAAACAAAATCCGAATATTGTGATGAATTCGATTTTTGTTGTAAATTTTTAAATCTACAAATACACCGTTTCATTAGATTGAAAAAATTTTTGGTGCTTTAGTAGATACAACCATAAGATAATGAAATGGTGAAAACATTAAATGCAATATATCAACTGGAGCTCCAAATTGTGGAGTGAGATTCCACTATCTTATGCTTCATGTTAAAGCGGTACCAAAAGTTTCTTCTACCTACTGTAACACAGCTACAACAACTCATTGCAGTTACATAAAATCGAATATACTTACAATTAAACGCATCCAATGCATTACATTTTGATAAGGATCTGTTTATATTTATAAGAAGCAACACTTTACCTGTAAAAAGTACATTAAAGTTATGTATCATACTAATATGTATATATTGTCAAATTGACGATACAGAAAAAGTAAACTGTACTACCGTTTGATATACTATACTAATATTTTATTGGTGCCATTAATTGCGGTCTGGGAAAATTTCATGTTCAATCAGCTAATAAAAATAAATAAAAATGCACCGCCATACTGGTCAGTATTACTGATATACGTAAGTTGTCTCTGTATGTAACATTCATACAACTGCCAAAACTTAAAAGATTACAACATGTTTGTTGTCTGATATTTTAAGGCATGTCGAATTATTTTAGCAAAAATATCTATATGAAATATGTATAAAATGATAGAATTACCTCGTAACGAAAGGAATGGTCAGAAAAAAGTTTTAAAATATATTTATCATTAAAGAAATTATATTCAAATATACAAAGAGACATAGTAAAATTTCTGTTATCACAGAAAATCTTTTAAATCAGAAAACAAGTCAGATTTGGCAATCCCAAAACTTTCTTCGATCTCATGCAAGTTAATTCTTTATAAAAAAAAATGCAGCATAGCAGCGCCACTGTTTAGGTGGTTTAAAGAAATTCTAAAGTGAGCAAAAACTTATGCACATTATAAATGAATCTGAAGTTTAATGAAAATCCGTGCATTAAAAAAGCAAATAAATCCTTTGTGGAAAAATGTTTAAAGATAGAAAACCATTGATTATAAATGCACAAATGATGTATGAAAAGGTAGCAAACAGCTGTTTCGAATCTACTATCGAGATTCTTCATCAGAGTAAAACTCAGCGAGCTAGAAAAAGCAAAAATGAACTTAGGTCAGTTTTGCTTTTTCTAGCTCTCTGAGTTTTGCACTGATGAAGAATCTCGATAGTAGACTCGAAACAGCTGTTTGCTACCTTTCCATACATCATTTGTGCATTTATAATCGTTGTTTTTCTATCTTTAGATATCCGTGCTTTAGTTTTTCAGATAGAGCTATTGAAAAATCTTAAATACAAATCCGAATAACAGTGCCGCATGCTGGGTGATTTATATCAAAAAACTAACTAGAATCAATATTTTATCAGGTACTAATTGAATGTGAATCCTGATGAAAATTCATGCATTAATACATACATTTATTTCGAAATAGTAAAAAATTCAGCATAGCACCGCCATCTATAGATCCAGTTGCACCAAAATTGAATAATACTAATCTATATCAGGGACTAACTGAATCATAAGTTTTAGAAAATTTCGTTCATTTTTGCTTGAGATAAACAAGGTAAATTCACCATCGCAGTGCCACCTTTTGAGCGATTTACACCAAAACGTAATCATCATATGTTATATCAACTACTAACTAAATCTATTAAAGAACCTTCAAAATGACCGTTTGTGATTATTTTTGTCATATTTATACATAATTACGTGTTAAAATATTCTTACATGTTTTACTTTATATACTGAAATTCGCAGAATGTGTTTGATTTATGCTTATGTAAATATTATGTAACATGGAGTTATTGGTCCTTACATCACAAACCTCATGAAAATATTACCAGCAATGGATAATTGATTATTTCTGAAAGTGTTCGATAAGTTTTCTATTTATAGCTGACAAATAAAATAAAAATATTATAATTTTTTTCTTTATTTATGCGTAGGTTTTGGCTAGAAACTATAGTAATATCAAAAAATGTTCAAAACCATTTTGAAAAAATATGTTTTTTCTGGTATGATGGCTCATAACAACATTTTGAATGAAGTTTATATATGACATCATGATTACTCGTGAACATGCCTGTGCATTATGGTATACAATAATAATAATTTTTCATGAAAACACATATTTTTATAAAAACATAAACGAGTAACTTAAATAGTAACACATTTTATGCATATACATATCCAGTTTATAATACTTAAGAAAATATTATATTTTTTGCTCCTAAGTAAATTTCAAGCCAAAAGTATGTGCAAAGAAATGTTATACGTAGAAAAATTTAACTTAACCCAAAGTAAACAAGGTTAAGGAATAAGAGTTTTCCGTAATTAAATTCATATATTCATAACCTTTTAAACATTAACTAGATTTTAAAACTTTACAAAGCTGCTAACCCTTTCAGGGGCAAGGTATTTCTGCTCCGAAAATGTTCAAATAATTGATTCACACCACAATTTAAGAACAGATTTATTTGAAAATAATCAAGAGCTGGTTTTCGCAAATATTATAAAATCAAAATTGTACTAAAATTTTACTGGTGCCATTTCGAAATTGGAACAGTAATATTAAGTGTTTGCAGACTGCAAACACCGCCCCTGAAAGGGTTAAACGTAGTACCATATGTCGTGTGTACTACGTTATTCTACTTTAAGTTATTATTCTATTTAATTAATAATATTTAGGGAGTCACGTAGATATAGCCTACATATTAGTTCAAAAAGTTAAAAACATCATTTTTATTGCAATATAAATAATAAATATATAATATAGTAGATCTATCTAGTAATTACCTAAATTGCGCATAGTTAGACTATACGCAATTCAGATAAGATTGAAATAATGTCAGTCCTCGCAACTGTGCATATTTAAACAAATATTAATAAATAGATTTAAATAATATTTTCCAAGTTGATAATATTGAAAATATAACATCATAATTATTCGTTGAGTTCCTTTTACTTTGATATATAAAATAGTAGTAGATTTTCATAAAAACACATACTTCTTTAACCTCCTGACTACCGCCGGCTGATTTTTTCACACACTAAGCTGCAGGTTTCACTGCAACATAAGCAATATTTAAATTAGTATAATTCCACAAATACAACCCAGTTCTTAAAAATTAAGTTAGGATTGATGCTATCAAAGATTATACACCGATACTAATAACATATTTTGTATCAGGGTGGGAAAAACATCTTTTTTTTAAAAATATTTTTAATAAATTACAGAGAAAACAATATTACAATATTACCCTTTGGCTAGGCAGTCAGGGGGATAAAAACATAAAGGGATAACATAAAGCATATACATATCCAGTTTATACAGATCAAGAAAATATTAAGTTTTTCGTTCCTAAGTAAATTTTAAATCAGAAGAATGTACAACAAAATGTTAAAATTAACTTAACCTTTCAGATTAATTTATCCAACCTTGATGCTCATCACCATTTACCCAGTAAGACTATGACATATCTGGCAAAACATTATCCCTAAAGCATTTTCTCCAAACGTTATATCTTAGAAGTCCTCTGAGTTTTGTAGCAATATGCGAATTCTCTGCTGAGATAAAATGAATTCATTATTTCTATATTTAAAGTACACTATAAAAGATCTTTGCCACAAAACATACAATTAATGAAACAAAATAAATTTAAAAAGTAAACAGAATTAACTTATAGGAATTTTCTGTAATTCATATTTCGTTGCATTAACAAAATATTAAATCCTTCAAAGCTGTTAAAAGTAATAAAATATGTCGTGTGTATTGCGTTCTTCTAGTCCATGCTATTATCTTAAATTTATAATGTTTGGAAAGACACGTAGCAATACTGTAGTAAAATATTCCAAAAACTCTAAAGAAGATTAGTTTTATTGAAATATTGTAATAAGATAGATAATATAACAGTTTAAAATATTGTTACATTATGTAACTGATTTTCATTTGTATAAATATATGTATTGAAAAAAATCTTTAGAATTTAAACGCTGCTCATCTCTCTCTCTATGTCTATGCATATGCATATATATATATATACATAGATAGATATAGATAAATACACACTAGTGTGCGAAATTTAAGAACGAGTCCTAAAATGTCAATTTTCAAGGGATTTTCAAGTGATAATTTTCACGCGAGTATCCAAAAGGAAGCAATATAACTCGAATAATTACTATCCCTGCATAACAGCTAGTCCATATAACAACTCATTCAGGTCACACATGGTCATAAGAGTCACAGTCACTACGGTGAAACAAAAAAAATATACGTCTCTTTTATGAGTCTCAGTTGACTACAATATGTGACTCCACGTTCAGGTCACTGCGACTGTTGCTTTGTGACGAGTAACCAGGTGACTTTACAGTGTCGTTTTATTGAGACTCTCGTGTGACTGTCATTTGGAGGCTCAATTTCAAAGTCATTGCGAATGTTGTATTATGATAAATCACCAAACAATGTCCCATTAAAGTCACATGGTGAATTTTCACCACTTTTCACAGTGCTTACTTCACAGTAGGGTCTCTGTTGCTATTTGAAAAAGTCTTGTGACAGAAAGTCACCAAGTGACTTTAATGTGTCATTATTTGGTTATTTATGATAATGCAACATTCACAATGACTTTGAAATTGAGCCTCCAAATCATTGTCACACAAGAGTATCAATAAAACGACACTATAAAGTCACCTGATGGCTCATCACAAAGCAGCAGTCGCAGTGGCCTGACAGTGGAGTCACATGTAGTAGTCATTTGAGACTCATAAAAGAGACGCATGGAATTTCCTATTTGTTGTTTCGCCGTAGTGAGTATGACTGTTATGACCATGTGTGACCTGAATGAGATGTTATATGGACTAGCTGTTATGCAGGAATAGTAATATATATATATATATATATATATATATATATATATATATATATATATATACATACATATTTTTATATTAAAAAGTAAAGAAGTAACATAGATAAAAACACACTGAAAGCATATAATTTTCCAGTTTATACAGCTTAATAAAATACTCGTCAATCCGAAGTCAATTTTCAAGTCAAAAGAATGTGCAACGAAATGTTATACTTTGAAAATTTGAACTTAACCTCTCGCATTAACTTTTGCAGTACTGACGCTCATCACCATTGCCCTAGAATAATTGTGACATATCTGGCAGAACAATATTCCTAAAGCATTTTCTCCAAATATTATATCTTAGAAATTTCCCTGTGTTAGTAACAATATACGAATTCTTTGCCGACATAAAGTAAATTTATCATTTCTATTTTTTATTATTAAATACAATATAAAAGATGTTTGTGACGAAAGCATACAATTAAAGAAGGCATAATTTAAAGAATAAATAACAATTTACTGCAATTCATATATTCATAACCTTTTTAACATTAACTTGAATTTAAATTTTTACAAAAGTGTTAAAAATAAAAATGAAAATATGTCGTGTGAACTGTTTACGTCTAGTATATCTTATTATGTTAAATTAATAATGTTTGGAGAGACGTAAGATATACCGTATTTAATAGTTCAAAAAGTATCAGTTTTTTTGAAATATTAATAATGAAATATATACTATAGTAGATAGATCTAGTATTTACAAAATTGCGTACAGCTAGACAATACGCAATTCAGATAAGTTTGAAATAATGTCAGTCCTCGCATATGTATATATTAAAAAAGTGCTAATAAATAAAAAATAATTAAATAATAAATATTAATTTGTTAATTAATGACAACGACAATATGACATCACTATAACTTGTCGACAAGCTTTTGTTTTATGATATAAAATAGTAGCAGTTTTCATTTTTATAAAAACATAAAAAAGTAACACATTTAAAAACATACTTTAAGCATATAAATATCAAATTTATATATCTTAAGAAAATACACATTTTTTTCGCTGGTAATTAAATTTTAGGACAAAAGATTGTTTAACTAAATGTTATACTTAGAAAATTTTAATTTAACTTTCACATTAATCTTTCGTGCACTGACTCTCATCACCATTTTTCCAGTAACACTATGACATATCTGGCAAAAGAATATTATTTAAACCATTTTCTCCAAACTTTATATCTTACAAGTTTCTCTGTGTTAGTAACAATATAAGAATACTTTCCTGACATAAAGTTAATTTGTTATTTCTATATTTAAAATGCAAAATAAAAGATCTGTGTCATAAAAGCATGAAATTATAGAAGGAAAATAAAATTTTAAAATTAAACTTCGTTAAGGTATAGCAGTTTTCAGTAATTAACTTTAAATTACATTACATTAACTAGATTTTAAATATATACAAAACTGTTAAAAGTAAGAAAATAGGTCTACTTCGTTCCATAAGACCAATTATCAATCTTAAATTAATATTGTTTAGAATGTCACGTAGATAAAATATATTTAAAAGTAGAAAATAAATAAATAAATAAAAATAAATAACTAAATAAATAAAAATAAAGAAAATTATTTGTATTGAAAGGTTAATAATGAAATATATATATATATGAAATATATATATATATATATATATATATATATATATATATATATATATATATATATATATATATATATATATATATATATATATATATATGAGTTTACTAAAAATTTTTTAATAAAGTATTCCACAGAATTTTTTGGTAACCATTCCAAACTTTTTTTTTGCAAGTGAAACAAACCTTTCTTTTGTAAACTGAAAAAAATAATTTTTTGTATAAATAACTTTTTGTATGAGCCACCAAGCAAATTTTAGTAACAGCTCCAAAATTAATTTTAGTAACCATTACTCACAGATTCTTAGTAACTATTCCAAACGCAATTTTGGCAAGTGAAACAAACATTTATTTTCTAAACTGTATAAATGAATTTTTCGCATAAAATCTTTAGCGAAACTTTTTAGCAAGAACCACCAAACGAGTTTTGTTGTTGGCGTGTGCCCGAAGGACAGGAGCTTCCTTTGAACTGCATTCAGTGGGTAAGAAGACAGAGTTGCAGCGATAGATTTTCGGCAACGCCTCAATAGATAACAGCATCAAACACTACCATATGCTCAATTTTGATGTGCTCCTGAAAGGGAGGGAAAGTGCTTAGATCATTACCCATGGTAACTGCTACAACAGGATTTTCATAACCCCTTTATTTAACAAACACTTACACTGCTTACAGGCGGTGCGTCTTTTGTGGTGTCGAGCATCGAACCCGAGATCTTTCAGTCTGGAGTTCGGTGAATATAAAAACTAATACCTCTATTCGTTGCTACCTTTTTTTCTAGCAACTCTTACAGATTTTCTTGTAACCGAGTAAAATTACGTTTTACATAGATCGACTTTTCTTTACAGTGTATATATATATATATATATATATATATACAAATATCTTTAAAAAATAATTATTACGAGTAGGAGCCTTAATAATTGCGATAAGTTCAATTGATTAATTGCGTACTCCCTGTGCATGGGCGTTTAATTTTTTATATATATAGTTAAATCATTATATTTAATTATTGATGAACTCTTAGTTTTACTATGGCATATTAGCTTAAACTAGATTTTGATTTATTTATACCTTTTGAAAGTAAGAGAGGTAAAATCTTTGGTAATTAGACGATACGCAATAGAAATAAGTTTAAATTAAAGCCAGTCCGGGTAACTGTATAAATTTTAAAATTTTTTAATAAATAAAAATAAAGTAATTAATAAACAATAATTTCCTAGTTGATGACACCATTAATATGACATCATGATTGCAGGTATACATGGTTTAGCTTAAGATATAAGATAGCAATGACTTTTCATAGAAACGCATTTTTTAATATAAAAACATAAAATCAATGAGCAACATAAATAAAAACATATATAAAGCAACTAAATATTCAGTTTATACAGCTTAAGAAAATGTTAAATTGTTTGCCTTAAAATTGTAAATTTTAAGTCAAAAGAATGTGAAAAGAAATATTATAATTTGAGAAATGTATCTTAACTCTTCATGTTAATCTTTCCAGCACTGACGCTCATCACCATTTTCCCAGTAAGACTATGACATACCTGGCAGAAGAATATCCCTAAAGCTTTTCCTACAAACATTGTATCTTAGAAGTTTCTCTGAATTAGTAACAATATGCGAATTATTTGCTGACATAAAGTGAATTTGTTATTTCCATTTTTAAACCACAATATAAAATATCTTTGTCACAAAAGCATACAATTAAACAAGAAAAATAAATTTAAGAAGTAAACAGGGTTAATGTATAAGAAGTCTCTGTAATTTAATTCATATTTCGTTGCATTAACTAGATTTTAAATCCTTATAAAGCTGCTAAAAAGTAATAAAATATGCCGAGTGCATTGCGTTCTTATAGTCTATGTTTTTATCTTAAATCTATAAGGCTTTGAGAGACACGTAACCATACTGTATCTAATAGTTCCAAGAAATCTGAAGAATATTAGGTTTTTTTGAAATATTGTAATTAAATGTATAATGTAGTAGTTTATAATATTTTTACTTCATGTTATTGATTTCCATTTATATAGATATATACAGTGTGTCCACTCTCAAGGTGGCATAAACGATGGCAAAAGTACTTTTTTCATTTTTATAAAAACATAATAAAATATGCTTAATAAATACTAACCGACTTTAAAAAAAAGAATCAAGCTTGGCGAAAACTTGGCGCTAACGTACAGGGTGAGGAAAAAGTCCGTAAAAAATTTAAAAATTAATAAAAACCGAAAAAAATAACCGAAATGAAAAACGGTTTGCAGGGTTAGTATCTATAGGTCACGAGGATTTTTTTAAAGACATGAAAAAAATAATTCAAAAAACAGCCAATAGGTGGCGCTGACGTACCCAAATCAAAGAACAGAATGTTTTCAAATCGTTTATTTGACCTGTATGTGTTCCACATGACCACCACCACAGGGGATGACACATTGGAGTCTAGTCACAAATCCAGCAACTGCAGAGTGTAGCAGGTCTGGATGTATACATGACACATCTCGCCGGATTGCATCGTTCAGCTCCGACAGATTAGACGGACTAGATCGATACACTCGGGATTTCAAATACCCCCATAACCAGAAATCTGCCGGGGTCAAATCTGGAGACCGAGGAGGCCATGGGAACTTGCAACCCCTGTTGATGATATTGTCTTCCCCGAACGTCTGTATCAGGAATTCCTTGACAGATGTACCAATGTGACAAGGTGCTCCATCTTGCATGAATGTGACGGTAGAAAGCGCATCTTTTTCACGCAAACATGGCATGACCTTCTCACACAGAAGCATTAAATAACGCTGAGCGTTTACCGTAATTGTTTTCCACCCATTTATTCGGCAAGGTGTTTCAAAGAAGAAGGGTCCAATGATAAATGAACTTGTGAATCCACACCACACAGTAACTTTTGGGGAATGCAATGGTTTCTGAGTGTATTCATGTGGATTAGATGTCGCCCAGATTCCACAGTTATGGGTAATAACGTCTCCATGCAGCGAAAAATGAGCTTCATCTGTCCAAAAGATGTTAAAGACCCATGTGGGATTCTGATCAATTTTAGAGAAAGCCCACCTCGCAAATGCTTCTCTCTGTGCAGTATCTGCTGGTAAAAGTTCATGGCATGACTGTAATCTGTATGGGTAAAGATTGAGTATTCCATGCAGAATATTACGGGCATATGATTGGGGTAACCCTAAGCGTCTGGATGCTTCACGAGCACTGCTGGTCCCCGCAGCTGAATCGGACGCTAACACTTCCATTTCGGCTGCAACACGCGGCGAGCGGACCTTCATTAAAGATGGTCGTCCGGATCTTACACGATCCTCCAACGTTCCTGTTTCCTCAAACCGCCGAACAAGCTTTATGAGACCTGCCGCTGTTAAAGGCCCCTTTCCCGTCCTCAAATCCTTTTGAAATCGGAATTTACGCAAAGCAATAGTCGCTGATTCCTTGTTCATGTAAAATAACTTCACCAACAAAGCTTTGTCCTTCGCAGTGAGCATCCTTGATCAAGTTCACGGCTCACAACGGTGAACTAGTTGTGGATTAGGAGTGCAAGCTCTTATAACCGGTTCATTTGCATATTTCCGCGGAAATCGCAAGTACCAGCGCCATCTGTCGGCTGTTTTTTAATTTTTTTTTATTTCTCTTTTAAAAAAAATCCCCGTGACCTATGGATGCTAACCCTGCAAACCGTTTTTCATTTCGGTTATTTTTTTGGTTTTTATGAATTTTTAAAGTTTTTACGGACTTTTTGCTCTCCCGTTATATGAATGCATTGATTTAATATGCTTATGGTTTGAAAACGATTGCAACAATGAAAGTTTATTTGCGCCTAATCATAAGTATTTTTTTTAACATTTACATTTTTTTTTTTATCTAAAAAAATTCTAATCATCAGAATTTAATGAAATTAAAATGGTACTACATGGGTATCTTATACTTTCAAACAGAAAATGAATTATGAAAATCGATTCATATTTAAATAATTTATGAGTGAACAAGAAATACATACAGGTCGAAATCATAACCTACTGTTTGAACTCGGTTAAAAAGTAATACAATTAAAAACATATTTTAAGCATAAATATCTACTTTATACTACTTACGAAAATACACATTTTTTCGATGCTAATTGAATTTTAAGTCAAAAGAAAGTTTAAATAATGTTATAATTAGAAAAATATAACTTAAAATTTCACATTAATCTTTCCAGCACTGAGGCCCATCAACATTTTCCCAGTAAAACTATGACATATAAGAAAATCCCTAAAGCATTTTCTCCAAACATTACATCTTAGACGTTTCTTTGTGTTAGTAACAATATACGAATTCTCAGCTAACATAAAGTGAATTTGTTATTTCTATATTTAAAATGCAATATAAAAGATCTTTGTCATAAAAAGCATATAATTAAAAAAGATAAATAAAATTTAAAAATTAAAGTGTGTTAAGATATAGCATTTTCATTAGTTAAATTTAAATTACTCTACATTAACTAGATTTTAAATCTTTACAAAACTGTTAAAATTAAGAAAATATGTCAAGTGTATAGAGACGAGTGTCAAAACTATTTATCTATCTTAAATTAATAATGTTTGGAAAGTCACGTAGATATACAGTATTAAAAAAATAAAGAAGATTAGTTTTATTGAAATTTTAATAATGAAGTGTATAGTAGATCAGTTTAAAATATTGTTTCATTAAGTAACTAATATTCATTTGTCTCTCTCTCTCTATGTAAACAAATATCTTTAAAAAAATAAATATTACGAGTAGGAGCCTTAATAATTGTGATAATTTCAATTGCTTAGTTGCGTACTTCTAGTTCATGTGCGTTAATTTTTTTATATATTTAAGTTATTCTGTTTAATTATTGACGAATTATTAGTTACATTATGGCATATTAGCTAAAACTAGATTTTAATCTACACTAATAAAATACGTGTGCCTCTGTGTGCCTGTCTGTCTGCTTGAAGCCGATTACAGTTCGCAACGCGGGCGAGTTGGAAGTCGCGAGAGGCGTCTTTCGATTCGAAAAATTCCGGGAAAGTCACTTCGGGGATTTTCCAGACCGTAGGACAAAAATTAAAAAAGTTATGAATTAAAAACCCCTCGGAAAACGGAAAAAAAAGTCTCATTTCCCAAGAAGAGCTCCCAAGCAGATACACTGCGCCACCTTGCGATGAATGACCAGAACTATTCCCCTTTGGTTAAGAGCACAAAAATAAGAACCAGCCGAAAACTTCTTTTTCTCCACGCGCTAAGTGGGCTTTGTTCCGCATCAATTTTTTGAATTGGCGTCGATTATTTGCCGTAGTTTTCGCTAAAATATTGAACTTAGAAATAAAACAGGCCGCCGCAAAGAAAATATACCGAAACTTTTTTTTGCGCGCGTTTTTTCTTAAACCATCATGCAGACAGTTTTTAAAGTAAAAAAAAAATTATTACATATTCAAAATCTGCGTAAAAGTCTACTTCTGATGAACCAAAAAACACGAAAAAATGTCTTACGGGCGCGTAGCTCCAACCGTGCAAAACCAAATTTTTTTAAAGGGACAATGGGCGCGAAGCGACCATGGCTCCGATCCACAATCTTTTATTTTTTAAGTGCGCGTAGCGACCACCGTGCGAAATCACATATTTTTAACTGGTATACTAATAAAATCCGTGTACCTCCGTGTGTCTGTCTGCTTGAACCCGATTATAGTTCGCAACGCGGGCGAGTTGGAAGTTGCGAGAGGTGTCTTTCGATTCGAAAAATTCCGGGAAAGTCATTTCGGGCATTTTCGAGACCGTGGGACCAAAATTAAAAAAGTTATCAATTAAAAACACCTCGGGAAACGGAACACAAAACGTCTCATTTCCCAAAAAGAACTCCCAAGCAGATACACTGCGCCACCCTGCGGTGAATGACTAGAACTTTTCCCCTTTGTCTAAGAGCGCAAAAATAAGAACCAGCCGAAAACCTCCTTTTCTCCCCGCGCTAAGTGGGCTTTATTCCTCAAAAATTTTTTTGACTTGCGGTCGATTATTTACCGTAGTTTTCGCTAAAATATAAAACTTAGAAATAAAACAGGCCACCGCAGAGAAAATATACCGAAATTTTTTGGCGCGTTTTTTCTTAAACCCTCATGCAGACAGTTTTTAAAGTAGAAAAAACTGATTACATATTCAGAATTTGCGTAAAAGTCTGCTTCTGATGAACCAAAAAATACGAAAAAATGCCTTATGGGCGCATAGCGCCAACCGTGCAAAATTCAATATTTTTACGGGACGATTGGCGCGAAGCGACCATGGCTCCAATCCACAATCTTTATTTTTTTTTTCAAGTGCGAGTAGCTCCCACCGTACGAAATCACATATTTTTAACGGGATGATGGGCGCATAACAACCATAGCTCTTTAATTTACTTTTTTTGTGCTTGAGGATTCGAACACCAAAACTTGCCTATTAAATGATTTTTTTTTTTTTTTTTTTTTTTTTTTTTTTGCTTATTATATACTGCTTAATATCGAGGTTCGTTTGGAAAATGTGGCCCAGCTGATGGGCGTAGCTCACTAATTTATTTATATTTTTTGAAAGTAAAAAACGATTAAATCTTTGGTAATCAGACGATACGTAATAATAATAAGTTTAAATTAAAGACAGTCCTGGTACTGTATAAATTAAAAAAAATTTTAATACATAAAAATAAAGTATTTAATAAATAATAATTCGCTAGTTGGTTACACCGTCAATATGACATCTTGTGTACTTGTGCTCATGCTTTAGCTTTACGATAAAAAATAGCAATATTTTTTCATAAAAACACATTTTTTATACATAAAAACATAAAAGCAAAAAGCAACATAATTCAAAACATATATAAGTCATCTAAATATCCAGTTTATGCAGCTTAAGAAAATAGTAAATTTGTCGGCTCTAAGTAAATTTTAAATCAAAAGAATGTGCAAAGAAATGTTATACTTTGAAAAATTTAACTTAACCTTTCATATTAATCTTTCCAGCACTGGCGCTCGTCATCATTTTCCCAGTATGACACTGACATATCTGGCAGAACAATGTCCTTAAAGCATTTTCTCCAAGCCTTATATCATAGAACTTCCCCAGAAATTGTAACAATAAAAGAATTCTTTGCTGATTTAAAGTGAATTTGTTATTGCTATTCTTAAAATATAACATGAAATATCTCTGTCAGAAAAGCATACAATTAAAGAAGGAGAATAAATTTATGAAGTAAACAGTGTTAAATCATAAGTAGTTACAGTAATTAAATTCATATTTCTTTGCATTAACTAGATTTTAAATATTTACAAAGCTGTTAAATGTAATATAAAATGTCGAGTGCACAGCATTCTTCTAGAACATGTTGTTATCCTAAGTTAATAATGTTTAGAGACATGTAGCTATACTGTATTTAATAGTTAAAAAACTTGAAGAAGATAAGTTTTATTGAAATATAATTAAATAAATGTATAATATAGGAGTTTAAAATACTGTTACAATAAGCCACTGATTTACATTTCTGTATATATATATATATACAATAATTTACACACTACAATGTCTGAAATGTTGAAAAGAATATCAATTAAAATTTTGTCTGAATAGTTTATATCGAAATACATATGTTTATGTCTTCAGTTTTCATGACTAGTGTAAAAAAATAAATAAATAAAATAACTAAATCCCGATTTTTAATCTATTTTCAAATAAATAGAATAATTAGAATATCTATTAATTGAACACGTTTTTTGTTCTTTTTTGAAATAATTAACATACGTTTAAAAAATAATACGAAGAAGAATGCTGTTTAAATATTTTAATAAACATGAAATAGTTACAGTGGCACTCAGACACATTTTTGGGAGATTGTCAATTTTATTACTCTGAAAAATTCATTACTTTAAAAATCAGTCGCTGAGGAACAAAAGCTATTTATTTTATTTATTTATATTTAGATAATATATAATACATTTCATTAAAATTTAATTTACAAAAATATATTTACCATTTCTGATATTTTTATTTTCGTTATAGATTCATTTGTAAAAAATAAATAAGTAAATAAATAAATAAATAAATAAAAATAAAATCCCATGAGTTATGTTTCTTAAACGAATGTGGTTTCGACATTTTATCTGACAATACAATTCTACGTCAGGACATGTTCTTGTATTGAAAATTTCACATTCGTTACACAACATTAAACCTTGTTTTAGAGAAAGTCTGTTGAGCATTGATTGAAAAGTATTAATAAATCAATATCGTCTTTTTGTTAAACCGTTTATTCCTTTTCCTGTAGGTGTGTACTTCACATGGCATTTAGAGACACATTGGAATTTTATAGAACTATAGCTATCGAATTCCGTAATTTCGATGAAGCATTGCTCCTTGGTTAAATTATTCTTTAACGGTATAAATGATGCATATACATGATTAGTACTAATTAGACACGTTAAAATTTTAACTGATTTGCCCCTGCATGATTGCAATTTGGGCGGAAATGGCGATCCGAAAAAGATCGACTGAGGGAGAAAATTTCTCCCTTTGTTTTCTCGTTTTTAAATTGCCATCGATGCAGTTATAAACACACCAGCAACAAAAAAAATTAGATTTTTGGATATTTCGTTCTTTTCTTTTCTAACAGTCTATATTTTTTTGTGTTTTTTTTTTTTTTTTTTTTTTTTTTTTTTACGAAACTTTGATTTTCAGCGTTTTTTATTGCAATTTTTTCGAAATGCATTTTTAAATTCCATTTCTGGCAGTTCTATGAAACTCTAACAAAAAACAATGTCGGATTCTGCATCCTCATTCTTTTCTGATAATGTCAATGTAATTTTTTTTTCGATTTTTTGATTTGTAATTTTTTTTTTTCGAAACTTCGTTTTTCTTAAAAAATTTACAGTAAATATTTTATATTTCCCAGTTTTTAAACTATCAACTTGCTTTGTTTAAAATGTATGTCTGAACCTTATCTAAATATCTGAAAAAGATAGAAAAAATCGGTTGAGTAGTTGATTGGATAATGACATACAGGGTGAGTTATAAATATCGAAACAATAGGCTATCTCCTTAAATATTGCCTCTAGACCCATACTTCCAATTGCAAAAACTCATAATAAAAGGTGAAATTTCTGATAATACAAGTTGTAGCTCCATGGGGGGGGGGGGTCTATATGAAAAAAATACGAAAATTAAATTTTTATACAGCCCCCGTAGAGCAAAATTCCCAATTAGGAAATTATTCCTTATCCATTCCTAATTTGAACAAAAAAAATTTCATCTCCGTATCTGAAAACCTGACAAAGATATTAAAATCCAAAATTCTCAAAAATTCGTGACTTACACTACTTTACCATGCCTGTAAACGATGCGGTTTTCATCCATTTTCAAAGCAAATAAGGGGTCGTTCACAAATTGTCCATTATTATATGTCGGTTTAAGACCGTGCCTGTTATTTGGACATAATAAAGCAGCGTATTGATTTAAATCAAAACTTGTTTTCTAAACATGTTGATCGTTAGCACGGAGGTCTGAATAGATCAAAATATATAGGTCCGGTCCTAAACCGACCCACAGGGGAAAAGTTCTGCCCGGCATGAAATAATGTTGAAATCATAATCCGGAACAGCCTGGAGAAAAGCTTACGTCATAGACGGATCAGCCGTGAATTTCTAGATAGTTTTTTACTTCAGTATAGTTAAAAATTGTTATGCGTGGAGGAGTTCTGACCAAAAATATTTAATATAGATTTTCAATTTTTATATTTATACTTTTTTATTATTAAAGAAGCGCCAAAGGCTGTGATATATTCATTTTATCAATGAATCTCTGTTTATATGTAAATGTTTCACTTATATTTTATTATCGGTAATCCACATCCCGCGCGTTGGAGACTTTGAAAAATGTTATACAGTAAAACCTTTTAAGAAGAAATCACGTAGGAAAGAAAACATACGTAATAGACAAATGCCCTTTCTAGGATGGTTAAATGGATTTTATTTTTTTCTCAGGTATTATTGTATTTATTTTGCATGGATCAACATATTTTCTGTTTAAGACAGAATTCCGTTATAGGCAGATTTTTTTTCTCTGGTTTTATTTTGTTTAATTTTTTAGCATTTAAATATACTATTCTTAAAAAAAAAAATCAATTTTAAAGTTTTTTTTTTTAAATAAAAGCGATATTAAAATTTATGTGGTTTTTATAAAAATATTGATTGAACCAAATTTTACTTATTTTATGCACGTATTTGGTCAGTCAGAGGCTTTGATTTTAATACGGATTGTTCGAGACCGGGATTTAAAATTTCGTCCAGTGCAGACCTAAGTATCTCCGGTATGAAAAATACGTTAGGCCCGGTTAGGCGAGTCTTCAGAAAAAAATAACGTCTCGGTCCTGATTTGACCTGAGCCCAGAATACAGATTTTTTAACAACCTCTCTAAGACGATAAAAAGCTTGAAGTTGTGAGAGCTAAATTTGTAAAAAGACTTAATCTGCATCTTAGGAAAGCATTATTTTAAATAACTGATGGGCAGTAAAACAGTACATTTCGTTTTTCTGTATGATGACTTTTTCCCCGACTATTTCTTGTCTTTAAATTATTAAAAGTTAAGAATTGTTAAAAAAACAAAAGTACAAACTTGAAACATGTAATTTTTAATTATTTTACATTAGTTTTGTTTAAAAAAATAAAAATTATTTACTTTTGAAAATATGATTTTTTAAAAGTTATTACTTTTTAAATAAATATTTTTAATAGTTCTGAGATAAATATTGAAAAACAAAAATCCCGAAACAAAACTAAAATCCGATTTTCATTTTTAATTAAGCAGAAAGAAATTGAAATCCGATAAATAATGTTTGGAATTATAACGATTTTTAACTATCCCATTTAAACCAGTACTAACCATATAAATTTTTTTAATTTTTATCATAAATTTTAGGATGTGATTTTCTTAGCAAATTATATAGCTAAACATCACAAAAAAGAAAAAAAAAACAAAATTCTAACTCAAAAGATAGATCTTTTACGCGTTTCCTACAACTGTTAAAGTAATATTGTCTTTCGAATTGCGCGCATTTCAATTTGTGTCTAATCCCTTAAAACCTCATGAATTATTCAAACGGTTATAACTCTGCGAATTTTGAAGATATGAAGATGCAACTTTTTGTGTATTAATCAGGACTGGATAAGGAAAATTTTCCTAATTGGAATTTTTATCCTACGGGGGCCGTATAAAAAGTTAATTTTCGTATTTTTTCAAATAGACCCCCCATGGAGTTGCAACTTATCTTATCAAAAATTTCACCTTTTTTAAAAGAATTTTTGCAATTGGAAGTATGGGTCTAGGGGCAATATTTAAGGAGATAGCCTATTGTTTCGATATTTATGACTCACCCTGTATAAGCGATTGTGAACATTAATATTTTATATATCGCCGATTTTTGGGTATTTTCACTCAAAAGTGTTTTTAGTTCTTTATCTAAACATGATTTAAAGGTATTCGAAATTTTGAAAGAATTGATTGAATAGTTTAAAAAATTTATTTTCCATTGAAGCAGACTTCAAAATGAAAGCATTGATTTGGTCAGCTTTGATTTTCGTAAAATGTACATCCAACCCATAAATTCCACGGAAGATATGTTTGGCATTATGCCAAAATCCATACTTAAACGCGAAATCCTTTTGTTTGTAATAAAAGTTAAGGGTTTTTAATAAAAATTTCATTGAAAAAAAAGTTATACAACTGGTGCTAATTTCTATAAATTAGTATCTTAGTGCAGCGAAATGTAGTTACCTCCATGGATCGAAAAAAATACTTTAGAAGCAAAGATTACTCAACTCAATTAAAATACATTTGTTTACTCGCTTAGTTTGAAACATTTTGAACTAAACGGCAATTTAATGATGGTACCTTCTTTCGAATATAATAAAATTGATATTTCGTGTTCTTCAAGATTTCTTTAGATAAACCGACCAGCGTAGCGGGCGAAGGCCGCTAGTATCTCAATAAAATCTGTCGGCATTATGTAATTTTATAATATTATGTACGAAAATCCTTAAGGAATTACAGCAAGATTTGTTTCTTTATTTATTAAAATAAAGTATTTAAAATATATATTTTAGTCCAATATTGAAAAAAATGATGAAAAAAAAGTTAAATTTAAAATTTTCAGCTCAAATTAAATATTTTAGGACGTTTGTTCAATACACACAATTAGATTTTTTTAAAAAATTTTATTGATATATTTTGCAATTAGATGGCCTTGATTTGATATTTTTATTTTCATTATGGATTCATTAATATAAATAAAGTAATCTGATGAATTATGTTTCTCAAATGAATGTAGATTTCGACATTTTATCAGACAATACAATCTTACATCATGACATGTTCTTGTATTGGACACTTAACATTAGTTACATGACACTACACTTTCTTTTAGAGAGTGTCTATTGAGCATTGATTGAAAAGAAATGATAAATCAATATCGTCTTTCTGTTAAAACGTTTATTCCTTTTCATGTAGCTGTGTAGTTCACATGCCATTTAGAGAGAATTCGGATCTATACAGGACTACACTTGTTCAATCCCATGTTTTCGAAGAAACATTGCTTTTTAAAATCATTCTGTAACAGTATAAATAATATGCACGCGTATTTTGCGTGATGCATATGAAATTTAGCTTTAGGAAATTGTATTTTAATCATCTAAGTGATTTACTGAATTTCAAAAATGTAATGAGATATGTATTGATCTATAAATGCAAATTAATAGAGTCCTAATATTTGAGATATTCGGAATGCAATGTACCTCTGTTAAATATGTCGATATAATGTAATTTTATAAAATTGTGTCTGTAAATTATTTAGCCCTTCATTGATCGCTTTTTTACGACACAGATGATTGAAATTTATGTATCGGTCTAATATTGCAAAAAAAATAGTAAACAAATAAATAAATAAATAAATTTCAAATCCTCAGCTAAAATTTGATGTTTTATAAATACATTTCTTGATTAATAGGTATATCGTGGGATTACATAAAGCAGGAAAAAAAAATCCGTGTATAACACGCACATAGGATTTTTGTATTAAATTTTAGAAGAAAAAGTGACCGTTTTACACGCGTAAATACGGTATATCTCATTAATTTATTGACATATTTCACAAGTTAATTCTATAAGAACTACGCTTCTTTTAAATTTAGTTATCTATGTAAGCATTTTAACATATACATGTATAAATGTAATTACAAATACAATAAACCTTATTTCACACAAAATATGATTTAAGAACTTGTAACACAATTCTCGCATTTCTTTAATATCTACATATAACTTCATAATGGTACGAAGTAGCAAGAGAATTTACAAAATTACCGAAATGTTTCTTTTAAATGAACACTTCATTATTTCCCCTTGTGTAATTGTTTGTTTAATGCGGATAATGAAACACTGAATAAATACGATGAACTAACTGAATATATTTGCATTTTAGATCTTTTTCTCACTGAGTAACATAATAATAGTTAAATCTAAAGAGAATAGTTACATTGGATGCAGATTACTCAAAATATATATGAAAGGTTAGAATAAAGTAGATAGTGAATGTTGTTACATTGATTAATGTGTGAAATACGCCGACAATAATTCTGGAAATTAGTTTCAACAGTTTCCATAAAACTTAACAGAATGTATTTGAAAAACACTAAACTTTTATAAACAACGTAAAAATAAAATTATTTAATGTTTACAGCTTTATTTCGAATAGTTCAATTGAAGTTGTTAACAAAAATGTCTAATATAAATGGGAAGTTAAATAATCCCGATGAGATTTTTAAAAACTTCAAACGTATTTAATGCTTTTGTGTAAAGACGGTCAAATTAACGATGTGCAGTAAAATAAGTGCGGTCAAATTAACGATGAAATTCAGAAAACAATTTTGAACAATATATTTTGATTTACTATTTCATTTACTTTTATTACATAGTTTTTTATTTTGTAATTTAGAAGAAAATTCTATTTTTGAGTCCCTGCGCATCCTTCTCATGTAATAATAACAAGAACTTAAAAACAAAATCTAAACAGTATTTACCATGATTTACATATAAAAGTATGTTATAGGGTGGTAGGGTTATAGGTTAATGTTACAATATCTAACATATTACTTTAGATATAAGTATCTGTGCATGTGTGTGTTTGGTGTAAAGGGGCTGGGGTTGTCTGGCATTTGTTCATTTGAAGATATCTGATAGTGGAATTAGTTTGTCATCTCATATCTTTATCATTTTTTATTAAACCAAAATTTACATTTTGGGTAATGTTTTCTTTTAATCTGCTATTTTTTAGTCGGTAAACTTTTGCATCAATATTTTTCAGCATTTTTAACTATTTGTAAAATAGCTGTTGTCCTCTATATTGAGTAGGGAAATCTGAAGTATATCTGAATCGTGTCATTGGCTGAATTGCGCAACTTATTTTATTTTATTCGTTTTCTGATTAGTCCATTTTTAATGGCCAAACATAAAATACTTCTGTTTTTTATTTTAGTCGTTTTTTGATTGGTCCAAGTTTAATGTCCAAAAATGGAATAAGTCTGTTGCCACAATAACAAAAAAATAATAAAAACTTAAAAAAAATAAATTGAAAACAAATTGTAATAAATATTTCAAACAAATGTCATTTAAAAGTGCATTTTTTTCTCTATGCAACGGTGTAGAAATTTAAAATGTGCGATGTTTATAAATCTAAAAATTGGCAGTTCCGAAAATTGTAAAACTAAAATTTCATTTAAAATTTGATTATAATGGGTACAGGAATATTAATGTTTATTCCATGTCGTGCGCAATGTCAGGCGTTCAGAAGTCAGTGTGATTACCCAGATCAAAATTCATGCTAGTACCAGCAACGAAAATATGCTAGTTAATGCTATATATTGCTTTGTCTGCTAGATGTCTCTGCTATTATAAGCTTTTAAATGCTAGCCAGCATCACATGCTATATAGCTAGCTTACAGCAATAGCATAGCAAGCTATATACAAGCATCTTATGGTTATTTGCTGCTTAAGCTTTTTCCAAAGCATGCAGAGGTTGGTACCTTAACATGCTATAATATGTATTCTATGCTTATCAACATAATATGCTATGTAGCCAGTTTAGGGAGAAATAGCATGACAAGCTATGTAAAATCATCTTTTGCTTATTGGCTGTTTAAGCTACTTCCAAGCATGCACAGTAGGGTGGAGTGAAAAATCGAAAGTTGGAATTTTGATTTTGGATAGCAGCCAAAAGTTGCCTTTTTGTACCTCTAATACACGTGCAAAATTTTATTAATTTTGAAAAACTTCTTGAGTCCCCTACCAGGCCATTTATATTTTCATTGATTTATACGATAGATTTTTACCATAAATTGTACATTAACAGTATTTTTTGGTAATATCGTTTGATATTTTTATATTCAAAATGTATAGTGTATTTCCTTTCATCATTTTCAAACTTTAAGTCTATATTTTTAAATATTTGAAACGGTTTATTGAGTTTTAAAATTGTATGTTGTCATTTTTACAGTCAAAATGAGTACGTGTGTAAGCAAATCGAAGTTTACCTTTACTAAAAGTTGATGATTCTTCAAAACTAAATAAATCTGTTTTGCCAACAATAGCAGAATGCTATAAAATATTATTATTATACAAAACAATAAATAAAACACATTGTAATTGTAAAGTTCCGCCAAAATCACAAGTAAAAAAAAATCCTGCGAGAAAACATCGAAGGCATCAATTATTGTAGTTTCCCAAAGACGTATTGATTAAATGATAGATAAAAAAATTTCTGAATATCAGAAGCTTATTCATTTCCCCAAAATCAAAGGAAATTATGGAAAATTGGAGATATATGAAAGAACTATAAGTTACAAACACAATTTCGGATTTTAAGAGTCAAATGAATTGTATTTGGGACACATTACACCATCTTTTGGACTAGGAAAGATCATTGCAGGAAGTATTAAAATATTGTACTGAAAAACATTTAAACCTTGATAAATTCATGGCAATAGGTTGTGACGGAACAACTGTAAAAAGTAAGATAAAAAATCATGGTAATAGATTTTTGAAACAAAGATTTAGTCTTCCGTTTTAGTGGTTAATATGTCAGCTCTCTGCAAACGAATTGCTGCTAAGTCATTGAACTTGATAAACAAAATAAAGGCTCATGAGCTTTTCCTGTTCTAATTGGAAAGTCGTTGGATCAATGTGAACAATAGACAGTTATGGAAATTAAAAATATCTGCTCCTATCACACAGAAATGAACTATGGAGAGTTAAGCGTAGACCAAAATTATCTTTATGATATATGTCAAACATTTGCATCTGGTTAATGCTCCTCAAATCTGGTAAATTGTAATCCAGCAAGAATGTCGCACTCTAAATGATTGACAACTGCCAATTGATTACTTGGTTTGTAGACTGGAAGTCAGAATTCATCCCAAAATCTGAAGATTATGGCTGAATTTGTAATAAAAGTACATTCGTCTATGTTGTTTCACTTCAAGAAAGATTCTTCTTGCAACAATAGAGCTTAAAATGTTTTTTTTATAAACAATTAAGATCTTTTGTTATTTGAGGGAATATTTAAAGAAAATTCTCAATCCCGTTATTCAACAAAGCGTATATTTCTGTCATTGAGATGAAAATTTATTGTAACGATAACTGATAAAAAAAATCATGTTGGAGACTTTGGATTCCAAAGAATACTGAAGATGAAGGATATTATATGTTCTACAATAAGACAGTTTCATATTCCAATATTGAAATTCAGTGTTACAAACTATAAAAACATCATTAACTGAGAAGAATGTGAAATCACCCCTCATTCTTAAAAGTGTACCAAGAGAGAAACTGGAAATTCTCAGAAAAAATCGAAAGTCCCATCTTTTCAATTGAAAAAGTTCCCTGTTAGATTAAAGTATTTGAAAGATGCGTAAACTTAGTTGTTGAAGCGCCATTAGCGGTTGTAGTAGTAGAAGCAAGAACCGGATATATATGAGCAAAAATCAAATCACGAAAGGTAATACCTTATTTTGATAACAAAGACTAATATAAATTGGAATGAAATGAAAGACCTTTTTACAATATATCGTATATATTCTTTTCATTTCATTACTATATATTCAGAAAACTGCATTTCCTTTATATTTATAAACTATCTTTCATGTGTATTCGAAAAATAAAAGTGAAAGCATGTCTAATTATTGTGTTTTCTCTTCTCTGCAACAATACGAGTCACATTTTAGGGTTTTATTCACGATTCAAAGAATTAAAACGCAACTGTACTTAGATCGTTCAAAAGTAATACTTTAAGAAGTCATTTTTGTGGGTTATTTTACTGAAATAAAAAAAAAATTTTGATTAATTTACGCTGCATTGTGAAATCTTGATTTTCACATAAAAAGAGCATAATCTTTAAGAGCTGGTAGGAAACTAAAATGAATTTCAAATGAAATGAAAATTTAACAATATATTCAGTGTGCCAAAAAGCAACATTTTAGACCTATTCAAAGAAAAAATTCCGAAGAAAAATGTTTTTTGGTCAATTACACTACATAGTGAAATCTTGATTTTCGCATATAAAGAGCATAATTTTTGGGAGCTGGTAGGGGACTAAAGATTAATTCCAAACGAAATAAAATTTTAACCTTATATTCCATGTGCTAAAAGGCAACTTTTTAGACCTATCCAAAGAAAAAATTTCAAAAAAAAATTTTTTTGGTCTTTTTCACTCCACCCTAATGCACAGTTAGGTACCTCAATATGCTATAAGATGCATTTTAAGCTTGCCAGCGTAATATGCTATGCAGTCAGTTTAGTGAGAAATAGCATGACACGCTATATACAAGCTTTTTATGCTTTTTTTTTATTTAACATTCTTCCAAAGCATGGTGAGGTAGGAATATTATATGCTTTATCATTGTATGCTTTTTAATGCTTGTCATCATGATATGCTAGGAAAACAGCATGACGCACTATGTGCCAATAAAATATTCTAATTCACTAAACAAGAATAGCAACAAAAAATTATGTCTTGGTTATGAATTTCTGCTGGAATAGCAGAATCAAACTTTTTAAGCAGTACTTTGCGCAGTTTTGCAAAAAATCGGAGATTGTATACAATTAAAGCATAAAGAGTAAATATTTTTTAATATTGTAAAAGCATACTTTTTTGTGAAAACTATCTGAATTTTTATGCTTTCATATCAGTGATTATTTTATGTGTCAAAACTGGTCACATTTTTTGCATAATATAAGTGCATATTCGATGTTTGCAAAATATGTGCACATATTTTTGAATAAAATAAGTGCATTTTCTATATTTGCAAAAAAAAAAAAAAAAAAAAAAAAAAAAAAAAGGTTGTGCAGTAAAACTCCTAAATAACGAAACTCTTGGGAAAGCCAAGTTTTTCTCGCTCTTTGGAAGTGTTCTAATACAGTAAAATAGAACTTACTTTCGGTGGGGTTTAACTATGGGGGATAGGGAATTTTGTGAGTGATTTACCTTCTGTGAGAAGTTTCTAAGGAGAATATCCCACGCAATCTTTAAAAGGAAAAACAATCTCCCTTTTTTTCTTTAGTATTTATGTATTTTAGCTTAACTCGAAAGAGAAATATGCAATTATGACTTTGAAAATCGGAGAAAACAAAATTTCGTTCTTTAAAATTAAAAATGCTCGAGAAGTATTGTTATCACCACTTAAATTCATGATTATCTTAAACCACTGGTTTGAAATTAAATTTTAACTTATGAACAATAAAATAAACAGAACTAAAAATTTATTTTCATAGCAAATTTATAAGAGTAACTCTTCTCCTCCCCTATTTGAAAATTAACTCACCTTTTAACTGATCTTTTAACTGATCTTTTTCTTAGTTTGAATTATTTTAACTTACATGAAAATTATAAATTTACTATGTCTTTAAGAATAAGATGAAAATAAAATTGTGTTTATTAAATTTAAAAGCTGGGCAATTAGAAGAAAAACTGTGCACCACAGTGTGAATAAAACGCTGCCTTTGAACTCTATGAGATAATGCTTTAACACACAAACTTAACAAAAATAATAACAATTAATTTTTATAGGTCCTCCTCCCCCCTCCCCCTTCATGAAATGCAAGAAAAATCGCCGTCACTTTCTCGTAGTATTTAATTCTTTTAAATTACTCCAAAAGTAAATTTTTTTGTGTTTATTAAAAAAAGGGAAAAAATGTTTTTTTTTTCAAAATCATGGGGTGGTAGATGTTCTTTTTGGAGTACTACAACGTAAATTCAAAACGTCCTTCGTCCACCTGCTTGAGAAAAAATTTTACACAATAATGACAATTTTCCACAGATTTATTAAACAAATTGTACTTTAATTAAGGTTAAAAAAAGAACGAAATATTTAAGTTATGTAGCCGATTGTCCATCGATTTAAAATGTTATTTTTTCCTAAAATACACATGGAACTCAGGATTATACTCAGTTTTATCTTAAATTAAATACATAAGTACTTACTTAATTCCTATGTTTTTTGTATAAATAAATTTAATAATTTTGCATTCAGTGATATTTTAGACATTTTAACAGTAATAGGTTCTCTTAGAACGCGCATTAGTTGGTATACCATTTACAAAATCTGCTTTTTTTTTAAAGTTGTTTATATATTTTTTAACAGGACATAATGCTCTACAGTTGAATACGCAAACACGTGTAGGTCACAAAGCCACCTTATCTATTTGCCCCATACTTTGCAAATCATTTCTGTAACAATACCCCATAAACATGGTGGCAGTCTTGCTACCGCCTCCAATTTCATAAATCTCCAATTTTAAGTCTCTAATTTTAAATACTCCTAAAATGCTTACTACGTAAGATTTTTAACGTCTCTAATTTTAACTACTTTAATCGAACCAACCGCTGTAACATTGTAATGTTACACCACATATCAATGTTTAAATTACACCATTATGTAAGTAAGAAAAGTTACTCCATAAAATTGGAAGCAGCAAGTCTTCCGCCAATTTTATGGAGTAATGTTACACAAATGTTTTACAGTGTTGAGATGAGGCAACTGAACCCACGAAGGAAGAAAATTGAAATGCATATTCACATATATTTTATTAATCTTTATAATTTAATTTTGAAAACTTTTATCCGATAAAGTAATCCTAGCTGAATATAGTTACAAAGGAAGAAACTTTCATTTAAAAGAACGTTATATTCTACAAGCTACTTGTCAGAATCTCTATTACAACATTGTTAAAATTCATAGCACAGTTGCTGCACGTAATCTAATATTCTTTGTTCAATTTCATCTCCTGTGTATCCAAATGATATTTTTCTGTCACTATTACAAACTCTGTAATATAACATTTGTTGTGGTACATTTTTCCTGTCTTAATTAATTTGCATTTGTTAAGTCATATTCTCTTTATTCGGCATCCAAAATGTAAAAATTCTGTATTTCTAATATTTTCACCGATTCTCTCTCTAATTTCATTACTATATTTATATTCATAGTTGTATAAAATTATACACTTAATATTACTATTTTACAGTACTTTCTATGAGCAAATCTAAAGTTGGAGCCATTTCTTTAATTATATTCGGTTATTTTGTCATTTTTGAATATTAATCTCATGAAACACTAACAAATGTCCTCATAAAAGTCTTCAAATATCTCAAAAAACAATTAAACGATACTTGAATTCTATCATTATTTGATGTATTCATTGCCCAGAATAGATAAATCATAAATGGATCTCTAAAGACATATGCATACACTGTGTAAGTTCTAAGGATTTTTTTCAATATATATATATTTATACAAATGAAAATCAGTAACTTAACGTGATAATTTCTTTAAATACTATATTATATACTATAGTATTTCCATAAAAGTAGTCTTCTTTAGATTTTTTGGAACTAATGAATACAGTGTTGCTACATGTTTCACCAAACATTATAAATTTAATATAATAACATGGATTAGAAGAACGCCATACACTCGACATATTTTATTACATTTAACAGCTTTATCAGGATTTAAAATCTAGTTAATGAAACGAAGTATGAATAAAATGACAGAAAATTCTTTTACCTCAACCATGTTTACTTTTTAAATTTATTTTCCTTCTTTAATTGTATGCTTTTGTGACAAAGATATTTTATGTTATAATTTAAAAATGGAAATTAAATTTAAAAACAAATTCACTTTATGTCAACAGAGAATTCATATAAAGTTATTAACTCAAGGGAACTTTCAAGATATAATGCTTGGAGAAATTCCTTAGGGAATATTATTATGTCAGACATGTCATAATCTTAATGGGGAAACGGTGATGAACAACAGTGCTGCAAAGATTAATGTGAAAGGTTCATTTAGATTTTTCAATGTATGACATTTCTTTGCACATTCTTTTGACTTAAAATTCAGTTTGCAGCGAAAAAAAACTTGTATTTTCTGAAGTAGTATAAACTGGATATTTATATACTAAATGTATGTTTTTATTTATGCTGCTCTTTCTTTAATGTTTTTATATTTAAAAAAATGTGTTTTTATGAAAATCTGTTGCAATTTTATATCGTAAAGCTAAAATATGAGCACGACTAATCATGATGTCATATTGCTGATGTCATTAAGTAGCAAATTATTATTTATTAGTTACTTTATTTTTATTTATTATTAGTATTATTTAATTTATACAGGTACCAGGACTGGCTTTATCTTAAATTTATTTCTATTTCACATCGTCTAATGACCAAAGATTTACCTGTTTTTACTTTTAAAAAATATAAATAAATCAAAACCTATTTCTGCTAATATGAGAACTTTGATGAAATCAATAGTTCATCAGTAATAAAATAGAATAATTTAAATAAAAAAAAAAGCACACGCGATTCATCAATTGAAATTATTACAATTAATATGGCACCTATTCGTAACATTTATTTATTTATTTATTTTGGCAGCAGGAAACCAGTCACTTGACATTTTTTATTATTTTTAACAGCTTTGTAAAAATTTAAAATCTAGTCAATGCGAAAAAAATGGGAATTTAATTACTCTAAATTCTTATATTTTAAACATGTTAACTTTTTAAATTTATTTTCCTTCTTTAATTGTATGCTTTTGTGACAAAGATCTTTAATATTGTATTTCAAAATTAGAAATAACAAATTCACTTTATACCAGCAGAGAATTCGTATATTGTTACTAACTCAGAAGAACGTCTATGATATAATGTTTGAAGAAAGTGCTTCGGGGTTATTGACTGCCAGGTATGTCATAGTCCTACTAGGGAAATGCTGATGAGCGTCAATACCGCAAAGATTAATGTGAAAGGTTTTCTAAGTAAAACATTTCGCTGCACATTCATTTGACATAAAATATATTTAACAATGAAAATTTTAATATTGCTCTAAGCTTTATAAACTGGATATTTATGTACTTAAAATGCGTTTTTATTTACGGTACTCCTTTGCGTTTTATAAAAATGTTTGTTTTTATGAAAAAATGCTATTATTTTAGACCACGACAAAAAAGGAAAACGCATGTGCACAAGTAATCATGATTCTCATTGCCTGTGTCATCAATACACAAACTATAGGTTTTTAAATGAAATGTTTATTTAAAAACATTTTTTAAATAGACACAGTTGCGAGGATTGACATTACTTTAAATTTATCCTTATTACGTATAGTCTAACTACCAAAAATTTAACCGTTTTTTTCCGAAAAGTATAAATAAATCAGAATTTTTTTCCAACTAATATACCATACCGAAAATCATTGTTCATCAATTATTAAATAGAAAAATTTATATGTAAGACAAATTTAGCACACGCGCACTTGGAAATCACGATTAAGCAGTAGAAATTATTACAATTAATAAGACTCCTAATCGAAACATTTGATTAATTTTTGCTCCAGGAATGCAGTTTAAGTCAAAGTGTCGAATTTCGAAAATTTCCAATTTTTATTTAAATATATTATTTACAGTTTTCATGAACAAATTATTTTTCATGCTGTTAGTAAGCAAATTGAAAAGAAAAAAAATATCTGTTTGCCTTAGATAAATTCTGTTTTCTGTATTTCGTAGCATTATAGTTTCTTGTTCAATCATCATTTTTTTTTTAAATCCGCTAAAATTATATGAAAAAGACTGAAATCTTTTATACGTAAATCATTATATTTCTATAGCAACACGTATTTTTTTGTAGTACTTTACCACTACTTCTATTTCAAATGCAAGGAGATATACCGGGTCTTATATGGTTATAGATTGTATATAACTACTTTATATTTTTATATTTAATATTTATTTAGAACACTTGATACCAATATTAAAAATATTTATACGAGAAGTAGCAATTAGTCTCAATAAAGTTTTGAAAATTTAAAATAAATAGCATTTTTTTCCTGTATTGTTCTGTAACGGCCTCGTACCTTTAAATAACATTCGAAGAAATCATCAGAGCTCGTTATTTATTCACAATTAAAAAATTGCAAAAGTTTTATTTAGCATGAGAACTCGGTTTAAGAACCTTCTTTTCCTCAGTCAGTTGTTCATGTTGAAAATTGGAAATAATAGTGGCTTTATTAAAATAAAATCAAAATTTTCGTCGAGTTATCATTGCAATGTTATTTTAATTTTAATAACACTGAATCGAATCTCGCCCTTTTTGAAAAAACATGCCTTGAAAGATCATGTATCCAATTATAACATTATAATTACGAATGAAGACAAGGGTTACCAAATTGTTATATTTGATAAAAAGCAATATATTGAAGAAATAAGAAATGTTTTTAAAAATGTTGCATAAAAATTTTTATCTCGCGGACCGTTCTATCGGGAAGTAGCACGCTTTAAATCAGTTATAATATCCTGTCCTCTACTTCCGAAGACTACGGTAACATACATTTGTCCTGTAGCCGTTAACTGTGCACGATTTTATGCCGTTATAAAATTCCTAAAAACAATATAACATCCCGTCCCATAGTTTCGAACATTGGTACAGCTTCTTATAACTTAACGAAGTATCTAAACATAGTAGTTTCTTTTCTTCGGACCGCAAATACACATATGGAAAATAATTCCTTCACTTTGGCTACAATTATTGAAAACTGACCACCTACCTATTGTACTATTGTATCTTAAAATGTTAAAACAATATTGACGAATGTTACGGCATTGACACATTCTCGTGTTTCGAAATGAGGCTTCGTGAATTCCATTATTGTTTTACAAACCACATGAGCTATTATCCCTTATATAAATTTAGTGGTATTATTTTTATGTATTTATTACCTCTTAGTCCAATTCTCAAAGCATATCTATATATGCGTTCTTACATTTATTTCATTATTTATTTTTCGACATTCGAGCTTTTATCTTTTATTCTAACTTATCTTTACAAATAAGTTTTTTATTTTAAAATAATTACTACAAACAGAATGACGACTTAGCTATTGTTCCTTCTATAATATCGTGTGGGTTCGAATTACTTGTACTGTAATTCCACCAGGGAAACAACCTTTATAGTTCCATCATTTATTTACACTATCATACAATAGCCGCTCACGCAGCATCCGAAAGAAACAAAACATTCTTACATCTCCGATCTTATTTGGCCAACATGCATTGCTTCACAAAACAGATTACGGTATCGTTGCGCCATCTATATTTAGGAAGTGCTACTATTCGAAGATATCACACCCCTCTCCTCATAGTTCAAACGAACTACAGGCAATCTTGGTCTATTGCTTCTTCGAACTGGAACACTTTTCTTCGAGTCCTCATCATTATTTTTAGTCACAGTGTCCTTTACAGATATCTCTGTCATAGCATCATTTTTATTACTCACAACAGTACATGTTACAATATCATGTGAAGGCTGAGATTTGTTTAGTTCCATAATATTCTCATTATCACGTTGGTCTTTTATTTTTCCATTAATCTCAGAAAAACGGTTTTTATTAACCCTTTCATAATTATCATAAGCATTGTAATTTTTACCACTATAACCCATATTTTCAAATCTTTCTGACATTTTTTTGTTATTGTGGTCATTTTCTTCAATTCTTTCAGATTTTTCGTAACTTATCTCTCTGTTAAGTCTCAACTGATTTACATGACGCTTACACATTATTCCGTCACATCTATTTACTAAAACCCATCTACTTCCTAACAATTTTATAATTTTTCCTTTTACCCATTTCTCCCCCTTTCCAAAATTTTTAACGAAAACTAATTCATGAAGCTTAAATTTGTGCAGGGGTTGCTGTATTTTAGGTTTTGATGGTAATACCAAATGAAGGGCTGTTCGAATTGGCCTTCCAAACATTAATTCAGCAGGAGTTTTACCAGTCACCGAATGAGGAGTTGAATGATTTTCTAACAAAAGTCGTGCAATTGATAATGATATGTCATTTTTATCCAGTTTCCTAAGGCAATTTTTCACAGTTTGCACGTATCTTTCCGCCCGTCCGTTCGACGACGGATGATATGGTGGAATAGGTGTATGCTTAATTCCATTATTTTTAAGAAATTCCTCAAATTCCTCACTTGTGAACGCGGATCCATTATCACTGACTAATTCTAAAGGTAATCCAAATGTCGCAAAAATTCTTCTTAATACTCTAATAGTATTTCTATTATCGGTCCTGGGCACTACTTCCACTTCTAACCATTTTGTATAAGAATCAACTACTATTAAAAAAAAAATTCTTTTCAAACGGACCTGCATAATCTATGTGAATCCTTTCCCAGGGTAATTCAGACTTCCATTCTAAGGGTTTCATTTTTGGACTATCCCTCGCGCACATTTGGCATCTACTACATGAATTTACCATTTGTTCAATTTCCTTATCCATGTTTGGCCACCAAACCACCCCTCTAGCTTTAGCTTTCATGCTAGACATACCCTGATGAACAGAATGCAACAATTTCAATATATATTCTCTACCTTTCTCTGGCACAATTACTCTATGCCCCCATAATAGACAATTTTCTAAACAGGAAATTCCATCCCTTCTACGAAAATAAGGTTGATATTCCTCTGCTTTAACCTTTCGTGGCCATCCATGTAGTACCCACTCTAAAATTTGTTTAGTTACAGGATTTTCAGTTGTCCACTTTGCAATCGTTTTAGAAGTAACAGGCCAATCATTATTATTTGAAACAAACATTATTTCAGCAGGATTACTAACTATATTTAAAGTTTCTGGGAGAGGTAATCTACTTAATGCGTCCGCATTTTTATTATTTTTACCTTCGCGATACTCAATTGTATAATCATATCCTGCTAACATAAGCGACCATCTCAGCATTCTAGGTGACAATGTATCAGGTACCTTTTTAACGGGATCAAACAATCTAATTAAAGGTTTGTGATCTGTTATAATTTTAAACTGTTTACCAGCTAAATATTGGTGAAATTTAGTAACACCATATATTACAGATAAAGCTTCTTTATCTATCATTGCATAATTTCTTTCAGTTTCATTTAAAGTTCTAGAAGCATAAGCTATGGGTTTCTCTTTACCCTCAATAATATGGCTTAATACAGAACCAATGCCATATTCTGAAGCATCACAGTTCAAAACAATATCTTTGTTCACATCATATAATTCTAAAACAGGTGATGTACATAATAATTCTTTAACTTTTTGAAATGCTTTATCATGCTTTTCTGACCATGTCCACTTAACATTATTATCTAATAATCTATGTAAAGGTTCTAAGACATCTGAAATATTAGGTAGGAAGTTTCTATAATAAGAAATTAAGCCTAAAAATGAACGCAATTTTGACACATTATTTGGAATAGGTGCATTCAAAATAGCATTAACTTTCTCTGGCATAGGTCTAATTCCTTCCTGAGAAATTTTATGTCCTAAATAGCAAACTTCCGAAACCATAAATTTTAACTTTTCCTTATTTAATCTTATACCATGCTCAGAAAAGCATTTCAGAACACTTTCAACTCTTTCAGAATGTTCTGATTCATTCCTAGCACTTATGATTACATCATCTAAAAATACACCAACATACTCATATTTTTTTAATATATTCTCTAGTTTTCTCTGGAACATTCCAGGAGCACACTTTACGCCAAAAGCTAATCTTAAAACATTAAATAATCCTTTATGAGTATTAATAGTTAAAATTTTACTACTTTCATTATCTACAGGTTGTTGTAGATAAGCATCTTTTAAATCAAACACAGTAAAGAATTTTCCACCTGACAATTTAGAGAATAATTCTTCCATTCTAGGAAGAGGATAATTATCATTTTCTGTATTTGAATTTACTGTAGCTCTATAATCACCACAAATTCTAACAGTACCATTTGGTTTTGGAACAATTACTATAGGACTAGCCCAATCTGAATGATCGACAGGTTTTAAAATACCCTCTTTTGTTAATCGTTCCAATTCCAAATCAGTAGCTCTTCTCAAAGCAAACGGAACAGGTCGAGACTTAAGAAAAACTGGTTTTGCATCATTTTTCAAATTTAATGAAACGGGGGGGACCTTTTATTGTACCGATCCCGTCAGCAAAAACATTTGGAAAATTTCTAATTAAATCATCTTTCGAAATAATTTTAATCATATTTACATTAGGCCAAAATAATTTTGATGCTTTTAACCAAGTTTTTCCAATTAGACTCGGACATTGCTCTTTAATAACTAATATTTTTAAATCAGGTATACAATATTCATCAACAAAAACATCTACTTTTAACTCACCTAATACAGTTAAAAAATCTTTAGTATAAGTTTGTAACTTAACTTTAGATTTAATTAAAGGTAGCTTACCTGAGAACAATTTTTCTGCCACATTTTTACTTACTATAGTATGCGCCGCCCCGCTATCAATTTCAAATTGAACATTCACACCATTTATTTTTACATTTTTTTGCCATGTTGCACTATTGGAGCTGTTGTCCACGCAATTAAAACAATATTCCTCTTGAACAGTTTTAATTTTACTGTTTTTGTTCTGTTTATCATTTTTCATCATAAATTTACGATTCCTACAACAAATTTTTAGGTGGCCAAATTTATGGCACAGATGGCACTCTGCATTCTTGAAAGGGCACATTTTAGGATTGTGATGTTTCGCACATCTGAAACATGGTTTCTCAGACGCGAATTTTTCTTCTTTGGGCTTAAATGGGTGAGAGAACTTTTCTGGTTTCGGTTTCTCCACTCTATCGCGCACTTGGTTGACAGCTGTACTTTCGCCTATATGTAGTGATTTCACACCGGCTTCCGCAGATTCAAAAGATTCTGCGATCTCCACCGCAGTCTGGAAATTTAATTCCTTACAATCGAGCAGCTTTTGTTGTATCTTTTCATCTTCTTTTCCGAACACAAGCTGGTCACGCAGGCGGTCATTTAAGGTGTTTCCGAAATTACAGAATTCAGACAATCTTCTAAGTTCTCTTACAAACTCAGCTATGCTTTCCCCTGGCTTTCTAAGACGTTTCTGAAATTTGAATCTCTCCACAATTTCACTTGGACAAGGAGAAAAATCTTCTTTAGCTTTTTTTTAAAAGATCTTCATATTTTATCTCCTTTAACGTCTTCGGGACAATAATGTCTCTTAAAATCGTAAATGTCGTACCAACAGAACGAAGCAAAATATTCTTTTTCATTTCTTCATTCTTTATATTATTCGCACAGAAATAAAAATCCATTTTCTCAACATAAATAGTCCAAGGAACCTTTGAGTCATATTCTTCTAGCCGACCCAGTGAAAGAATTTCTTTTTCGACTGCCATTTTTTTTCCGGCGTATACTTTTTTTTTCACAATATTTTTCTTTACAAAATAATATGGGTAAATAATCCCATCTTAGTCGCCACTTTATAATATCGTGTGGGTTCGAATTACTTGTACTGTAATTCCACCAGAGAAACAACCTTTATAGTTCCATCATTTATTTACACTGTCATACAATAGCCGCTCACGCAGCATCCGAAAGAAACAAAACATTCTTACATCTCCGATCTTATTTGGCCAACATGCATTGCCTCACAAAACAGATTACGGTATCGTTGCGCCATCTACATTTAGGAAGTGCTACTATTCGAAGATATCACACCTTCCTCATAACAATATATATGTATTATTTTGAAGGCTCACTTTTGAATAATTTTTACCCCCGTTCATGAGCCAATATGTTGTTGATTATTTTACCTTAATTCTCACTTCTCTTTATAATCTGTATTATAAAGACCAAACGTATCTGTGCGTAACGCATACGTCATTTTGCAAATGGCAACATTTTCCTCTGCTATTTCAGTTTCGCAATTTTCACTACTACAAATTTTATACTTCTAACGTTTTTGAGACTTTGATTTTTTGATAGTTTTGAGTACCAATTTTGTAATTGTGCCAACAGAATCACTCCATTTTCTCTTAAAAATGAAAAAAAAAAAAAGAAAAAGAAAAAAGAAAAGAAAAGAAATTAAAAGGCTTATACTTTGTCCAAAATATTGTCTGTTATAAAATTCGGTGATTTCTGTTTTATTTCGTTTTTATTCATCAATTAATCGATCGGGTTAAAGTGATTTTAAAATGATCAAATTAAACTGTATTTTTTTTCAAAACATGATGAAAACGGATATAAGATGTGTGTGTACATTTTGAGAAGATGAAAATATTGACTGGTTTTAATTTGCGTGAAATTCTATGATCGTGTTAATTTGGAATAAATTTTGCTTTTTTTCATTCGCATTTATACCAAACCTAATAACCTAAATTGACAACTTCATCATAATAACTGATTTTTATTATATTTTACTGATTACATATGCGATTATTGTTCAATTGTAAAAATTTGGACAACTAAGTTTTATAGTATTTTGTTAATCTTAACTTAAAATAATATTTGTTTGAGAGTTAGACTGATCAATATAGTTGATTTTTTTTACTGTTACTAATTTTGAAGTTTTGTTATAAATCAATATAACAGTTCCTTGCTAAACATTTTCTTTCGTAGAATTTCGACGGGTTCTACCTCTTATTGATAATATCGTTAACATTATGGGCTCAACAGATAGTAATCTGTATTCATTAAAACTAAATACATAACGGTTAACTAAATATAGAGCGGCAGCTAAATTTATAACAGAAAACAATGGTTAACATATTACCTTTGTTACACTTACTGTCACTCGTAGACGGTTTCTCTAAATTCATACATTATTAAAGTTTTATAATTGTCTAAAAAACCCTACACCATACTCCATTTGTCACTCTCCCAGCCAGAAAATATTTGTTAATGTTTACTTTTATAAATCTTTCTATGCATATTTGTTCTTATTCTCTCTCTTACTTAACCCTTCGAAGACGGCATTATTTACAGAAATTTTATTTCATTAGCACAGCATTTTTATCAAAATTTCGTTACTGATTGAATTCCCCAAATTTTTTAATTAAAAAAGACAAGTATTATATTACATCATCATTCGTGACTAAAAGAAATTCCACATGCACTTTAACGATGCATAAATGCATTACTCGTCACGAAGTTGTTTATAGAAAAACAGAGCGGGTGGCGGCGACACAAATGACTACGTTATCGAGTTACGGGATGAAATCATGATGTAGGACAAGATTATTAGGTGTAGATTAAGGAATGACTGGTCTGCCTCGTCATTTCTTGGTACGATATGAGTAACAGCAGGCGCCAACTCGCCATTTTGGCGTCACTTTCACGTCATCGAGTTACGGGATGAATTTGGTGCCAAATTAAAGGTAAAATAAAGTATTTTAAGAATATTTCGGTCTGCCTGCGCATATCCTGGTAAAAACCCTCGGCAGACTGAAGTTTATAACAAAAAACGACGTTATAATGTAAAATTCAATATGACTACGTCATCGAGTTACGGGATGAAATCATGATGTAGGACAAGATTATTAGATGTAGATTAAGGAATAACTGTTCTGCCTCTTCATTTCTTGGTAAGATATAACAGCGGGCACCAACTCGCCATTTTGGCGTCACTTTCACGTCATCGAGTTACGGGATGAAATTGGTGGCAAAGTGAATGTAAAATAAAGTATTTTAAGAATATTTCGGTCTGCCTGCGCATATCCTGGTAAAAACCCTCGGCAGACTGAAGTTTATAACAAAAAATGACGTTATAATGTAAAATTCAATATGACTACGTCATCGAGTTACGGGATACAATCATGATGCAGGACAATATTATTAGGTGTAGATTAAGGAATGACTGGTCTGCCTCGTCATTTCTTGGTACGATATGAGTAACCGCGGGCGCCAACTCGCTATTTTGGCGTCACTTTCACGTCATAGATTTACGGGATAAAATTGATGTCAAATTAAAGGTAAAATAAAGTTTTTAAGAATATTTTGGTATGCCTGCGCATATCCTAGTACAAACCCTTGGAAGACTGAAATTTATAACAAAGAAATGATATTATAATATACAATACAATTCATGACATGCCAAATCAGTCGTTTTCTCGTATACTAATAAAAAACTTTTCCTAAACCATCAAATTAGCGTGAAAGTCGATTGCGAAGTTAAGTTATGTAAAATACGTCTTTAGATTTTTTATTGTACTTTATGAAGAATGATTTGTTATAAATTTCAGACCAACGAAGATTTGTTCCAGAATGTGCGTGGGCAGACCGAAATATTCTTAAAAACTTTATTTTACCTTTAATTTGACACCAATTTCATCCCGTAACTCGATGACTTGAAAGTGACGCCAAAATGGTGAGTTGGCGCCCGCTGTTACTCATATCGCTCCAAGAAATGTCGAGGCAGACCAGTCATTCCTTAATCTACACCTAATAATCTTGTCCTCCATCCTGATTTCATCCCGTAACTCGATGACGTAGTCATATTGAATTTTACATTATAACGTCGGTTTTGTTATAAATTTCAGTCTGCCGAGGGTTTGTACCAGGATATGCGCAGGCAGACCAAAATATTCTAAAAATACTTTATTTTACCTTTAATTTGGCACCAATTTCATCCCGTAGTTCGATGACGTGAAAAAGAAGCCAAAACGGCAAGTTGGCGCCCGTTGTTACTGATATCGTTCCAAGAAATGACGAGGCAGACCAGTCATCCCTTAATCTACACCTAATAATCTTGTTCTACATCATGATTTCATCCCGTAACTCGATGACGTAGTCATATTGAATTTTTCATTATAACGTCGTTTTTTGTTCTAAATTTCAGTCTGCCGAGGGTTTGTACCAGGATATGCGCAAGCACACCGAAGTATTCTTAAAAAATTTTACTTTACCTTTAATTTGACACCAATTTCATCCAGTAATTCGATGACGCGAAAGTGGCGCCAAAATGGCGAGTTGGCGCCCGCTCTTACTCATATGGTACCAAGAAATGACGAGCCAGACCAGTCATTCCTTAATCTACGCCTAATAATCTTGTCCTACATCATGATTCCATCCCGTAACTCAATGACGTAGTCATTCGTGTCGCCGCCGCCCGGTCTAAAACTAAATATCTAAAAGCCATTGCGATTGACAGAGGTACTACTCTTCTGTCACTGATAATGATTATATGAACTACAGCATCCTCGTTGTTATAGCTAAAATCACTCTTATTCTCTTTCAAATAATAATATTGTATTAGCTTTTTTTTCTAAATAAAGCTCTATTATTGCAAAAATTCCCAGACAACATGACTTCGAAATAATTTTTACTCATCCGATGCATAGTTCAGTTACAGGGACAATCAAAAATGATTCCGTTACATTACAGTCAATGGGGAATGGGTTTCAAGTGTATTTTAATGGTCTTACACTCTTTCGAACATAATAAAGTTGATATGTATCTATGAAATATATAGTAAAATATACTTTCTGTACAATTTGTCTGGAAAATTATATTTCTTATTTATTTACATGGCCACACAAAAGTATCCCATTTCATACTTATATACTGAGACATTTTTTGGTATGCATTATAATATTAATAAACTATTTAACACTAGCAATTAAAATATTTAATGGCCATAATTAATAAAATATTAGGCTATTTAATGCCCCTCTGTCCGTCTAAACCGACCAGCGTAGCGGGGGAAGGCCACTAGTCTACACTATTAAAATCCGACCGTATGTATGTATGTATATTACAAATTTAATTTTTTTCGCTAAAATTAACCTATAGACTATATTAATTTCCTTTTAACATTATTCAGTACTTAGTTCAACTTATTAAATTAAAATCTTGTTTCTAGATCTAATCCATTAATCTTTATGGAAACGATATAAATTCTTAATTCGCCTTAAAAAAACGTTTATTCCAATATGCGTGAATTTAAAAAATGGCTCTAAATTAAAAATATTCTTAATTAAAATTTATTTCTTAATATTTCAAATAAAATTCATTTTTTCATTGTTTTTATCAACTTTTTTTAAGAAAGTCTTATTAAATTTATTATCAAAACCATACCTTTCAAAAAATATCACTATATTTATTTATTTTTTTATATTTTTCCACTTCAACGTTTGATATTTGAGCGCATCAATAAATTCATTTCTTTTCACTTTTTGTTTCAAAATATCATCTGCAGGATATCGAATTCAGTGTTCGATTATAAATTAGTTTAATAATAATTTTTAATTAAAATTTATCGTCTGAATGAAATTATCTTGACGATGGAGGTGAATTCTGTTTACATGTGAAAATCATGTTTAGAGATTAGAGAAAGTTCTGGAAACTTTTTATTATTAACTTGAGTAAAGAGACCCAGAGATGGATGCAATCTTTCATCCGACGTTTCGGGTTTGAACGATTTAAAAGCTAGACAAATGTTTTTTTTTTTTTTTTTTTTTTTTTTTTTTTTTTTTTTTTTTATGGAAAGTTGCTTCGGAAGGAAAGAGCATTTTCCCTCTGCATATGATTGCATTTAAATAAATCTTTTGGAACAGCAATTGTGTAATTATATGAAGTTTCTACGTTTATTATTTTACTTAATTTTTATTTCTTCTCGACGCATGTGATATAACATGGAAAAACTCGCAAATAATAATAATGGCTCCTATCTCAAAATGTCACATGTATGTTACGCTATCTCCTCTGATCCCAGAAACGGAGAAACGTCTCGTTTGTTTTGAATTGAAGGGAAAAAAATCCCGGGATCCCGAGTTGCCCATTCGTCTGTATACCCATTCGTCCGTTTGTATCTCCTTCCGTCCATATGTCCGCATATAACAACTCAAAAACTAGCAAACTGAATCGTTTGAAACTTAAAATATGCAATTATTAGATAATTTTCTCGAGCAACTTCAAATTAGAAAAAAATCGGATGCATAGTTCCATTACAGGAAAAATCAAAAAGATTCCGATACATTACAGTCAATGGGGAAAAAAGTTTCAAGTGCATTTTAATGGTCTTACACTCTTTCGAGCATAATAAAGTTGATATGCATGTATGAAGTATGTACTATAATATATATTCTGTACAATCTGTGGTGCAAATAATATTTCTTATTGATTTCATAGGCCACACAAAAATATTCCACTACATACTTATATATTGAGACATTGTCTTGTATGCATTTTAATAGTATTAAACTATTTAATATCAACGATTAAATTATTTAATGCCCGTAATTAATAAACTATTAAACTATTTAATGCCCGTAATTAATAAACTATTAAACTATTTAATGCCCAACTGTCAGTCTAAACCGACCAGCGTCGGTGCGAAGGCCGCTAGTACAACAGAATCTTGATCTCCCACGATTCATAGATCCTATTGAGTTATCCAAATCATGGGGTATCTATAATATAAAATTTCAGTGAGATCTTTCGTATATTGGTCAAATCGAATGGAATGTAAAATTTCGTATTAAAAGACACTAACAATATATTCAAAAACATGAAAGCATTTAATCTTGCTAAACATGGTTGGGAGATAAACCACACGTTTAATCCCAGTTCAGCTAAAATCATCGCTAAACTGTCTTTTATATATGAATTTGACATTTTTCAAACATTTCGTAAATGGAAATTCTATGACAATATTGTTTAAGTAAATTCGCTATGATGAATGATGATACATCCCTTTTTACCAGATTGTTGAAAATATTACACAAAATCCTCTTTTTCTTCATTAATATTAGCATTGTAAACACTTTTGGTTATGTTGCCATACTATACTTTTCAACTATTGCCTATTACCTGTATTTTACTGTTTTCCTATTGTAAATGAACTTCTGCGTGAATCCGCTATATTCCTATATAATTGAGTGAATTTCAGATATTCTTTTTATTGAAGGCGGTGTGCTAAATGCTACCACAATTTCACTTTACAAAGACAAAAGTATATTCATTGTTTAGAAAGTGATTACTCTGCAAAAGTTCTTATTCCGGTAGTTAATGATTTCTGTTTCGTTAAATTTTCTTTAAATTTGATATTTTAAATATATTGATACCTACGATTGATAACATATATATATATTATTTTTAACTTTGCAGAGGCAAACGTATGTGACTATTAAGGGAACAAATCAATTCAGAAAAGTAACCATTAACACATCATTTCTCTTGGCAAGGGATAAGATTATATCGAAAGACCGAAAGCAGCGAAAAACCAGAGATGAATTATATGTATTTCACTATTATACACTTCTGAAGATTATTCACAGAAAAATAATGTGTATTGACATTTTTCAAATTACATTTCCATAAATCAAAATACATGTACAATTTTTATGGTTACATTAAACATAAAAGAGCCTACTTCTTTTGGAAAGATAACAATATCATCAATTTAACAATATGATAGCTAAAGTAGCTCTAGTTAACGGAATATAATATACGTGGGAGAATAAGATCTAATTATTAAAATTTTAACAGAATAACTAATTGCATTATTTATTTAGTTTGTTAAAACGTAAGATAAATTTTTAATAATAATTCCATTATCCTATAAATTTTAGAATGTATAACTATATAATACTATAAATATTTATTACTTATTGTAGCATTCTGTAATATTTACAAAAAAATGTATGTTTGAAATTTAAGAAATTTATACAGAAAACTTATTTAGAAAGACACCTATTTTTTTCATATATATATATATATATATATATATATATATATATATATATATATATATATATATATATATATATATATATAGAGAGAGAGAGAGAGAGAGAGAGAGAGAGAGAGAGAGATAGATAGATATAGATAGATAGATAGATAGATAAATAACGTAATTTGATGTTTAAATATGAAGTAATATATTTTTCTTGGGAAATTATTTTTTATAAAAATCAAATATTCTTTTTTTGCAGTTTGTATTTTGGAAAATGTTTGTAAAATTGTATAAATGTTATATTAAATTTTGTATATTAAAAAAATAAAAACTAAGACTACGTAAATAAAATTCATCAGTTTCATGGGCAAAAATATTGTCATTGAAACTTTGAGTAGCCTCGTATTACGTGTGTTTTAAAATACTAAAAACATAGTCAAAAGAAATCTTTTTATTTATTTTTAAAGATATTATGATTAGATAGTAATAGCTGTATTATATCTTAACGTTTATCTTTTATTTCATAAAGTCACTTTTATCTTTTACTTTTTACAGTCAAAAGTATACGTTTATTAAAAGCTAATTACTCCGCAAATATATTCATATCCGTAATTAATGATTTTTTAAAAGTATTCCTATAATGAATTTCTTCAAAAGAAAAATACAATTGTCATATATACATCAAACAGTGAAAAACCAGAGATGAGTTATATGTAGACCACTATCATGAAATCGTGAAGATTATTCTTATAAAAATAATATGCATTGAACTTTATCGAATTACATTTCCATAAATCAAAATACAAGAACAATTATGCTTAGATGAAAGATAAAAGACACCATTCCTTTTGAAATGATACCAAATTTATCATGAAATTAATAGGGAAGCTGAAGTATCTCTGATACAATATACGACGTTGAGTAAGATCTAATTATTGAAACTTTAACAGAATAACAAATTGTGTTATTTGTTTAGTTAGGTAAAATGAAAGATAAAATTTTAAGAATAATTTAGTTATCCCATAAGATTTACAATGGATAATTAAATAATGTTGTATATATTTGTTAAATATTTTGAATTATTAAATAATTCAAAAAAAAAAAAAAGACTTAAGCTTGAAATTTAAGAAATTTACAAAGAAAACGTATTTAGGAATGTATATCATTGTAAGATTTTATCTATACATATATTTAAAAATAACATAATTTGATATGTAAATAAAAAGAAATGTATTTTGCTTATTCCACACTCATACACATTCAGAACAGTTTCTATTTTAGTTTGGTAAAATTGTGTAAATGTTACATTATTTTATACTTTCTCCTATCTTCAACGGAAGAAAGTACTGTAATTGAAATTTTTTTCGACTTCCGTTTTTCAATGGATTTACACGTTTTAGGGGTCAGACATTCCAAAAATCCTGTTTTTACAAAATGGCTGTCTGTCCGTGTGTCTGTGTGTGTGTGTGTGTATCACCATTCTACCATCAAAAAGTGTATGAAGTTATGCATAGAAATGAACCAAATTTTTGTGAATGTTTCTGGCTGTGGCAAGCAGGTCCTCCTTCAGTTTTGAAATATTCCGACGGAAAGGGGAGCTGCAATCGCGATTTTTGTGCCGTTTTCAATATTTTACCGACCAAAAGTATATGAAGTTATGCATTGAATTGAACCAAATTTGTTGTATGGCTATTAGTTGGTCCTCCCTGAATTTGAAAAAAATCCGCCGGAAGGGAAGCTGCAATAGCCAATTTTATGCTATTTTCAATATTGCACACCTAAAAGTGTATGAATTTAGTCCTAGAATTGAACTAAAACTTTTGTATATAATTATTTTTGGTAAGGCAAATAGGTCCTCCATGAATTTAAAAAAATCTGCCTTATTTTTCATCAGCACGTGTAGAGACGGAAATTCGTTTTTACTCCGATTAATTGATTGAAGCAGAAATTTAAGATGAAAACAAAAGTTCGTATGGTATTGAATTAAAATTATTAAATTATTAAAATAAGTATTTTTTTTTTAAATATTAAAATGTGCGTATGAGATAGAAGAAAGTTTTGGGATTTGTACATCCAACTAGTTTTACAGTAAAAAAAAAAAAAAAAAAAAAAAAAAAAAAAAAAAAAAAAAAAAGTGTTTTTAAAAAAAAATAGACCAGATTCATGTAGAAAAAAATGTGATTGAAGACTTTGAGTAGCTTTGTGTTACATTTAATTCAAAATCATAGTTAAATAAAATCCTTTTATACATTTTTAATGCTATTATTGATAAATACTAATGTATCTGTCTGATTTTTATTTTAGTAAGCCACTTTTATCTTTTTTCTACAGTTTGAAGCATAGGTTTTTTAAAAAGCCAATTACTTCGCCAATGCATTCATTCCCGTAACAAATACAGTTTATTAAAATTTTCTGTATATTTAATGTTCCGAAGACGAACATAATTAAATAATTAACAATCTATTATTCTCGGGAATAACTTTAATTTTATACCAGAAAAAATTATGCGATAATTTGGGGGGGAAATATATTAAAAAATATATTCATTTCCTTATAATTTTGTTGATTTGAATATTTCTACACATAGAAAAATTGATAGACAGTCAGTAGAGCATCATAAATAAATTATTTCTATTTCAATATAATAATCTTCTGAAGATTTGTCTTTGAAAAAAATAAAATACACTTGCTTGGATCGAAATACATTTCCATAAATCAGAATATAAGAACAGCTATCATAGTTACATGAATGATAAAAAATCTACTCCCTTTGGAAAGATAACAAATTTATCAAAGAATTAATAAGGATGGTAAATTGTCAGTTGTATATCTAACATAATACACTATGGCGATTAAGACCTAATTATTCAAATTAGAGCAGAATGAGAAATAGTTTTACTTACTTAGATTGTAAAATTTTATAAATTGCAATTTATAAAAAAAATTTTAAAAATAATTTAATTATCCTTATATTTCTACAATGAAAAATCATACAGTGCTGTATTTCTTTAATAAATATTCTAGTTTTCGAAAATAAAAATATTTGAATAGGAAATTTAAGCAATTTGTTTTAGTATATATCTCATTTGAAAATATTAGATAGTAGGTTTCTTTAATATAACGAAATTTTATATTGAAATATAGCGCCCATGTATACAGGGTGTATCTAAATTCTTGTGCGAAACTTTAAGGGGTGATACTATACATCAAGACAAACAATATTATATGGGAAACTAAGGGTCCCAAACGTCTTCCGAAGGAGATAGGTACCATTAAAGTTTAGGGTGCAAATTTTCAAATAAATATAAAAAAGGAAAAATTGGTCGATTGATTTGCGGTTTCCCTAAAACTGTTCTTTATGTCAGTATTTTCTTGAAAATGAATTATAAAGATAAATTTCAAAAAATGCCGATAGAGGGCGCTTTAGAATTTGAAGAAAAACACAACAATTTTTTGCCATTATTTTTGTATCTCATTAAATGTTTTCGGAAGCTTAAACTTAAACTTAAATTTTGAGTTCAAAATCTAAATAGTTGGGAGTGATTAAGTAGCGCAAACTGAACTGTGTTCAGAGGTTCAAATTTGACATGCTTATAAAAATCGGAAAAATTGGTCGATTGATTTGCGGTTTTCACTAAAACTATTCTTTATGTCAGTAATTTTCTTGAAAATAAATTATAAAGATAAATTAAAAAAAAAAGCCGATAGATGGCGCATTAGACTTTAGAGTAACGGAAAACTATTTTTTACGATTATTTTTTGCATCTCATTAAAATTTTTTAGAATCTTAGGTATAAACTTAAATTTTGAGCTCAAAATCTGAATAGTTGGGATGATTAAGTGGTGCGAACTTAATTGTGTTCAGATGAGGGTGTAAGGGGTGGTTCAAATTTAAAATGGTTCTAAAAATGGAAAAATTGGCCGATTCGTTTGCAATTTTCGTTAAAACTACTCTTTAAATCGGTGTTTTCTTGAAAATAAATTTTAAAGATATATTTACAACTATTTTTAGCCGTTATTCTTTCAATCTCATTAAATGCTTGCTCAGACTTAAATTATTAGCTTTATTTAATTCGATATGCATGTCCAACCATAAATAAAAAATGTATTGCCAAATAATTAAAAAAAACTATTTGATAAATTATTTAAAATACAATTTAACATAACGATTTTATTTTAAAAGCAATAGCTTTATATTTTGATAAAATAAATATAAATATTGTTTTTCTTAGGTTGTTGTTTCATTATATATGCATATTAGAATCAATCAGATGCAATTGTGAATGTATCCTTGTATTTTAAACGTACGATAAAGAATATAAATTGTATTTCTTGCATTCGTAAATGAGATTTTACAGATACAATAAAATTTTCCTTTCAAAAATATGCTGCCCTTAATAGCAGTAATATATTTCTGTAAAGCGAGAAAAACATTGAGGTAAAATGTATACGAAATTTATCCATAAAATGTTTATATTCAATCAAATAAACGGCAGTAAAAACAATATATAAATATTGCGGATTTAAAATTCAAATTCACTTGTTTCGGTAGCTGTCGAATATAAAAAGGATATTCAAAATGTACCTGGGAAGGAATTGCATTATTATAAATTATTCAAATTTATAAATTTCTTTTACATTATGTAAATAAAGCTACGCTGTACAAGCAATAAAAAAGAAGTTTATTCAAAACATATTTGTAATATGTATTTTTTAATTCTATTTACAAGATTTGGAAAAGCATAAAGGGCATAAATGTGTAAAACTTTGTGATAAAATAGTAAATACACCCCAATGCATATGTAAACTGATATAAATAATTATAACTAATTCTTAAAAATACAGTTCTTAATTTATATTATATAAATGCACATTCTTTTAGGTTTTATTTTTCTTAATCTTTTTCGATAACGTAAATCCACTTGGAAATTTTGATATTTAATACTCTCTATTTGCTAAATGAATAAAGCACACTTAATGAAAAATGAATGTTGTAATATTAATACATAAAAGTAGCTTTAAATAACAATTAAGAAATGAAAATGTCTAGGAGGATTATTTCCCTAAAAAGGTGTTATTAGATATATGTGCAACAGAAATATGTAAGCAGTTGATACGTAGATGAAATTTTTCTTTCATAATGTACATACGATTTTTCAAATAAATACTACTAAAACCAGCTTTTAAATAATATCATAAAGCTCTGAATGGACGATGCCCCCCTTTCTAATATTTGTAAACTTGTATTTTTGTACTTTTTTGAAAAATTTGTACTTTTTGAAAAATTGCCAATTGCAAAACCCTTCCCCTAATCTTAAAGTTTTATTTTCTGACACCTTCAATCCTTTCCTTATTTTATTTTTCATGTTTCGAAAATGAACATATGTTATGCAATTTAATTTTTATGTAATCTCTTTACATAACATATTGAATCATAGAACTGCATATTTCTCTATGAGTTGTACCAGAATTTTATTATAGGAATGCTTCTTTCGAAGCATTCCTGTTAATGTTTTTCTTGTTTTTTTCAATTAAGATTTAATAATTATTTATGTACTGTTTCAAGTTTTATATTTTCTTATATAATTAATTGACTTATTTTATGTAAGTTGCTTTCACTGATTTATTATTTTTGTTAATGAAAACTACTAAATTTCTATAAAAGGTTTTCCATTTTTTTAAATAATAAATTTCAAAAAAAGTATCTTCTCTCCATACTCATTTTCCCGTTTTTTTGGAAAAATTCAAATTATAAGTATATTTTAAAACCATTAGAATTTCTTGTCTGCTAAAGCTAAAACTTTATTGAAAATTCTTTATGTTAGAGATTCTGTTGAAAAGCCGTCCCCACATACTTCTATAAGTCTACTTAAATAGATGATTAAAATCTAAAGTAACACTATGTACCGAAATTAATTTTCGCAAATTCTTTGATTTTACTGTTCGAAATAACAATTATGGATTCATCCCTTCAAAAATTGACACATTTGAAATTGAATTTTATATTGTTATATTTTATTATATATTATATATTTTATTTTATTATTATATATTTTATTGTTATATTTTATATTGTTATCTATATATTCATTTCAGATACTTCCGCACAACTGACGCTTCAATAATTGACAATTCAGCAAAAATCTAACACAAATAAGCATTTTTGTGAATTAGTATGTTTGGTGCATTTTTATTATAATCATTTTCGTATTTTGGAGACAATGTATTTACTCATAGTAGTATAAGTGTCATTTTAAAACAACAATCTAATTACATATATATTTGTATTTAACTTTTATATTATCATTACTATTAATCTGTGTGAAGTATTTTAAGATATGCATGTTAAAAATTTAATAATAATAGCCTATTATTTTTAAACAATGCTTAGCATTTTTTTTTTTTTAAATTTTGAAAAATATTTTAATCTCAGCTGGAAATTTCAATAATAATTGATGACAATAAAACCCAGCTAAGTTATATAAAAATACAGGTATATACGTAAATGACGAATATTTTAGCTTAAATATATTTTTTTCTTATACAAAATTATAAAGCCAAATTGAATTAGTCCCATCTTATAATATTTCACCTTGAGTTATTTCAAATATTTTGTTTGTGTATTTCTTTTTATTAAAATTTGTAATTAGATTTCAAAAGTTTAATTTTATTACATTTGTCTACTATTAGTGAGAGTTAAAATTTGCATTCATAAATTTAAAATTATATCTCTGACTCTCATACATATATAATATTTGGACAGTTTTTTTTTGGTTTTGAATGCATAAAAAGATTATTTAAATGTTAAAATCTCAAATTATTCGCGTAAATGAATATCCATATAGCATAATACAATATCTGTGTAGGGCTTTTCAAAATGTTGTAATAAATATTTTCATTTTATATAATAATAGCCGAGTATGTGCATAGGAATTTTATTAGAAAGTCATAAATGTGAGATTTGTTTAATATTTAAATTTATACAATTTATAAAAATCATCATAAAATGAACAAAAAAAGGACGCGTTTCGAGCGAAAACAATAACAGCTCGCCATCATATGTGTGTATGCAGTATCATTTATGTATCATAATATATGCATATATGTGTTTGTCAGAGGACAATGTGTAAGGAGTATCCCCTGTCAGGTGTTAGTATCCCCTGACGGACACATATATGCTTCAACTGATGACGAGCTGCCATTATTTTAGCTCGAAAGACGCCCCGTTTTGTTTTTCTTTTTATGGTGACTTTTATAAAATGCATTATTTTAATTATTAATTGACGTCAATGTTTTAGGTGTTTTTTTAATTGTGAGGTTTCTTTGTTACCGGAAAATTTCAGAAAAGCAAATTTATTTTTCAATTTATTTTTTATCAAAAAATTAAGAAATTTTTTTAACTAATATATTTTGCATTATTTATAAAATTTAATTGCGGTATGTAAAAATAGATGTCGGTATTTTTAAATAATTAGATTTGTCCTTTATTTAATATTTTCTTCTGAATGAAATTAAAATCAGACATATCATGGATTGAAATAAAACTACAGAAAAAAGTTTCGTTTTTATATTCTTCTTTTATTAATATGTATTCTGGTAATACATATTAATAAAAGAGTTAGAATTATATATTGGCAGCTTTCTAAGTATATTTCTAATATAAAGAGATTTCGTTAACTAATTATTTCTTAAAATCTAGATATATTCTACTTATTTCCAAAATTCGTATGTACTTTTATAAGAAAAAAATATTTTCGACATATCAAATACATAACTATCTTTGCGACACATTTTTCTAGAAAATAATAACTTTTTATGACCTAATCCTCCTACAGCTCCTCCAGGTGTAATTATATCACAATTTTACAGCATCCATTGTGCTTTTTCATTAAAAAGTATTATGCATATTGCAAATGAACAGCAATAAAAATTAAAATCTCCACTTTAATTTATCTTTTTCAAATGAAGCAAAGGGAAATAAAATGTAGCGGAAACTGAATTTATATTTATTTAAAAAATATTTTCATTCTGTTCTTTTTCATAAATTATTACATTGACATGTAATCGAGAAGTAGTTTTAAAGAAGATATTATTTTAAAAATGCCTATTAATGTTGCTAGGTTAATTTCTTTTGCAGGTTTCATTTAAATATTATAACCATTAGTAAATGAATAAGTGTTTTCACGAGTTATTTATGTAATAAAGTTTTTATATAACTATATTCAATAATAATGATTTAATGTACATTATCGGAGTTTTTTTTATTGTTTATGTATAAAAGATATAATTTACAACTTCCATTCTTTTTTTATGTGTACCTCATAGGTTATTACTGTGAGTATATCTTTCAAGAATGATCTTAAATGCTATTACTTTTCTATACACTATATGTATTTATACTTCGAACCTTATTGTGCAATTTTAAATATTTAAATATATTTTATTATAAGATATTTTTTTCCTTTTTAGAGTGTTTATTTTATTTTGTTTTTTCGGCACAAAAAACTTACACTTTTAACTTTGTGTGATGCGTATGATTCTTTTAGTGGAATCTGAGAACATTAAAGAACAATTTCCAAAAGAAAAAAAATCGTGTAGTGTTTCGAATCTTTTTTAACTTTCTTTTCTTCATATCCCTTTTTAATGAATGAACTTGTTGATAGCTACATATTTGTCTTCTAACATTCATATAAAGAATAAAAAACATGAACTAATTCCGAGTGATATGTAGAAAATTTATTTTAACAGTGTTTTTCAAATTTAAAAGTAATTTCAATTTTAACTGTTACATTATGTAAAGCATACGTTTTTATTTTACAAAAAAATATTGTAAAATAGCCTAATATTATTAAGATTCATTTCAACTGGATATATACCTAAATGTTGAATAATTAGATTTCTCATTAATGCTATGAGTAGGAAAATGTAAACGCATGAGAAACTTTGTCAGGCTCCTCTTCAAAAATCAAGCTAGATAAGTTTTGTAAAATTACAAAGAAATTACGAAAACATATTTATTTATAATAAATTAGCGAGAGTTTCAAATTGACATCTTCCAAATTTTAAGATCTAATCTTCGTACTTAATCTTATTCACAACAATTGTTTCCAAAATTAAAAAAAAAAGATTTATTATTAAGGATATATTGTATTATTTCTTTAATTGTTGTGTCTTTTTGCCCTTTCTGTTCATCAGACTTATCATTGAAAAATACTATCCCTCTTTATGCCATTATTTCTTGAAACTATTTTTTTCTATTTTTTTACGACATACATTGAAAAATTAAAACAATAAAATAAAAACAATTTTGCGTATATAATCGTAGATATTTCTCGATGTCATTTCAAACCTTTCTGACCCTTCTGATCATGAATTATCAGTAATTAAGTCCATAGTTAAATCCTGTCCTCTCTTGCCTAAGTCTTCTCATCCCTACATTTCTCCCTCTGCTGCACACTGTGCAAGATTTTATGCTCTTCCTAAAGTCCACAAACCCAATATCCCTTTTCGTCCGATTGTTTCAAATATTGGCACAGCCTCTTACAATTTAGCAAAATATTTAACAACAATATTTTCTCCCCTTCTATCAGCAAATTTATACACTGTGAAGAATTCCATCACCTTTGCCAAAATGATACAAAATTTGTCTCCGACTAATTTCACTATGGTTTCATTTGACGTTAAATCCCTTTTCACAAATGTCCCGATAAATGGCGCCCTCTCTTGTCTTGAACAAAGACTCCGTGAATTTCATTTTTCAAGCTTCGAAATTCAAGAACTTATTTCCCTTACACGTACTTGTCTTTCTCAAACCACCTTTTCATTCCAAGGCAATTTTTACAGACAAACTGATGGTTTAGCTATGGGCTCGCCCCTGTCTCCCATCCTTGCAGATTTCTACATGCACTATTTTGAATGCTCTCTTTTTGATAAATTCTCTTTCCCTTTCTGGATTCGGTACGTTGATGACACATTCACCTTACTTGACACTTCTCTTCACAATATTGAGGACATTCTTAGCATCATGAACTCTATTGATAACAATATCCAATTTACGTATGAAACAGAAAATAATGGTTCACTCCCTTTCCTGGACACCCTTGTCACTCGCAGTGAAACTGGCTTCTCTACATCTGTCTATCGAAAAAGCTTCGCTGTTTCTCTACCCCCCCCCCCCCCCCCACGCTCGTTCATGTCATCCTCCAAGTTAAAAAAATGACTGCCTTTTACACATTCATAAATCGTGCTCTTCATGTTTGCTCTGATTCTCAGTCTCTCAATAATGAAATTCAATACATTAAAGCAATTGCATTTGATAGAGGTTACAACCCTTCTCATATTTCAACCGCTCATATTTCAAAAGTATCTGTTTTATTTTTTTATCGTAAAGAATTATATTTTTACAAGCAATATTATTTAAATAGAGTTCACATGGTTCTGTTTTTTTCTTTTTTTCTTAAATTAAAAGAAAAAAGAAAATATGCATATAAACAATAACATTTATCACATAAATAATTTTATTTCGTATACTATAAGTTTGCATATCTATGCAAACTTATAGTATATATTTATGTATATAGTATGTTTATATAAGACCATTAATAGTAAACAATATTAACCATTGAATTTAATAACTAGTAACAAATTGAATATATATATATATATTGCAGACAAGCGTGTTTCATAGGAATAAATATTGCACTTACATAAGAACTAAGCTTATTTGGCATTTAATCATAAAAATAACTTATTAAATAGACACAACAGTTTGACTGCAAGCCAGGAGAGAAGATTTAGAGATAATAAGGAGTGAGCAGAACTAGAGCTTTGTCTGTGTAAAACATCGCCGACGTCAAGGTAAAAAAAAAAAAAAAAAACAAATATGGAAATCACAATGATCTAACTTTTGCATCCTGATAAATAAAAGATTAAATATAATAAATAATACGTCGTTAACTATTTCACAAACAAAGTAAAAACATTTGGCATTAAATATCAGATTATGCGTTTTCTATGGTTGGTACAATATAAAAATTACACCATTTTAAAGAAAATACGAAAAAAGAAATCAACCAGAGGGCATGCCAGATTCAGGTACAGTTTTGTAAAATATCATTTGCATGTCATCTAAGTGTATTATAAAGTATAAAGCGAGTAAAGATGAGTAATAATGAGTTACAATGAAATTATACTGAAAGTAGCAATCAAGAGCAAAATCTACAGATTATGAGATCTTACTAAAATGTTTCTTAAGTTCTAAAAATCGTTGAATTACATATTTTACTTTGGCGGAAAAAAAGATAACCTTAAGGTCATAATTCTGTATCGTTTTTATCATTATTAATGGATTTTAAAGCAATTTTAAAATATGGATGTTTTTAAATCTGCATTAATTAAATTACAAAAAAATGAACTCGTTTGCTCTCAATGCAGCATTTTAATCAAAATACATGTTAGGAGTAACTCTGACATCATATTTATTGCGCCAATGATTTTATCCGTAAATTTTGCTTTAATTACATTTTGTTTAACTTCTAAGTGCACATTGGAATTTTCCAGCGTGGATCGGAAAACAAAATTTATTTTCAACGCTATTTGCTTTAAAAGCGTGTTCAATGTAATGATTTTTTTAACGATTTGAAAAATGTTTGTTCTTTTCGGTCGAGAATGGTTCTTGGGGTGTCCGCATTTTATTTTTGAATGATTCATCTAAGAATATTTATGTTTAACACATGGCGTACTTAATATATGACTCTTTTTGTAGGTATTAAGTCACGTTTTTATCAGCTTATTGATTTTTATTAGTTCATTGAGAAACAGTCAAGCACTTTTTCTTTGGGCAATAGATATGTGCAGTTTTATTTATTTATTTATTTGTTTTACGAGTAGACGAATTTTTATTTGAATAAGGAATTAAAATGTCTTTGTAAATAAAGAAGAAATAATAAAGTTAGAAAAGGAGTAGATGCAAATTATCAGATGTAGAAAACACAAAATCCAAAAAAAAAAAAAAAAAAAAAAAAAAAAAAAAAAAAAAAAAACACCGTACTAAAAATTGTTTTTTAATTAAGAAAAAGGAAAAAAAAACGATGTCTGATTATGGAACCTACCGATTAAGAAATGTACAACGATTAAAAAAAAACAATGTTGAATTAATTTTTTATATTCCATTAAAAAAAATCTCCTTCTTTTTCAGGAATTTCGTTATCAATTATAAAATATTGGACAGCTAAATTGAAATGAGTTCGTACAAGTGTTTTGATTAGCGTTCGTTAGGTCGTTCAACTGAGGTTACGACATGAAAAGTTATTGAAAAAATCCACGTTATTGTGATATCAATCAGAAAGTGAAAATTCCTTAGATTGCTGAGACTGTAGGCATCGTAACCGAACGAGTGCAAAATATTTTAACGAGTTATTTGAAAAGGAAAAAGTTTTCCGTATGGGGATGCCACGATTTCTCACTACTGACAATAAAGCCACTTGTGTGTCAATTTGAAAAGAACGTTCGACAAATTTAAAGCGTAATTGAAATTATTATTATAGTCGTATCGTGTTTTTACGTCGCTTTGGAATGTATGCACCATTTATTTTATTTCATTTTTATTTTTATTTTATTTTATTTTATTTTTCGGTATGGAAAGAAAAAAATGAGAAATAAACATTTGCCCCTATACTAAGGGATTTTAATGAAATATAATAATAATAAAAATATTTTCATTTTTTTTAAATAAGTATAACATTTTTTAAGTATGAAAAGTTTTGAATAACTGGAAGTTGTGTTTGTCTAGTTTAATAACGGATTTATTTCTTTTAAATTTGTTAATTTATTTTTATTTTTTCACTAACATTAAATCATAAAAAAGGCTATCTACTATTTTTATTAATTTAAAAATATTAGTATACTCACATCAAAAATTAAAACAATAATTGAAAAAAATGATTTTGAATTAATTTTATACGGTGCATTAAAAAAATGAGTAGAGGATGCACGCAAATTCCATACACAAATTAGTATGGAACAAGTAAACGAATTGTAAGGAAATATTGTGCACAGCGAAAAATTATTATGTTAAAACTCTGCCTATAATAATAATTCACAAACATATATTTTATCTGTATTGAAGTCGATCGTTAAAAAATTTCAAGTAAGATGTTTTGATTTAAGAAAGAAGCGAAATTTTTAAGACTTTTATACTAATTTTAAAAATCTTTAAAATTCATATCTACAATTATCTTCCTAAATTTTTACATCATTAGTTAGCAATTATCATTTTACAAGCAATATCCATAAAGAACATGTTTGGTGATTGCATTTTTTAATTTTTGTCAATACATTAAAAAGCAAAAAGAATTTTTTTTTAAAAATCCTCGAGCATATAAAGGAGTTATCTTGGTGTAATAAAAGAGTCTTTTTCTATGAAAGTAAATGATATGTAACAGTTCAAGAAATTTTATTTAAATTGAAATCCCAATTCAGCGAGAAAATGCATCTTCTTTGTTCACGGTTTATCCTTATTTGAAACAGAAATGAATAATTTCTTACTGAAAAAAATGAGTAAGAGATAATTAAAATAATGCCTTATTTTTCCCCATTGCAAAATGATTTCAATGAGCTATAATTGAAAAACAAAAAGAAAATTCATATTTCTTTATTTCAAAATCAGTAACTTTTTTTTAAGTATATTTTAATGGTGTTATTAAAAAAATAATAAACATATAGGAATCACACCAAACTGCATTCGTGTAGATACACCAGGATTTGTTTCCATTCCGATATTTAAAATAAATGAGTATAATAAAAGAGTCTATTTCTATGGTAGTAAAAAATCTGTAGTAGATAGGAGACATTTAATCTCAATGGAAATGACACTATATGAAATACATATATACAGGGTGTATCAAAACTCTTGGTCAAAACTTTAAGGGGTGATAGTACACATCAAGACAAATATTAAATAGGAAATTATTTATTGTGTCTAATTAAGTGCTTGAAATAGCTCAAATTTAAATTTTGAGCTCAAATTCTGAATCGTTCTATATGGGTTAAGAAGTGCAAAATTGAACTGTGTTCAACGGGATAGGGAGGGAAGGAGGAGGGGAGGGTTAAATTTCAATTCCTGAACGCGGTTCAGTTTGCGCTTCTTAACCTCTATCCAATGGTTCAGAATTTAAGCTCAAAATTTAAAGCTTTGCAAGCATTTAATTAGATGCAAAAAATAACGGTGAAAAATACTTGATGGTTAATCTAAAGTTTATGGCACTCTCTAACGAAAATTTTTGAAATTCATCTTTAAAATTTATTTTCAAGGAAATACTGACATAAAGAATAGGTTTAGTGAAAACAGCAAACAAATCTATCATTTTTTCCGCTTTTTATAATCATTTGAATTTTGAACAGTCCCTCCCCCCTTGAACACAGTTCAATTTGCGCTACTTAACCACTCCCAACTATTCACATTTTGCTCTCAAAATTTAAGTCTAAGATTCTAAAAAAATTAATGAGATGCAAAAAATAACCGTAAAAGATAGTTGTTCGTTACTCAAAGTCTAAAGCGTCCTCTATCGACATTTTTTAAAATTTATCTTTAGAATTTATTTTCAAGAAAATACTGATATAAAAAATACTTTTAGTAAAAACCGCAAATGAATCGACCATTTTTTTCCGCTTTTTATAATTATTTGAAATTTGAATCTTCCCTTCCCCCTTGAACACAGTTCAATTTGCGTTACTTAACCACTCCCAACTATTCACATTTTGAGCTCAAAAATTAAGCTTAAGTCTAAGCTTCCGAAAACATTTAATGAGATGCAAAAAAAAAAAAAAAAAAAAAAAAAAAAATAACGGTAAAAAAATAATTGTTCGTTACTCGAAAATCTAAAGCGCTCACTATCGACATTTTTTTTATTAAATTTATCTTTAGAATTTATTTTCAAGAAAATACTGATATAAAAAATACTTTTAGTAAAAACCGCATATTCCGGCTAATTAGCGAGCATCGCATTAAGCCAGCTGACGTTCTTTAAAGTATAGACTCTTTTATAAAGTGACATGAAATAATCTTGATAGTTGATATTAGATTCTTAGATGTAATACATAGAATGTCGAATATTTCTCAAACTTTTATTTAGTTTTTTTTTTTTTTTTTTTTTTTTTTTTTTTAATTAAATGTTTTGTTTTGTCCAACGATTTGTGATTGATCTAGATTTAAATTACACTGAACCACAATATTAGAACTGTTGATCGAGAATAATTAATAGAATAGAAAAAATTCGTAACATTGTTGCATCGTACTGGGAAGAGTTCGGGATTTGAAGCTATTGCGCAATTAGAAAAATGTTTTCGTTTCGATGACAAATTGGTAAGTTGACTTTTTTTTTTTTTTTTTTTTATACAATGAATGAAAATAAGGAAAGAAAGATGCGTGACACGCATCGAAATCTTTTAAATAAGTTAATTGAAGATATTGAAGATTATTGTTCGAAATCAGAACATTCTGTGACATATTTTGAGGAATTCCTTGATAAATTAAATACGAGAATTAATGTTATTAAACAGCTAGATAATAACATTTTAAGTTTATTAAATGCTAAAAATGTTGAAAATGAAATTTTAAATATTGATGAATACGATCAGAATGTGATATCGTATAGATGTAAATTAAACTTCAAGATTAAAAGTTTGAGTACAAATGCAAATGTTGTTAATGCTAATAATATTGATTCAGTACGGGCATGTCCTGTTTCTACCGAATTCAAGAAAATAAAGCTGCCTAAACTACAAATAAATCGATTTTTTGGAGAACCAGATAAATTCCTGGAATTTTGTAATGAATTTGAAACAGCTATAGACAAAAATCCAAGTCTTACCGATGTTGAAAAGTTCAGCTATTTGAAAAGTTTGGTTGAAGGATCGGCTGCAAACACAATCAGTGGATTTAGTTTGACAGAAAATAATTATGCGGCGGCTGTATCGCTCTTGAAAAAAAGGTTTGGTAGACATGATATGCTCGTACACGCTCATCTAAATAATTTATTAAACATGAAATGTTTGAAAAGTTCTTCTGACACTTATGGTTTAAGATGTTTGTATTATAAATGTCTAGAACAAATTTGAAATTTAGAATCGTTGGGTGTAAAATCTGATACATACAGTGGGTTGCTTTGCCTTATGTTATTGAAGTTAATACTTCCAGATTTAACATTAGAATTTAATAGACATCTAAAGAATGGTGAAATGTGGAATATAGATAATCTTATGAATTTTCTTAAAAATGAAGTTGAGAGTAGAGAAAGGGAATTAACTATCCATGATTTAGATTCTGAAAAATCATTTTCTAATGATAAGAAGAATGAATACAAACCGAAATTTTCAGATAAACAATCAAAATTTAAGTCGAAATATCAATATACTACGAAAGATTATAAACAAAATAATGTTTCAGCTGAATTAATGGCTTCTGTAAACAAAAATTCATGGATATTTTGTAATAGTGTTGAGCATAATAGCGAATTCTGAGAATCATTAACCTTGGATGCGAAAAAAGAATTACTAAAAAAGCAAGGAAGATGCTTTTTGTGTTTAAAATCTAAACATAGATTCAAAGACTGTGAAGAAACTAAAATGTGTGATATTTGCGGTAAAAAACATAGTAAGGCTATTTGTTTCCAATTAGAAAATCATTCAAAAGTAAATGTTGATAAAAGTGTCGTATCCATTTCTCATTGTGATAACACTTCCACTAGTAAGGTACCAGACGAAAACACCCATTGCAATATATTTTTACAAACTTGTTCAACAATAATAAAAGATTTGAAAACTGATAAAAATGAACTAGTTCGTATTTTATTAGATAACAGCAGTATGAGAACATTTATAATTCGCGATGTTTCACAAAAGGTAAAATTGCCAGTTTTTAGAAAGGAAACCTTATCAGTTTATGCTTTTGGGACCGAAAAGGCGACTGAGAAAACCTATAATGTTGTAAAAGTAAAACTAGAAAATAGAGATCAACCCTCTTTGAAAATTCAAATCGAAGCCCTTGAAACAGATGAGATTTCAGCTGCTTGCTTACCCACTCCTGATAAACACATTCGTAAATCATAAAATAAATTGAAAGGTCTACAACTAGCTGACAGTCATGAATATAGTAATCAACAAATTGCAGTTTTAATGGGTACCGATAATTATTATAATATTGTAGCTGGTAGAATTAAACGACTAAAGGACAATCTCGTAGCTACTGAAACTCTTTTTGGCTGGTTTTTGCAGGGTTACATGGGGTCAGCCAATGAATTATTTAGCATGAAAATTATAGTTGAAGAAAAGTATTTATCTGAACAAATTAGAGAATTTTGGCAACTGGAAAGCTTAGGAATTGAATCTGAAACTCAAGCTATTTTTAATGTAGATAATGACGTCATATCTGACTTCGAGTCTAGTATTGTTTTTAAAAATAAACAGTACAAGGTAAAATTTCCATGGAAGAAAAATTAAAAAATGTCCCTTAATAACAATGCGAAGTGGCGCATCGACGATTTTTGAAGTTGAGAACAAACTTTAGAAACGATCCTTCGTTATTCTCAGAATATAAATCTAGTCTAGACAGTTATTTAGCAGAGAATATCATCGAACCTATTGAAAACTCATCTGATGTAAATACATTTTACTTGCCCCATACAGCAGTGATTCGAGAAGATATGTCCACAACTAAACTTAGAATTGTGTTTGATGCAAGCGCCTATTCTAAAAGTGAATTATCACTAAATGACTGTTTAAATACTGGTTTAAATCTTATCCCCGATATGTTCAGTCTTTTAATGAAATTTAGAAACTTTCCAATAGCGGTTACCGCAGACATTCAGAAAGCTTTTTTGCAGATCGAAATTGATGAAGCAGACAGGGAATTCACAAGATTTTTTTGGGATGATGAGCCATGGGTTGAAGATCCAGGTAAGGAATTTAAAATATTTAGACTCAAGAGAGTACTCTTCGGTGTGAAGTCAAGCCCCTTCCTTCTTGCAGCTACTATCAAGCATCACCTACGAAAGTATGTAGAAACATTTCCTGAATCTTTTGATATTTTAAATTCATTCTTATATGTTGATGACTTTATCAGCAGTCAACCAAATGTAGAATCAGCTTTTAAAATTAGTAGGAAGCTTATGAAATCTTCCAAGAAACTTCAATGATATTTAGAAAATGGAAAACTAATCCATGTGAATTACGTCAAAAATGACGCAACTGATAATTTTAATCTTAGTAATCAGCATTTGGTAAATTCAAAAGTTTTAGGGGTTTCTTGGGACCCAGATAATGATATATTGTCATTTAAAATTCATAATATGGAAAATGTCCTCTCGAAGAGACTTAATACTAAACGCTATTTATTGCAAACTGTTGGTTGTATTTTCGACCTAATTGGCTTTCGCAGCCCCTATACCATTAGAATCAAATGCTTAATTCAAGAAGTTTGGCGTTTAGGCCTGGATTGGGATGAGAATTTACCAAAGCATTTGGACAATTTATGGAATGCATGGTTTGAAGAAATAAAGGAACTGAATAGTATTAGTATCACCAGATATTATTTGTATGATATAGCTCCTGATGAAGTCGATTGTTTTGAATTACATAGTTTTTCAGATGCATCCAAAAAGGCATATGGTACAGTAGTATATCTTAGTTTTAAAGAACAAAAGCATAGTTACCAGTTTTGTAGCAGCAAAAAGTAGAGTCGCCCCTTTAAAAACTGTTTCTATACCTCGTCTTGAAATTTTAAGAGCCCCTTTGTCTGTTAGACTTTGTCATAAAATTGCTAAAGAATTAGTTTTTTCCGTAAGTTTCTACTTTTGGACTGACTCAACTATAACATTGTATTGGATTAAGGGAGAGTCAGAAAGATTCAAAATGTTTGTTAAAAACAGAATAAAAGAAATCAGAAATCTTAGTGATCCATCGAATTGGTTTCGCTGTCCTGGACAAGATAATCCTGCCGATTTTGTTACTAGAGGCTTGAAAGTTCCAGAGTTGAAAAATAGCCATCTTTGGTGGGAAGGTCCCCGATGGTTAAAGCAAGAGAGATCTCTTTAGCCAAAATTGGCTAGTTCATTTGATACATTAGACATTTCTGAAACTAAAGATGAGTTAGAACTAAAGAAAAATGCTACTGTAAAATCAAGAGTTGTTGAAAAAAATCAAGCAAAATTTGATTTAATTAATCGATACTCGTCTTTTATGAAATTAATAAGAGTTACTGCATATTGTTTAAGATTTTTGAATAACTGTAAATTAGAAACAGGAATCAGAAAATATAATTATTTAGGTACTTCTGAATTACAAAATGCAACCAAGAGACTGATAAAGATTGTGCAAAATTCTTCATTCCAAACTGAAATCCAGAGTTTAAAGGATAAGATATTAACGATATTAACGATTTACAGCCAATGACACCTGGTCACTTCCTTACTGGAGGTCCTCTTCTAAATATTCCTGATAATAATGAAGTTTTAGATTCTTTGCCTTTTTCTTCTAGATGGACCTTAGTTCAACAAATAAAAGAGCAGTTCTGGAGACGCTGCAACCGAGAATACTTAAATGAGTTGCAAGTTCGAAGTAAATGAAAAAAACCTCTCAAAATCTTCAAGATGGTTAACTCGTATTACTGAAAGATAGAAACGAAGAGTATTTCAACAACTGGAGGTTAGCAAGAGTTTTTAAGACCTACAAAGGAGACGATGGACATGTTCGCGTCTTAGATCTCAAGACCTCCACAGGTATACTAAGTAGGAACATCACAGGAGTTGTTCCATTGCCTATTTATGGTGATGTTGGACAGTCGTCCAACGTAGGCGGGATGTTCCGGCTAATAAGCGAGCATCGTATTTAGCCAGCTTGGACGTTCTTTAAAGTATAGACTCTTATATAAATTGAAATGAAATAATCTTTTTAGTTGGTATTAGATTCTTAGATGTAATAGAATGTCGTATATTTCTCAAATTTTTATTTTATGTTTTTTTTAAATTAAATGTTTTGTTTCGTCCAAAGATTTGTGATTGATCTTGATTTAAATTACACTGAACCACAATATTAGAACTGTTGATCGAGAATAATTAATATAATAGAACAATTTCGTAACACCGCAAACGAATCGACCAATTTTTCCATTTTTTATAATTCTTTGAAATTTTGGATCCTAAACTTTAATGGCGCCTATCTGCTTCGGGAGACGTTTCGAACCCTTAGATTCCCATTTAATATTGTTTGTCTTGATATGCACTTTCCCCTCTTAAAGTTTTACGCAAGAGTTTAGATACACCCTGTATATATGTATATATATAAAGATATATATATATATATATATATATATATATATATATATATATATACATATACATATATATATATATATATATGTACAAACATATTATATATACTTACATATTAAAATTTCTTTGATTCTCCATCAGTAAGACATTTTTTAAATTTAGAATTTATTTATTTATTTAACATAATTCATAAATAAAGCTTTCGTAAATAGTAGATTTTGATATTTCATAGATATCATTTTAGCATTGTTTAAAATGTGCAACAAGATATAATAGTGAAATACTGTCACATATTTACACTTAATCTTTGTTTAAAACTCTACTTTTTATTACTAAATTTACTTTATATCATAAATTCTAGATTGTAAAGAAAAATAAAAAAAAATAAAAATAAAAAAATCTGGACATATATGAAAAAGCTTCGAGGTAACTAGGATTTCTAGAATTTTTTATGTAACAGCCACTATATGCATTCCTTAAACACATACACCTTTGCACTCTAAATAAGAAAAACTGTAAGTTTAATGTGTAATTTTTGAGGAAACCATCATACCTAAAATTTTTCATGTAACTGGAATCCGCCACATTGAAACTTTCCCCTTGCTTATAAAATTAGCACAAAAAAGATTTTCAAAGCAAATATTGTACACAAAGAAAATTTATTTTGTTAAATTTCTGCCTATAATGATATTAATTGTGAAACATATATTTTATCTCAATTAAAGTCGATCGTTAAGAATTTTTAAATAAAATATTTTAGTTTCAAAAATGGGAAATTCTTAAAACCTTTATACCAATTTAAAAATAGCTTTATCATTCATATTTATAATCATCTGCCTTAAATTTTACATCATTAATTAGCAGTTATCATTTTACGAGCTTTATCCTTCAAGAACGTATTTAGAGTTTGCATTTTTATATTCTTGTCATTAATATTTTGAAAAGCAGAGAAAAAAAATATGATAAAACACAAGCTCATAGAAGAGTTATCTTAGTGCAATAAATGAGTATTATTCTATGAAAACAAATTATAAGTAGTTGATAAAAGAAATTTTATTTCAATGGAAATGACACTTCTATGAGAAAATGCATTAACTTTTGTTCATGGTTTATCATTAGTTTAAGCATAAAAGAATAATTGCTAGTTGAAAAAAATGTATAAGATATAATTTAAACTAATGACTTAAAGTTTTTCCCTATACTAAATGATTTTAATGAACCCTAATTAAATATATATACAAATATATATATTGAAATTTAGTAAGAATTTTTTTTTAATTATATATATATATTAACATAATTTGTAAATCAAACTTTCGTAAATAGTACATTATGATACTTTAAAGATGTTGTTTTAGCATTTTTTAAAAGTGCAACAAGATGTAATAGTGAAATACTGTCACCAATTTACATGTAACCATTGGTTAAAACTCATATCTTTATTACTATGTTATACTACATATCATAAATTGTATATTGAAAAAAGAAAATAATAATCTGCAAATTTGTTAACTGTAACAATGAAATTTTACATAACAATTACATATTAGCAATCTAAATAATAATAATAATAATAATAAATGTAAGATTACTAATATTTTTTTAGGAAACAAGAATGCCTAAATCTCCCTAGACAACTGGAATCATGAACATTAATAATCTTTCCTTGCTCACAAAATTAATAAAAAAAAAGAAGATGACCAAATGAGTATCACAGAAGACAAAGGGCATAAGTCAAGAAATGTAAAATAAATAAATAAATAAATAAATAAATGCATAGGCAAACCTTTCTTTTTTTTTTTTAGGTAAAGAAATATTAGTGATTTGTTTTAATTATGAGCTGTTTTCTAGTGATCAACTCTTTTGCCAACTAATAATCAACATTTATTTATTATAAATTTAAAGAAAATTGTAATATCTTTTTTGCACAGTTGTTTAAATAAACGTTCAAAGACCACAATGAAATAAGCAGTAGTTTCCTTTTTTAATTCAGTCAAATATTATTCATGTTTAAATTTTACATCAATTATCTTGAACTAAATTTAGTTCGAATTGCATTATCGGCACTTGTACTCCTTGGCTTCTCAGGTCCTCATATATTGTGTACGCCGAAGAATTATTGTGTTAAAATTTTGTCTACAGTAATATTAATTATAAAATACATATTTTATATCAAATAAAATCGGATGTTATTAAAAAATAATAAGAAGATATTTTGGTTTTTTTTTTTAAAGCGAAATTCTGAAGTCCTTTATACTAATTTTAAAATACCTTTAACTTTCATATTTAAAATTATCTCCTTTATTTCTTAGATCATTAGTTAGTAATTATCGTTTTACGAGCAATATCCTTCAAGAATATATTTAGGTCATTTTCAAAAAACTTGTACATTTTTTAAATTTTTCGCAAAATTTTTTTTTAATACAACTTATAAAAATATTAGATGATACTAAAACATTTCTTGTATATAAAACTGAAAACAGCAGTTCGCTTTTTGATTTGTTACATCAAATGAAAAATAAAGTATGAAATTGCAACAGTAAAATGTTCCCCTGTGTTACCAACAGTCAAAAATTTTCATATAAAAAAATAAAACACCTAAAACAGTAAATTTCACATTTTCTTTAATTACATGATTGCTACTGTTGTTCTGTTATGGTTATTTTTATTTTTGTAAAATACAAAGGATTTCCTCCCTGTTACTTTTTTGGAAAAAATCATAAGTTTCAATTAAATGTGCATTCACATCTTTTCAGTTCAATAAAAAAAAAATTACATAAATAAAATATTAGTTAAAGTTACACAATTAATTATTCAAAATGATGATTGATAATTTTTTAGTGAAATAAACCAGCTTAAATTGACGGTAACAAAGTGGGAAAAAAGTAACCGAAAGGAGCGCTGATTGATAGAGGGGTGATATTTGATGTGGCATACTTTTTTATAAGTTTATATCATGTATTGTATATGATCTTAATGTTTCAAACATATCCAGCAAGAATTTAAGACTTTTACAAAAATTACTATTGGAAAACAGTGGTATTTGGCTGGGCATTCTCTTTTGTAAATTTATATCATGTGCTATGACAAACGAACTGCTTAGTTTTAAAGAAAATCTCATCATGTATTAGTCGAGGTGCTTGAGCTTTAAAGCAAGAATTTAAGATTTTTGCAAAAAATACTATTCAAAAATAGTGGGATTAGACCAGGCAATTTTTTATGTAACGTGTTATTATGTGTTATAAGCTATCATGAAGTTTCAATGTTTCAAACAGATCAAGGCAAAATTTAAGATATTTGCAAAAAACTACTATTCGAAAACATTGGTATTTCACGTGGCATTGTTTTTATAAATTTTTATCAAATGTTATATATAATCTGTGTTTCAATTTCAAACAGCTTGCCTTAGAGTTTCAAATTATAACAAATTCGCGTGCCTATTGGATGACGCTTTAAACCAAGAAATAACGATTTTTACAGAAGTTACTATTTCAAAATGGTAGTATTTGACGTGGTGTATCTTTTTTAAAAATTCTTTTCTACTTAAATAATGACCTTTTCTTCTTTAACACATTTTTATCATGCGTTATAAGATATTCTAAAATTTGAAACAGATCAAGCAAGAATGAAAGGCTTTTACAAAAATTAATATTCGAAAATAGTGGTATTTCACGCTGCATCATTTTTTTTATAAATAAGTAGTATTGATTCATAAATATAAATGGCTACAATTAAAGAAGCATTTTGTTTGAGAAAATTAAATCCTAATGTTTATAGCAACTAGATCACCACAAAAACTACTATTTTATATTTAAAAAGAAAAATGCATATTTTTTATTCTGTTCTAAGAACATGAAACAAGAATGTGCAGCCTTCAAGAACAATGTTCAAATAAACTTGATTTTTTTTTAGTAGTTTCTTACTCTGTTACATTTTGTTCCACTCTGTTACCATAAGCATAGTAACAGAGAGGAATGGTAACAGAGGGGGGAAAAACTGCAAATAATTTTAGCAGCACAAAGTGAATTAAAAACAATAAAAACTAAGATTATTTACTTAAGAAGCACCATTTGGTCTTATGGTTAAAATTTTATAAAAGTGTTAAAAATAAAAATTTCACATAAAGAAGCTGGTAACAGATGGGAAATTGAATAAAACATCCTTATCATATAAATGTTTTACTTCAACACCACGGTGAAAATAACATAATAATTTTAAAAATGGTGGCCTCATCTAAAAAAAGACTGTTCGGAGAACTGCAGAACTATGTGTTGAACACTTAGTAGTAAGAATTTATTCCAATAAATATGGTAACAGAGTGGAAAAAATCTGGGGACAACAATAAATTGTTCCATTTTTATATAAAAACAAGTTTTAAAAAATATATTATATGGTCTATGCTAGAGATAAGATATACACCAATATTCACAACTGAAAAAACACTTTCGACAATTGATTTATAATTTTATAGTAGTTGAAAAAGTAAAAAGGGAAGAGGGGATATAGCATTTTAGCTATAGCTGACACATTGAAACCATAACTACACTAATGCTTTTTTTAATTTCTGATAATATTTAGCCCACTTTACTCTAAACAGTCACACAGGTAATGTAAATGCTTAAATTTTATTTTTTTAAATTTATTTTAGTTATTCAAAATTCTTAAAGTTGGGGGAAATAGAGTGTACAAGTTTTTTGAAAATGACCCATTTCGCTTTTACATTTTTCTATCTTTGTCATTAAATTTTTGAAAAACAAAAAAGTTTTGATAATACTCCAGCTCATAAAAGAGTTATCTTGGTGTAATAAAATAGTCTTTTTCTGTAAAAATAAATAATATTGAAGAAACTTGAAAATGTTTTATTTGAATTGAAATTAAAATTCCGTGAGAAAATGAATCATATTTTGTTCATGGTTTTTCATTATTTTAAGCAGAAAAGAATAACTTCTTACTGAAAAAAATGTGTAAGAGATAATTTAAAATAATGTCTTAAATTTTTTTCCCATTTCGAAATTATTTTAATGAGCTATTAATTGAAAAACTAAAACATATTCAAATTTCTTTACTTCTGAATCAGTAGGACTTCTTATAAGTATATTTTGGTATGATTGTATTTGGATGTTACTAAAAAAAAATAAAAATATCTGAATCACACCAAACTGTATTTGTCTAGATACATTCTAGATACATTTTTTTTTCATATCGTTATTTGTTTAAGGTTTTACTTTATTTATTTCTTTTTTGCAACATCTAGCACTCTTAAAGAAAACTTTCCAAAAAGAAAAAATAATGCGCATTTATTAAAATGTTTCTAGAAATTGGGATTCCTAAAATTTTTAATGTAAGAGGAACAACAAAAATTCATGTAATAGATCCAAATTTTCCCTCTAAACAAATAAAAAAATATGTAAGATTACTAACTTTTTTTTAGGAAACTAGGATGCCTAAAACTTTTTATGTAACTAGAACCCGCAACATTAGAACTTTCCTAAATATATGCTGGACGATTGCACCATAAAATTTAACTACTGAGAATGTATTTATTAAAAATACAACACATTGCTCAATGGTGCACAAAACAAGAATTTTAATATACACTTCTACAATAAAAAAAAAATAAATAAAATAAAAATATCAACGTTTCGCGCCGTCTTCTGTGGGTGTCTTCAGGAAAATATGATAATGGAAGGACTAAGTTTGCTTCTTGATCGAGAGATAATATTTCTAATCAATTAAAATCGAAAAAAAAGTTTAAAAATGTTGCCACTTAATTAATCTAACTTAATCTGCATTCAGGTCATTTATTAAAAGAGCTTTTATGATTTGTTCGAATGACATATTAAATAAAGAAATTGAATTTATACAGAAGCATATTATTAGGTTTTGATCTTGGTTTTCCTGCAAAATTTGTAAATAAAATAGTTCAACTGTACAATACTCCTCTTACATCTGGTAAACGACAGGATAAGCTTGTGGTTTACAGAAAATTTCATTATATCCCTTACATATTTGAAAAAGTAAAAAAGATCGCACAAAAATATAACATAAAACTTGTCGCCATTCCACCTCCATATCTCATTGACATTGTTACAATTAAGATCGACAAAATTCCAATAGATTAAAAATCTGGTATTTACGAAATCCCGATCACTTTATCAAATAATGTTAAAAAAGTCTACATCGGCATGACAACATGCAAACTTTTAATTAGAATTAAAGAGCATCGCAGAGATATTAAACAATATAAACGGAATACTGCTCTTTCTCGTTTCTACTTGGCGAAAAAGGGTTGCCGTATTAACTTTGATGAGGACAAAATCATAGTTCCGTGCAATAACTCAGCTTAAGGTAAAATAAAAGAATCTGTCGAAATCATTGCATGGGAAAATAAACCTTGTAATGATAATTTGTTCTAAAATATACCAAAAATATGGCATAACATCATAAAATCTTAAAATTTTTATTTCGTTGCAATATTTTATTTTTTACTCACGTGTAAGTGGCAACATTTTTTATCTTTTATTTCATTTCGATTTTAATTCATTAGAAATATTATCTCTCGATCAAGAAGCAAACTTAGTCCTTCCATTATCATATTTTCCTAAGACGCCCGCAGAAGACGGCGCGAAACGTTGATATTTTTATTTTATTTTACTTGTACATGTGTATATTAAAATTCTTGTTTTATGCACCAATGAGCAATGTGCTGTATTTTTAATAACTACATTCTTAGTAGTTAAAACTTTCCTTCTGCACTTAAAATACACTGTAAAAAATAAATCCACTAAATTTACGGCAAAAACTACTGGCTGTATTGTTACCAGCAGTTTTTTGCCGTAAAAATTGCAGTAAAATTACATGCAAAATTATTTATTGCATATATTTTTACTGCAATTTTTACGGCAAAAAACTACTGGTAACATTGAAACACCGTAAATTTAGCGGATTTTTTTCAGTGTAAAAATAAGAATTGTAAAGCAAATATTGCATACATCGAAATGTTATAATCTTAAAGCTTTGTCTATAATGATATTAATTATCCATTATATATTTTATCTCAATTGAAATGGGCTTTTAAGAAATTTTTAATAAGATGTTTTGCTTTAAAAAAAAGAAGAGAATTCTTGAGACTTATACACTAATTTTAGAATAACTTTAAAATTCATATTTATAATTATCGCCTTGATTTTTACATCATTAATTAGCAATTATCGTATTATGAGCAATATCCTTCAAGAACATAATTTCAATTTACATTTTTCTATTTTTTTCGTTAATATTTTGAAAGGCAAAGAAAAAAAGATTTAAAAATATTCTATCTCATAAAAGAGTTATCTTAGTGCAATAAACAATTATTTTTCTGTGAAAGTAAACGTTATGTAGTAGATAAAAGAAATTTTATTAGAATGGAAATGACACTTCTGTGAGATAATGCATCATCTTTTGTTCACAGTTTATCATTATTTTAAGCAGAAAAGAATAATTGCTAGTTGGAAAAAAGTGTAAGATATAATTTAAAATAATGCGTTAAAGTTTTTCTCATTACTAAAAAATTTTAATGAGCTATAAAATAATAAAAAATTTCCTTATTTCTGAACCAGAAAGACATTTTTGAAAATATTAATTTGATGTATTAAGAATAAAAAATATCTTAATCTCATGAAGCTGTGTTAGTTTGTATTAGTGAAGTATTCGTTTATTATAATATGTAATTATAAGTTTTTTTCTAACCTATAGCAGTGTTAACCAAAATTTTCAAAAAAAGTTATTCAATCTATGCACAGTAAAAACAAAATACCCAAATTGGGTTGAAAGATTTTTGGGTACAGAATTGTTCCAATTTGGAAAGTTCAGTTTGTAGCACAAAATCGTTTTAAATAAGTCTGATTTTTAATGACATTAAAACAATTAAAATATCTTAGATAGTATATACATTATACCTCAGAAATTTTGATTAAATTAATTTAATAAAGATCTGCTCTGTTTTTAACCATTTTGGGTTATCTATTTTGGGAACAATACTCTACCATTTTGGAATTCTTACTGTACCATTTCAGGAAAATTACTATACCCAGAAATCTTTCAACCCAATTTGGGTCTCCGCAAAAGTAATATGTCAGGAAATATTTTATTTTCCACATCGGTCGTAATCTAATAATTGAAATTTCTATTATATATATATATAAAAACTTTTACTTGTTAATATATTTAAATAATTTAATAATTTTATGTATAATGTAATAATAAATAGATTAAAAAACTACTTTTTCAGCTAATTTTTCAAAAACCTACTTGTTTAAAAATTCCATTTATTGTAATAAAATCGTGTACAACTCTGTTGAACATTGCAAGAATCCCAATAGCAACCAATGTGAAGAAATTTTATAAAATACATTTTAAATTTCATTATTTATTAAAAAATGTGATTTTTTAAACAATTTATACACACGCATGTACACATAAAATATTTTAATTAATAAAGTGGCTATTAAAAATAATTCAGTAGAAAGCTCAGGGCTGATAGCTAATAAAGGAGCCTGATCTTTTAAATACATTGATTATAATTAAATGAAAATGACGTAATTTTCCAAAATATTTTCATTTGTGCATACCAAGTATCTTTAAATAAATATCAGAAACGCCCTCTAATTACATGCAAAAACGTCAGTGAATATTATTTTATCACTGACAGAGTTATAATAACATATATTATATTCATGGAGCTAATTTATCTGTTTTTTGAATGACATCTTTTTTTTTTTTTTATCACCGGAAACATTGTTCTTCGGATATTACAATTTAATCATAGACTATTTTTTGTTATTTTAATTATATAGTTTACGTAATATTATTTCTCGGTAAATAATCTGTGTTTTTGTGTAACCTTTGCATAATTGCACACAATTATTTCTTTATGTTTAAATTTTATGAAAACCATTAATAAAAAAAAGAAAATAGTAGGAACACACAATAACTGATGGAATCTCACTTCTGAATGGTTGGATGTGATAAAGCAAAATAAATTTATATTAGCGAGCGAAAAACTAATTTTCGCCATTTCGAAGAAATATCATGGCGAGAATTAAAAATTTAAAATATAATATAAAAATAGGAATAAATTAAAAAATAGCTAGAACGGCCGCATCTAGAAATGGACATGATTAATTTAAAATTAATTATCCAAATCGGTCAAATAGAAAGTTAATTGCTGATGACTAAAAAGCAGCCCGGTATTTTAAATATATAAATAATTTGTCATTTTGCACTTAGAGGATTAAAAACTGAAACATGATCATAATAAACTTGAGATCATTTTAAAATTCCTTTTAATATTAATTTTAATTAATCAATTTTACCAAAATAATTTTAATTTCCTCTCAGGCCGCTAACATTATATTTTCATTTAAACTAATCAGAGTTATTTCAATGATTATGCTAATTAATCATATTCATGCGACGGATATTTATATAGATCGCCTTTGAAAATGTTATTTCGGAATAATGATTTATTTTCAAACAAAAATGATAGAGCGGAGAACTTTTTAATTACTTTAATATCATGGAATTGAAACTGATTTAAATGAGATTAGAAAATAATAATACCTCGAACTATTTGTTTTCACTGTTGCTTAATTTTCATCTGACATATTTTTTTCTTAATACTTTTCAACAAATAATATATATAAATCCCCCTTTTAAATCCTTAAAAGAAGTTATAATAATAATAACTATTATTATTGTTGTTGTGTGTAAAAGTGATTAATTAACTTTCCTGTAATTCCTTTTATATATAAATAGAGTTCTGCACTAAATTTCTTTGGAGTTTAATTGAAACCAATGTATGGTTAATTTTTGGGTTATATCCATTGTACGGTAATAGTTTTAATCATTTATAATATTAATTTGCACTTCACTTTTAATAAATGTGAGTACTATATCACTATTCAATGTATAGGGTATATATATTAATAAGCTATTTTTTAATCTTTTATCATCCTAAATTAAGATATTGAGTGTAGTCCAGCGTAGTCAAAATAAATGCTATTGATTTAAATAAAAATAGGGTAAACTATGTCAGTATGGGTTAATTTTCTGTAATTACATTATTTTACTTTTACTTAATTTATAAATTTAATATTATGATGTATAGGATTATTAATTTTATTTTTTAAGTTTTTCAATTTTATGCCCAATTCAGTATTTCGTTGTTCTTTTTTATTGATGTTATTTCTCGTCATATTTTCTTTGTTTATGCGACTTTGAAGTCTACACGTGGATATAACTCTTTGTTTTTATTTTCGCCATATCCACTGTGGTTTACTTGGTGTTACTTTGATGAATTTTGGTTTTATGTGTGCTGGTAGTCCCAAATTCGTATTATTTTGCTTTTTCATGGCTAATACAAAGATGAAACCACACACTTCATTTGTAGTTCCAAAGTATTTGGGGCAAGACAATTCTACTTTGGTTCTACAAATTTCTATTACATTCATTTTATTTATTTATTTACATTTTTCCTCATCTTCAATATGTTTTTCTCTATTAAATTCAAATGGTCAATATTGTTTACTATTAATGGTATTATATTAGCAATCAAATTATTATGCTGCGTTAGCGCAAGTAATTATGAATGTATAAAATTTGATATTTGTAACTGATATCTTTTCATTTTGATTATTCATTATGAATTTTTTCCTATTAAGGTATCATATATATATATTTTAATATATATATCCTTTAATAGATTTAATAACATCCATCGCTAAATTTAGCAGTTTTATAAATGCACACACACACACACACACACACACACACACATATATATATATATATATATATATATATATAATTCAAACACTAGTTTAAAAAAAAAACATATGTTTTTTTTCACTTTATTATTATTATTATTATTATTTATTTATTTATTTATTCTTAGTAGTATATTTTCTGTGTAATAATAAAGAAAGTAATGTAAACTAAGATTAAGTTAAATTTTAGCTGTGCTTTTATTATTCATTTATAATTGGAATATATATATATAAATGTTTTGTGCATCCAACAATTTATCGCTAACATTGTTCGTTTCTTTTTTCATATTTTTGTGTGCAAAATCGCTATCTTTTTTGCTGCAAAAATTTTCAAAGAATCTGTATACTATTATAAGGATCAACTTTATCGTTTTTTTAAATAATAATTTTCAGTAGGAGGAAATAAAACGGTATTTTTAAACTTATACGAATATAAGAAATCTGGCTTAATCTGAAAACAGAAAAGACTTATTTTAAACAAGCTATATATATATATGTAGAATATTAATAAAAAATGTCCGGTTGTGTGTCGCCATCGATTTGCTATTATACTTTAAAATGATATTATACTTTAAGAGTTATTATCTTAAAATAAGATTATTATTTAAATAACAAATTGCTACAGATAATGCTTTCCGTTCTCAATATATTATTTGTTAGATTGCTCAATCAATCTAAAGACAGAAGTGACATAAAAGATTAAGTAAAATTTAAATAAGTTTATTTATTAAAACTTTTATTACTTCTCACACATTTTTGAGAGGTTGAGATTTGTACAGTTAAAGAGTAATATCAAAGTATTTGATAAACCTCAAATAAGTTAAATTCTTTTATTCCTAGAAAAGATTTTCTAATTCTAAATCGTGATAAAGTGTGTGTCAATATAAATCCTTTGAATAATGGGCAGTAAAAAAGTTAATTCTTTGTCGGCATGACATCTTGCAAAAACACATAATGTCTAAAAGTGCAGTTTTCGGATAAGAAGTTCAGTAAGCCATGTACAGCTTTGTTTAGATAATATGAGAAAGAAAATTTAAAATAAACTATAATAAAGCTAAAATATTTTCCCAACATTCAACCCCTCTGCACTGGTAATTTTATTAAAAACTAGTAAAATGATATGCAATGCACAAATTTCTTTTAAAGAATAATTGTTTTGAAAAGTTCATTTTAAAATTAATGCAGAAATAATCAACGAAGTTTCTTTTAAATGTAACTTTTTATACAAACAGTGTGTAGCTATTTTAAGAAATTAACGATTGTGTGTTAATGAACGTAATTTGAATGTTTTTTCTTTTTCTTTTTAATTTGAAAGACAGATTACGATCTTGCATTTTAAGTATGATCTATGATCTGGATTGAGACTGAGATTAATAGTTTGATAGAAACATTTCTCCAAGTGTTTTGTGATTTTTCTTCATAAATAAAAAAAGAAAAGAAAAGTTAAAAACAAATATGAATTGTAATACTTTTATTGTACATTTCATTGCACACTTATGCATAAAGTGTGCAATTCGTTAAAATTAATACTGTTAAATATTTCAAATGTATTATAAAAAAAAAACAGTAATATCATATTTTTTCTCATCTTTCACCGCATTTATTAGTTAAACAATTTCAAATATGAGAAAATATCAAGCTATATCTATGTACTTTTAACTTAAAAAAATAATATTAATGTCCTCATCATAATACTCTCAAGTATTTATTTATTTATTTTCAAACACTGTATTAATATATTAAAGCAATTTATGCATAACCTTATTAATGGTCTTAATTACATCCAAACAAATGTTTATAGGCAAGTATAAAGAATAAATATAGTGATCATATTTTCTCCACTAGAGGTATTAATTACCCCCAAACGATTGTGATTGTGAGTTTTTGATGGGGTAAATATAACTATCAGTTTATTTTAATAAAAAGGCGGGCTTAAAAAGGTCAAAGTTACTTCCTATACACTAAAAACACTATTTTTTAAAATAGGGAAAATATAAAAAATAATAACAAATTTGAAAATTCCAAAAGTGGATATAATTACCCCCACCTGATTCTATATTTTGTCTTCTATTAGACACTTAAAAAATCGAATGCGTAACATTTATAGACCTAATTGCTGTGAAAATATGTTTACGGTTACGTGAAGTTATTCATACGTATGATATGATGGTATAATTACTCATAAAATGCCTTACTAATATTGTATTTAAAAAATGCCATATCTTTCATTATTTGGTTGCATGGTCTTTTAAGAATAATTATACTTGAAAAGAACTTTAATATCCATTAAAGTGATAAAATTGATATTCAATGTTTTAATAAATTTCATCTGAAAGAACTCTTTGACTCGGAAAAAAAAATATATATCTATATATTAAGTTTAGAAGTTAAGAAAAAATTAATTAAAGGCATAATCTGTGGGTAGGTCGTTACCATCATCAGTATAATATTAGTATTATTCATCGGTATAGTTTTACTTCAGCATGTAAATTTTGTACAATCCAGGAATATCACTAAATGCTGTTCGTTTTGATGGATTTGTTTTGGTGGATGTCATGTATTTTTCTGTTACATTGAGCAAAGAAAACGCACATTCTGATATTAAAGCTCGGGGATATATCATGGTTGCCAGACAATAAAATTGATTTTTGATTTATTTTTTTTTAAATGTTTGACGAGAACGCACAAATTCGAGTTATTGTGATGGCCGTACTTTTTCATTTTATTTTACACTAAAGGCCCCTTATAACTGATACGGGCGAATCCATGTAATTCTGCTAGTCATTATATAAAGATAACACATTAGAATTCAAAATCATCAATTCCACTTAGCGCTTCTAAAAGAAATTCAAAGAAATGTTTTATGTTAGATTGCTTGTTGTAGCTTTACTTTTAATAGGGTATTATCCATGACCCAAGTACAAATGAAATTTCTTTTATGACACGCCACAACAAAAGCTAATCATCATAATTTAGAAAATAACTTTATGTTGAGAATACTGAAAGGAAATTCTGCAAATATAGATTATATCAAAATTGGTTCGTGATCAGAGAAAACTTTCAAAATGTTAAAATAGCTTTTTATTCTTTAGATCACGTAAATATAGCTCCGTAAATTGTCCAATTATTTTTTTACCAAAATTACAACACGTAACGTTTGAGTTTTTCATAGATTTGTTTCAGACTATATTCATCTATTTTATTAATATTTGAACCATTGACATGATATTTTCTAAAAGTGAATTGCGTTTAGTAAATAATACTATATAAAGTCGAAGAATAATAACATTTATGCTTTTTATATTTTAAATGCAAGGCATTGAAATTTGACAAAATATTTTTAAAAAGAGAATCTATTACTTACCTTAGTAGATTATAATTCCATGGGTGGTAATATGTACATTAATACATGCGATAATATAAAAGGGTTTATATCTATACGAATGTATTTTATAAGCATTAAACATGAAATATAAAACAAAAGAAAATATATTTGAAACTCTTAACAATATATTGACAATACTATTTAATCAAGTTTGAAAGTGTGATTGAAACGGTTAGTATAGAACATTTTATTCTATTTCTAAGATATATAATTTTATGTAAATGCTTTTTCATTTAACTATTATCATTTTATAAATACGTACATAAATAATACAATATAAAACTTAAATGCACTACAATGAGCAAATAAAGTCGTTAATACATGTTGTAGACTACGTTTAAATAATAAATTCCAAAACCTAGCTTTTTCTTACAAAAGAATTTGGAATGGTTTATTTATGAGTAATACTTAAGTTTTATTTAGATATGCAATACATTTTCAAAAGCCTTCGGATGCTTTTGATATTAGAACTCAAGAGATTAATTTACGGGAATACGTGAAGAAATTTTTTTGGAACTGGGGATGTAAAATAACGTTGGAAATAATGTTTGTCTTTTAAGTATTAGTCCTCAGTGCGATAAAATTACAGAACACATACTGAATTATAGAATAGTACGTGCCTTCATCTTGTATCATAAAACATCATATTGCTGCAATGTAATGCTGTAATTATTGTAACTACTGTAACTTATCATCTATCCATATACAATAATTTAGGGCATTAGTAAAAAAAAGGCATGTTCATTTATGAATATATAACCGATCTATTTCGTTTCAAATCTAGTTTATAAAAGCAAGGTTTTCGACCACATTTAATTCTGAAATGACATAACTTATCATTATAATGAAATTAGAAATTAACATAGTATTAAATATTTATTCAGATGTGAGACAGACACTTGCCCGTATGTTATCAACATTTTAGTATTATTATTTATTGGCAGGGAACTTAACGAGGCCATTTAGATAAAATACAATTGGAATACAATAACAAGAGAAAAATGTTCTACGTATTCAATCAATTATTTACTATGAATAATTAAATAAGCTATTTTTTGTATTTATATTTTGTATTTATATTTACATGTGGCATGGATTTATATTCACGAAAAACCTATGTATATATTGAAATATTTTAAATTTAGGAACATGGAAAGGTGGTTTAAAAAAAATTATTAATTCCACATTTAAGTTTGACTACAGTATTAAAAAAGGCACCATACCTCCCTTAACAGATTTGAATATTTTGACATAGTATATTCGTTTTGTTCGCAAATCATTTTTATCCCTGTAACAAATTCTGTATCTTTTTTTTCTTTTTTCTTTTTTCTTTTTTTTTTTTTTTTTTTTTTTTTTTTTTTTGTTCTGCTGTTTCCGAGTACTTTTTTTCCGATTCCTACACATACTTTCATTTACTAATAAGGGTTTAATTTTTAAAATTTGTTTTTATACCATATTTCATAAGATTTTAACTATTTATTAGGATATATTGTATCACATCTTTCTCACTAATAAAGGTTATTTGTTATATTAAAAAACTATTTTCTGTCGTATTATATAAAATTCTCTCTAAATGTCTTATATATATATATATATATACTTATATATATATATATATATATATATATATATATATATATATATATATATATATATATATATATATATATATATATATATATATATATATATCGAAAACTACACCATAATATACAATTTTACAGAAGTTATAAAAATATAAAATATTAAACTAAATAAGAAAAATTAACATACCTCTTGAACAAACTTGAAATCTACTAAAAGTTGAACAACAAACGATAAACAAAAATCCAACTCAATCATAAAAACTTATGAACATAGAATAACAAGAAAGAAAAAATGAAAATAAACCACTGAAGACAGGGCCGCGGGACTTGTGACAGGAGGGTTATGTATAATGTCAGGAGTTTTTTCACCGTATTTTTTTTTATTTTAGCTCGAATTTCAAACAATAGGTGGCGCTGACGGCGATTGAAGGCCAGGTGATCAGTGCTGAGTGAAGCGTCGACTTGGCCTTCAATAGCCGTCAGCGCCACCTATTGTTTGAAATTCGAACTGAAATAAAAAATTATGGTACAAAAACTCCTAGCATTATACATAACCCTTCTGCAAATTTTCTAAAATAGCTGTCACCGTTTGCAAGTTATTGAATTTTAAAATCCATCAGTCATTTTTGGGACACCCGGTATATATTGTAAGTTTGGATGCATATAGATTTACCAACTGAAAATATTTATGATTTCGTTTATTTACATTACATTACTGTTTTAAAAATACAGAAACGCATATCTGCAGCAGGCTGTTTCCATGCGAATTTGTTTGTCTGTTACGCTCTAAGATTTTTGGCTACCAGTATAACACAAGTAAAATCTTATTTTTTCGAAGATATATATTTTATTGAAGATCACATAAATTGAATCAGGCGAGGCAAACTTTTCGAAAAAGAACGGTGGCCATCAACCATAGCGATTTTCAACTGTGTAACAGACAAACAAGTTCGCATGGAATTAACCAGCAGCATGTTCTAAAAATACACATATTTTCCCTTTAAAAAAATGTTGTAAAAATAATAGATATGATGTTTTGTAAATTATTTTTTCTTGATAAACCGAAAACGCATAAATTATTCTAAATATATTTATTTTGCTTTAATCATACACGCAATTTAACTCTTTATTATTAATCATAAGTTTCCTTCGCCACTAAATAAATAATACTTTCCCTCAAAAATATTTATTTCACAAGTAAAATATAATTTTTAATAATACTACTTTAAATTGTGGAGAATTCCTGCTATGAATCCTGATTTGCATTAACTCACGATTTAGCGATAAACGTTAGGTAACTGCATTTTAAATTAAATTTTAATGTACAATTTGAATCAGATCACAGACGATTGAATTTTCTTTATTTAAGCAGGCAATAGCTTGCATTATAATGGATTTAAATTTCTCAATAATTTAGTACGTTTCGTTAGTTATTCAAATTTATGCAGAAGATTAAATCATTGTAAAACTGTGATTTCTGCCTGAATGATTATGAAAAATGCTGTTAGATTTGTTTAAGAGTTTCTATTTTTTTTAAAATGTTATAAAAACTCAATAAAATGGCTTTGTTGAAATATATGAATAATATCACATTTTAAAGCTTCATTGCACCGAATGTAACAGCACATTCATTGTAAACAATTAAAAAGCGTCTCCATACTATGTCGCTTCGCGTTGCTATTTTGCCTTTGTAAAGAATATTTACAGGAGACGATCTGCACAAGTGTGTTATAGTGTATTTAAAAGATGCTGGATTGGATATGATACATGTGAGATCGGTGAAAAGAGATATGGTATATACAGCTAGAAACTTACAAAAAAATTAAAAATTAAAAGCATTGGAAAGAAAACTAGCCGTTTCCAAAACAGAACCTAATGCAACTTTTTTTACAGTGTACGGAATGCTTGGGTGTGGAAAAAACTTGTTTTAGGAACCACATAAGTGTTCTACTTGCATAAAAGAAACTTTCAGAATAACGTAAATTCGTTAAAAATGAAGACGTAGATTAGGTTTGGAGGCCTGAGTAATTTATGAAACAATGTGATTCTCTTCAGTAGTCATGAATGGATATATACCGAGATAAAATTATTTTCCAATCAACTACACTAAAGAGACATTTCGTCTAGCAAGAGGCACCTTATAGTCAAATAAGCCTATTAGAAATAGACCTATTAGTGAAATAACTCAATGTAAGCTTTGATGATTTGTGTCACTTTTCTTGCAGGCCAGCGTTGTAATCTCAATTTTATTCTGAATTCTATCCGTATATCACCAATTAATTAACGTATTACTACATTCAGTCTTTGAAATATATATTAATAGACATGTACAAATATAAATGTGCGATCTATAGCAACAATCAATGCAGCTGAAACCTGAATGAGTTGATAATGATTTACTGACAGTGTTATCAAATTTCTCAATGCACCAGACTTTCATTGGACACCATGCTGCTCCTCAATCGTCAAATTTTGCAATGGAAAAGCTATGATATTCTCACACGCATTGCCACAATATTTGAATGAAACACACAAATGCCTACTTCTCTCCTACTTGATGTACAGTCGGCCGCGCATGCGCACAGCCACTAAAGAACACTTCAATCGTACTTTTTGAGATCTAATTACATTATTTAAAAGCAGCATATCAGATTTCATCACTTTAGATTTTCCAACTTTTCGCACCTTTTTATTTGAACACCCGCACTATATTTGAACTGCAAAATCAATATCCGCTTTTATTCTCCTTTCATTAATGCATAATTCTCAGTAAATTTATCGAATTGTACGTTTTTCAGTCAAATGTATTATTTAATTATCGAGTGAAGAATTTCTGATAAAAAATCTATTAAAATATTATTCAGAGGAATACATTTTAATTAATAATCATATGCAGTTTACTCGTTAGAAATATTTCTCAAACACACAAATAAAATATTTTTAGAATGCAAATATCTTTCAGTACTATAACACCACTCCTTCCATTTTTTCATTAATAATTTAAATAACCACTTTAAAATGTTCAGCACTTATTGAATATTCAGTTTCTTTTTTTCAAGCAATATAAAAATTTATATATATTTATTAAATATATGTATATATAAGAATGTAAAGCTTAAGATAAAACACATCGTAATATTTATAACAATCAAAAATCTATTGTATTTTCTTCTTATCAGAACTTTCATTTTAAATTCATTTTAACACTGGAAGTCATAATCATGAAAAAGTTTGAAAGAAGTAATAATCTTTGAAACAAATTTAATTTTTTCATTGATATGTTACTTAAGAATTCTCATTTTAATATTGAAGAATCTTCATAATAAATTGTGGCATATATGGAATATAATAAACCAGAGTTTTCATAAGTTTTCAGTCAGTAACTTTTGAATTTTATCGAAGTTTATTAAATGTTTAATAAACAAAGTAATTCTTTGTTTGGTTATTGCTCTTGGATGCATTTATTGAGTCGTGGCAATGCGTCAATAAATGCAAGGTAATATTTAAATTGAATCGTTGCTTCAGGAATAAATTTTTATTTCGCATATTTTAAAACAGTTAAATACTAGTAATAATTATTAAAAAGAACATTTACGGCTTTTTTTTAACGATTTAATTTTTTAGGTGCGTTCGTAATTTTGTAAATACGTAGTACCTATTGTTGTCGCTCAGTCCATCTGTCCGTCTGTCAGTCTGTCTGTCCGTCTATCTGTCTGTCTCTATGTCAGCATATAACAACACAAAAACTACCCAATCGAATCGTTTCAAATTTAAAATACATAATTATAACATAATTTTTCTAGTCATTTCAAATTTTATGAAAATCGGATGGCTAGATCAATTACAGGGACAATCAAAAGGATTCCGTTACATTAAGGTCAATGGGGAAAAAATTTTCAAATGCATTTTAATTGTTTAAAATTTAAAACATATAATTATTACGTAATTTTGTCGAGTCATTTCAAATGTTAGGAAAGTCGGATGCATAGATCATTTACAGGGACAAACAAAAGTATTCCATTACATTACGGTCAATGGGAAAAAGTTTCATTTTCATGCAATTTAATGATGTTACACTCATTCGAAAATAATAGAATTGGCATGAATCTATGAAATATATACTAAAATATGCTTTCTGTACAATCGGTGATGCAAAGAATTTTTAATATTAAATTACAGGGCCACACAAAAGTATTTCACTACATAGTGCTATACGGGGAAACATTGTTTGGGGCGTGTTTTATTTATATTCAACTATTTCACATTTTATGAATAAGATATACGTTACTGAGGTGTAATAAAAATTATTTCCTGCTTATTTACAGAAACAAAGATTTCGACTACTATACTGTATCCTCTACTATGTCAGCACGATCTGAATATTTTTAAAACTTCGTTATCGTACTAACGCACCTCATTTGCTACGTTCACGTGCAATTTCCAACTTGTTTAAGTTTTTTGTAGAATACTTAATCTTTTATCACCGGTTTTTCAAAATAGAAATCTTTGCCTAACTGAATCAGAAATACACTTCAGATTAAAGGATTAAATGATACAAATTTACAATAAAAATTTAGTGGTGAGAATAATAAAGCATAATTGGAATATATATGTCCGTACGTGGTAACAGCCAATCATGATTGGAAAAAACACGTTGAAGCGGTTAAATTAAAAATTAAATAAAAAATATATTAACAATTTTTATTTTATTTTTGTTAGTTTTATTACATCCAATTACAATATTAAGGAAAATAAATAATATATACTGGCATGCATGGAATGTAAACAAACGTAATTTTTAATAATAGATAAATGTTTAAGTTATAAAAGATTATTGAATGTTTAATAAGCATTGTTTAATATATAAGATCTGCGAATTTTTTTTTTTCCTGAGTGTTGTACATAGCCACTTCTGGAAAAGGCGGCTGGTCTCCCTTTACCGTTATAAGGCATTGGTGGACCAACAACATAGTCACAATCACGAAAGACGTTGCCGTAGAGTTTTAGAAATTCAATTCGACAAGCTAAATACATCGACCAGTTTGCAATTTTGGACTGTTATAGTGTTTAATGCTTTCTTCAAAAGCTGTGGTGAACAAATCATCTTAATTATGCTTATATATATGTATATATTTTGTGAGTGTAAATCACTATTATATTATTAAATTTTTAAAAAAGCAAACATTCTTCAAATAATAATTCCATTTCAACATAAAAATAATACAAAAATAAATTCTTTGTGGATAACTTTTACGCAGAAATGTTCGAAGAAAAATGCAATATCTTTGCCTATTTTCCCTTCAATTTGTGTTGTAAACAAAAAAGTTAAAAGAGTAATTTTTGTTATTTTGTGACATTTTTTAAACTTAATTCTGTTTACGATTAAAAATTATTACATAAAAAAGTTCATATTTTTTTAATAATATAATTTTATGTAATGACTGTTATAGGTTCGTTAAAAAAATAAGTTTTTCTTATATGTAACCTGTTTGATAAGGAAAATTTTAATTTGATAAGATAAAACTATAAACATTTTTATTTATTTATTCGGTATAGATAATTTGAATAAAATGCTACTCACACTTTTCATATATTGAACAAGGAGAGCACTACATAAATAGTTTCTGCATAGAAAGAAACTCGATTCCTTGAGATTATGATACATATAAACTATGTAATTTGTAAGTGAAAATAGTACTGACAATAAACGTTTACGTAAAATCACATACTTTTTATTAAAAAATCAAAAACTATAGATATAATTCAAAGTTCTTGATCCAAATAATATTTTAAATGGGAAAATATATTATCACTAACAACATGATCCGAATACTATTTTAAATACGAAAGTATAAAATCACTAACAATTTTCTCTGCATTTTTAATGTAATTCTTTTCAAAAAATATACTTATTATTTTTAAGAAACAAGTTAGATAAAATATTTATAAAATTTAAACATGCTCCCTCCGTACAATTTCTTAGCTTCTATTAATGATGAAAAAATCCTCAAAATGAGTTCTCTTTTACTTAGCTATTATACATAGTAAAATGTAAGTCTTGTAATAATTTTGAATATTGAATTTTTAATTTTTATTTATTTATTTTTTTTGACAGATTTAAATGTTTCAGACGCTGGGGATAAAAAAAAAACACCTTTTTAGAAATAATTGTCATCTATCTCTTTATATGTCTATCTGACTTTTCATCGGTGGGTTTCTCCGTCTGTCAATCTATCCGTCTGCGCTTCTGTATATGCAGTATCTCACAAACTGAGATAAAGATTTCAAATTTGGTGTATCTTATAATGTATTATTAGAAAGGTGCCTCTTGAACATCAGTAACCTCGATTATCAGGAACTAGTCCTTTCGGACTCTCGAAGGTTTCGTTCTTATGAAAGGTATCAAAGTTTTTCGAAATTGTTTAATCTAAGGAGGGACTATAAAAATTACATTGAACATATAAATTTTGCAAAAAAATCCAGTTGATTGAATAATTATTTGCCGAGATATCTGTAATCCTATTTCTCACACTCTTTTAAAGATCCTGTATGTCATACAAAATTCAATTCACAAACGTATTTAAATTTGAAATGAGACGTTTAATCCGATGCAATAAACCGTTCATTGTTAGGATTATCAGTTTTAAAATTATACGCTTCTTTCTTCTACGTAATTCGGAACTAATTTATTAACTGATATTGTACTAACTTGTTAACTACAATATTAAAAATAATCGACTCAACTTAAGCACTCGCATCGGTTATTTACAAATAAATAAGTTCCAAAGTATTTGGGGCATGAAGGTTATACTTTGGTTATGAAATTTCCTTTTAATTATTTATTTTTTCCTCCATGTTCAATATGGTATAAGTCATTAAATACAATGGTTCGAATATTGTAATACATTAAATGGATTTATATATATATATATATATATATATATATATATATATATATATATATATATATATATATATATATATATGTATATATATATATATATATATATATATATGTATATATATATATATATATATATATATGTATATATATATATATATATATATATATATATATATATATATATATATACATATATATATATATATATATATATAAATCTGCAAATTTTACTTCTAAAAAGAAAATAATAGTAATATAGATAGATAGATACTACTTAAAATAATAAAATAGTTCTAACATTAAAAATTAAAAAAAAATTATACAAAAAGCATTTTCCTAAAATAATTGTTGTAATATTTTATTCTATAAATATATCAATTCAAACAATTGAGAACCATACTTTTAATGAAAAAAAATGCGAGTAATGTTTTCAAAAAGTAGTGTATTGCTTCTATTATCTCAATTATTGAGAGATTATGTTGTTTCTTTTTAGTTGATGAAGTAACGATTGACCATATTGAAATGCACATTTATAAAGTATATAAAAAGGAATTTCAGCTGGATTTTTCAAATTGCTTATGATATATAAATGTAAAAACTGTATCGATATTTATTTTTGGGGTCCTGATTTTTAAATAATATTATTTGTTTTTAATTTCTTTTCGAAAGTTATTTTTGAAACTGAAACTATTTATTGGCAAATGGATTAGCCTTATTTCTTCGGATTATCATCAATTGCTGTCTCGCAAGATTGTTTCATATTGCATACACACACTCACACACACACAAACACACACACATGTATATATATATATATATATATATATATATTAACAAATGTCCGTAAATGTTGCTTAGAACACAGAGCTTGTATCAGAAATTTTTAAGTTATTTACTAAAATGCTATTAAAACAATAGTTCATGAAAATTAGAGCGAAACACTAAATTTTGATCAACTCTATACTGAATGAATATGTTATTTGCAAAATTTATAAGTTTAGGATACGCTTTTAGTTATACTGCATGCAGACACATGGGTTACAAATAAATATGTAGCTTAAAAAAGATTGTAAATTTACACCTAATTGGAATTATTACTATTTTTTCAATGATACAACCGATTAAATATTATTCAAAATTTTACTATAATCCATTATAAATCAATAATTTGTAATATTCAGTTTAATTTTGTGTAAACGTTTGACATTAAAAATGAATTTGGGACGTGCAATAAAGGTAAAAAACTTTCTATCAAAAAGAAATAAATTTCAGCTTGACATATGAGTTAAAGTAAAATTCAATAAACATAAATCTTATTTCGAAATTCAAAGCTTCAGCGCTAGTATTTCCACGTTAAAAAATCTTTTAAAGCGTCGAAAACCAAAGAAGTTGAAAACATATTTCTAAAAATTTCTTAGAAGTTTGAGTAATAACTTATGAAAGTAACGAAATAGAAAAAGTTATCTCATAGACTATTTAAAAGCATGGAAATATATAAAAAAGAATGATTTTATGTAAAAATATTCAGTATAGAAAACTTTTGCATAGAAAAGAGCATTGTCGTACATTTTCGTCTATTACATATTGTGAAATAAATTACAAAAAAAAAAAAAATTCTGCATGTATATGTACATATATATATATATATATCCTCTCTCTCTCTCTATCTATCTATCTATCTATATATAATATATATATATATATATATATATATATATAATATCATTAACTGTAAAACAAAATACAATATATATATATATATATATATATATATATATATATACATACCTGTATATGTATACATATATATATATACGTATATACACTATCTACCAATAAGTATTTGAAAACTTTCAATTTTTGACATTTTGTCAAATATTTAAAAATATACTTGTGGGATTTTTCTGGAACTTCAGGATTATGAAGTATATGTCTGACTTCATATTTATAAACATCCATTTGATAAGCAGGGCAATTAGGGGGCCGACAAAAAATTAAAGAATAAGAGAAATATTTGGGATCACCCTCTGCATGAAAATGCACAAAACGATTTATCGCTGTAGAATACAAATATGTGGATACTGCATAACATGTACACTGATTTTTGTAAGAATAGCATGTATATTCATGGAGAAAGAGTGATTTTTTTCTATGGAGTAACTTATAAAAAAAATCCAATCAAATATCATCAAAATTCAAAAAGATATCATTATTATAAGTAAGCTGTTTTTACATTTCTCTCTAAAAACGGCTGAATGATAAGGGATTCTCCACAAATTGACATTTTTTATTAACTGACTTTTAGGAAAAAATTAATACTATTTAATGAATACAATATCTGATACAATAATGCTACTAATAAGTATCTTGACACCTGTGATAGAAAAGGAAAAGAGTTTGTATTTTTTTTTCTATCACAGATATCAAGATACTTATTAACATAAATATTGTATTAGATATTGTATACATTAAATACTAATTTTTTCCTAAAAGTCAGTTAATAAAAAATGTCAATTTGTGGAGAATCCCTTATCATTCAGCCGTTTTTAGAGAGTAATGTAAAAACAGCCTACTTTAATAATGATATCTTTTTAGATTTTCACGATATTTGATTGGATTTTTTTATAAGTTACTCCATAGAATTGACTATTAAATGATGTAAAAGAATCGTTTTTATCGTTCGCGCATGCGCAGATAAAAATTATTTCATAAAACTACTCATATTTAATAAAATATTTAATATATTTATATTCCAATTGCGCTATATTTTTCATAATAGATTTTGCCAATATTTCTGAAATTTGGGTTAAATTTGGTCAAACACTCTGCGTGATATAAACAAAAAATATACCTGAATTTTTGAATAAAAAAAAAACAATCACTCTTTCTCCATGAATATACATGATATTCTTACAAAAATCAGTGTACATGTTGTGCAGTATCCACATATTTGTATTCTGCAGCGATAAATCGTTTCGCGCATTTTTATGTACAGGGTGTCTCAAATATTTCTGTGATTCTTTAATTTTTTGTCGGCCCCCTTATTGCGCTGCTTATCAAATGGATGTTGATAAATATGAAGTCAGATATAATGTCCATAGTCCTGAAGTTTCAGAAGAATCCGACAAGTATATTTTTAAATATTTGACAAAATGTCAAAAATTGAAAGTTTTCAAATACTTATTGGTAGATAGTGTATATATATATGTATATGTATATATATACAGGGTGTCCTTAAACAAATGGTATATACGCTAGAGGGTGATAGAACACATCATGACGAGTAATAGTAAATAGGAAATAAAGGGTCCCAAACGTTTTCCAAAGGAGATAGCCGCCATTAAAGTTTGGGTTCCAAAATTTCAAATACACATAAAAGACAGAAAAAATGGTCGATTGATTTGCGGTTTTCACAAAAAATTATTCTTCATGTTGGTATTTTCTTGAAATCAAATTATAAAGATAAAATTCGAAAAATGCGGATAAAGCGCGCTTTAGACTTTAAAGTAATGAAAAACTATTTTTTGCCGTGATTTTTTGCATCTCATTAAATGGTTTCGTAAGCCTAGACTTAAGCTTAAATTTTGATCTCAAAATCTGAATAGTTGGAAGCGGTTAAGTAGCACAAACTTAACTGTGTTCAGAGGGTTTAAATTTCAAATGCTTAAAAAAAAAAAAAAAAAAAAAAAAAAAAAAAAAAAAAATTGGTCGATTGATTTGCGGTTTTCACTAAAACTATTCTTTATGTCGGTATTTTATTGAAAATGAATTATAAAGATAAATTTCAAAAAATGCCGATAGAGGGCGCTTTAAACTTTGGAGTAACGAACAACTACTTTTTACGTTATTTTTTGCATCTGATTAAATGTTTGCGTAAAGTTAGATATAAACTTAAATTTTGAGCTCAAAATCTGAATAGTTTGGAGTGGTTAAGTAGCACAAACTGAACAGTGTTCAGAGAGTTCAAATTTCAAATGATAAAAAAAACGGAAAAATTGGTCGATTCGTTTGCAGTTTGAAATAAGACTATTCTTTAAGTCAGTATCTTCTTGAAAATGAATTTTAAAGATAAACTTAAAAAAATTCCGTTAGAGGGCGCCTTAAACTTCAGAGTAACCAACAACAAATTTTAACCGTTATTTTTTGTATGTAATTAAATGCTTTCCAGAACTTGTTAAATGTTTTCGAATTCTTAGATTTAAACTTAAAGTTTGAACACAAATTCTGAATCGTTGGGAGGGGTTAAGAAGCGCAAACTGAAGTGTGTTCAGGAGTTGAAATTCAACCCCCCCCCCCCCGTCCCTCGAACACGGTTAACTTTTGCGCTACGTAAACACTCGCAACGACTCAGAATTTGATCTCAAAATTTAAATCTAAGCATTTGAAAGCATTTAATGAGATTAAAAAAATTAACGGTTAAAAATAGTTGTACGCTACTTCAATGTCTAAGGCGCCTTTTATCGGCATTTTGTAAAATTTATCTTTAAAATTTATTTTCAAGAAAACACTGACTTAAAGAGTAGTTTTAGCAAAAACCGCAAACGAATCGACTGATTTTTCTGTTTTTTTTTCTTTTTATTATATAGTTTTCCGTTTCGTTTGAAATTTAAACCCTCTGAACACAGTTCAGTTTGTGCTACTTAACCACTCCCAACTATTCAGATTTTAAACTCAAAATTTAAGTTTAAATCTAAGCCTACGAAACCCTTTAATGAGGTGCAAAAAATAACGGCCAAAAAAAGTATTAGGATGGATTATTTCGTTAATCCAAAGTCTAAAGCGCCCTCTATCGGCATTTTTTGAAATTTATCTTTATAATTCATTTTCAATAAAATACCGACATAAAGAATAGTTTTAGTGAAAACCGCAAATCAATCGACCATTTTTTCCGTTTTTTATAATTATTTGAAATTTAAACCCTCTGAACACACTTAAGTTTGCGCTACTTAACCGCTTCAAACTACTCAGATTTTGAGCTCAAAATTTAATTATAAGTCTAAGCTTACGAAACTATTTAATGAGATGCAAAAAATCACGGAAACAAATAGTTTTTCATTACTTAAAGGTCTAAAGCGCCCTCGATCGGCATTTTTCGAAATTTATCTTTATAATTTTTTTTTCAAGAAAATACCAACATAAAGAATAGTTTTAGAGAAAACTGCAAATCAATCAACCATTTTTTCCGTTTTTTATGTGTATTTTAAATTCTGGACCCCAAACTTTAATGGCGGCTATCTTCTTTGGAAAACGTTTGGGACCCTTGGTTTCCTATATACTATTACTCGTCTTGATATGTTCTAACACCCCCTAGCGTATATATCATTTGTTTAGGGACACCTTGTATATATATATATATATATATATATATATATATATATATATATATATATATATAATCCGAAAATATTAAAAGTATAAAAAGAAGGTGCATAACAGAATGACAGTAAAAGTATTAAACAAATGAATATGAACAGTAAGATCTAACTTGCTTGTTGGAATGTAGCAGAAGACAAGAAATGTGCATTAAAAGGGTGAAAAATGTATCCTCTCTTGCTTGCCTAGTCCACATACTCCGTTAGTGTAAATAAATAGTAAATGAGAATTAAAATTTGTGATGTATAGTTTAAAACAACAATAGAAAAAAATTATGACAATAGCTGTACTGAAAACTTCCTTGTAATTTCAACACAAATAACGTGAAATTAAACAAAAATTATCATATAAAAAACGATCAAATAAATTACGTTGAAAGATTCTCCCGCGCCAGCGCGTGACTAGCTATTGTACATCACCCCACATCACGCGCTGGCACGTGAGTTGCCCCTTATCGTTGGCGCCTTATCACGCCCTGGCGCGTCCGCGCCAGAGAACGTGTTAACTGATACTGCTTTCTAACCTCCATAAAAAATCATGTTCTATTTTTCTTTCTGAACAAATCAGGTATCTTTTTTATATTCAGCGAAAATCAGCCGTGACTTCACACTAAAGCATGGTTAAGATTCGCAGGACTTTTCTAACCTTCGGAGTATAGTTTCATTTTGCTACTTTTATTTTTGTAAATATTGTTTAAATGGGTACTGAAAAGACATCAGAATTTTCCATTAGTTGAGAAAACACTTTCCATGGCGATGGTTAGCATTGTCTGTACTATAACGTCTGCTTTGAAAATGAATGTTGATGAATCATTTAATTTGATACGTAATGATACCTTTTGTGGTTATAGAATTTGCAATTTAAGTGCAGCTAGATCACATATCTGGAAATTTCTACCACTGATATAAATATAGCAACACATAAGAGTTCACTCATTATTCATCTGCTAAAAATCTATTACTAATCATCTACAGGGTGAGTCATAAATATCGAAACAATAGGCTATCTCCTTAAATATTGCCTCTAGATCCATACTTCCAAGTGCAAAGTTTCATTAAAAAAAGGAAATTTTTTGATAAGTTGCAACTCCATGGGGGGTATATTTTAAAAATTACGAAAATTAAATTTTTTTACGGCCCTCAAATGATAAATCTTCCAATTAGAAAAATTTTCCTTATCCATTCCTGAATTGAACGAAAAAAATTCATCTCGATATCTCTAAATCCCTAAAAGATATTAAAATCCAAAATTTTCCAAAATTCGTGACTTACACCACTTAAGCATACCTCTGAGCGCAGCGATATCAGTACATTTGAAGTACAATTTAGGGATCGACCATAAATTTACGCATTATTAAATGTCGATCCAAGACAATACTTTAACTTTTAGATATAAAATAAAAGCATATAGATTTTTGATTTAAACTTCCTTGAAATATGCTAGATGCCTGCAATATCTCGAGATTGGCGCCAGGCTCGTAACTGGCGCGACCCATTGGCCGGACCGTCTTATTAAACACTTATTAAAAGTGTTATTAAATTAAATGGTATTAATTAAACTCTCATTAAACGTGTCTTTAAAACTTATTGCCGCAGGCAATAAATTTAGTAAAAATAGTAATAGTGATAATGACACTTGTATGAACGGAATTATTGAAAACATATTTTAATAAATTACACAGAAATATTTTCAAAAATCTACTTTTTACTACTCAGCTTCAAAATTTATGTGGTTTTCAATCCATTTTTACTTTTTTCTATCTTTACAAGAGAAAAGTATTGGATTCATGAAAATATTGAATTCCGGTTTTCGACGGATTCACACGTTTTAGGGCTCAGTGCACCGAAAAGCATGTTTTTACAAAATGTCTGTCTGTGTGACTGCTTCTCTATATCTGTATATGGCATATATTTTTTGCGCGCCCTATCTCAAGAACTAATCCACGGAATTTAATAAAAAATTATATTTACTAATTATATTTACTATATAAATTGGAGCTGATTAGTTTTTGGTGTGAATCGCTCAACAGGTGGCCCTACTGTACAGGCTTTTGTGCGATTTCCGTAATAGCTGTATCTCGAGAATTAATGTAAGGAATATCATCAAATTTCAGATTCAGTTAGTCCTTGACATGAATTGATGTTTTTTATATTTTGTTGTATGTAGCTCTACGTGTGGCGCTGCAACACTGCAGTTGTTACGATTTCTGCAATAACTCTATCTCACGAACTAATGCAGGAATTTTCATAAAAAGTCAGATTCAGTTACTTCTTGAAATGAATTGGTTTTGTTTACGTTTTTGTATCAATTGTCTTTCGGGTGGCGCTGTTATATTGAATTTTGTATAATTTACAAGATTTCAGTGATATCAAGTACTAATGCATGGAATTTCGTGTCTTTAGAGTCCTCAGATTGCTACATCCAAGTAGTTTATTTATTCCATACTGTATTTAAAAAAACAAAAATATTTATTCGAATGTTAAGGTCTAAGAGTATAAAGTTTCTGCTGCGTTAATTTTATGCTAAGCTCCCACTAATACTCCGTCGTAAGTGTATTTAATTGATCAAGATTTAATGCGTTCGAACAAAACATCTTTTAAGAAATTCAATTAAATAATTTCAAACTTAAAACGTTTAACAGTGTGTCGCCCGTAATTAGGATTTTTTTTATGCCGACCAATTATCTACAATAGGAATATAGGTCCTAACGGGATGGGTGTCCTCCGCGAGGGTCTTTCTAAGGGAACCTAACCCGTATTTATGCAAGGAATCGCAAGGTTCGAAGAAAATCACGGAAAATTTTAAACGGTTAGGCCGACGGTCGTGATTCGGTTCGAACCCAGCACCTACCGTCTACCAGTTTGAAGTCCGGTGATTAGAGGCACCTTTTACGCATCGTGTAATAGAAATTTTAACAAGAAAACTATGAAGTTGACAGGGCCAAAACAAAGAATAAATTTGTAATCGACGTGATAAAAAATAGGGTTTTTAATCAATATGACACATTTAAATAGTAGTTAAAGAATGCGAGAATGGCAAAACTTAAACAAAATCTGAAATCGAAACTATACAAGACGGAGTTAATCACCTAGGAACTTTTAAAAAGCATTTAAACGTTAGGAGCCCATGTTTGTTTAAAACTAAATGCACTTTTTTGCATCAGATGTTTTTATTTCAGTATTTCTCATTTTTAAACTTACATAAGTCAATAAACGTCAGTTACGGTAACAGTCCTGCTAGTTCAATAGTTTTTTAACATCTTAAACTGTCCAACGCGCCGAAAAAAGTTTTCACCTCAGAAAATTTACTTTTAAAAATAAAAATTTTTACAAAAGTTTGTTACAGTTTGATACAGCTGTTTACAAAAAATTGCATCTTTTTTATATTGCTATTTTAAATACTTTTATTTAAAAAAAAATTATATTTAAAATGCTGAATCAAAATTGAAAATTAGACAATTTCATTTAATTAAAAGAAAAAAATTCTACGCGACAAATAATGTTTTGAGTTATAACAATTTTAATTTACTCTAAATTTTTTGAAAAAAAAATATTTTATTAAGTCTTATGATGTTATAATACTTTATGATGTTATAAATTATATGGTTAACCACCAAAAAACATTCAAAATTCTAACTCTATAAATAAGTAAATGCTTCCTGGACACCTTACAGTAACATTCTTTCTTCAATTACACGCATTTCAATTTGTGTCTGATCCCTTGAAACCTCATGATTTATTAAAATTGTCATAACTCTCTGAGTTTTTAAGATATCAAGATGAATTTTTTTTTTTTTTTTTTTTTTTTTTTTTGTTCAATTCAGGAATGGACAAGGAAAAAGTTTCTAATTGGAAGTTTTATCCTCTGGGGGCCGTATAAAAATTTAATTTTCGTAATTTTTAAAATAGACTCCCCATGGAGTTGCAACTTATCTTATCAAAAAATATACTTTTTTTATGAAACTTTGCAATTGGAAGTATGGGTCTACGGGCAATATTTAAGGAGATAGCCTATTGTTTCGATATTTATAACTCACACTGTATAAGCAGGTAAATGTTCCTGTTGAATGTCTTTACTCTATCAAAATATTTATTTTTTAATAAGATATTGTAACTGACATTCGATCGATAATAATTTCAAATTTATATTTTATATGATTCTTTATGAAGTAATACTACACTATAAAGTGATTTGGAACTAAAATCGAGCGAGAATAGTCAAATATAAATTTTAGATGCATAGAAACTGGTCATAATGCTATCATCACATTCTATTTTTTTATGCTAAGAGTGGTATATTTATTGAAAGAGATAAACTAAATCACATTGTTTAATTACCTGCATATTTATCGTAAATTGTAATTTATAATCCAAATTTTGTACTTTTTATGACAAAACATCGATATTAAAATATAAAAGAAATTGTTTAGTCAAATAAATTTTTGTTCATTCTGTTAAAGTTTCATAATTTCGGTATAATATTTTATTAAATGAAAAAAAAAATCAGATTAATACATTACTTATTCCAAGACTAATCTTATTATGTATAAAGAAGCTATTACGAAAGATTTGTAAATGATAAATTAAATAATTCTAGTATATGAATCAAATTATATTTCACAATCCTATTATTTTAACTTTTTTTCTAAAAAATATTGCTAAAAATATTTCTAAAAAATGTATAAAATACTTTTGTTTCATAACTCTGTTAAATTTGATTTCAATATAGAAATGTGTTTACATTTAATGTACAATGTATATGATATGATGAGTTTATTTATTATTTTTCTGTCTAGTCGAGGTGGTTTATATATTCAGAGTGATTGTTGTTTAAATTACAGCTTTTAACTAAATTAACTCTTTGGAAGTTTCAGATTATACTATAAATTAAAAAAATCTACATAAATACTAATTTTAAAAAATGAAAACGGAAATTAATGATAAGGTTTTTAAATGGGGGATTTTTACAGGTGACTTAACAGCGCAGCGTTGCTACAAATTTGTCATTAGTGAAATCTGCAGTTTTTTTTCCTACTTGAAAATAAGTCAGTTAACCCTGCTGTTCTGTTCGGGTCTATTTGACCCGAAAATTTTCTTATTCACTTATAAAAAAAATTAGCGCAGAGATATTTCCATGAAACTTTTTGACTTTGTTCATTAGTAATATAACTATATATTCCTAGAAGTATTTACGTTTATTTATACTTTCAAGAGATATTTTTTAACTTAGTCCTAATGTACTGTTTGGGTCATATTGACCCGAGTTAAAAAATAATTTTATCGTGCACTTTTAATTTTGTTTCGAATCATTCAATAAAAATAATTACTGCAACGTATCTATTTCGAAATCTGTTTTGTTGGCACAGGTGTTAGATCACGTGACAGGAGAGCAAAGTCAAATGTTGATATCATTGGCGGAAGGGGAAAAAATGCACCCGTTAGTAGCGTTTCTTTCTTCTTGCTGTATTTCAATTTCTAATAATCTGAAGAACAGTTGTATCTCTGAGTATTAGTGAAAAATGGCGAATCGTAGAAATTTGTGCGAAGTTGATATTGCTAAATTAATGGAAGCCTCTGACAGCGAAGGGGAAAATGCGTCTGAGTATGAAAATCATACAAGTGCGGAAATTTGAAAGTGAAAGTTCTGACAACGATTTTGATAATGATATTCAAAAGACGCACATTATACAGAGTATTCAGTCTAAGAATCGTGAAATAGTATGGAAATTGAATCACCTTCTTCATTCTGGTCGATTAACGTCTGCTAATATTATAAAAACTACTCCAGGTGTCACAAGATATGCAACGACATGGATAACTGACATAAAAAGCGCATTTGCGTCGGTATTCAATTCAACAACTGAGAACGAAATCATAAAAATGACTAATATAGAAGGTAGAAAAGTGTATGAAAAGGAGTGGAAAGATATTAGTACTGAAACTTTTCAAGCATACATCGGATTATTATTATTAGCTGGTGTGTACAAATCATATGGAGAATCAACAAAAAGTTTGTGGAATCAAGAAACAGGCAGAAATATATTTCGTGCTACAATGTCCCTCGAAACCTTTCATATGATATCGAGAGTTATTCGTTTTGACAATAAATCTACCAGACAAGAAAGAAGGTCTGTAGATAAATTAGCTGCTGTTCGAGATATTTGGGAAAAGTGGATAGAAATTCAACCTAAATTGTATAATCCAAGTGAAAATGTTACTGTAGATGAACAATTAGTAGGATTTCGTGGACGATGCCCTTTCAAACAATATATACCTAGTAAACCCTCCAAGTATGGGATAAAAATATGGATTTTATGTGATAGCAAAACTTCGTATGTACTGAATGCAAAAATTTATACTCGAAAAAATCAAGGACCAAAGCCAGAGAAAAGTCAGGGTATGTGGGTAGTGAGTGACCTTTACTTATGGGTATTCGGGGGCACAATGTTACATGTGATAACTTTTTCACATCCTATAACTTAGGAAAACTTCTTCTAAAACGGAAAATGACTATGCTTGGCACCATTAGAGAAAATAAGCCCGAACTTCCTGAGAAAATGCTAAACAAAGAAGTGCACAGCTCATCATTTTATTTTACAGAAGATACAACAGTTGTAAACTACATCCCTAAAATGAATAAAAATGTTATTCTTATGAGCACTTTCCATTATGAAAATGAAGTTAGCGACAGACCTGGCAAAAAACCACAAATGATATTAGATTATAATGCAACTAAAGGGGCGGTGGATAGTCTTGATCAACTTTTGAGTACATACACTTGTAAGAGAAAAACAAATCGCAGGCCTATGATAGTATTCTATAATATGCTTGATACATCTGCTTGCAATGCATTTATTCCGTGGATTTCAATAAACAGCAAATGGAATGAAAATAAATTAACCAAATGAAGGCTCTTTTTAGAAGAATTGGGGAAATTTCTAATTTTTCCACACATTGAAGTAAGACAGCATCTTCCCAGAAGCGAAAATTCAGTCAAAATTGTGAAGAGAATGCGTAGTAAAAGTGCAAACGTACCCTCGGAATCAGATGAGAACACTCCATTGTGTACTAAACGTGCAAGATGCAAGTTCTGCCCATCAAAAAACGTCAACAAAACTAATGTATTACGTTACAATTGCAAAAAACACACTTGCAAATTTCACGTAAGCTATTTTTGTCCAAATTGTAAATAAAAGTAAGTATTCAAATATTTTTAAGTTATTTTACTGGTGTTTTGTATTATTTGATATATATTTAAGCTCATTTTACTATTTTTTTAATTATTTCTAAAATAGTTATTTTCATTTACTGCTAGAAAAGGTAATATTCTAAATCGGGTCACATTGACCCGAACACTACATACGTTTAGTAAATGCGAACAGAACAGCAGGGTTAATATAAAAATCAGTAAAGTCTTTGAAATCAATAAAATCTATTAATTTCTTTTTGTAAACCATTTTGTTCATACATTTGGTCATTTATGAATCTTTTATGATATCATATGATTCATCACAAGGATAGAAATTCCTGGTGTACAATGCAGTGCACCAGAGTGAAAATTTTGTTATTATGAGGTGAAAATTCGAGCTCCAAATTTAGATTTAATTTGTAAAGAAAGCTATTCCTCTTGACAGAGCTATTCTGAAGAACACCGTGAAATATCAACGAGTTTTCATCGGTATTTATTACCAGGATAAGAATTTAGGGGAAAAATCGATTGTTGCAGCATTCGTGTTTGGCGAACTTTTAACATGTTATATTTTACCATTTTTCTAGATGGCTTAGTTCAGTTTATTAATGTTAAAGACCACTTCTAAAGGATAGCGTTGCATTTTGATGACATAAAGACCATTTTTTAAGCCACAAAAGTGTACTTTTGGTTGAACACGACACTTTGGGAAACATTTTCTAAATTGAGGAGAACTGACATTGAATAAATATTTTTTATATCCGCTCTCACTGCACACATTTATGCAGCTTCTTAATGAGGTTCTAAAAAGTTATTTCAGTTTAAATGTGTATGTTAATTGGAAGTCATCGTGTATAAAAATTATGTTGTAAAATAGGGTATAAACTTGAAATTTGAAAAGAAAGAAAATGGTCTCAGCTGTAATAGGTATTTTTCAAGAGAGATATGTGTAATGTAGCCTATTCATTTTCACTGTTATCTTGTTTCTTCTCCAATTATCACAAGTAAATGGTTCTCCGTTTGTTTTTGCTAACACATTAAACATTGTCAGCTGCATGTGTTTATATTATTATGTCCATATGTAAGTATTTCAGATGACAATCCAGATACTACTTACAGAAATACTACAATAGTATTTCTTTCATGCGAAACAATTGTTTTACAGATCATAATTTCAGATTTTCTTCTTTGATATCAGAAAGTAGATTTTGTACGTTTATTTCTATGTAAGTATTTGATCACGGATGTATTTCAAGCATATTATATATTTTTTAAATACTTGTTTTAATCATATTATATGAATTTTGTTTCATTAAAATTATTATGATGAGCAGACTGGAGTTATCAATGCATAATGATGTAATGATATTACGGAGAAATATCATTTATTTTATTTATAAAAATAAGTTTATTTCAATAATTTTTGAATAAAATTTTTTATAGAAATTTACTTATTTTACAGTCTGCTTATTTGCAAATAAATGGAAAACATGTCCGCGTTAATTGTTAATCTATAATTAAAACATCACCAAGATAACAATCCCTGAAAGGCGCGATCGAGAAAAATTGATAATAAAATGGCATTTTGCCAAAAATTACATTCATCGGAGAATGTGTACAGTTAATAATAAAGTAAACTGTTCATTTTCTGAAACAGTTACATTTATATATTTCATTGAGTCGAGATAAATAGTATTATTTTGATAGTAAAAGGTTCTTATTTTTGTTATTAGTAGATTAATAAAAAGCTGTACTTCCTGATAATTTATCGTTCAAGGTGTTTTTATCATGTGATAATATATATATATACACATACACACACACATATATATATATATATGTGTGTGTGTGTGTGTGTGTGTGTGTGCGTGTGTGTATTATATACTTATATATATTATTTATTTTTAACTTTTTTCTATAATTGCTTCAGTTATAAGTAATATCTGAACTATTTTTAACAATACATAGGTCACTTTTGCGCAATGTGTAGATTAGTTTTAAACAAAGTATAGTTATTTTACGAAAAAATATAGATCTAAAATATCTACTTTAACAATAGAAAATGTATACCACTATGACTTTCAATGAATTTTTACTGCCCGTTTTGCTGTTACATTGATTTTTGAATGCTATGTACCATATGTTTAAAGCACAGTTATGGTAACTGAAGAAATCAAAATTTTGAAAAATCCCGCATTTATATTTATTTTTACTGTTTTTTATACAGATATGTTAATAACTGTGGACATTTTGTATTATACAGAATTCAAACACATAGAACATTTATTAGTGAAAATTATGGAAAAAGTATCTTATAATCAATGTGTTTGACATGATTTATTAATAATTCTTTGAATTAAGACTAAGTTGTAGCATTTATTTCTGAAAAACAATAACCCTCTCTTATACCTCTTAATAATGTACTTATGCTGATAATAATTAAATGTAACATGCTAAAGATATGTACTTCTAAGTAGAAAATATTACTAACAATGTAATAGACTACGTGGCTTCTTCACTTACACGAGATCAAATAATTCCATAGCCTTCAAGGAGGAGAATTAGGGCTTGAAAGGGATATTTTGTCATCTGAATCTATCAAGACATAATTGAATTTGTGTACTGAAATGAGAATTATCCTATACCTATAGGCAATGTTTCTCGGCTTAATAATCTCCAGCAATTTATCCAATATTTCTGCTAAAAGATCTTGAAAGACAAATTGTTTTTTCTACCATTGACTTTATATTTAATACTTTGAAGGCCTGAAAAATCGTGCACATAAAATTATGAAATAATTGACTGTTACCAGATTTTACGAATGAATTAGTAAATACAAATCTGCTTTTTCGCACTTTCATCATAAAAGTATAATTTTGTGAAAATATTTGTGGTGTAGATTGTCAGTTTTGGAAATAAAATCAGGTGAGAATTAAAATTGAATTAAAGTAAATTGAATTAAAGTTGAGTGTGATTACCGTCTTTCAAAAGATTAATGCATTTATATCTAATTACGCTTGAAAATAATAACGAAATTAAGTTAAAGCTATGTGATTATATTAAAGAGATTTTCATTTTTCTGTCTTTTTTAAATGATAAATATTAATGTATTACATTTTTACTTATTTTGGAGTGTTAATAACATCTAACTGGTTATTAAAATAGTTAGCAAAAATTTAAAAATTTCATGCTCTTATGTATATATATATATATACAGGGTGAGTCATAAATATCGAAACAATAGACTATCTCCTTAAATATTGCCCCTAGACCCATACTTCCAATTGCAAAATTTCACCAAAAAAGGTAAATTTTTTGATAAGATAAGTTGCAATTCCATGGGGGGTCTATTTTAAAAAATACAAAAATTAAATTTTTATACGGCCCCCAGAGGATAAAACTTCCAATTAGAAAAACTTTCCTCATCCATTCCTGAATTGAACAAAAAAAATTCCATCTTGATATCTCCAAAACTCAGAGAGTTATGACAATTTTAATAAATTGTGAGGTTTCAAGGGATCAGACACAAATTGAAATGCGTGTAATTGAAGAAACAATGTTGCTGTATGTTGTCCAGGAAACATTTATTTTATTTATTTATTTATAGAGTTTGAATTTTGAATGTTTTGTGATGGTTAACCACATAATTTGTAAGCACTATCACATCATAAGCTTTCTTAATAATTTTTTTTCCAAAAAATTTAGAGTAAATTAAAATTGTCATAACTCAAAATATTATTTGTCGTGTTGAATTTTTTTCTTTTAATTAAATGAAAATGTTTAATTTTCAATTTGATTCAGCATTTTAAATAATATTTAAAAAAAATAAAAGTATTTAAAATAGAAATTTAAGAAAAGATGCAATTTTTTGTGAACAAATCATATTTTTTAAAGTAAATTTTCTGAGGTGAAAACATCTTTCGGCAATTTTTTTTTTTTTTTTTTTTTTTTTTTTTTTTTTTTTAATTGAGGTGTTAAAAAACTATTGAATTGTTACCGTAACCAACGGTTACTGACTTATGATGTAAGTTTAAAAATGAGAAATACTGAAATAAAAACATCTGATGAAGAAAAGTGCATTTAGTTTTAAACAAAGATTGGCTCCTAACGTTTAAATGCTTTTTTAAAAGTGTCTAGGTGATTAACTCCTCCTTGTGTAGTTTCGATTTTAGATTTTGTTTAAGTTTTGCCATTTTCGCCTTCTTTAATTACTATTTAAATGAGTCAGCTTATTTAAACTTAATTTTTTTATCACGCCGACTTCAATTTTTTTCATTGTTTTACCCATGTCAACATCATATTTTTCTTGTTAAAATTGCCACTACACGATGCGTAAAAGATGCCTCTAATTACGGGCCTCCAAACTGGTAGACGGTAGGTACTGGGTTCGAACCCAATCGCAACCATCGGCCTAACCGTTGAAAGTTTTCCGTGGTTTTTTTCGAACACTGTATTTCCTATTGCAGATAGGCCGGAATAAAAAAAAAAAAAAAAAAAAAAAAAACAATTTCCAACGTGTTAACCGCTGTAAGCGGACTCAAAAACCACTGCGCTTTTTTTTTTTTTTTTTTTTTTTTTTTTTTTTTTTTCATTTTTTAGAGTTTAACATACAGTTTTCAGTTCAAATACAAATACATTTTAAATTTTGTTTAACTTGCGAATCAGTTATCTTTTTAAAACAAGAACATGTGTTTAATGAATCTTCGGCATATTTCATTTAAACGTTTTAAGTTGAAATTATTCAATTGAATTTCTTAAATGATGTTTGGTTCGAACGCATTAAACCTTGATCAATTAAATACACTTAGAATGAAATATTAGTGGGAGCTTAGCATAAAAAAAAAAATACGCAACAGAAACGTTATACTCTTCGACTTTAACATTCGAATAAATATTTCTTTTTAATGCCGAGCCGTTTGGAATAAAAAAAATACTCGGATGTAGCAATCGGTGGACTCTAAAGATACGAAATTCCGTGGATTAGTACAAGATATCACTGAAATCGTATAAACTATACAAAATTCATTATGAAAACGCCATCCGAAAGATGATTGATACAAAAACGTAAACAAAACCAATTCATGTCAAGAAGTAACTGCATCTGACTTTTTATGGAAATTCCTGCATTAGTTCTTAAAGTAGAGCTATTGCAGAAATCGTAACAAATTCAGTGCTGCAGCGCCTCTCGTGGAGCCATATACAACAAAATATAAATTACATCAATTCACGTCAAGGAATAACTGAATCTGAAGATTGATGATATTCCTTGCATTCTGGAGATACAGCGATCGCAGAAATCGCACAAAAGCCTTTACAGTAGGGTCACCTGTTAAGCGATTCACACCAAAAACTAATCAGCATCAATGTATATCAAGAACTAAGTAAATATAATTTTTATTCAATTTTGTGTATTAGTTCTTGAGATAGCGCGCTCTCAAAATGTATATCATATACAGAGATACAGAAGCAGTGACTCACAGACAGACATTTTGTAAAAACATGTTTTCCGGTATCTCTGAGCCCTAAAACGTGTGAATCCGTCGAAAATCGGAATTCAAAATTTTCATGAATCCAATACTTTTCTCTTGTAAAGATAGAAAAAAGTATAAATAAAGATAAAAATATGTTTAAAACCACATAAATTTTGAAGCTGAATAGTACAAACTAGATTTTTGAAAAAAATTCTAAGTAATTTATTAAAATATATTTCCATTAACATTAAAATGTACAATAACATTAAAATATATTCCATATGATCCAGTTAATAGAAGGGTCATTATCGCTATTACTATTTTTACTAAACTTATTGCCTGCGGCAATAAGTTTTAAAGACACGGTTAATGAGAGTTTAATTAATATCACTTAATTTAATAACACTTTTAATAAGTGTTTAATAAGACGGTCCGATCAATGGGTCGTGCCATTTACGAGCCTGGCGCCAAGCTCGAGATATTGCAGACATCTAGCATATGTCAAGGAAGTTAAAAGCAAAAAGCTATACGCTTTTATTTTATATTTAAAAGTTAAAGTATTGTCTTGGGTCTACATTTAACAATGCCTAAATTAATGGTCGATCCCTAAATTGTATTTCAAATGAACTGATATCGCTGCACTCAGATGTATGCTAAAGTGGTGTAAGTCACGAATTTTGAAAAATTTTGGATTTTAATATTATCCAGGGATTTGCAGATATCGAGATGAATTTTTTTTTTGTTCGATTCAGAAGAGGATAAGGAAAATTTTTCTAATTGGAAGTTTTATTCTCTGGGGGTCGTATAAAAATTTAATTTTCGTATTTTTTAAAATAGACCCCCCATGGAGTTGCAACTTATCTTATCAAAAAATTTACCTTTTTTGATGAAACTTTGCAATTGGAAGTATGGGTCTAGGGGCAATATTTAAAGAGATAGCCTATTGTTTCGATATTTATGACTCACCCTGTATATGTGTGTGTGTGTGTGTGTGTATGTATGTATACATATATACAGGGTGTTTCCAAATTTTTTTACAATAAAAGAGGGGTGATAGCACACATCAAGTCAAACAATATTAAATAGGAGACCAAGGTTCCCAAACGTTTTCCAAAGGAGATAGCCGCCCTTAAAGTTTAGGGACCAAAATTTCAAACAAACATAAAAAACGGAAAAATATGTCAATTGATTTGCGATTTTCATTGAAATTATTCTTTATGTCTGCATTTTCTTGAAATTAAATTATAAAGATAAATTTCAAAAAATGCCGATAGAGGACTCTTTAGACTTTGGAGTAACGGACAACTATTTTTTGATGGTATTTTTTGCATCTCATTAAATGTTTTCGTAAGCTTAGACTTAAATTTTGAGCTCAAAATCTGAAAGTGGGAGTGGTTAAATAACACAAACTGAACTGTGTTCAGAGGGTTCAAATTTTAAATGATTATAAAAAACGGAAAAATTCGTTCATTGATTTGCGGTTTTCACTAAAACTATTCTTTATGTCTGTATTTTCTTAAAAATAAATTATAAAAATAATTTTCAAAAAATGCCGTTAGAGGGCGCTTTAGATTTTGGAGTAACGAATAACTCTTTTTTGGCGTTATTTTTTGTATCTTATTAAATGCTTTCGTAAGCTTAGACATAAACATGTATTTATAGCTCAAAGTCTGAATAGTTGGGAGTAGTTAAGTAGACAAACTGAAATGCGTTCAGAGGGTTCAAATTTCAAATGATTATAAAAAACGGAAAAATTGTTCTATTCGTTTGCGGTTTTTTAAAAAAAACTAATTTTTAAATGAGCATTTTCATGAAAATAAATTTTAAAGATACATTTCACAAAATGCCGATAGAGGACGCCTTAGATTTTGGAATAGCGTACAACTATTTTTAACAGTTATTTTTTTAATCACATTAAATGCTTTCAAATGCATAAACTTAAATTTTAGGCTTAAATTCTGAATCGTTGGGAGTGTTTAAGTAGCGAAAAATTGAATTGTGCTCGAGGAGGGGGGAGTGTAAAATTTCAACTCCTGAAGACACTTCAATTTGCGTTACTTAACTATTCCTAATTATTCAGATTTTGAACTCAAAATTTAAGTATAAATCTAAGCTTCCGAAAACATTTAATAAGTTTTTGCAAGCATTTAATTAGAACAAAAAAAGAATGGTTAAAATTAATTGTTAGTTACTCTAAAGTTTAAGGCGCCCTCTAATGAATTTTTTTTTAATTATTTTTAAAATTTATTTTGAAGATACTGACTAAAAGAATAGTTTTATTTTAAACCGCAAACGAATCGACAAATTTTTCCATTTTCTATAATTATTTTAAATTTGACCCCCCCCCCCCTTTAAATACAGTTCAGTTTGTGCTACTTAACAACTCCCTACTATTCAGATTTTGAGCTCAAAACTTAAGTTTTAGTCTAAGCTTCCGAAAGCATTTAATGAGATGCAAAAAATAACGGCAAAAAATAGTTGTTCGTTAATCCAAAGTTTAAAGCGCCCTCTTTCGACGTTTTTTTAAATTTATCTTTATAATTTATTTATAAGAAAAAACCGACATAAAGAATAGTTTTAGTGAAAACCGCAAATGAATGAAACAATTTTTCCAATTTTAGGTGCGTTCGTAATTATGTAAATACGTAGCACATATTGTTGTCGCTCAATCCGTCCATCTGTCCGTCCGTCTGTCTGTCCGTCTGTCTGTCTGTCTGTCCGTCTGTCCGTCGGCCAGAAAAGGCAAAAACTACCCAAACGAATCGTTTGAAATTTAAAATACATAATTATAACATAATTTTGTTGAGTCATTTCAAAATTTATGAAAATCGGATGGATAGATCAATTATAGGGACAATCAAAATGATTCCGTTACATTACGGTCAATGGGGAAAAAGTTTCAAATGCATTTTAATCGTTTGAAATTTAAAACATATAATTATTGCGTTATTTTGTCGAGTCATTTCAAATGTTATGAAAATCGGATGCATAGATCAATTACAGGGACAATCAAAAGGATTCCGTTACATTACGGTCAATGGGAAAAAAAAAATTAAATGTATTTTAATGGTTTGAAATTTGAAGCATATAATTATTACGTAATTTTATCAAGCCATTTCAAATGTTATGAAAGTCGGATGCATAGATCATTTACAGGGACAATCAAAGGTATTCCATTACATTACGGCCAATGGGAAAAAAAGATTCAAATGCATTTTTATGATGTTACACTCAGTCGAACATGATATAATTGAGATGAATCTATGAAATATATACTAATATATGCATTCTGTACAGTCTGTGATGCAAATAATATTTATTATTAAATTACAGGGCACACAAAAATATTCCACTACATAATGCTATACGGGGAAACATTGTTTGGGGCGTGTTTTAATTATATTTAACTATTTCAAATTTTATGAATAAGATATACGTTTCTGAGGTGTAATAAAAATTACTTTCTGCATATTTACAGAAACACAAAGATTTCGACTACTATACTGTATCCGAAGTACGCTCTACTATATCAGCAAGATCTGAATATTTTTAAAACTTCGTTATCGTACGAACGCACCTCATTTGCTATGTTCCCGTGCAATTTCCAACTTGTTTATAATCATATAAAATTTGAATCCTCTGAACTCAGTTCAGTTTGTGCTACTTAACCACTCCCACTTTTAGATTTTGAGCTCAAAATTTAAGTTTCAGTCTAAGCTTACGAAAACATTTAGTGAGATGCAAAAATAGTTGTTCGTTACTCCAAAGTCTAAAGCGCCCTCTATCGGCATTTTTTGAAATTTATCTTTATAATTTAATTTAAAAAAAATGCCGACATAAAGAATAATTGTAGTGAAATTGCAAATCAATCGGCCGATTTTTTCGTTTTTTTTTTTTTTATGTTTATTTGAAATTTTAGTCCCTAAACTTTAATGGCGGCTATCTCTTTTGGAAAACGTTTGGGACCCTTGGTCTCCTATTTAATATTGTTTGTCTTGATAAGTACTATCATCCCTCTTTTATTGTAAAAAAATTCGGAAACACCCTGTATATATATATATATATATATATCGAAAAATACATTATAATATACAATTTTACAGAACTGATAAAAATATAAAATATCAAACTAAAAAAAAAAAAAATAATAATAACATACTTCGTGAACAAACTTGAAAACTAACAAATGTAGAACAACAAACGCTAAACTGAAAATTCCAACTCAATCATAAAGACATAGGAACGTAAAAAGACAAGAAGGATAAAAACGAAAATAAACCACTGAAGACGGGGTCGTAGGACTTGTGACCTACGGTGCGGTTTAAACAAGTTTTATACCGGTAACACTGACCATATATACATACATATATATATATATATATATATATATATATATATATATATATATATATATATATATATATATATATAATATTAAAAAGTAGAAAATGAATTTTCGCAATAAAATTTTAGCGGCACAGAGTCTCAACAAATTAATGAAGACATACAAGGGATTTCAAATTTCATTATTGAACATGCGTCATCAAAAATTTTAAGTAATCGTTTTCGTGCTGTAAAACATTATTTTACAATGGATAAATTGTAAGCATTTTTTTGTTAATAAATATAGCACCAATGTTTCTTTTAACTATTTTTATTACAACTTTTATTACAGTTTTTAAAACATATTTATAAATAAATATGGTAACAATTGAAGACAAAACTTTTTATTCAACTTAATATTCTTTTTGGAAAAAGAGTTATTGATGGCATAGTAATATGATTTGTATCCTAAATACATACAACCTAATTTGTATGTATGTTTTGTATCCAGAAACAAAATATACACAAACAATTCTGTACTAAACTTATTTTAATTTAATAAAAATAATATATCACTGTTTTCTCTACAATTATTTTTTTTATTCGTTTCACATTTTACTGGCTAAATCCTATTTTGTTTTATTTCATGTGTTAACAAAAGTTACGATTACTTTAAGCTTATGAAATCCGGCAGCAGTCGGTCTTTACCCTGCCGTTATAAATGATGGTCTAACTTATAGCCCCTTAAAAATGGAATGATAACTACCATGTAGCTGTTTTTAAGTGTTTCACCACCACCATAATGAAATAACGAGGCATCTCAGTTTCTCCTTCAGGCAAAATTTATATGCCCAATTGAAATGCTGAGTACTAATGTAATTTTATTTTATTTTATTCCATTGCTCCAAATCTAGCGAATAAAATGTATTATTTAAGAAAATTCTAAATTTGAAATTTGAACCCTCTGGACACAGCTCATTTTGTGTTACTTAACCACTCCCAACTACAGATTTTGAGCTCAAAATTTAAGTTTGAGTCTAAGCTTACGAAAACATTTAATGAGATGCAAAAAATACCGGCAAAAAATAGTTGTTCGTTACTCCAAAGTCTAAAGCGCCCTCTATCGGCATTTTTTGAAATTTATCTTTATAATTCATTTTCACGAAAATAACTAAATAAAGAATAGTTTTAGTGAAAACCGCAAATCAATCGACCAATTTTTCCGTTTTTTTTTTAATCATTTGAAATTTGAACCCTCTGAACATAGCTCAGTTTGTGTTACTTAACCACTCCCAACTACAGATTTTGAGCTCAAAATTTAAGTTTGAGTCTAAGCTTCCGAAATCATTTAAAGAGATGCAAACAATAACGGCAAAAAATAGTTGTTCGTTACTCCAAAGTCTAAAGAGTCCTCTATCGGCATTTTTTGAAATTTATCTTTATAATTTAATTTCAAGAAAATGCAGACATAAAGAATAATTTCAATGAAAATCGCAAATCAATTGACATATTTATCCGTTTTTTATGTTTGTTTGAAATTTTGGTCCCTAAACTTTAAGGGCGGCTATCTCCTTTGGAAAACGTTTGGGAACCTTGGTCTCCTATTTAATATTGTTTGACTTGATGTGTGCTATCACCCCTCTTTTATTGTAAAAAAATTTGGAAACACCCTGTATATATGTATACATACATACACACACACACACACACACACATATATATATATATATACATAAGAGCATGAAATTTTTAAATTTTTGCTAACTATTTTAATAACCAGTTAGATGTTATTAACACTCCAAAATAAGTAAAAATGTAATACATTAATATTTATCATTTAAAAAAGACAGAAAAATGAAAATCTGTTTAATATAATCACATAGCTTTAACTTAATTTCGTTATTATTTTCAAGCGTAATTAGATATAAATGCATTAATCTTTTGAAAGACGGTAATCACACTCAACTTTAATTCAATTTACTTTAATTCAATTTTAATTCTCACCTGATTTTATTTCCAAAACTGACAATCTACACCACAAATATTTTCACAAAATTATACTTTTATGATGAAAGTGCGAAAAAGCAGATTTGTATTTACTAATTCATTCGTAAAATCTGGTAACAGTCAATTATTTCATAATTTTATGTGCACGATTTTTCAGGCCTTCAAAGTATTAAATATAAAGTCAATGGTAGAAAAAACAATTTGTCTTTCAAGATCTTTTAGCAGAAATATTGGATAAATTGCTGGAGATTATTAAGCCGAGAAACATTGCCTATAGGTATAGGATAATTCTCATTTCAGTACACAAATTCAATTATGTCTTGATAGATTCAGATGACAAAATATCCCTTTCAAGCCCTAATTCTCCTCCTTGAAGGCTATGGAATTATTTGATCTCGTGTAAGTGAAGAAGCCACGTAGTCTATTACATTGTTAGTAATATTTTCTACTTAGAAGTACATATCTTTAGCATGTTACATTTAATTATTATCAGCATAAGTACATTATTAAGAGGTATAAGAGAGGGTTATTGTTTTTCAGAAATAAATGCTACAACTTAGTCTTAATTCAAAGAATTATTAATAAATCATGTCTATATAACATATCTGTATAAAAAACAGTAAAAATAAATATAAATGCGGGATTTTTCAAAATTTTGATTTCTTCAGTTACCATAACTGTGCTTTAAACATATGGTACATAGCATTCAAAAATCAATGTAACAGCAAAACGGGCAGTAAAAATTCATTGAAAGTCATAGTGGTATACATTTTCTATTGTTAAAGTAGATATTTTAGATCTATATTTTTTCGTAAAATAACTATACTTTGTTTAAAACTAATCTACACATTGCGCAAAAGTAACCTATGTATTGTTAAAAATAGTTCAGATATTACTTATAACTGAAGCAATTATAGAAAAAAGTTAAAAATAAATAATATATATAAGTATATAATACACACACGCACACACACACACACACATATATATATATATATATGTGTGTGTGTGTATGTGTATATATATATATTATCACATGATAAAAACACCTTGAACGATAAATTATCAGCAAGTACAGCTTTTTATTAATCTACTAATAACAAAAATAAGAACCTTTTACTATCAAAATAATACTATTTATCTCGACTCAATGAAATATATAAATGTAACTGTTTCAGAAAATGAACAGTTTACTTTATTATTAACTGTACACATTCTCCGATGAATGTAATTTTTTGGCAAAATGCCATTTTATTATCAATTTTTCTCGATCGCGCCTTTCAGGGATTGTTATCTTGGTGATGTTTTAATTATAGATTAACAATTAACGCGGACATGTTTTCCATTTATTTGCAAATAAGCAGACTGTAAAATAAGTAAATTTCTATAAAAAATTTTATTCAAAAATTATTGAAATAAACTTATTTTTATAAATAAAATAAATGATATTATTTCTCCGTAATATCATTACATCCTTATACATTGAAAACTCCAGTCTGCTCATCATAATAATTTCAATGAAACAAAATTCATATAATATGATTAAAACAAGTATTTAAAAAATATATAATATGCTTGAAATACATCCCTGATCAAATACTTACATAGAAATAAACGTACAAAATCTAATTTCTGATATCAAAGAAGAAAATCTGAAATTATGATCTGTAAAACAATTGTTTCGGATGAAAGAAATACTATTGTAGTATTTCTGTAGGTAGTATCTGGATTGTCATCTGAAATACTTACATATGGACATAATAATATAAACACATGCAGCTGACAATTTTTAATGTGTTAGCAAAAACAAACGGAGAACCATTTACTTGTGATAATTGGAGAAGAAACAAGATAACAGTGAAAATGAATAGGCTACATTACACATATCTCTCTTGAAAGAATACCTATTACAGCTGCGACCATTTTCTTTCTTTTCAAATTTCAAGTTTATACCCTATTTTACAACATAATTTTTATACACGATGACTTCCAATTAAAATACACATTTAAACTGAAATAACTTTTTTTAACCTCATTAGAAAGCTGCATAAATGTGTGCAGTGAGAGCGGATATAAAAGATATTGATTCAATGTCAGTTCTCCTCAATTTAGAAAATGTTTCCCAAAGTGTCGTGTTCAACCAAAAGTACACTTTTTGTGGCTTAAAAAATGGTCTTTATGTCATCAAAATGCAACGCTACCCTTTAGAAGTGGTCTTTAACATTAATAAACTGAATTAAGCCATCTAGAATAATGGTAAAATATAACATGTTAAAAGTTCTAGCGAATGCTGCAACAATCGATTTTTCCCCTAAGTTCTTATCCTGGTAGTAAATACCGATGAAAACTGGTTGATGTTTAACGGTGTTCTTCAGAATAGCTCTGTCAAGAGGAATAGCTTTCTTTACAAAATAAATACTAAATTTGGAACTCGAAATTTCACCTCCTAGTAACAAAATCTTCACTCTGGTGCACTGCATTGTACAACACAATAGGAATTTCTATTCTTGTGATGAATCATATGATATCACAAACGATTCATAAATGTCCAAACATATGAAAAAAATGGTTTACAAAAATTAATTAATAGATTTTATTGATTTCAAAGATTTTACTGATTTTTAAATTAACTGACTTATTTTCAAATAGCAAAAAAACCTGCAGATTTCACTAATGGCAAATTTGTAGCTACGCTGCGCTGTTAAGTCACCTGTAAAAATTCTCCATTTAAAAACCTTATCATTAAATTCCGTTTTCATTTTTTTTAATTAGTATTTGTGTAGATTTTTTTTTTTATTTGTAGTGGAATCTGAAACTTCCAAAGAGTTAATTTAGTTAAAAGTTTTAATTTAAACAATAATCACTCTGAATATATAAACCTGCCTCGACTAGACAGAAAAAAAATAAATAAACTCATCATATCATATACAATGTACATTAAATATAATCACATTTCTATATTGATATCAAATTTAACAGAGTATTGAGACAAAAGTATTTTATACATTTTTTAGAAATATGTTTTAGCAGTATTTTTTAGAAAAAAGTTAAAATAATAGGATTGTGATATATAATTTGATTCATACACTAGACTATTTAATTTATCTTTTACAAATCTTTCGTAATATCTTCTTTATGCATTAGTCTTGGAATAAATGCTGTATTAATCTGATTTTTTTTATTTAATAAAATACTATATCGAAGTTATGAAACTTTAACAGAATAAAAAAAAAAAATATTTGACTAAACAATTTTTTTTATACTTTAATATTCATGTTTTGTCAAAAAAAAGAACAAAATTTGGATTATAAATTACCATTGCCATTACAAATTGCCATAAATATGCAGGTAAATAAACAATGTGATTTAATTTATCTCTTTGAATAAGTATATCACTCTTAGCATCAAAAAATAGAATATGATGATAGCATTATGACCAGTTTGTATGCATCTAAAATTTATATTTGACTATTCTCGCTCGATTTTAGTTCAAAATTACTTTATAGTGAAGTGCTACTTTATAGGAGTCATAAAATATAAATTTGGAATTATTACCGATCGAATGTCACTTACAATATGTTTTAAAAATAAATATTTTTATATAGTAAGGACTTTCAACGAGAACATTTAGCTGCGTATAGATGATTAGTAATGGATTTTTAGCAAATAAATAGTGAGTGAACTCTTATGTGTTGCTATATTTATATCAGAGGTAGACATTTCCCAGATATGTGATCTAGCTTAACTTAAATGGTAATTTCTAAATCCACAAAAAGTATCATCACGTATCAAATTAAATGATTCATCAATATTCATTTTCAAGGAAAACGTTATAGTACGGCAATGCTAAACATCGCCATGGAAAAAGTTTTTTCAACTAATGGAAAATTCTGATGTCTTTTCGGTACCCATTTAAACCATGATTACAAAAATGAAAGTAGCAAAATGAAACTATAATCCGAAGGTTAGAAAAATCCTGCGAATCTATCTGAACCATGCTCTAGTGTGAAGTCACGGCTCATGTTCGCTGAATATACGAAAAATACCTGATTTGTTCAGAAAGAAAAATAGAACATGATTTATTATGGAGGTTAGAATGCAGTATCAGTTACCACGTTCGCTGGCGCGGACGCGCCAGCGCGTGATAAGGCGCCAACGCTAAGGGGCCACTCACGTGCAGCGCGTGATGTGGGGTGATGTTCAATAGCCAGTCACACGCTGGCTTGGGAAAATCTTTCAACATAATTTATTTGATCGCTTTTTATATGATCATTTTTGCTTAATGTTACGTTATTTGTGTTGAAATTACAAGGCAGTTTTCAGTAAAGTTATTGTCGTAATTTTTTTCTGTTGTTGTTTTAAATTATATATCACAATTTTAAATTCTCATTTTGAGTACTTTTTTATTTACACTAACGGAGTATGTGGCCCAGGCAAGCCTGAGAGGATACATTTTTTGCACATTTAATGCATATTTCTTGTCTTCTGCCACCTTCCAACAAGCAAGTTCGATTTTACTGTTCATATTCATTTGTTTAATAGTTTTACTGTCATTCTGTTATGCACCTTTTTTTATACTTTTCATATATATATATATATATATGTGTGTGTGTGTGTGTGTGTGTGTGTGTGTGTGTGTGTGTAATTTAATTACTTTTTTAGTTTAATTTAATTTTTTCATGTTTCAATGTGGTAATTTTGTAGTAATTTTGTATTTTGTTTTACAATTAATCATATTATATATATATATATATAGAGAGAGAGAGAGAGGGAGAAGATATATATATGCAATAAAATAAAAAAAGTTTTGCGCCATTTTCCCTCTCTGAGCTTTTAATTCTAAATTTTAGAACATACGTTTAATCTTAGTTTTGTAATGTATTAATATTTTAACAGCTAAAGTTCTTTTTCTTATTTTATTTAACTTAGTAATAATCTTTTGCTTGTTTCTCAAAAAGAGCGGGAAGCGATTTCGTAATTTTCTTTCAATGTAGAGGTTTATTTTTCCTTTTTAGTATATTATCGAGATTTTAATTTTATTTTTTATTCAGAACGTCTGCTGAGTGTTAATGCGCGGATGTTAACAGGTTAGTATATTTCCGAGACAGTATAAAGATCTTACGGGCAGGCCACACCTCATCTATCAATCAGAGATGGTGATGTCTGACGTCGTAGCCTTGAATTTAATTCTAATTGGATCTTTAATTTACTGACGGTGGATTGGGGAGGGGCTAGTTTTTTCGTGGAGTGTCGAAGTTTCATTCTAGGTTGGAAGAGAGTTGAGAATGCATCTGTCTTTTAACTGGTAGGACGCCAGTTAAATTTTTCCCGATAAATTGTAAGATAGAATGATGTAGTTAAGTTCACGAAGTTTGGAGTATTCGATGTGTGCGATGCTGGATAACTTTACCTCTCTTATGAATTCAAATAAATATGAATGTAAAGACTGAGTGACTTAATTCTTTACGGGGAATTTCCCAAAGACCCCAATCCATTGCTTGGTAACTTACACTACGGCTACTTACCCTGCTGTTGATCCTTAGATGGAATAAATTCTTTATCAAAATGGTGTCGTACGCTTTCACTGCAGATGTTCTTTATCTTAAATAATCATCAGGCATTTTCGTAGATGTGAATTATATATATAAAAAAGTACTGGAGGCATATTTCACAAACAAGAGATTTGTAGATGCAGATGCCAAACATAATCACAAACAAAACTTCATAAGACGATCCTTTTCACAGAACTCCTACTTATCACCAAGCTCTTTTGAAGATCGCTTTAAAGATTCTGAATTATCTGAAATCGTTTTCCTTTCGACATCGTTCCTTGCAACACCATGGCATTACTTTGATGACTCATGTTCGTTTAAGAACAAAACAATCACAGCAGATGTTTCAGCGACCCACCTCCAGTTCGTAGAACATGGCGAGCACACACTTATCGCTGTGACTAAAAGAATTCTCTAACAGGGTCAGTATGCAGTTGGCAAACAGCGAGAACTCAACATTTCTCCTGAGATGCACGCCGGCTCATTTCAAGTTTCCTGCCGGCTTTTAAATGTGATGAAAATCTTCCATTTGTAACGAAAAATAAAATTCATATATTTGGCGGTATTCCATCTAAGGCGGTATTTCATCATGGTAAGCAGCCGTAGTGTAAGTTACCAAGCAATGAATTGAGGTCTTTGAGAATTTCCCCGTAAAGAATTAAGTCACTCGGTCTTTGCATTCATATTTAGTAAAGTTATCCAGCATTGCACACATCGAATATTCCAAACTTCGTGAACTAAGCTACATCATTCTACCTTACAATTTATCGGGAAAAATTTAACGGGCGTCCTACCACTTCAAAAGACAGATGCATTCGTAACGCTCTTCCAACCTAGAATAAAACTTCGACACTCCAAGAAAAAAACTAGCCCCTCCCCAATCCACGTCAGTAAATTAAAGATCCAATTAGAATTAACTTCAAGGCTACGACATCATCATCTCTGATTGGTAGATGGGGCGTGGCCTTCCCTTAAGATCTTTATACTATCTCGGAAATAGACTAACCTGTTAACATCCGCGCATTAACACACAGCAGACGATCTGAATAAAAAATAAAATTAAAATCTCGATAATGTTCTAAAAAGGAAAAATAAACCTTTACATTTAAAGAAAATTACGATATCGTTTCCCGCTCTTTCTAAGAAACAAGCAATAGATTATTACTAAGTTAAATAAAATAAGAAAAAGAACTTTAGCTGTTAAAATATTAATACATTACAAAACTAAGATTAAACGTATGTTCCACAAATTTAGAATTAAAAGCTCAGAGAGGGGAAAATGGCGCAATTTTTTTTATAATTTTATTACATATATATATATATATATATATATATATATATATATATACATGCAGATTTTTTTGTTATTTATTTCGCATTATGTAATAGACGAAAATGTAAGACAATGCTTTTTTCTATGCAAAAGTTTTCTATACTGAATATTTTTACTTAGAATCATTCTCTTTTAGATATTTCCATGCTTTTAAATAGTCTATGAGATAACATTTTCTATTTCGTTACTTTCATAAGTTATTTCTCAAACTTCTAAGAAATTTTTAGAAATACGTTTTCAACTTCTTTGGTTTTCGACGCTTTAAAAGATTTTTTAACGTGGAAATACTAGCGCTGAAGTTTTGAATTTCGAAATAAGATTTATGTTTATTGAATTTTACTTTAACGCATATGTCAAGCTGAAATTTATTTCTTTCTGATAGAAAACTTTTTTTAGCTTTATTGCATGTCCCAAATTCATTTTTAATATCAAATGTTTACATAAAATTTCACTGAATATTACAAATTATAGATTTATAATGGGTTATAGTAAAATTTTGAATAATATTTAATCTGTTGTATTATTGAAAAAATAATAATAATTTCCATTAAGTGTAAATTTACAATCTTTTTTAAGATACATATTTATTTGTAACCCACGTGTCTGCATGCAGTATAACTAAAAACGTATTCTAAACTTATAAATTTTGCAAATAACATATTCATTCAGTATATAGTTGATCAAAATTTAATGTTTCGCTCTATTTTTCATTAACTATTGTTTTAATATCATTTTAGTAAATAACATAGTTTAAAAATTTATGATTCAAGCTCTGTGTTCTAAACAACATTTACGGGCATCTGTTAATATATATATATATATATATATATATATATATATATATATATATATGTATGTATATGTATGTATGTAATATAAAATAATCTTGTGAGACAGGAATCGATGATAATCCGAAGAAATAAGTCTAATCCATTTGCAATTAATTAGTTTCGGTTTCAAAAATAACTTTCGAAAAAAAATTAAAAAGAAATAATATTCTTTAAAAATCAGGACCCCAAAAATAAATATTGATACAGTTTTTACATGTATATATCATAAGCAATTTGAAAAATCCAGCTGAAATTCTGTTTTATATGCTTTATAAATGTGCATATCAATATGGTGTATCGTTACTTCATCAACTAAAAAGAAACAACATAATCTCTAAATTATTGAGATAATAGAGGCAATACACTACTTTTTAAAAACATTACTCGCATTTTTTTTTTCATTAAAAGTATGGTTCCCAATTGTTTGAATTGATATTTTTATAGAATAAAATATTACAACAATTATTTTAGAAGAATGCTTATTATATATATATATTTTTTTTTAATTTTTAATGTTAGAACTATTCTTTATCATTTTAAGTAGTATCTGTCTATATTAGTATTATTTTCTTTTTAGAAGTAAAATTTGCTGATTTATTTATATACATACATACACACACATACACACACACACATGTATATATATACATACATATATATATATATATATATAAACCCATTTAATGTATTACAACATTCGAACCATTGCATTTAATGACTTATACCACATTGAACATGGAGGAAAAAATAAATAATTAAAAGGAATTTGCATAATCAAAGTATAATCTTCAGGCCCCAAATACTTTGGAACTTATGTTTATTTACTTGTAAATAACTGATGCGAGTGCTTAAGTTGAGTCGATTTTTTTAATACTGTAGTGAACAAGTTAGTTCAATATAGTTAATAAATTAGTTCCGAATTACGTAGAAGAAAGAAGCGTATTACGTTAAAACTGTTAATCCTAACAATGAACGGTTTACTGCATCGGATTAAACGTCTCATTTCAAATTTAAATACGTCTATGAATTGAATTTTGTATGACATACAGGGTCTTCAAAAGAGTGTGAGAAATAGGATTACAGATATCTCGGCAAATAATTATTCATTCGATTTGATTTTTTCTGCAAAATTTATATGCTCAACGTAATTTGTATATTCCCTCCTTAGATTAAACAATTTCGAAAAACTTTGATACCTTTCATAAGAACGAAACCTTCGAGAGTCCGAAAGGACTAGTTCCTGATAATCGAGGTTACTGATGTTCAATAGGCTTCTTTCTAATAATACATTATAAGATACACCAAATTTGAAATCATTATCTCAGTTTGGGAGAAACTGCATTTACAGAAACATAGACGGATATATTGACAGATGGAGAAACGGACCGATGAACAGTCAGATAGACATATAAAAAGATAAATAATTTTTTTTTTTTTTTTTTTTTTTTTTTTATCCCCGGCGTCTGAAACATTTAAATCTGTCAAAAAAGTAAATAAAATAAAAATTAAAAATTCAATATTCAAAACGATTATAAGACTTACTTTTTACTATGCATAATAGCTAAGTAAATGTTAGAGAACTCATTTTGAGGATTTTTTTCATCATTAAGAGAAGCTAAGAAATTGTACGGAGGGAGCATGTTTAAATTTTATAAATATTTCATCGAATTTGTTTCTTAAAAGAAATAATTATATTTTTTGAAAAGAATTACATTAAAAATGCAGAGAAAATTGTTAGTGATTTTATATTTTCGTATTTAAAAGAGAATTCGGATGATGTTGTTAGTGATAATATATTTTCCTATTTAAATATTATTTGGATCATAAACTTTGAATATCTAAAATTTTTGATTTTTTAATAAAAAGTATGTGATTTTACGTAAATGATTATTGTCAGTACTATTTTCAATTACAAATTATATAGTTTATCTGTATCATAATCTCAAGGAAACAAGTTTCTTTCTATGCAGAAACTATTAATGTAGTGCTTTCCTTGTTCAATATATGAAATGTGTGAGTAGCATTACAGATTATCTATACCGAATACATAAATGAAAATTTTTATAGTTTTATCTTATCAAATTAAAATTTACCTTATCAAATAGGTTACATATAAGAAAAAAATGACGCAAACTTATTTTTTAACGAACCTATAACAGTCATTACATACAATTATATTATATAAAAAATATGAACCTTTTTTATGAAATAATTTTTAATCGTAAACAGAACTAAGCTTAAAAAATGTAACAAAATAATAAAAATTACTCTTAACTTTTTTGTTTACAACACAAATTGAAGGGAAAATAGGCAAAGATATTGCATTTTACTTCAAATATTTCTACGTAAAAGTTATCCACAAATAATTTATTTTTGTATTTTTTTTATGCAGAAATGGAATTATTATTTGAAGAATGTTTTCTTTTTTTATAAATTTAATAATATAATAGAGATTTACACACACAGACACATATATATAATATTTTAATAAATAAACATAATTAAAATGATTTGTCCACCATAGTTTTTGAACAAAGCATTAAACACCAAAACAGTCCAAAACTGCAAACTGGTCGATGTATTTAGCTTATCGAATTGAATTTCTAAGTCTCTACGGCAACGTCTTTCGTTATTGTGACTATGTTGTTGGTCCACCAGTGCCTTATAACGGTAAAGGGAGACCAGCCGCCATTTCCAAAAGTGGCTATGTACAACACTCAGGAAGAAAAAAGTTATTGCAGATCGTATATATTAAACAATGTTTATTAAACATTCAATAAACTTCTATAACTTAAACATTTATCTATTATTAAAAATTACGTTTGTTTACATTCCATGCATGCCAGTATATATTATTTATATTCCTTAATATTATAATTGGATGTAATTAAAAGTAACAAAAATAAAATAAAAATTGTTAATATATTTTTTATTTAATTTTTAATTTAACCGCTTCTCTCATGGCCATCCGGAAAACGTATTTTTTCCAATCATGATTTGCTGGTACCACGTAAGGACATATATATTCTAACTATGCTTTATTATTCTCACCACTAAATTTTTATTGTAAATTTGTATCATTTAATCCTTTAATCTGAAGTGTTTTTCTGATTCAATTAGGCAAAAATTTCTATTTTGAAAAACCGGTGATAAAAGATTAAGTATTCTACAAAAAAACTTAAACAAGTTGGAAATTGCACGTGAACGTAGCAAATGAGGTGCATACGATAACGAAGTTTTAAAAATATTCAGATCGTGCTGATATAGTAGAGGATACAGTATAGTAGTCGAAATCTTTGTGTTTCTATAAATATGCAGGAAGTAATTTTTATTACTCCTCAGCAACGTATATCTTATTCATAAAATGTGAAATAGTTGAATATAATTAAAACACTCCCCAAACAATGTTTCCCCGTATAGCATTATGTGGTGGAATACTTTTGTGTGGCCCTGTAATTTTATAATAAAAATTCTTTGCATCACCAATTGTACAGAATGCATATTTTAGTATATATTTCATAGATTCATGCCAATTCTATTATTTTCGAAAGAGTGTAACATCATTAAAATGCATTTGAAACTTTTTTCCCCATTGACCGTAATGTAACGGAATCCTTTTGATTGTCCCTGTAATTCATCTATCCATCCGATTTTCATAAAATTTGAAATGACTCGACAAAATTATGTTATAATTATGTATTTTAAATTTCAAACGATTCGGTTAGGTAGTTTTTGCGTTGTTATATGCGGACAGAGAGACATAGAGATAGACGGACAGACAGACAGACAGACGGACGGACTGAGCGACAACAATAGGTACTACAAATTTACAAAATTACGAACGCACCTAAAAAATTAAATCATTAAGAAAAAGCCGTAAATGTTCTTTTTAATAATTATTACTAGTATTTAACTGTTTTAAAATATGCGAAATAAAAATTTTTTCCTGAAGCAACGATTCAATTTAAATATTACCTTGCATTTATTGACGCATTGCCACGAGTCAATAAATGCATCCAAGAGCAATAACCGGACAAAGGATTACTTTGTTTATTAAACATTTAATAAACTTCGATAAAATTCAAAAGTTACTGACTGAAAACTTATGAAAACTCTGGTTTATTATATTCCATATATGCCACAATTTATTATGAAGATTCTTCAATATTAAAATGAGAATTTTTAAGTAACATATCGATGAAAAAATTAAATTTGTTTCAAAGATTATTACTTCTTTCAAACTTTTTCATGATTATGACTTCCAGTGTTAAAATGAATTTAAAATGAAAGTTCTGATAAGAAGAAAATACAATAGATTTTTGATTGTTAAAAATATTACGATGTGTTTTTTCTTAAGCTTTACATTCTTATATACACATATATTTAATAAATATATATCCATTTTATATTGCTTGAAAAAAGAAATTGAATATTCAATAACTGCTGAACATTTTAAAGTGGTTATTTAAATTATTAATGAAAAAATGGAAGGAGTGGTGTTATTGTACTGAAATATATTTACATTCTAAAAATATATTATTTGTGTGTTTGAGAAATATTTCTAACGAGTAAACTCCATATGATTATTAATTAAAATGTATTCCTCTGAATAATATTTTAATAGATTTTTTATCAGAAATTCTTCACTCGATAATTAAATAATACATTTGACTGAAAAACGTACAATTCGATAAATTTACTGAGAATTATGCATTAATGAAAGGAGAATAAAAGCGGATATTGATTTTGCAGTTCAAATATAGTGCGGGTGTTCAAATAAAAAGGTGCTAAAAGTTGGAAAATCTAAAGTGATGAAATCTGATACGCTGCTTTTAAATAATGTAATTAGATCTCAAAAAGTACGATTGAAGTGTTCTTTAGTGGCTGTGCGCATGCGCGGCCGACTGTACATCAAGTAGGAGAGAAGTAGGCATTTGTGTGTTTCATTCAAATATTGTGGCAATGCGTGTGAGAATATCATAGCTTTTCCATTGCAAAATTTGACGATTGAGGAGCAGCATGGTGTCCAATGAAAGTCTGGTGCATTGAGAAATTTGATAACACTGTCAGTAAATCATTAACAACTCATTCAGGTTTCAGCCGCATTGATTGTTGCTATAGATCTCATATTTATGTTTGTACATGTCTATTAATATATAGTTCAAAGACTGAATGTAGTAATACGTTAATTAATTGGTGATATACGGATAGAATTCAGAATAAAATTGAGATTACAACGCTGGCCTGCAAGAAAAGTGACAGAGATCATCAAAGCTTATATTGAGTTATTTCACTAATAGGTCAGTTTCTAATAGACTTATTTGTCTATAGGTGCCTCTTGCTAGACGAAATGTCTCTTTAGTGTAGTTAATGGGAAAATAATTTTATCTCGGTATATATCCATTCATGACTACTGAAGAGAATCACATTGTTTCATAAATTACTCAGGCCTCCAAACCTAATCTACTTCTTCATTTTTAACGATTTTACGTTATTCTGAAAGTTTCTTTTATGCAAGTAGAACACTTATGTGGTTTCTAAAACAAGTTTTTTCCACACCCAAGCATTCCGTACACTGTAAAAAAAGTTGCATTAGGTTATGTTTTGGAAACGGCAACTGGTTTTATTCCCATGCTTTTAGTTGTTAATTTTTTTGTAAGTTTCTAGCTGTATATACCATATCTCTTTTTACCGATCTCACATGTATCATATCCAATCCAGCATCTTTTAAATACACTATAACACACTTGTGCAGATCGTCTCCTGTAAATATTCTTTACAAAGGCAAAATAGTCAGTAATTCCTAAAAAAAAAAAGAATTTCTCTGGCTGTGCATAGGTAGCATAGAAAACTCTGCTATATAAAGGTTTACAATATGGGATTTAATGATTACCTCATCAAAATCAAATATGTTGCATATGATTCAAAATATTTATTTGAATATGTGTAAATTTAGGATTAAATTTATTTTCTAATTTAGTTTATAAATATAACATACATAAATAAAATTCCTTTTCAGTTCCTTATACAAAAAAGTAGTATTATTTCGACAGCGCGAAGAGACATAGTATGGAGAAGCATTTTAATTGTTTACTGTAAATGTGCTGTTACATTCGGTGCAATGAAGCTTTAAAATGTGATATTATTCATATATTTCAACAAAGCCATTTTATTGATTTTTTATAACATTAAAAAAAAAAAAAAAAAAAAAAAAAAAAAAAAAAAAAAAAAAAATAGAAACTCTTAAACAAATCTAACAGCATTTTTCATAATCATTCATGCAGAAATCACAGTTTTACAATGATTTAATCTTCTGCATAAATTTGAATAACTAACGAAACGTACTAAACTATTGAGAAATTTAAATCCATTATAATGCAAGCTATTGCCTGCTTAAATAAAAAAAATTCAATTATCTGTGATCTGATTCAAATTGTACATTAAAATTTAATTTAAAATGCAGTTACCTAACGTTTATCGTTAAATCGTGAGTTAATGCAAATCAGGATTCATAGCAGGAATTCTCCATAATTTAAAGTAGTATTATTAAAAATTACATTTTATTTGTGAAAGAAATATTTTTGAGGGAAAGTACTGTTTATTTTGTGGCGAAGGAAACTTATGATTAATAACAAAAAGTTAAATTGCGTGTATGATTAAAGCAAAATGAATATATTTAGAATAATTTGTGCGTTTTCGGTTTATCAAGAAAAAATAATTTACAAAACATCATATCTATTATTTTTACAACATTTTTTTAAAGGGAAAATATTTGTATTTTTAGAACATGCTGTTGGTTAATTCCATGCGAACTTGTTTGTCTGTTACACAGTTGAAAATCGCTATGGTTGATGGCCTTTATATATAGACTTTATTTGTCATAAATTTTAGTCTTAACTGTCTTAAATATACTACCTACGTACGCCACATTACAATAGGTATTTATTTTACCTTGCATGCTAATAATTAGAGATTACTTGATTGCGATTATTTATAACGTAAAAGAAAACATTTTATCATAAGCATTAGCATACCTTTTTTTTACTTCCTTACTATAAATATATCGTTTTGTCGTCAGATACCATAGCGACATGATAAATTAAATTTCGTTAAAAATGCCCAGTAATAGGAAAATAATTTTTAAAAACAAATAGCTATTGAAGAATTGAACACTTTAACCCATTAATGCCTAAATAAATTTCTTCTTTAAAATTAAAATTTTGCACTTCCAACCACTTTTAAAACAAATATAACTTTTATTTTAATTTATCGAGAAATTTGCCTGGAGAAAGAAAGTATTTATTTATCCTCCATTTTAGTGCTGTGAAAAGCGCTCACTTAAATTTTTAATACTGTCCCAAAAATGGGACGCTAGGTACTAATGTGTTAAAATAGAATTCCCAAGTCTTATTTAGATACTTTAAAGTTGCTTGTTTTCGCTGCGTTTTATGCTGATTTTCGTTTCATTTTCGAATATTATTATGTCTACTTGATGCGATTTTTTAAAAATATGCCATTATTGTTTATTGCGGTTTTACTTGTTTAATTTTAATTCATAGTAATTAAATTATTCGCATTTTAATTTCTTACATACACTATTACTTTTCACTTCGGATTTAATTTTTAATATGTACTATTTAAGTTATTTCGATTTCAATTTTAATTCGAAATATCAGTCCGTGTGTTGAACGGGTTAAACAGTTAGTAAACTTTAAAATATGCATATAATTAATTAAAAGCATTACAAATACATGAAAATATTTTTTTACTTATTTAATATATCCCTGATTTTTTATTTATTTATTTATTTATTTTTTAAGAGCATGTCTTGATTCCAAAGGGTAAAAAAGACAATTGGGTAGAATTGAAAACATAAATAGAACAAAACAAAATGGAAATACTATGCATAGACAAGTAAAATTCAGTGCACAGCTCTAAAAGGGGGTGAAAAGATCAATTTTGATTATCAGGAGTTCACAAAAATAATCTTCTGATAATCAGAATTGGTCTGTTTCCTCCTCTATAAGGCACTGGACTTCATTTTGCTTGCACATGCGCACTATTTTTGTTATATTTTGATCTATTTCTTCTTTCTTGTTTGGTCAATTTATATTTTTCTCCTTCGAAACATGATGCATAAGCTTCCTAAATATTTCAGGGATCCATAAATAGATAGATAATATCTTTCTGTATTTGTAACGCCTTTGAAGAAATTTTTGTTAATTTTAAAATAGATATTAATAGCAAGGTCTAAATTCCTTAAAGGCACTAATATTTAAATATAGTGATTTGACTTATTGATATTCTGCTAATACCATAAAATTATAACCGTCTTCAAGATGGAATTTAAATTTACTATTTCTTTCTCGATAAACATCATAATAATCCGTAACATATTTGTAATAACTCATAATAATTATTTCACTATTTTTCAATCGATATTTGCAGAATAACTCACATGTTTCTATTTATTGATACTACGAAGATATTTATAATATTTCAAAATTAATGTAAAATAACATTTGACAACACTGAAATACATGAATCTAAACATTTTGGATATCTACAATTTCCAATAAATGCTATCTAGAAATTGGATCTACTGGTAAAGTATTGCATGCTTTAACATATAGATGCTATAGATTTATCGTATTTTAGAATCTATGTCCAATATTCTTGGTATAGTGTATTAAAATATTAGTAAAGTTTAAATTATAATGGAACACGTGTTAGGAAGTTTGGTTATATAGTTAAACATAAAAACATACTTATATTAAGAAGCTTCAAGTAAAATTCAGGCAAAATATAAAATAATCTATTTATTTGTATATTTATTTTGGATAGGTTGAATTATTCAGGGTTATTAAAATAGAATCATCGGGTTTTGAGACGTTACTACGTATGAACTCAAGCACGCATATGTTTCCATGACAACTCAAACGAGAGGGCATTAACTATAGTTTCATGCTACATATGTGTGAGATTGCCATGGCGACTGGACATTAGAAAGTGTTTTGTGAACAAATTGTGAATCGCTTATAACTCTTCAGAGAGCCTACCGGAAGGAGTACAAATGCAAAATCCCAACCCACAATGATGGATTGATCGATGTCACTTTGACTGAGTTGAGAAACCTCATCACGACTGCATTCGCGATCATCGAGGCGACCATGCTGAGTAAAGTGTGGAGCGAAATGAATTATCGCCTTGACATCTGCTTTATCACTCAAACAGCACATATCTATATGTACTATACTATACTATATATGTCCATACTATATGAACATCTATAGTATGGACGTCAATCTTGTATACTTTCGGTTTATTTCCATATATAGCTCATTGTTGTAACCCAATTATGTTCTGAAATAAAGGCACATTTCTTTAAGAAATTATGCATAGGTATTTTTTTCCTTTTATAGGAACATATCTTTTTCTCTTACACTCTCTCTCTCTCACACACAGACACTCTCCCTCTCTCTGTGTTACACACTTTCTCTCTTGCATATACTCTCTCTCACTTTCTATCTATTTATCTATCTCTCGGTATATAATATTAAATATCACACAAAATAAATGTTAAATTAAAAATGTATAAACCGGGTGATCCAAAACTCAGGACGAACATTAAAAATGAATGATTCAAAAACGAATCAAGATACAAAGTTACGGTTTACACCAAACGGATGGAAAAGAAACAGGTTTTGTGTGGCAACGAGAAAAAAAAATATGTATGTTGGCGACCAACGGCATCACTAGCAGCACTGAAAGATGATACTCGCCAAAATGTGTCGGCCAAGAAATGCTAATAAATGCTCTGAATGGTGTAGTGGCTGGCCTTACAGTTACACTTATGAATGGTGGACAACACGTTGAATATTACTGTATTACTAATTAACTGTAATTAAGCTGACTTGTGAGTTTTCAACCTTTTTTTATTTGTAAATCGTTTTTTGCAGCAATAAAGAATTATAGTGCCATTTTTTGGTCGCCAACAAAACTATTCTTTTTTTTTTCGTTGTTACACAAACCAGGTATATTCTCCCTTCGTCCGGTGCAAACCGTATCTCTGTATCTTGATTCGTTTCTAAATTATTCATTTTTAAAGTTCGGCCTGACTTTCGGATCACACTGTATATTAATATTCATTAGAAATAACATGACATATTTCATATTATTGTGACATAAAATGAATGTAAATATCCATATAGATGAGTTTAACGTCATAATATTGGATATATTTCAAGTATAATTGTAATATTTATTTATATGAATGCACAAAGCTGTTTCCTATTAATATACAAAATTTTCTAATAATTTTTGCTATAAATTTAAGATTACATTCAAACTGTATTTAATTTATAATTTTACGCAAAATATTTTTAATAAAATTTAACTTAAAGCCATATTTTAGTATTAATACTAGCGGCCTTCGCCCGCTACGCTGGTCGGTTTATCTAAAGAAATCTTGAAGAACACGAAATATCAATTTTATTATATTCGAAAGAAGATACCATCATTAAATTGACTAAACAGCCGTTTAGTTCTAAATGTTTCAAACAAAGCGAGTAAACAAATGTATTTTAATTGAGTTGAGTGATCTTTTCTTCTGAAATATTCTTTTCGATCCATGGAGGTAAATACATTTCGCTGCACTAAGGTGCTATTTTATAAAAATTAGCACTAGTTGTATAACTTTTTTTTGTCATTGCAATTTTTATTAAAAACCCTTAACTTTTATTACAAACAAAAGGATTTCGCGTTTAAATATGGATTGTGGCATAATGCCAAACATATCTTCCGTGGAATTTATGGGTTGGATGTACGTTTTACGAAAATCAAAGCCGGCCAAATCAATGCTTTCATTTTGAAATCTGCTTCAATGGAAATTATTTTTTTTAAAAATCTATTCATTCAATTCTTTCAAAATTTCGAATACCTTTAAATCATGTTTAGATAAAGAACTTAAAACATTTTTGAGTGAAAATACCCCAAAATCGGCGAGGTATAAAATATTAATGTTCACAATCGCTTATATATCATTATCCAATCAACCAGTCAACCGATTTTTTCTATCTTTTCTAGATAGTTAGATAAGGTTTAGACATACATTTGAAAAAAAGCAAGTCGATAGTTCAAACTGTTTTACTGTAATTTTTTTAAGAAAAACGAAGTTTCGAAAAAAAATTTAAAAATCGAAAATTTAAAAAGTACACTGACATTATCAGAAAGGAATGAGGATTCAGAATCCGGCGTTGTTTTTTGTTAGAGTTTCATAGAACTGCCAGGATTGGAATTAAAAAATGCATTTCGAAAAAATTGCGATAAAAAGCGCTAAAAATCAAAGTTTCGTAAAAAAATCTAAAAAATCACAAATAAAAAAAAATTATGCTCTTAGTGCAATAAAAGAACGAAGTATCCGAAAATCTAATTCTTTTGTTGCTGGTGTGTTTATAACAGCACTGATGGCAATTTAAAAACGAGAAAACAGAGGGAGAAATTTTCTCCCTCAGTCGATCTTTTTCGGATCGCCATTTCCGCCCAAATTGCAAACATGCAGGGGCAAATCAGTTAAAATTTTACCGTGTCTGATTAGTTTTTAATTAATAATTAACGAACTAATTGGGATTTCGGGATGAGATTGGGCAACTCATGATCCCTAGTTTTTTTTTCCTTCAATTCAAAACAAACGCGACGTTTCTCCGTTTCCTGGTTCGGAAGAGATAGCGTCATATGCATACATACATACAACATACGGTCGAATTTTAATAGTATAGCTATATTAGTAAAACTGGCATCTTTAAACAGAGTACTGTTAAAAAAGCGAAGAATCACATATGTGGATATTTGCGTTACATTATATTGCTACGAATGACTGATAAAGTTTCAGCAATAGTCACAGAAAAAGACCAGGGTGATAATCTTAAGTCTAATGGGGGCGTTCTTTTTAAATATCTCGCTCAAATTTTAATATTTTTACATTATTTTTTTCTTGCATAGGATAGCTGAGCACGATACACTACCGAGTTAGTTTTCACTTTTTCAATTTTCCTTATACATTGTTTGTATTATGATAGTTTTCATTTCACACCCGGTTTAAACAAATTTTGAAAGTTAAAATAATTTTTTTATGCTCAAACCAAAATTGAGAAAATAAAAACTAGCCCGGTTATGGATCGACCTCAGCTATCATATGCTAAAAAATCATGTAAAAATATAAAAATTTTAGTACGATATTTCAAACAAACGCCCCCATAGACCTAACATTATCATCCAGGTCTTTTTTGGGACTAGTGTTGTGCCTTAAATATTCACAAGTCACAGTTTGAGCAAACTTACTTCTTGTACTGGGTTGGATTACTATGAAACTTGTATTATTGATAATGTCTTCATTCTAATCCTTCGCTACTTCCTTACAAAAAATATATGAAATGTCTTCTGGTAAATTTCTTTCAAAAGCAATTATACAGGAAAAGAGTATTGAAGTTGTTTTCGAAGTTATTTTGTAAACAATCATTAATGTCTTATTTTTAGGGTATTAATGTCAGTTGCAAAAGCATACAAATTAAAATAGCTCTAAGTAGTAATTTGTAAAACATCAGTGCAATGATTTTAAACATGTTTTTTCTACTTGCCATTTTTTTTAGATAGTTGGCAATTCTCTTTCTATTATTATCATTTTATGTAATTTTAGTAAAGCTAGCATTGCGAATATGCTTACATTTAAAGAATAATAGTAAAAAAATCTAAATATTAATTTTTTGCTAAATAATCTATGAATAATTTTGACTTCATTTTTTATGCATATTTGTTATTGTTTTGCTTTTATGCTGTAATGTAACAGAACACCAGTAAAAAAACAAAACTATTTTGTGCAATTTCTTTCTACAGGGTAGGCGAAATCACGACATTAAGTAAAAAAATATTCAGCACATGGATAGAAGAGATTGTTTTAAAAAATAACCGCAATTTAACTGTATGCTTTTTTGTAAGGTTTTTGCAAATAAATATTATTGTATTACAATTGAATATTGCAACCTAATATAATAATAAAATAATAAAAACAATAGTTAAAGAATTTTATTTTAAGCAGAAGATTAAATTATTAGAAAAATCAAGCCCTGCTAGTATTAGAAAGTAAGACTAATCTACTTGATAGCATGTTTAATTTGAAAATTACTTCATTTACATTTCCACAGCTTCACTGTTTTGTGTTTGCGAACCCAAGTTGTATTCATTCACAATCGATATTATTGACGCTGCAAATTGTGCAGCTTTTGTACAGTTATCTGCCTAAAGCAACGCATCGAATGAAGTCAATGTTCGGAGTTTATATATGTAAATAATTGATTTCTTCAGGGCTTCCGCACCTACTCCACTAAATAATCTTAAGATTATCTGAAGGAATATCAACTTTCTGCAGGAATTCCACCGAAATCTGAAGAGATTTTCGCACATTTAGCTTTTCCTTTAAAATATGTGAAGAAATTTTAGATATATTTAAAAACATCTGCAGAATGCATCGAAGGCATATAGATTTTTTAAATTTTTTTAGTAGTGTTGTTACGATTCTGATCGCATCGTTCACTTTTCAAAGTCATTTTGCTTCAGCCTACGTCTCAAGGTAGATTACGGAATACTTAATTTCTATCCGGCTGCAACTACTTTAAGTGACCAGTTTTGTACTGTCCCTATCCTTCTGTAAATATTTTGCATGGTGACCTGATAACATAATAAAAATTCCGTTAAAAATAGGTTACTTATTTGAAAAAAATGCTTAGCAAATTAATTATTTATTTGCAAATTAATTGTTCATAAATTAATATACAGGGTGATTCCGAATTTTTTTTTACAATAAAAGAGGGGTGATAGTACACATCAAGACAAACAATGCTAAATAGGAGACCAAGGGTCCAAAACGTTTTCCTAAGGAAATAACCGCCATTAAAGTTTAGGGACCAAAATTTCAAATAAACATAAAAAACGGAAAAATCGGTCGATTGATTTGCGGTTTTCACTAAAATTATTCTTTATGTCGGCATTTTCTCGAAATTAAATTATAAAGATAAATTTCAAAAAATGCCGATAGAGGGCGCTTTAGACTTTGGAGTAACGAACAACTATTTTTTGCCGGTATTTTTTGCATCTCATTAAATGTTTTCGTAAGCTTAGACTCAAACTTAAATTTTGAGTTCAAAATCTGTAGTTGGGAGTGGTTATGTAACACAAACTGAGCTGTGTTCAGAGGGTTCAAATTTCAAATGATTATAAAAAACGGAAAAATTGGTCGATTGATTTGCGGTTTTCACTAAAACTATTCTTTATTTAGGTATTTTCGTGAAAATAAATTATAAAGAAAGATTTCAAAAATTGCCGATAGAGGGCGCTTTAGACTTTGGAGTAACGAAACACTCTTTTTTGGCGTTATTTTTGGCATCTTTTTAAATGCTTTCGTAAGCTTAGACTTGAACTTAAATTTTGAGCTCAAAATCTGAATAGCTGGGAGTGGTTAAGTAGACAAACTTAGCTGTGTTCAGAGGGTTCAAATTTTAAATAATTGTAAAAAACGGAAAAATTGGTCGATTCTTTAGCGGTTTTTGCTAAAACTAATTTTTAAATCAGCAGTTTTCTTGATCAATCAGTGTTTTCTTGGAAATAATTTTTAAAGATAAATTTCACAAAATGCCGATAGAGGGCGCCTTAGACTTTGGAGTAGCGTACAACTATTTTTAACTGTAATTTTTTTAATCTCATTAAATGCTTTCAAATGCATAGACTTAAATTTTGGGCTGAAATTCTGAATCGTTGGGAGTGTTTAAGTAGCGAAAAATTGAATTGTGCTCGAGGAGGAAAGAGGGTTAAATTTTAACTCCTGAACACACTTCAGGTTGCGCTTCTTAACTCCTCATAACTATTCAGGATTTGAGCTCAAAATTTCAGTTTAAATCTAAGCTTCCGAGAACATTTAAAATGCTTTTGAAAGCATTTAATTAGAACCAAAAAATAATGGTTAAAACGAATTATTGGTTCCTCTGAAGTTTAAGGCGCCCTTGATTTATCTTTAAAAATTTTTTTCAAGAAGATACTGACTTAAAGAATAGTTTTATTTTAAACCGCAAACGAATCGACCAATTTTTCAAATTTTTGTATAATTACTTTAAATTTGAACCTCCCCCCCCCCTTGAACACAGTTCACTTTGTTCTACTTAACCACTCCCAGCTATTCAGATTTTGAGCTCAAAATTTACGTTCAAGTCTAAGCTTACGAAAGCATTTAAAAAGATGCAAAAAATAACGCCAAAAAAGAGTGTTTCGTTACTCCAAAGTCTAAAGCGCCCTCTATCGGCATTTTATGACATTTATCTTTATAATTTATTTTCACGAAAATACCTAAATAAAGAATAGTTTTAGTGAAAACCGCAAATCAATCGACCAATTTTTCCGTTTTTTATAATCATTTGAAATTTGAACCCTCTGAACACAGCTCAGTTTGTATTACTTAACCACTCCCAATTACAGATTTTGAGCTCAAAATTTAAGTTTGAGTCTAAGCTTACGAAAACATTTAATGAGAAGCAAAAAATACCGGCAAAAAATAGTTGTTCGTTACTCCAAAGTCTAAAGCGCCCTCTATCGGCATTTTTTGAAATTTATCTTTATAATTTAATTTCGAGAAAATGCCGACATAAAGAATAATTTTAGTGAAAACCGCAAATCAATCGACCGATTTTTCCGTTTTTTATGTTTATTTGAAATTTTGGTCCCTAAACTTTAATGGTGGCTATTTCCTTAGGAAAACGTTTTGGACCCTTGGTCTCCGATTTAGTATTGTTTGTCTTGATGTGTACTATCACCCCTCTTTTATTGTAAAAAAAAATTCGGAATCACCCTGTATATATATATATACAGGGTGTCCCAAAAGTTCGTTTACAAACTTAACATGCTGGTCTGTCATATCATTACGAACAATATTAAATAGGAAACTAAGGGTTCCAAGCGTCTTCCAAACGAGATATGCGCCATTAAAGTTTAGGGTCCAAAAATTCAAATGATTATAAAAAACACAAAAATTGGTCGATTTGTTTGCGGTTTTCACTAAAACTATTCTTTATGTCAGTATTTTCTTGAAAATAAATTATAAAGATAAATTTAAAAAAATGTCGATAGAGGGCGCTTTAGACTTTGGAGTAACGATAAACTAGTTTTTACCACTATTTTTTGCATCTCATTAAATTTTTTTAGAAGCTTAGACATAAGCTTAAATTTTGAGCTCAAAATCTTAATCGTAGGAAGTGGTTAAGTAGCGCAAACTGAATTGCGAGGGGAGGTTCAAATTTCAAATGATTATAAAAAACGGAAAAATTGGTCAATTGATTTGCGATTTTCACTAAAATTATTCTTTATGTCGGCATTTTCTCGAAATTAAATTATAAAGATAAATTTCAAAAAATGCCGATAGAGGGCGCTTTAGACTTTGGAGTAACGAACAACTATTTTTTGCCGGTATTAAGGGGTGATAGTACACATCAAGGCAAACAATATTTAAACAGGAAACCAAGGGTCCCAAAGTCTTCCGAAGGAGATAGGCGCCATCAAAGTTTAGGGTCCAAAAATTCAAATGATTATGAAAAACAGAAAAATTGGTCGATTCGTTTGCGGTTTTCACTAAAATTATTCTTTATGTCTGTATTGTCTTGAAAATAAATTATAAAGATAAATTTCAAAAAATGACGATAGAGGGCGCTTTAGACTTTAGAGTAACGTACAACTATTTTTTTCCGTTACTTTTGGCATCTCATAATTTTTTTTAGAAGCTTAGACATAAACTTAAATTTTTAGATGAAAATCTGAATCGTTGGGAGTGGTAAAGTAGCACAAACTGAACTGTGTTCAATGGGGGTGGGGAGGTTCAAATTTCAAATGATTATTAAAAAACGGAAAACTTGGTCGGTTTTCGCTAAAACTATTCTTTATATCAATATTTTCTTGAAAATAAATTTTACAGATATCTTTCAAAAAATTCCGTCAGAGGGCACCTTAAACTTTATAGTAACCAACAACTATTTTTAACCGTTATTTTTTGTGTCTAATAAAATGCTTGTAAAAGTTCAAACTTAAATTTTGTACTCAAAATCTGCATCGTTGTGAGTAATTAAGCGACCAAAAATTGAACTGCGTTCGAGGGGTGGGGAAGGTAACATTTCAACTGGGGAGGAGAGGTTCAAATTTCAAATTATTATAAAAAACGGAAAAATTGGTCGGTTTTCGCTAAAATTATTCTTTATGTCAATATTTCTTTGAAAATAAATTTTAAAGATAAATTTTAAAAAATCCGTTAGAGGGCGAATTAAACTTTAGAATAACCAATAATTATTTTTAATATATTTTTTTTTAATCTAATTAAATGCTTGCAAAATTTTAGACTTAAATTTTGTGTTCAAAATCTAAATAGATAGGAGGGGTTAAGTAGCGCAAACTGAACTGTGTTCAGGAGTTGAAATGTTACCTTCCCAACCCCTCGAACGCAGTTCAATTTTTGGTCGCTTAATTACTCACAACGATGCAGATTTTGAGTACAAAATTTAAGTTTGAACTTTTACAAGCATTTTATTAGATACAAAAAATAACGGTTAAAAATAGTTGTTGGTTACTATAAAGTTTAAGGTGCCCTCTGACGGAATTTTTTGAAAGATATCTGTAAAATTTATTTTCAAGAAAATATTGATATAAAATAGTTTTAGCGAAAACCGACCAAGTTTTCCGTTTTTTATAATCAATTGAAATTTGAACCTCCCCACCCCCATAGAACACAGTTCAGTTTGCGCTACTTTACCACTCCCAACGATTCAGATTTTCATCTTAAAATTTAAGTTTATGTCTAAGCTTCTAAAAAAAATTATGAGATGCAAAAAATAATGGAAAAAAATAGTTGTACGTTACTCCAAAGTCTAAAGCGCCCTCTATCGACATTTTTTGAATTTTATCTTTATAAATTATTTTCAAGATAATACTGACATAAAGAATAATTTTAGTGAATATCGCAAATCAATTGACCAATTTTTCCGTTTTTTATAATCATTTGAAATTTGAACCTCCCCCCGTAATTCAGTTTGCGCTACTTAACCACTTCCAACGATTTAGATTGTGAGCTCAAAATTTAAGTTTATATCTAAGCTTCTAAAAAAATTTAATGAAATGCAAAAAATACTGGTAAAAACTAGTTTATCGTTACTCCAAAGTCTAAAGCGCCCTCTATCGACATTTTTTGAAATTTATCATTATAATTTATTTTCAAGAAAATACTGACGTAAAGAATAGTTTTAGTGAAAACCGCAAACGAATCGACCAATTTTTCTGTTTTTTATAATGATTTGAATTTTTGGACCCTAAACTTTAATGGCGCATATCTCCTTTGGAAGACGTTTGGGACCTTCAGTTTCCTATTTAGTAATGTTCATCTTGATATGACAGACCAGCATGTTAAGTTTGTAAACGACCTTTTGGGACACCCTGTATATATATATATATATACAAGGTGTTTCTAAATTCATGGTCCAAACTTTAAGGGGTGATAGTACACATCAAGACAAACAATATTTAAACAGGAAACCAAGGGTCCCAAAGTCTTCCGAAGGAGATAGGCGCCATCAAAGTTTAGGGTCCAAAAATTCAAATGATTATGAAAAACAGAAAAATTGGTCGATTCGTTTGCGGTTTTCACTAAAATTATTCTTTATGTCTGTATTGTCTTGAAAATAAATTATAAAGATAAATTTCAAAAAATGACGATAGAGGGCGCTTTAGACTTTAGAGTAACGAACAACTATTTTTTCCCGTTAATTTTTTGCATCTCATTAAAGGTTTCGTAAGCTTAGACTTAAACTTAAATTTTGAGCTCAAAATCTGAATAGTTGGAAGCAGTTAAGTAGCACAAACTTAACTGTGTTCAGAGGGTTTTAAATTCAAATGATTATAAAAAACGGAAAAATTGGTCGATTGATTTGCGGTTTTCACTAAAACTATTCTTTCTGCCGGTATTTTATTGAAAATGAATTATAAAGATAAATTTCAAAAAATGCCGATAGAGGGCGCTTTAGACTTTGGAGTAATGTACAACTATATTTTACCATTATTTTTCACATCTCATAAAATTTTTTTAGAAGCTTAGATATAAACTAAAATTTCGAGTTGAAAATCTGAATCGTTGGGAGTGGTTGAGTAGCGCAAACTGAACTGTGTTCAATGGGGGTGTGGAGGTTCAAATTTCAAATGATTATAAAAACGGAAAAATTGTTCGATTCGTTTGCCGTTTTCGCTAAAACTATTCTTTATGTCAATATTTCCTTGAAAATAAATTTTAAAGATTAATTTTAAAAAATACCGTTAGAGGGCGCCTTAAACTTTGGAGTAACCAACAACTATTTTTAACCGTTATTTTTTGTATCTAATTAAATGCTTGTAAAAGTTCAAACTTAAGTTTTGAGCTCAAAATCTGCATCGTTTTGAGTAATTAAGTGCGGAAATTTAAAATGTGTTCGAGGGGTGGGGAGGGTAATATTGTAACTCCTGAACACTGTTCAGTTTCCGCTTCTTAACCCCTCCATCGATTTAGAATTTGAGCTCAAAATTTAAATCTAAGCATTTGCAAGCATTGAATTAGATACAAAAATTAACGCTTGAAAATAGTTGGTTACTCTAAAGTTTAAGGCGCTCTCTATCGGTATATTTTTAAATAAATCTTTAAAATTTATTTTCAAGGAAATATTGACATAAAGAATAGTTTTAGTGAAAACGGCAGACGAATCGACCAATTTTTTCGTTTTTTAAAATATTTTAAATTTGAACCTCCCCACCTCCATTGAACACAGTTCAGTTTGCTCTACTTAACCACTCCCAACGATTCAGATTTTCATCTCAAAATTTAAGTTTATGTCTAAGCTTCTAAGAAAATTTCATGAGATGCGAAAAATAACGGTAAAATATAGTTGTACGTTATTCCAAAGTCTAAAGCGCCCTCTATCGGCATTTTTTAAAATTTATATTTATAATTCATTTTCAAAAAAATACCGATATAAAGAATAGTTTTAGTGAAAATCGCAAATCAATCGACCAATTTTTTCGTTTTTTATAATCATTTGAATTTAAAACCCTCTGAACACAGTTAAGTTTGTGCTACTTAACTGCTTCCAACTATTCAGATTTTGAGCTCAAAATTTAAGTTTAAGTCTAAGCTTACGAAACCTTTAATGAGATGCAAAAAATAACGGTAAAAAATAGTTGTTTGTTACTCTAAAGTCTAAAGCGCCCTCTATCGTCATTTTTTTTAATTTATCTTTATAATTTATTTTCAAGACAATACTGACGTAAAGAATAATTTTAGTGAAAACCGCAAACGATTTGACCAATTTTTCTGTTTTTCATAATCATTTGAATTTTTGGACCCTAAACTTTAATGGCGCCTATCTCCTTCGGAAGACTTTGGGACTCTTGGTTTCCTATTTAAATATTGTTTGTCTTGATGTGTACTATCACCTCTTAAAGTTTGGACCATGAATTTAGAAACACCCTGTATACAATATGGAAATCATTTTTAGGTTTACCCTGATTTCTATTCAAAAATTAATCGCAATTAATGTGTCTATTTAGCATTGCCCTTGATAACGAGCTAAATACCACATTTCCAATATTTTTCCAGCTTGGTTTGATATAATTTGTCATTAACGAGTTATTCCACATACTGATGTAGATTAGTAGTATTATCTAATGGTTCTCTCTCTCTCTCTCTCTCTCTCTATATATATATATATATATATATATATTTAATAAATTAATTAACAAGTACATTATTAATTGACAAAGTGTTGAGAAAATAACGATATTAAAAACTAGCCGGATATGGCAATCCTAAAACTTTCTTCTATCTCATACATATTCATACTGTGAAATTCGCTGTCACATTACCAAAATTAAATGGCAGTAAATTCCCCTCATGCAAATTTTAATGATATGAGATTCAGTGGATCAGTTCTTGGGATATATTATCATTAAAATAACGTAAATCATGACAAATGCAGCATGGAAGTGCCACCTGTTGGGTGATATACACTGTAACTAAATTTGGAACAACTTATGTCTACACCTTATTGGATGTGAAATTTGATAAGAGCCCATGATTTAGTTCTTGACGTAGAATTACTGCGGAAATCATGAGAAAATGCAGCATAGCAGCGGCGCCTGTTGGGTAATTTTACCAGAAAGGACAAAAAATATATATATAAGGACTAATTAAATCTGAAGTTTTAAGAAAATCCGGGCATTAATTTTATAGATGGTATTATTGCAAAAATCGCAAAAGATGCAGAATAGCAGTGTCATCTTTTGAGCGATTCATCTCAAAATGAAGAAAATGTCAATTCAAATGTGGAAAAATTTCAATCCGACTAACTGAATCTAAAGATAGATGAAAATCCACGCATTATTCCAGAAGATTGATCTATTGCAAAAATCGTCTTATATGCTGTATAAAAGCGCCATCTGTTGGGCGATTTACACAAAAATGTAGAAAATGTCAAATCATATCAAAGACTAACTAAATCTGACGTTTGATAAAAGTCAGTGCATTAGCTCTTAAGATTGCTCTATTGCACGATTCTTAAAAGGAATACAGGTTTAGTAGAAACATTGTTGAGGGATTTACACCAGAAACTATTCAGCATCAATTTGTGCTAGGGAGTACCTGAATAATAATAAACAAAGTTATTATATTCCGTGAAATAGTTCTTGAGATAGAGCGCCCAAAAATTTGTGTCACATTCATTCATATACATAGACTAACAGACAGACCTTTTGCAAAAACATGTTTTTTGGTATAACTGTCCCGATCTGGTGTCAATCCGATTAAAACCAGAAATAAAAAAAAAATTTCAAGAATCCAATTTTTTTCCTTGTTAAGAGAAAAGAAGATAAAAATTTAGCTTCGACTGTCTTATGGGGCTTTCTAAATGTGATTGAGCAAATTATTTTGTATAAAAATTGCAATCTACTTTTATTAACAAACGGCTTAAATAATTGTTTTCAATTGTAATTTTTTTATTGACACTTAAAGATATCGCTGAATACGAAGGGTTAATTTTTTGGACAGACATAGTCATATAGTTTAGGATAAAAATCTCTATATAATAAAACCCAGTGTAACGCTTAGCGGGCCAAAATGGTTTTCCCTCCAAAAACTGCCATTAGAATTGACGATCCCTCCGAGACCGGTATATCTTTCATGTTTGAATCCGTAGGTTGACAGCAGAAACAAAGTACAACACAAACAAATACAAAATTATTTTACGAATGTTTAAGTACACGTTTAGTTTGACTAATATAGAATTTGTTATAACCATATTTCGATTTTTTAATATCTCTATCGCAACCATATGCATTCTCTAAATAGCTTTTTTACAATAATATATCTACATAAAAATTTATATAAATATAAAAATTATAGTAATCTTTACAAAATTATTTTTGTACTTCACATTGAACTTATTTTCATAAAAGTTTAAGTCTGAATTTTTTATATAACAATATCGAAAATTGACTTTTTCAATATTTAACAGAAACATTCTAAATATTTCTTGACTTCAGCGCTCATTTACCGAAATTAAAATTAATAACCAATATAGTTTTTTTTAAAATTAGAAACAGATATTTAAAGCTATCCTAAGTGATATTGAAGTAAGATTAATCTATTTTAAGTTGTTCAAAGAAATGATAAGGGATTTTCAATCCATTTAATAGAAGAAAATATTTCAAGAAATCTTAATAAATTCTATCAATATCCTTTCAAAAAAAGTCATAATCCTGACAATACTGATATTAAAATTTAACTACACTTTCAATATGCTACTCTACATCACGAACATGAAATTAATAGACACTGATCCATATAAAGGCTATCATTAAGCGAAATTAGAATCAATAACCGATATATTTTTTTATATTAGAAACAGATATTTAAAGCTATCCTAAGAGGTATTGAAGTAAGATTAATCTATTTTAAGTTGTTCAAATAAATGATAAAGAATCTTCAATCCATCTAATAAGAGAAATAAAATAAATTCTATCAATCTCCTGTCTAAAATAAAAAAGGCCATAATTTTCACAATACTGATAATAAATTTAATGACATTGTGATAATGCAACTCTATATAATAATGATACGAAATTAACAGACAATGATCCAGTTGAAGGCATTTACTGACTCAAAATGTATTCCCACTTACATAACCTTCACACCAAATTAACTTCAAATAAATTCTTCAATTTATTTATATAAAAAAATCAATATTTCGATTTCTCAATATTTACATGAAGTATTCTAAATATATAATGTTTTTTTTTTTGTTCATTACGAAATTAGAACTAATAACCGATACATTTTACATAGGTATTATGAGTTATCCTATTCGATATTGAAGAAAAAATTAATGTATTTTAAACTGTACAAAGAAATAATAACGCATATCTAGTCCATGTAATACGGGAAAATGTTCGGAAAATTTAAATGTGTTTTATCAAACTAATTTTTAAAGCATAATAATTGATAATTCTGCAATACTAATAATAAATTTAACGACACTGTCATTATGCCACTCTATATCACAATAAAATGAAATTAATAGGCACTGATCCAGATAAAGGCATTTACTGAAAACGTATTCCCTCTTATATAACTTTCACACTCAAATGAAATTGAAATTTAAGTCTGCGATTTTTTTATATAATAAAATCTAAATTTTGGTTTCTCAATTTATACATGAAGTATTCTAAAAAAATGTTTATTTATTTTGCGTTCATTCCTTGAAATTAGAACTAATAACCGATACATTTTACACATTAGAAGCAGATATTTTAAGCCATCTCAAGCGATATTGAAGTATGATTAATATGCTTTAAGTTGTTAAACGAAATAATAAAGAATCTCCAATCCATTTATTACGAGAAAATATTCGGAAAAACGGAATTTGTTCTATCAATCTTCTTTTTAAACCAAAATAGTTCATAATCCAGACAATGCTGATAATAAATTGAACAACGCTGTCACTCTGACACTCTATATCACAATGACTTGAAATTAATAGACACTGATCCGCATTCGCTGAAAATGTAGTCCCTATTACATAAGCTTAACACTCAAATTAACTTTTAAGTCTGCTATTTCTTTACATAATAAAATCAAAATTTCGGTTTATAAATTTATACATGAAGAATTCTAAACATATATTTATTTACTTATTTATTTATTTATTTTGCGTTCAATTCTTATTTATTTATTTTGCATTCATTGCGTTCCGAAATTAGAGCTAATTACCAATATATCTTACATATTAGAAGCAGATATTTTAAGCTATCGTAAGCGATATTGAAGTAATATTAATATATTTTAAGATGTTCAAAGAAATAATAAAGAATTTCCAATCCATTTAATACGAGAAAATATTCGAAAAAAATAGAATGTTTCCACAAATCTCCTTTTTGAACCAAATATTCATAATCCAGACAATACTGAAAATAAATTTAACGAAACTGTCATAATATATCACACTGATACAAAATCAATAGACACTGACTCAGTTGAAGGCGTATACTGAAAATGTAGTCGCACTTATATAAACTCCACAGTCGTTTAATACGAGAAAATATTTGCAAAAATCGAATGTGTTTGACCAACCTACCTTTTAAACCAAAATAATTCATAATCCAGAGAATACTTATAAAAAATTTAACGAAACTGTCATAACATCACTCTATATCACAATGATATAAAATCAATAGACACTGATTCAGTTGAAGGCCTATACTGAAAGTGCAGTCCTACTTATATAATCTTTACACTCAAATTAACTTCGAACTTAAGCTTGCAATTTCTTTAAATAATGCAATAAAAATTTTGGTTCTCAATATTTGAAGGAAGCATTCTGAACAATTATTGTGTTTTAACGTTCAACTCTACGAAATTAGAACTAATAAAAGATAGATTTTACATACTAGAAGCAGATATTTTAAGCTACCCTAAGCGATATTGAAATAAGATATTTTAAACTGGTGAAAGAAATAATAATGAATTTTCAATCCATTTAATACGAGAAAATGTTTGGAAAAAAATCAAAGGTTTCAAATGAATCTCCTTTTGAAACCAAAATAATTCATAATCCAGACAATACAGATAATAAATTTAACGAAACTGTCAAAACGCCACTCTATATTACAATAATATGAAGTTAATAGACACTGATCCAGTTGAAGTCATTTACTGATAATGTAGTCCCACTTACATGATTTTCACACTCAAATTAACTTCAAATTTAAGCTTACAATTTCTTTGAATAATAAAATCAAAATATTGGTTTCTCAATATTTATACGAAAAATTTTAAACATTTAATGTATTTTGTGTTCATTTCTACGAAATTAGAACTAATAACCGATACATATTGCATACTAAAAGCAGATGCTTTAATCTACCCTAAGCGACGTTGAAATAAGATATTTTAAGCTGTTGAAAGTAATAATAAAGAATCTACAATCCATTTAGTACGAGAAAATATTCTGAAAATTTAATGTTTTCAATGAATCTACTTTTTAAACAAAAATAATTCATAATCCGGACAATACTAATAATAAATTTAACAACAGTGTCATAATACCACTCATTATTATAATGACATGAAATTATGAGACACTGATCCATATTAAGGCATTTACGGAAAATGCAGTAACTCTTAAATAATGTCCACACTCAAATTAACTTGAAATTTAAGTCTTATATTTATTGATATAATAAAATCAAAATTTTGGTTTCTCAGTATTTACAGGAAGCATTCTGAACATTCAATGTTTTTTCTTGTTCATTACAAAATTAGAACTAATAACCGATACATTTTACATAGGTATTATAAGTTATCTTATGCGATATTGAGTAAAGATTAATATATTTTAAGCTGTTTGAAAGAAATAATAAAGATTATCCAATCTATTTAATGTTCGGAAAAATCAAATGTGTTCTGTCAATCTCCTTTCTAAAGCATAATAATTAATAAATCAGACAATACTGATAATAAATTTAACGACTCTTCCATTATGCCATTCTATATCACTATGACATGCAATTAATTGAGTCTGATCAGCATTTAATGAAAATGTATTCCCTGTTACATAACCTTCACACTCAAATTAACTTGAAATTTAAGTCTGCGATTTCTTTATAAAATAAAATCAAGATTTTGGTTTTCAATATATACATAAAGTATTCTAAGCTTTTATTTACTTATTTATTTATTTTGCGTTAGTTCTTCGAAATTAAAAATAATAACCTATGCATTTTACATATTAGAAGCAGATATTTTAAGTTATCCTGAGCAATATTGAAGTAAAATTAATATATTTTAAGCTGTTTAAAGAAATAATAAAGATTCTGCAATCCATTTAATACGAGAGAACATTCGGAAAAATCGAATGTTTTCTATCAATCTCCTTTTTAAACCAAAATATTTCGTAATCCAAACAATACTAATAATAAATGAACGCCACTGTCATTCTGCCACTCTATGTCACAATGGCACGAAATTAATCGACAATTTTCCGCATTTACTGAAAATGTAGTCCCTATTACATAACCTTCACACTCAAATTAACTTAAAAGTTAAGTCTGCAATTTCTTTATATAATAAAATCAAAGTTTCGGTTTATCAATATTTACACGAAGAATTCGAAACATTTATTGTTTTTTGCGTTCATTTCTATGAAATTAGAAATAACAACCAAAACATTTTACATATTAGAAGCAAATTTTTTAAGCTACCCTAAGTGATAGTGAAGTAAGATATTTTCAGCTGTTAAAGCAATAATAAAGTATCTCCAATCCACTTAATAGAGAAAATATTCAGAAAATTCGAATGGTTTTAACGAATGTCCTTTGTATACCAAAATAATTGATATTCCAGACAATACTGATATAAATTTAACAACACTGTCGTAACGCCCCTCTATATCGCAATGGCATGAAATTAATACACTATATTGCCATTGATTATGGGACACTTGCGATTTCAGACATTTTACTAAATATCTAAAAAAATACATGAGGAATCATCTCGAAACTCTTAGTGTATAAATATAATAGTATACGTCATACATCTCCGTGAAGATTTTTTACCGAAACTCCATAGGCGACCGTCAACAAATTAAAAAAATGAATATCTTTTGAATAACCCTGTCAAAATGAATGTAGCAAAAGCGCTCAAACTCTAGATTACGATTGAATGCTTTATTGTAATACACTGTGTTAATTTTTATGCAAATAGCATGCATACTCGCAGAGTAATTAAGGTTTTTATAAAAATGGTCCCAAATTTTTCCACGTTTTTTCCTTATAATTTTCAGAGTTCTTAATATAAAATAATATATTTTTCAGAAAATATGACAAACAACATTGCACACAGTACCCTGTAATCAGAATTAAAAAATAATAAAAATTTTATGAAAAATGAGTAGGTTTACTAAATAATTTTTTACTGCGCATGCGTCAAAGATATCAAAATTTCATTTGCATATTATGTTAGCTAAATGTATAGAGCAACTTTTGTAAAAGTCTCAAAATTATGGCTTGAAAATTCTGAAAGTAATCGTCTATAGAAAAAGGACAAAATCCGTTGTTTCCAAAATGAAGCAAAAAAATGAGGGATTTTATCCAAAAGTAGTCGTAACATCCCGTATTGTGTATTCTATATTGACACTAATCAATGAATATATGGATACAACCCCTCTTGTTTTTGCTTCATTTTGAGAATAACAGATTTTCACCTTATTCAATTGACGATTACTTTCAGAATTTTCAAGTTATGATTTTGTGACTTTCACAAAAGTTGCTCTATACATTTAGCTAATATAATATGCAAATGAAATTTTGATATCGTTGACGCATGCGCAGTAAAAAATTATTTAGTAAACCAACTCATAGTGTATACAATTTTCATTATTTTTTAATTCTGACTGCAGGGTACTGTGTGTGATGTTGTTTGTCTTATTTTCTGAAAAAAATATTATTTTATATTAAGAACTCTAAAAATTATAAGGAAAAAACTTGGAAAAATTTGGAACCATTTTTATAAAAACCTTAATTACTCTGCGAGTATGCATGCTATTTGCATAAAAATGAACACAGTGTATTACAATAAAGCATTCAATCATAATCTAGAGTTTGAGCACTTTTGCTACATTAGTTTTGACAGGGTTATTCAAAAGATATTCATTCTTTTTTAATTTGTTGACGGTCCCCTATGGAGTTTCGGTAAACAATCTTCACGGAGATGTATGACGTATACTATTATATGTATACACTAAGAGTTTCGAGATGATTCCTCATGTATGTTTCTAGATATTTAGTAAAATGTCTAAAATCGCAAGTGTCCAATAATCAATGGCAATATAGTGTAGACGCTGATCCAGTTGAATGCATTTATTGAAAATGTAGTCCCACTTACATAACCTTCACACTCAAATTAACTTCAAATTTAAGCTTAAAATTTTTTTTGAAAAATAAAATCAAAATTTTGGTTTCTCAATATTTATATGAAACATTCTAAACATGTATTCTAAACATATATTGTTTTTTTGCGTTCATTTCTACGATATTAGATCCAATAACTGATACATATTACATACTAAAAGCAGATGCTTTAAGCTACCCTAAGCGATATTGAAGTAATATAGTTTAAGCTGTTGAAAGAAATAATAAAGAATCTCCAATCCATTTAGTACGAGAAAATAATCGTAAAACAGAATGTGTTTAATAAATCTCTTTTTTATACCAAAATAATTCATAATCCAGATAATACTGATAATAAATTTAACGACACTGTGATAATGCTTGTCTATATCACAATGACATGAAATTAATAGACACTGATTTAGTTGAAGGCATTTTCTGAAATTGTCGTCCGACTTACATAACCTTCACACTCAAATTAACTTCAAATTTAAGCTTGCAATTTCTTTTAATAATCAAATCAAAATTTTGATTTCTCCATATTTATATGATAATTTCTAAACAAGTATTTTTTTACGTTCATTTGTACGAAATTAGAACTAATAAGCGATTAATTTTGCTTATTAGAAGCAGATAGTTTTAAGCTATCCTAAGCGAAATTGAATTAAATTAGTATATTTCAAGCTGTTAAAAAAAAAAAAAAAAAAAAAAATTAAAGGTTCTAAAATCCATTTAATACGAGACAATATCCGGAAAAGTTGAATGTGTTCTATCAGTCGCCTTTTTAAACCAAAATATTTCATAACGCAGACGATACTGATAATAAATTGAACGACACTGTCATTATGCCACTTTATATTACAATGATTTGAAATTAATAGACACAGATCCAGATTACGGCGTTCTCAAAATGTTGTCCCTTTTACATAACCTTCACACTCAAATTATTCTTTGCCTAATGAACTGTGTTAAATCGTGGGAAATTTTTCAGGTGACACTCCTGATTACAAAAGTAAGCCGATAATAAAAGGTTTACGGATATAAGATAAAGTGATTTCGAGAAATAACATAAGGAAATCTTGAAATACATTATTACCATGATTTTTAAACTAAAAATCTGAATGTTATTGACTACTGATTATATTCAGATTTGCATTGTATATCAAAATATTATACATTTACATGTTTTTTAAATACGTTTTAATGCCCATTATTAGTATTTGTATTATTTATAACATACAATCCTGATCAGGGTTGGCAATGTGGGCCCAGCCCAGAAAAACCCACCCGGGTTTTTCTGGGAGGGTCCACCAACAAAAACCCTCCTGGGTTTTTCTTAAAAGTGGGTTTTTGCTGAAAATCATTTATGAATCTGCAAATCCCACTAATAGTGCAGTACAAATTTTTCTTTTAAGCCCAAAACCTAGATGGTTTCTCTTACAGAATCACATAAAATAAAACAGTCATATTTGTGGTAGAATTATAATTGATCTTTTTTATAGTTTGTTAATCAAAATCACATTCACTTAATTTTTATGGTAATATTTATAATTTGGTACTACTAGGTTATCCCGTCGACCAAAAAATGATCGCTAAATTTTAAGATTAAATGCCAATAATGAATGATCCTGAATGTCACATTCAATGACATTAAATACGATTCACGTGTTTAAAACGTCATTAAATGATTTTTTTTCGACTTTTTATTTTTATTAGTATTCTACTAATTACTTGTTTTTTTTCATTATTCACAATAAAAATTATGTCAAGATGTATATTTTGGCTATTAGTTTGGCGATTTGTATAATTAGGCGAAATTGGTCGACGGGATAACAGAGTAGTACCCATAATGTTTTACAAATTTTTCACATTGCTCTGAGTCTAGTCTGTTCTGTAATTTATATTATATCAATCCAAATATAGAGAAAACCCTCTTGATGGAAGCAGAGCTTAATGGAACAGAATGCAGAGATTGGAAAAACTACAAAAATCAGAATCTAACTTGTTTTTCTTTTTCTGTACTTTTTCATTAACCCTTTAATTGATTAAATCTTTTCCGTTCAATAAATTGAAAATAGTGGACTCACACTACTATTATTTAAATAAAATATTCGTAAAATTTAGCCTAAACCTTTTCGACTTTCAATAGTATGAATATTTTCTTAAAAATAATAGTGGAGTCAAAAAGCTTTACATGATGAAATAAGCATATTCGTCTTGTCCGAACGAAGTTTGAGCAAACTAGTTAAAGGGTTAAGAATTTTCCACCATTTTGAAGTTTAGAATTGTGATCTAATACTTTCTGAGCAAAGTGATTTAGGAAAATAGTCTGTCTTTAATTTTAAATGCCAATATCGCAGGTAACCACTCCGAATGATACTGCATTATCCATTCATCCATTTCTTCTTCTTTTGTTAAATTAAGCTTTTCCCATTTAAACTTTGCATCCATTATAATAGCTAAAAAATGATCTGTTTGTAGCATTTCAGCATAATTTCCTTGTGTTATTTCAATTCTTCTAATTTCATCAAGTTTCTCCAAATCCTAACGGAACATGTCAATGTGGTTGCATCTTTTGCAGCTCATCAAGAGCTCAAATTATAATTGTTAGCTGCTTTTTTTAATTCAAAACTCTTTCCCTCAAATATCACTATTTATTATTATTATTATTATTATTATTCTTGTAAAATTCTTAAATTCCTACTTGATCTGTTTGAAACTTTAAGGGCGTATTTGAAAAAATGTTTTTTCATCCTGAACAGCTAGAAATTTTCTGATACAATTTCAGATTCATTTTTAAAAGTAGAAACATGAAACTAGCTGAGGTGATTTTTGAAGAGACGAGTAAGATGCCGTGTGATGTCATTTTTCGCTCCATTCATTAGAATTCGATTTATAAACAATTACTTTCTGGGCATGGCCCTTTTTTCGTTCCCAGATCTCCTGCTTCGGAAAATTTGATTCAAAAGACTAAATTTGGCTGCATTTTATCTAGTATTTTCTGTCTTTATCAAAAAATTGACAGACACGGCATCTTATGAACTTTCTAAATAAGAGAATCTGCGAGTTTGATGCGTTTGAGAGCAAAAATGAATTTAAAAATAAATCAGAAAAAAGCAGTTTATATTGGAATAATCTTTTAAGATAGCTTAGCTTATAACATACGATAAAAATTTATAAAAAAGAATGATGTGTCAAATACTGATATTTCTGTAATATTTTCTGCAAAAAACTTAATTTCTTGCCTTAAAATGCCACTCCTTCGATTTAAATGACTGCAGATAGGTTATTTAACAGAGTTTTGTTCAAATGTATTTTTATTAATAATATAGCGCACTATCTAGTAGTGTGTGCGCAATATGCCTGCTATACAGTGCTGTATGCAGCTGGAAGAGTTTGAGATATGTTAGGCACGACATTTGCTTATCAATTACAGTTTTATTTAAAAGAAAGGCCCTTCTGTACATGTACAGCATCCTCTACATGGTGTTGTACACTGTAAAAAAAAGTGTCGGTCTACTAAAAAAACTTTAGTGATTCTTGTAATTACTAAAAAATTTTTAGTAATCTTAGTCGGTTACAAGAAAATCTGTAAGAATTACTAGAAAAAAGTTAGCAACGAATATAGTTAATAATTTTATATTTTTAATAGCTCTTACTAAAACTCACTTGGTGTGGCCTTGATAGCATAGTGGTTATAGTAACGGACTCCAGTCTAAAAGGTCCTGGGCTCGATACTGGCCACTGCCAAATACGCCTCGAATGTATGCAGTGTAACTACTCGTTATTAAAGGTATTATGAATATCCTGACGTAGCATTAGCAATGTTTGGTGCTGCCATCTATTGCGGTTTTGCCGAAAATCTTCCGCTCCAGAAGTCTGGATGCAGCTCGAAGGAAGCTCCTGCCCTTCGAACCCACGTAATGGTTATTAAAAATAATTTTGGAGCTATTACTAAAATTTGCTTGATGGCTCATACTAAAAATTTTTAAGTTAGTTATGCAAAAAATTCTTTTGTTCAGTTTACAAAAGAAATGCTTGTTTCGCTTGCAAAAAACAGTTTGTAATGGTTACTAAAAAATTCTGTGGAAAAACAAATTTACTAAGAAATTTTTGGTAACCTCTAAAATTTTTTTTACAGTGTAGGCAGTGGAGATAAGGTTTGAGATTTGCATCTAAATTAGAGATTTCTTTAAAAAGAGGAGCCCAGTAGTGCATGCTTTCAACCTGTTATGAGGTGGCATAGGTAGCAGGAATCCGGTTCTATCGGGCAAAATTGGGAAATTTCATTAGCGGCCACTGGCCGGTAGGACTAGTTTTTTTAGTGGCCACTTTTTTATTTAAAAATAATAAACAATAAAAATTTTATAAGCATTAATCTAAAACTGAATAGCCCAAATAAATATGTTAATATAAATATATTGGAACAAAAAAAGTAGAATCCTTTATGAAATGCTAGAAAATTTTATTCTCACCATATGAAAAAGTGGCTGGGAGGTGACCGCTGATAGTTAATTTTTCACTAGCGACTTTTTCTCATCTACTAGCCCTGTGGCCGGTGGCTAGTGCTAATTTTGCCCTTTATCCGGTTCGAAGTTTGTTCGCTTCAATATTTACGCATAAAAGGACGAACCTCGCTAGAAAGCAAAGCCAGCTAGCTTAATTATCATAGATACTAATTATTATAGTTACTACGAAAATAAAATTAATTATCTATCGTGATAACTAAAATCTATTTAAAAGTGATAAGAACTCACTTTTATCTCTTAATATATTATTAAGTTAATCATAATAGTACTATTATTTTTAGTATTAATAACAGTCAATAATAGTATTAATAATAAACATGAATTATTAATAGTATGAAAATTATTTTATATCAGTTAATCCAGTTACCACTAAATTTGCTCACCTCCTTTGAGCTGAATTTTTCCTTGTTTACATAACTCTCTTTACACTTAAAACTGTTATACATAACCGCATACGATTTGTGCTTACCATCGAAATAATTGCCATATTCTTTAGCAATTTTCGAAGCTTCTAAACAATTACTGTGCTGATTCTCAATTTGTTCGCTAGTAATATAAATTAACAAATAATCGGCCTTATCTCGTAACATATTTAATGGAATTTTAGCCTGCTGGGCTTCAGGTAAATTTTTTGTTTGGAATGCACGTTCTAAGCTGTTAATAAAAATTCCACCCATCAATCCCTTCTGGAACCTTGATAGACAGATTTTTAACGCTTTATACTACTCTCATTATTGCATTCTCTAGTCCCATTAAAATTATTTACCGAACTTTGTATTTTTAGCCTTTCCATTTCTAATTCATGTTCCAATTTTACACGCCTTTCTTATAACTCACGTTTTTCCCGTTCTAACTTTTCCCATTGTAACCTTTCCTCCCTTTCTAACTTTTCACGTTCTAAACTTTCCTCGCTTTTGAAATTTTCCCGTTCTAACCTTTCCTCACTTTCTATCTTTACTCGTTCTAACCTTTGCCGTTTTAACTTTTCTTCTTTTTTTAACTTTTCTCGTTGTAACTCTTCCTCTTTTTCTAACTTTTCACGTTCTAACCATTGCGTAACAACAGTGCTATATAATTCCATAAAGGTCCTTTCTTCATAATTGTCGTTCTCCACAATTTTTTTTTTTTAAGCTGAACCCTGGTATCATCTTCCGTGAATTCAACACTCAATTCTTCACATATCGTCTGAAGATCCACCTTTTTTTAATTTTAGTAAGAAAGTCACACTTTCGTCTAACTAATATTATCACCCAAAAATAATACTTAAACTGTACTAAGTTAGTACTCCCTAAATTTCTACTTACTACTTATCCACATGGTATATTATTTAACTTATTTCAATAAAAATAATAAATTGATAACAAAACAAAAGCACCCCACAGTTTATTTCCAAAAACAAAACAAAAATAATTTCAATTTGATTATTATGTATTACAGATTCAAATTTATACAATAAAGTCATAAAATACATTTTAAATAATAAAACTGATAAGTTTCAAATTGAATAAAAATACTGATGTCAATCACTGATTAAAGATATCCACATAAAAAAATGCATAAAATACATATTATTTCTACAATTTAATCTCAAAAAAATATTTGAAATTGCAATATTAATTCTCATATTAAAATCAAAATCACCACACTTTTCTTTTTTCTTGGGCTTTAAATTCTTCCTTGAAAGTTATTTAAATTAAACTGAAATTCTATACAAATGTTCCCTTCTGATTTATTATCTATCAATATTTCAAACTTAAAACCATATCACTTAATTTAACTATTAATAATTTGATAATAGTTTAACTTTAAGAAATTTAAATTATTCCTTCCAAATATTAACAGAATGCATTAAATTTATTCGTTACCCTTTTCACTTAAAAAAAATATATATGAATTCAATGCTGCCTAAATTTAATAATTTTTTTTCTTAAAACATTCGTACCAAAAATAGCTGTTAATATCTCATTTATTTTAATACAATTCCTTAATTGCACCTAAATTGTTATAAATTACCCATAATTACTATAACTTTAATCAAAAAAATTTTTCGTTCGGGAATGTCAGTATAGTAGATATGGGAAAACAGTTATTTTTTGTTAACAGGTTCCAATATTACACCATTAGTTTGGTAACATGTTACAATAACGCAATAATTTTTTATCTCTTTACCAAAGGCTAAAAATTTGTTTAAATTTGCACTTTTGGGAATCTTGTTTTTAAATTTAAGTCATGTTATACATGTTGGATACATATTTGTAGGTAATGAACATTTTTTTTTACTTTTGAGTAGTATTTTGCATGTATTTTTATCTTTGAAATATTAATACCTGAAAAAAGGGTCAAGCTCACATTTAAAACGTAGAGTTAAAAGGAGATGGGCTAATAGGGCCATTTTTTTCCACCAGCACCTAGATGTGACATACATTTTTTTCATTTGTATACCTCATAACAAATAAGAAAACAATAATATTTTTGGTGAAAGTTTAATAATTGATAGGAAAATAAAATATATATTTAAGTAAATATGATGTATATTAATGAACATAAACACTATTGTCATTTGTTTTAAACCAAGAAATTTATAGTAAATACAACACTAAATGCAAAATTGCGATGAATGGAACCTATTAAGACTTTTATTTTATGAAATATCGGAAATATTAAATAACAGAAAATATAATTTTACAGTTGTAGAAACCTTTGGCAATATGTTTCAGATTATTTTCCTCTTTGTTTGCTTCACCAGAATCACTACTGGATCATCCAGTGGCCACTGCTTGTAGTATATGAGCATATTTAATACATGTTTTTAAATTTTGGTTGAGTTATAGCACAAGTAAACCACAAACCATAATACGGAAACAGCATGCTACTAGTACTTTTAGACACTTGCGCCTACTTTACATTAACAATTTCATTGTGTGATGTTGCTTCTTCATCCAGGTATTATATGTATAGTTTTTAGCACTTTTGTGTCAAACAATCAAACTTTGGTTACGAGAGGTGTCACTTAGCATTCTCTGTTGGAAAATGTTGTTAATTATTTAGGAATATTGGAGTGTCATGTTTAATATTCATTTCTTGCGGAAGTTCCAAACAATCCCGTAAAAATCTACCAGTTCTCTTCTGATATTATGTGAATCATTTTTTTAATATATCTGTAAGTATGTTAGCGTAATTGTTCTTTGAATTCGCGAAGTAAGGACTGAAGATATCCATAATATAATTTGAAGTAGTGACGATTACCGTACGCTTAACGAAAGGTCCTCCTTTGTATAACCAAAATGAATTTCTCTGAAAGGACTATTTCGAACTATTCTGGAAATAAATATACGTGCTATCGAAAAAAATCATTACATTATCTTTGTCATCACCCTGAATAAATAATCTTTCTGCTAGAGACCTCGTACATTTTTCATTAACCTGTGTTCTGGTGATGTGTTCCATTCCAAGGTGTTGTCGGACAAAGTTCTTAATCAATGTCTGTTTTGCATGTTTAAAGAAGATATTGTTTTTTTTCTTATAGTGAATAATATGGACAGAACACCATTAGAAAGACCGGTTCTAAGTTTTACAAGTAACACTGAAAAACAAATACAAAATGACCTCTTTTTTGAGGAACGTATATTGAACTTTACTAGTTTAAAGATATAGCTAAAATGATACATAGAATATACCCATGAGAGTGTAATAATTGATTTTAGAAAAGTGTCCAGGTGTATCAAAATCGAGGCCTGCTGCTTTGCACATTTCTAATATTGCTTTAAATACTTTCAATATATATTTCATACATCGATGTATTTAGACCTTCCCTTACAGAGCGTAAATCTTTGAGAGATGATTTACTGAAGACCGATCAAGAAATATGAGTTTTACAGCATATTTTCCCGAAGAAATATAGATTCTAGTTTCTAAGGCTTGAATTTTAACAATTTTTGCTGCAATAACGAGGCAGTTCTTAACTTTACATATTATACAACAAGTGTTAGAGTACTCACAATGAGGTACTGATAAATATACAATAAGTTTCTTATTTGTGGTCTCGTCGGCAGTAATCGTTCACGCATACCTCTTACTTTTACATCAGAAGAAGAAATAGAAGTATTTCGAGACTGAAGATCACGAAATACATACTGTCTACATTTAGAGGATTACATAGAACCACTCTGTAGATTGCAGTTTTTCGAACATCTTTGACATAACTTTTTTGTTAGAACAGATGATACAATTAATACAACCGAGTTTTAGATTTGGCATTTTGTTAACATTAGGTTAAATATCATTGATTTGAGAGTTAGAATTATTAATAAATATGCATTTTTTTATTCTAATTAATTTTGCAGTTTTATTATAAATCAATAAAATAGTTCTTTCTTAAACATTTTCTTTCATCGAAACTCGATGGGTTCTACGGTGTTTCTTTTAAACTCCCGTACAGTCGATAACGCTGGTTTTAACGTGCATACAAAAAGGTAGATTCAAACCAACTGTATAAATACCTTTATTAAAAGACGTTTTAAAAAGAATAGTTTTCCATATTCTTATGTTAAACTGTAAAATAGTATTACAATAAATAAATAAATACATAAATAAATAACGAAAAAGACTCTTGATTTTCCTATAATATTAATTCTTTTCTAACTACAAATATTGAATCTTCTTTATAAAGAATTTCTAGAAATACATATTTTAGGCATGCGGGAAAGACATGAAGAATGCACTTTTTCAATATTCAACAGACAATCTATAAATGCAGATTTATTAATTACAATATTAATATTATTTCCGCACCTGCAAAGCAAGTATGAATCACATTCTTAATATGTAGCTCAAGTTACAAATACGTGGATGATATCTCTCTTTTGTCTTAGAAATGTACTTAACTTAGTGACTATGGGCAAATCTTTGTCCGTAGTGAATCTTTATTGGCATACAAACAAAGTTATTTTTGTAACACATCTAATCAAATATTCTGCAGATATTGATAAGATATATCAATAACTTATTGATACATTGAATTAGTTTAGAAAATAATTTCACAAATATTATTTGTCCCATTCTGTCATAAATAATATCAGCTGCAAATATAAAGACAGTGATCATCTACAAATATAAAGTTTGGTGTACTTTTTTGCATGCAACAATTAGTAAAAAAATATTTTTCAACAATTAAAAAGAAATAAAACTATTATTTTTAACTGCCTAGGACTTGGTAAGACAAGTTGTACAAATTAAGAGGTGGGAATTCTTGCTTTTGTATTTAACCAAAAAATTACAAAAACTAATTAGGGAGATACCTTATGAAAATTAACCTAGATCCACAATTTGAAACAAATTCGTATATTATGCATGAAAAACCCAAAATGGATTTTTAAAAGCCTTACGTAAAAAAGCGACGGGCTAGATTGGCTAGGAATTTTTAGAGAGTCATTTTGCTTTGGAAGAGCGTGCAGAATGCTTTTGACCTTTAAAATGCCAGGATTCCCGTCTCATCTTCGGAGCAATTTAAAATGTTTGAGATGATGCAGGCTTAGAGCAAGTTGTCTATTAGAACTTTGGGAGACTGGAGAGATGTGGAATAACTGATGGTCGTGCTCAAAAATAATAAAGGACTAAAAACTGATTTTCTTGCATTTTTACTGGAGAAACTCCCATAGAACACAATTCCATTGCTTCCAACTACGGCTTCTAAACCCACACTGATAAAATGACAGATGTTATTCCACGATAATCCATATATTATTTCAAGCAAACCTGTTTATACTTTCAAGTAAAACGACATAGTATTACATACATATATAAAAGATAATAATTCTGATATATTTGACTGAAAGTTTAAAATTAACTTAACAAAATAAGAACAAAAAAATCGTTCTTTAAAACTATTACCAATGTTTCACAATAAATATGTTTAAAAATAAATAAAATGATTGCGAAAATGCTAAAAGTAATTACTTGATGTTAAATTTCTTAACGTGAGGATTTCCATTAAGTACTGACATGTTTATTTACGATTCTTATTCTTTCAATATATATTTAAAGAAAAAACTTTCTATACAGATTTTTAAGAATTAAGTTTACAATCTGTCTGTCAAATAAAATCTTTTTTAACGATGCGAGTTCTAAATATTTTCCAAAAATAACAATGATGAAAAGGAAAGATACGCTTGAAATGTTAAGCTGGTGGGTCATTATTAGATAAAATTTGTATTTTTTTTTAATCGATTGTGTTACGTTAGATTGTGATCGTATTTAACGATATAGCTCAGAAAATTTTAAACAGTTATTTCGATTGTCAAATCTGATATGAACATTTTTAAATAACAAGACATTTTTTTAATTCATTATTTTACTAATGCACGAATAACATATTCTGCTGATTTATCTTATTTTTAGCTGAATAATGCATTTTTAATGACACACGGACACGGATATGTTTTCCAAAGTTAAGTAACTGGTTCCCCTTTCAACGACGAAAAACATGATATTTACTCTATTTAAACTATAATGACAAGACAGCGAAGTATCATTAAGATATACGAAAATTTTATCATTATATCTTTAGATAAAGGAACCGGTGTATGCATTTTCGACGGAGAGAGCAGGTGAAGACAGGGGCGTGAATTCCATTTCGACTGACCGTAACAGGCGACACAAATAGCAGTTAAATTCTCTACCGTGGCATGCAGAGAAGAAAATAGAAGAAACGAAGATGCATCACATCCGCAGGAAAGTGGCAGTTCATTGTACCTTCCCCATATTTTTTTTAATGTGGGGAAAAACGAAAAGATCAGACGGCACCAGAGATTCTTGCAGAGACGTTTTGTAGTAGCAGATATTTTGTTAGAACACTTAGAAGAAACGAAATAAAGTATAGTAGTCAAGGTCCAGATGTGAAGATAGCGAAAAAACCCCACAATGATTGTTAAGTCACTTTTTATTTAAACATGTATTAATAGGGGGGGTACACTTATAATAATCGGAGAAAATCTCCGAACAGAGATTTACAACTTATTCAGTCAAGAGCAGCGAGTCAAGTGTGTTCGTACATAGAAACAAACCGCCACTTTTGGCGTGAAAGAAAATCGCCAACATACACAAGTTCGCCCATGCACAATGGATAGTATACGCCAAATTACAGTTAAAATGCAGCCGGCATGATCAGAATTCAATTTGGCTGCCCAGCTGGGATGGGGAAAGGATATGGTTGCCAATAGATAAATGTTACACGTGTTGTTATGTCTAAGCAAAGAAGCACACAGAAGGGGCACCAGATTTTAATGTGCAGGTGTTAAATTCTTTTTAAGATTTTGTCAAGAAAGGAAAAAGAAGAGTAAGCATAAATTTTAACCGCGATACAGAGAGGATCTCCTTATAAGGTAATGAAGAATTGATTCGATCAGAATTATCCGACATCTGGAAATTGTTTTGAACAGTTGATTAAAAATGTGGGTGTATTTCTCAATGATAATCTTCGGCAGCTGCAGATTTTCGGTTAGAGAAATAATAAGCGAGGAAAATGGAAAAGAAATGAAGGACAATTTAAAACTAATTTTGAATTGAAAAGGGAAGGGGAGTGCAAAGGAATAATTTAAGAAAATAACCAATATATAACGAAATAATCGTTATAGTACTGTCAAAAATAAATTTAATTATTTATGCGAAAAAGCGCTGCATGATAAGATTAACGATTGGTTAACTGTTATTAACTATGATAAGAATAACTATCTATTTAACAAATATATATGCATTGTAAGAAAAAGAAAATACAACGCTCCTAAATATTCATGCTTAATTAAGTGGGCATAGTAGCTTGATATAGGTTAAAATATTCATGAAACAAACAAAAGAAATTATGAAAAAATAAACAAAAAATAATGTGAAACAATCAACAACATCATCGAACAGAATACTAAAAAAGTGAATTAAAGCTGAACATAATTCATAGTGCATCCAAATGGTACCAAATTTATATTCACATGACTACAATATTTGTTACAAAAAATTTTTACTGAAAATTATTTAAAATAACTTTTAAAAATTACTCTTTTTAAAAAGTTTTTTTCCGAGGAAATTTTGCAATTTTGCTTTGTGTGTGTGTTTGTGTGTGTGTTAGAAATCCATTCATGCCCTTGAAAATGGAAGATTTTGGAAGTTCTTTTTTCTTTCTCAGTAATAAGCAGCTAATATAATCTATCGTATTTTTAAGGAACTAAACTTATGTACAGGGTCCAAATTCTTATGTAAATGATAAAACTATCCAGAAACAGCGATTAAAGGTTGATAAAGAGAGAAAATTTTATTTTTTTACCATTGGCAACCGTTTGAACTACAGGGTTAACCGAATCCTGGTCTCATATTTCATTGCATGTTGTATCAATATAAAAACATCCGTCAATTTTTTGATTCACTGTGACTCTTAATACATGTGTACACATCATATATATGTACACACACATCATATATATATAATTTTTTCCCAAAGACTATTTAACTTTTATTTTGCGCAATACTTTCTGTCGTGAACGTAAAGACTATATATAGAGAATAATTTTTTATCTATATTTAACCTTATCCTGTGACGAAAATATTACTATACAAAAGTTTCGTAAAAAGTAATTTAAGAAATGAAACAAAATTACATTAACTTAGAAAACATTTTCATTTTGAAGAATGGCCGAAATATATTCTTCTGATAAAGATGCAACTGAATTTATCTAATATAGAAACAAACTGTCGAAATATATGTTGCTTTGTTCATATTTAATATCACGTAGGATTTATTAAGAAAAAATGAACTTTGTCACGTTCTATAGATATGAGAGTTCTGTTTTCTTTTTCCAACGGTAACTGTTTATGCTTTTATTAGTTGCAATATAAAAATATCAACATAAAATACCAACAAATATTTTCACAAAAGAAAACACATGCAAATTTTTTCTTCTAAAGAAACTTTCAAAGAAATTTAGAATTAAATCGAAAAAATTAAGTTATATCCGTGCACATATTTAAATGGAAAATGTATATGCATTTTTTTAGAAAATATGGTTAGGTGCTGTGCAAATATAACGCTATTATTTTAGGGAGGAAAGGGGGTCTTAAATATGATATCGTAAGATATATTTAGGATGAGGGGTGTTGTTGTCTTTTAATATCGACATTATTTTTGATCCAATCAAAATCTTCTCTTATTATTTATATTACGGCCTTTGGTACTAAATAGCATATTATCGTGTTTTATTTAGCCTGTTATCTGTTTTTATGAAAATACAAAGTTACTTGTATTATTAAAATACCTAAATTATTATAGAGTTATTCAGTTCTAAAATTTGGAATACCCCAATATTTTTCATTAATATTCTTCTTCATATGTGTATGCATATATAATCATTGTTCGAAAAACCACATGTGAGGTATATTTCAAATGAAGCTTATGTTTATTAATAAATAAAAAGCAAAAATATAAGAACGCTTTCTTTTTGCTTTGTTGATAAAAATTTCTATCTGCCACCACCCCTCCTCTGTTCGGGGTAAGTGCAAAATTACTTTATTACTGTTGAATGCATTATATGAGAAAAAACTATCGTGAAATGCATTTAAATCGAAATTCTTTCTTTTAAGTGTTATTTAAAATGAAGTTTTTTCCTGTGTAAAGGGATATTTTCCGGACTTTTATTCATTTGGATCATAAAAGTATGCGAAAAATAAATGTTACCAGTTTTACATTTGACGTTGAACAAAAGAAATAAATTCCATAAATCAAAGAAAAAAATTGCAATTTGCTAACCATATTTTTACCGGGTGTGGAGTCAAGGAGAGTTAACCTTTGATATCGGAAGGAGGGGAAGTGGGTCCAAAATTACAAACAATATGATAACGTTATATTTACACATCGCCTTTATTCTCTTTATTCTCATGTATGCATTAAAAAAAGAAAAAAAAAGAAAAAAAAATATCCAATGCAACAATGTTTAAGAAACTACTGAGAGATTTCGGATGATTTAAAGAATTTTAATATTGATTATTTTGAGAGAGATTAAATGTTTAAAAGATATTTTGTGCTAAATTAGCACATTATATTCTCCACAATTTCAGCTATTCATTTTATTTATAAATTGGCTGTTTCTTTGATCTGGAGTTATTTTCCTCGCTGATATATTTTATCAAGCGTGATTTGAAACAAATAATTTATTTCACGAAGCTAAAGAAAATGCAAAAATCATCATAATTGGCTATTCTTTTTTTTTTTTTTTTTTTTTTTTTTTTGAATTAAGAGCCTAAACTGATCATTCAAAAAGTCCCGGATTATAATGTTAAGTCTATGAAAGCGTTATTTTAAATTATCTCGCTGAAATTTTAATATTTTAATATTTTTACTTTTTTATTTTTTTGGAAGTATAGCTTGAGGACTATCTACTATTGGGCTATCTTTTAGGGTTTTTTTTATTTTGGTATGAGATTTTTAGGTTCATTTCGTAGAAAGTACTCCCTTTGTGGTTGCTTCTATTTTAGAATTTAAAAAAAAAAATTGCTGAACTATACTGATTATGACCTCTGGACCTCAAAATATCTTACACCACCGAGACCGCAACATAAACTTTAAAATATACACATAATTACTTATATGACGTTCAAAATGTATTAATATATTATTTATTTAATTTAATATAACCTGCTATCTTTTGGACGAAAACACGTCCATTATTTTTGTGAAAATGTAACAGACCAGAATAGAAAACATAATTTAAAAAATCCCTGTCGGCTTGGCCTATAGGTGGAGGTAGATTTCGAAGAGCTTTCATTTCAACAACAAAAAATACAATATTATTAGCGTTAAACCCAATTTAACTACTTTATTTGGCCGCTTTTGAAAAATTTTTCATTTCATTTTTCTGTAAGAAATGATTTAATCAAAATCATCTTAAAAGAAATTCGGCTCAAATGCCCACTTTGAAAACATATTTTGAAATATATTCTGACTTTATTAAAAAATGGACCAATACGCATATTATATAATTTCTAAATAACAAAAAACACTGTCAAATGAATGCGTTTTGTTATTTGAATACATTCTCAATTCTTTAATCATGATCGCTTTGGGAAATTTTGTGCGAAGTGCCCATTTTGGCAGCCTTTTTTAAAAATATATTCTGTCTTTATCAAAAAACTAGCTAATCCGTTCCACTATATAGTTCCTAAATAAGAGGACCTGTAAATTGAATGCTATTGAGAAAAAAAATGGATTTAAAAATGACTCAGAAAAAGCGCAATTTGTTATACTTACTGGATTTTTCAATCACTATCACTTCGGAAAATTCTGTTCAAAGTACCCTTTTTGGTAGCCTTTTTTGAAATATATTCTGCCTTTATCAAAACACTGGCCAATACGTCACATTATATAGTTCCTAAATAAGAGGATCTGCTATTTGGATGCATTTAAAATCAAAAATGAACTTAAAAATGAGTCAGAATATAAGTAGTTTAGATTTGAGGTTTTATTTTCTCCAATTTTTGTTTAATTTATTTTTGCTATAAGGATTGGTCCTATGAAAAACTTGCTAATATAAAAGTTGTAGATATTATTCAGAAGATGTAAAATAAATTTAATTATATTTGATTGCTTAAGAAATGAGTATATTATGGATTTTTTTTTTCTTTTTCCTCCCCCATTTTTTTTTTTTTTTTCATCGGTAAAAATTGGTCGTATCAAAAACGATAAAATACAAAAGTTTTAGATAATATTGAGCACATTTATAAAAATTTAGTTGGATTTTATATATTAAGAATTGACGAAGTTATGAATTTTTTTCTCCCCGAAACCTTGTTTTTTGTCCCCTTAAGCCCATTTTTATTTTTCCCAACAATCTGTCATGCATAAACATTTAGCCCGTTTTTGAGAAGTAATATAAACTTTAAAATGATTCGATATCTATTTTAATTAAGAAGTTACCGCGTTTTTTTTTTTTTTTTTTTTTTTTTTTTTTTTTTTTTTATCACAGAAACCCTCCCTCTTTTCACCCCCTTAGTCCGATTTTGCCAAATAACGAACTTGACCGAGAGTTTATGTCCCTTGATTTTATGTAAAAGTTTGAAGAAGATCTGAGCATAATTATGGAGGTTATCGTGTCTAGAAGAAACTGATGTACACCGATAGATATATATATAGATAGATAGATAGATAAACTTTTTTACTGATGGTATTTTTGGGGTCTAGGAGTCATGATCGGTGTAGCTCTGCAAAAAGTTTTCAGAAATTCCAACATGGGAGAGAATGCAATAGGTAGTATTTCATACGAAATCTACCTAACAACAAAAATAGGTCAGATGCGAAAGCTAAGTTCAGTACATTAATCTAAAATGTAGTGAAAAGGTAAATTTTGATTTTTAGGAGCTCCTGAAATATTTAGGATATTATTCCAAATTGCGGGAATATTATATTAAGGATATCGTTACACACATAATTATTTCTAAGTAAAATTTTAATGGATTCACGGATTATTGAAGAATAACCGTTATATAGCGGAAATGATAATGTTGCCTTCGTCAAAGTTTATCATAATATTTTCATTTTGATGGATAATGCATGATAAATAATAATTTCTGGATAATGCTAACTTTCAACAATGCTAAAGTAATCAGTTTACCGTCTAAGCATTTTTATTCAATTATCCGTGAATCCACTGAAAGTTTAATTAAATGTTTTGTAGTTTGTATCGATGGTCATTCTCATAACATTCCCGCAATTTGATATAATATCGAAGGTGATTCTGGAGTTCTTGAACTCGTCACCCCTCTTTAGAACAATGGACTGAACTTAGGTTGCGCATGCGCAATATTTCGTGTTCTTTTTAATTTTATTTTCTGTTTTCGTCATCTTTTTAGTTTGAAAATGGACGGGTGTGCATCCAAAACTTCTCAAGAATATATTAAATGAAATAAATACTATCCATATATATTTGTAATGCATTTTAAGTAGTTATACTGATAGTTTAAACATAAAATTATTAAGAAGGCGTAGATTCTTTCAAGACTCTGGCATTTAATATAGTAATTTGCCTGCATAAAAAAATTCAACTCTTTTGCTCATTTTCATTAAAAATAAATAAATATTTTTTCCCACATATTTTTTCTCTTGGGTAAAAAATTTGAATGAGCAAATAAATATCATAAGTAAATCAATGCATCTCAATCCACAATAGGTAATATATCATTATCGGTTGAAACAATATATCTAGTTTTCAATTTGCAAAATGTTTTTTTCTTTATTTAGAAGAAAATTAGGATTAATTACATACTGTGTACGTTTTATGTGATAAATAAAATGTTACATGACATCTTAATAAATGAATTATAGACTAACTGAAGGTTATTTGTAGCAATTTGTATATGCTTTTGTAATCTGTTTTAAGTAATTTAATGGTAATTTTGATCTGATATTATTTTTTTAAGATGTTAGACATAATTCTTTTTTTAATTCAGTAATTTATTATATTTTTTATATATATCCATGATAATGCACACATATAAATTTTACAAAATCCTATTACTCTTTTTTTAATTATCGCACAACAATTGATATTTTCAGTATAAACTTTAAAAGAAATTGTTTTAAATCATAATTCATTTTCAGAAATTATTTCTCCTAAATTTCCTCACGTTTACTATTATGTTTGTTGAACAATATTTTCTTTAACTCGCCTTTGTGTTTCTACAATAAATATAGACATTAAAAAAATCTTTTAATTTTAATAATATTATTATAATAGTTTGTAAACAAAGCATTTGAAATACTTCAGAATTCGTGAATTTATAACAGAATCACTTAATTAAAAAATCGAACAATGAATACCAAATATCCAACAATGAATCCAACAATCGGTGAATCCAACATTGTTGGTAGCGACGGGATCGAGTCGCTTGAAACCAGTGACTAGTTAGTTGTGTTACGGAGTGTCATATCCGTGATGTCCAGCTGAAGTGCAGAGTGTTTATGCCGTGGTTGTGTTCTATCGTCATTGTCGTGAATTCAACTACGTTGTTTGTACCGAATTTTCTTCATAGGGAATCGAACTAAATGTTGTGCCCTATCCTCTTTTAGTGAATCAGTTTACAGTATTTGTGCCCTAATGTGAAAAACTGTTATTGTACCAAAAGTGAATTTTTGTGTTTTTCAACAGTGACTTTAAGTGCTAAATATTGAATTCAACGTGAAGAAAGTCGGGAAAAGTGGAAAACACCAACGGATAAATTGCAAGGTAAGGTGTTTTGATCATTTTTACTATACTGTAGAGGTGGGCATTATTTAACATAACAGTTAAAAAAACACTGTTACTGCTTTGAAGTTTGTTTTTTAGTAACAGAATATCAAAAACTCCCTATTGATTTTATAACGATTTATCCATTTGTATCGCAAAAAATCTGAAAATAAAACAAAAAATAAAAAGTTTTATTTTAACTTTTTATTGTAATGAAAATAAAGTTGCAAAAGCTCTTTTCAAGTTTTCAATATTCTTCAAAAAAAACGAAAAACGATTTCATGATTGCAAACGAGTCAATTAAATCCAATTTCAGAGAAAAATACAAAACCAAAGAACAATTAACCTTTCTATGAATGAAAAACAAAATCCGCAACTCAAAATCTCTTTTATTTCCTTTATTACCCCCCCCCCCACTAACAATAATAGATACGTCCTAAAACCCATTTGCCTGCGAAGCTTACTTAAAATGAAAACTTTGTCCTCCTACTGTTGTTGGGAATAAAAATTATCTTATAATTTTCATTATCTGTGTGTATCAAATATTCGTATCAAATAGTTTGTTCAAATGTTATGTTCGCTTTCAGTATGATATATGTATTCCTTTCAATTTCATTGTATAAAAAACTTTAATATCTACTCTAAGATATTAAAGTGTAAGAGATTGCAGTTACTTGTAATATATAACTATGAAGAAATTATATTATTCTAAAAATATATTGTCGCTTTGAATACGTTGTTCACCTAGACTGGTAGAGAATTTCATGTCATCGAGGAAAGGTTTTTCAAAGCTTGTAAGTTAGAAGTTAGAATCGCGTATCGTTTGGTAGCTGCTGATATTTTGAGGTAAATTAAGTTAATATTGCGTTTGTTTCGTTGTTGGGAATGTTTTAAGCTAAAGTAAAGTAAGTTTTCAATTGCGTGTTGAAGGTTGAAGGACATATTTGTTGATGCTATGAGCGGGTGCAGTGACGCTATTTATTTATTTATTGCACATTTTGTCATAACTATGATTACTAGAAAACTTTTTTCTTGGAATTAATTTTACTAAAGCAATAAGATTTTTTTTAATTGGACGATTTTTTAAAACTTGAAAAATACTTTAATCAATTTGGAAAAAATAATATCATTGTTGGCAATATGAAAGCAAAGACGACGATTTAAAAATTACTTATTCGCGTAATTTTGATAATGGGAAATTTTAATTAACAAATTTTGCCTTAAACCTAATCAGATCTAAAGAATTTTAATAAATTGTTTTAAATAATTCATTCTATACCTCATAATGTTAGTGGATGTCATAAACGGATAAGTGAAAATACACAGTTGATCGCAGTGTCGTGCGAAAAGGGGGGCGTTTTCTCCGATCACGGAAATTTAGGGGGCGCCAAATTTATACTAACAATGTTATTTTTAGGCCTGTGTCAAGAAAAAGTGGGGGGGGGGAATAGAAACTTTTTTGTATCAGGTAACTAAGAAAGTTCGTGCGGTTTTTGAGAACAGCTACTTTTGTTGCGTAGGCGTGGTCATACTGATTCTGATGAAGTCATTTCTGTACATTGCCTTTAAATTGCAATCAGTAGAGAGTTGTTTAACGAATCTCACGTTTCGATATCAGTTTTGTAGGAAGTACAATCGTTGACAAAGGATGCCGTTGACAAAGGAGATTTTGAGGCCTATTTTGCTCTACGAGTTCAAATTAGGAAACAAAACTGCCGAGGCATCTAGAAGAATATGCTCCGTGTTTGGAGAGATTCAGTGAATGAACGGACCGCTCAAAAGTGGTTCAGCAGATTTTCGTCCGGAGACGAGAGCTTCGAAGACAAGCCCCGTGTTGGTCGTCCATCCATCTTAGACTAAGTTCAGCTGGAAGAGGAAATCCTAATCTAACATGCCAGGAGCTTGCGCAAAGGTTTGGGGTATCTGACGAAACCATCCGATCGCATCTTCATAGTCTTGGAATGGCGTGGAAACTTGATAAGTGGGTTCCTCATGTCCTGTCTGAGGAAAACATGCTCCAACGATTGAACAACTGCTTGTCATTGCTGTCGCGCCACAACAAAGCCTCTTTCCTGGACCAGATATTGACATTTGACGAGAAATGGGTAATGTATGATAACCGAAAGAGAAAACATCATTGGACGAATTTTGGTTCCGCCTCATTGGTTGCTAAACCGGACATCCATCAAAAAAAGATAATGCTGTGTATTTGGTGGACTAGCGCTGGTATAGTTCACTATGAATTCTTAGAAAGTGGGAAAACAATCACAGCCGAAGTCTACTCGTCGCAGTTCAAAAGGACTTCAGTTTCTTTGCTCGAAAAGCAGCCAGCCGTGGTCAACAGGAGAGGAGTTCTTCTTCCCCACGATAACGCCAGACCTCATACCGCCAAAACGACCAGGGACGTGATAAAAAACATTGGGTTGGGGAGTTTTGCCTCACCCACATTACTCCTTGGACATCGCCCCATCGGACTATTATTTGTTTTTGGCCATGGATAATCACCTGCGTGAACAGCAGTTCCAAACCCAAGATGATGTCACAAAAACTATAACCCAGTTTTTGGATTCTAATCCAAAAGATTTTTTCAGAAAGGGTATTTATAGGCTTGTGTCTCGTTGGGAACACGTAATTGAAGCCAATGGTGAATATTTCAAAACATAAAATAAGTGTTTGAGATTTTTGTGGGGCGTTTTTTATGTCTGATGAAAACCGCACGAACTTTCTTGGTTACCTGATAGTTTTCACTTCGTACGGTCGTGGTTGATCGTAATAACCATTATTCGATAAATGGAACAAATGAAAAAGGGAAGAGTTTTAGAAAAAGAGAAAAACACTTTTAAATGAGAAAAAGTGCTTGAGAATATATAAAATAAAACATTTACTTTAATATGATCAATCTTGTTTACTGAATATATATAAACAGTGGTATTATAATATGTAATTACTCTAATTTGGTCTCTTTTATAGATATTTAAAGATCACTTTTTAATATCAAATGGGAATATGTTTGTAACCGAAGAATCATGTTGAAAATAGAATCTAATGTTAAACAAATATGTAATACAAGGGGTATGTCTATACTTTTCAAACAGGGTCCTGTTTTCGTAAAATTGTGGACAATTTTTTATGTTTGTGAAAAATATAGTATTAATTTTGTGAATTTTAAATGATCGTTATATTTGGATATTTGTTTATACATTATTAAGTCGAGATATATGCATTTAAAAAATATATATTTTCAATGTATATGTAAAAGTGACACATCGGATTTTCCTTTTAAATGCTTTAATTTGTAAAAAGTTCAATTTGGAATGGATATGAATCGCGAAAGGTATATTTTTAATACAAAGAATTTTGAGAAGGGTCCTTTTTGAAGGGTGAAAAGTTTTGTAAATGGTCCTGTTTGAAGGTGAAAGATTTAGCAAAAGGTCCTTTGAAGGGGGGGGGGGTGTGAAGGGTCCTGTTTTGAGATGGAAAATTTCGTGAAGAGTCCTTTAAAGGATCCGGTTACTATCTAATCAGATCCGCCAATACTGTTCTATGTTTTCTTATCTCAACAGCTGAAATCCGAAAACTTCTTTTGAATTCTTGTAAAGAATGTGGGTTAATAAGGGCCATTTTTAGCCCATAATATGCACGAAAAAAAAGTTTCGAATTCCGATAAGTATTCAGTGGCTTTGCGTAGTTAAAGATATGTATTTTTTTTCGTATAAGCTTTACATGATAAATAAAATTGTAAGTCATAGAAATTATAGCCCAAAAATAGAGTGTTTTGACTTTTTCTTTACATTTTTGACGTTTTTTGCATCTTTGAGTTAATTTTTTTAAGAAGCACTCGATGCACCCAATTAATTTTTACATGCAATGATGCTACTCCTAATAAGCTTTCATAGCAGCATTATTTTATCTGTGTTCAATGTGCGCTTCTGCCTTTTAATGATAAAAAATGTATCATCCAGGAGAATAAAATTCACTGTTATCTGAGTGCGTTCACATTTAATTTTCCGTACTCAAAAAATATTTATGTTGTTGAGAGGTCAATGTTGTTTTCTGAAAAAATCCTCCCCTGGTTGCCCTCCGGTTCGCGCTCACAAGGGGCAGGAGAAATCAACGAGTGCTGCAGTGAATATCTCCTACGATCGTCACCCCCAGCTGATGTGTGCGGGTGTTTCGCAGTGATCTCTGTTTGCGTACGAATTACGATCGTCACCCCCAGCTGAGGTGTGCGGGTGTTTCGCAGTGATCTCTGTTTGTGTACGAGTTATACGAAGTGTGCCTCTTCAAAATAAGCAACCTTTTAAAAAAATCGTCATATGTGTGTGTTGCCACTATCATCGACACCCCCTTCATAGTGTGTGAGTTCTGTGTGTTTAGTGAATGTATTCTACAGAAATTTCATAAAGTCTGATAGAAAATTTCGTGTGTATTAGTGTGTAACAAGTATTCCTGTGTAGTTATGCCTCTTAAAGTGAACGTGCTAAAAAAATAGTAATTCTGTATAGTGATTCATCCGTTGTTGTCTGCAAAAGAAAGTGAAAAATTGCACATGCAATATATAAGTCTTCAGTTCTTTCTTCCAGTGATGTGCAAATTAGAATATATCCACCTGGCAGGTGGCAAAGATAAATAAATTTTGTGGGGTACAGGTGTGAAATAAAAGCAACAAACCAAATTATCATTGTTAAATTCATCATAAATAATTCATCGTATGCATCATCATTTAATAGTGTGCAACAACTTAAATCACCATCGAAATAATACACATGTTGAATGTGGGAGCAGATCTTGTCCAATTTCCCTAGTTTTTTTGTGTAATTAAATTAATAATTATTTAATTATTTTTTAAAAAACTAAATCAGTAAGTCAACCTATGTACTTTGTTTATTTCATGTTCTGCTTTCACATTCAGGACACAACGGTCAACATTTATGTTCTGTTCCAGAGCGTTAATATAATCCTGTTGTTGTGTTTTTGCAAAGATTTTTAATTTGCGAAAGCACGGTAACTATTGTCATTTCTAGTTATTATTTTTAGCGACATTTTATGCAGTTTTTTTATCAGTTATTTGCATTTATGTGCTATTATTTCATGTTTAACGTCCCACCCCCTTCTGTTTTTTTTTCAATTTTGTATTTAGATTCTCTAGTATGCTTAAATGAGTTTTTAGCCAGTTTTGAACTTTTAATTATAAAGTTAAAATAAGATTATTCTTTTTCATCTAAAAAAAATAAATAAATAAATAAATAAAAATGAATAAAAATATTTTAAGTTACGAAAAGGGAACTTTTTCCTTGTGTAAAGAAGTTAAAAGAAGATTTCATTTTATTGCTTGCTTACTAACAGTTTTTGGTGTTTTCTATATAGTTATCTTTGCTTTATTATCTAAGGATAAAATGAGTTTTTTTTAAGTGAAGGAATATATAGATATATGTTTTCAAAGTGTAATTATTTTGCTATTTTATTTATTTTATTTTCTAAATGAATTACTTTTGTATGTGCTCCCTTTGATTTACTGTCATAAGAGCTTAAAATAAGATATCTTTAAGGTGAAGTATGATATTTTTAAGGTCTATTTATTTTGCTATTTTATATATTTTACTTGCTAGGAAATTTACTCGTTTCCAATGTGCATTAGGGTATAAGTCCGGTCTGTGTAACAATTTCTCAATAACTTGTGGGCTTAAACAACCAAAAAAAAAAAAAAAAAAAAAAAAAAAAAAAAAAAAACTGTAATCATGGCGGCAAAACAAATTCCGATAAATATCATTCAATTTGATGGAGATACAGAGTTACTTAATTTTTTTTGATCAAATTAGAGTCTGTGCGGAAATTAATAAGTATAAACCACAGACAACAATCGCAATCTTAAAGGGAAAGTTAGTTGGGCCTGCACAAAAATTTCTAGCCCAAAACCCTGACCTACAAAAGATAAAAGACCTCGATTTGCTGGAGAAGGAATTTGCGTCATTCTTCGCCCCCCCCCCCCCTAGTAAATGTGTTGCATCTGATGAATTGTCCAGTTTAGCACTTATGCCTTCTGAGACCATAAAAAATTTAGCACATAGACTAAATGTTCTTGCGGCTACAGTTTATGCAGATATTAACGACGAAAATGCACGCAACACTATCAAACTCATGAAATTTCTAGAGGCCCTTCCTTCAAATATTAAAATAAAATTACAGGAAGAAGGCATTAATGATTATAAAACAGCAGTTGAAAGAGCGCAAACCCTTCATGAAATTTTAAGGAATGAAAAAATTTTACGTTTCTTACCTTCGGTACACAGACCAGAAAATCTCATTGAATCGCAATTAAAAGAAATTTCTGAGAAAATAAATGCATTGTCTTTTGCCCCTCCAGATACTAAAACAGAATCTGAGCAAAGAAATGTGCAGACTAGACCAAAACATTCTGCAGGTGTTTCACGTTTCAAAAAAAATTATAAGAATCGGAACTACACTAGACGTTATTCCCCACACAAGTTTTCATATAAAAAACCAGTTATTTGTCAGTTATGTGGACGAAGCAATCACGACGCTCTCTCTTGTTTTAAATGGAAAAGGGTAAACACTCAAAGAAAAAATAATTACACAAATTCCACTCCACAATTTCAGGAAAACTGAAACAGAGATACAATTTTTATGCTGATGGTGTTGCGTCTCAGTCTAATACTTCTACATCAGCAACTTTTGCTTTTGACGCTGTTTTACCTAAAATTTCAAGTTTGAGACTAGTTAATTCAGTAGGTTCCCAAACTTTTGACTCCATTAAGATAGCAAATAACACCAGTACACAAAAAGAAAGTGATAATGTTCAGATAATTTGTAGTGTAAACAATATGTCACCATCTCTTCCTCTTGTTAAAGCCACCATAGCAAACCATGATATTACTTTATTGGCTGATTCTGGTAGTAGTATATCTTTATTTTCACAAAAATTATTTAATCAACTTAAACCTGTGTTGAAATATAAAAGACTCTCCACTGACGTCAATATTAAAACTGTCAATTCTGACGTCTCATTTTCCGCGTGCATCAGAACATCCATCAAGGTAAAACAAAAAGCTTTTTCACATCACTTTTATATTGTTGACATACCTGAGTCTTCCAGTTTTGAAGGCATTCTAGGTTTCGATTTCATAACTAGATAGAATGTTGTCATCGATAATTTTAACAAGTGTCTCCATGTCAATAATAATTTCTCTGTTCCTTTAAAAACCAGTCAGGAATCTTCTGGAGAGAAACAATCAAAATTATGCAATTCTTTGAGTGATGTTTTAATGAATCAAGGTGTGTTCTTAAGTCGTAAAATAATATTAGAACCTCAACAACAAATATGGTGCTCTGTTTACACTTCCAATTCAATTGATTCATTCTCATCATTCAATTGATTCTTCCAATGCTAATGATTTTAAATTTTCTCACTTAAAATCTGACGAAGCAAAGAACCTAACTAAATTGTTAATTATTATCCTGCTTTTTCCAAATCATTCGACACACTTGGTCATACTGATAAAATTGTATCTGATTTGAAATTCATTAATGATTACCCCATAAAGACACTCCCTTTCCCTCTTCCCCAAGCTTTGCAAAAGCATGTTTTAAACCAAATCAAACAGTTGCTTGATGCCAAAATCATTGAACGTCATTGTTCCGAATGGGTCTGCCCCATGCTTCTTGTTAAAAAGAAACCAGACGGTACAGGTATACAGAAATATAGACTTGCATTAGATCTCAGAATAGTTAACACTATAATTCAAGGTTCGTCCTATCCACTTCCAACAATTCAAACCATTATTTCAAATCTTTTACAATATCGTTTTTTTTCTTCTCTCGATTTTCATCAGGCATATCACCAGATTGATTTGCCTGCAAAATTTCAAAATCAGCTCACATTCACTACAATGTTTGGTTCTTTTCGGTATAAGAGATTAGTATTCGGATTAAAATCGAGCGCCTCGATTTTCCAAGCTTTAATGGGTTCGTTACTTGATGAATTACAGTTAGAAGGTGTTTATACCTACCAAGATAATCTCATTGTTGGCGCCAATTCATATACAGAAATGTGTGATAAATTGGACAAAATTCTTGCAATCTTAGTGAAATACAATTTAACACTGTCCCCCAACAAGTGTACTTTTCATAAAACCAGTTTAGATTATCTTGGATTTCACATAGAAAATCAAACTGTTTCACCCGTTCAGTCAAACATTGTAAAGATAACTTCTTTTCCAATACCCACAACTAAACGTCAATTAAAAACACTCATAGTCGTCATCACATTTTATAAGTCTCTTTTCCCATCCTTTTCTGAGCTGGTACAACCTCTCATAAACTTAACTACTCCAAAAGCTAAATTTAAGTGGACAAGTAAACACCAAAAAATTATAGACACCTTACAGAAGATATTCTTTAATCCACCCATGGTTAGATAACCTGATTGGAACAAAAAGTTCTATCTAAATACTGATGCGTCAAATGTTGCTATTTCTGGCGTCTTACTTCAAAAACATGATAAACAACTATTACCTGTTGCATACTTTTCAAAATCTTTAAAAGCATAAAAAAATATCCTGCACTTAAATTAGAACTCATGGCGATTCATAAATCAGTTACTGCTTTCAAATATTATTTATACAACAAAGAATTTGTAATCCTTTCAGATAGTAAGCCCCTGGAAAAATACAACAAAACTACAAATCCGGCTGATATTATCTCTCGTTGGCTCATGAATCTTTCAGAACACACATACAAATTTCAACATATTCCAGGTAAAAAGAATGTACTCGCTGACTATTTATCTCGCTGTAACTTTGAAGATAATCAACAGACTTTAGCTACAAATCCTGACCTTATTCATGATCCTCAACCCTTACCTATTGTAGAATGTGATACTCCACATTCCAGTTCGAGTGATTCTAACATGCATGTTAACTACCTTATTCCTGGTACACAAACAAATCCTGACCCTTTATTAGAAATTTCAAATGAAACATTTGCTACCGAACAACAAAATGACCCTACCTTGTCTGTTGTTTATAAAGAAATCTTAAAGAAAGGATCTTCTCAAAAATTTCCTAATTATTTCATTCACCCGGATTGAAAAGTTTTAATGTTAAGAAAAGAAAATATTCTTAATAACACTTTTTCATATCACATTCTTGTAACAAATTCACTTAAAAGTAAAGTCTTAACAATTTCACATTTATCTCATTTTGGCTTTAATAAAACTTATGAATTCTTGTCAGGTAGATATTTTTGGAAGGGTATGTATGTAGATACTTTAAACTTTGTTGCATCTTGTGTCAAATGTCTTCAATGTAAACATCATCAAATTCCACTCGCACCTTTGCAGCCCACATACACTCCCAGGTACCCTGGTCATACTATCAGTACAGATCTCCTTGGACCGTTTGCTAATGGCAAATATGTTTTAACTATCACTGATCATTTTTCGAGACATATTGAACTCTTTCCACTTAACGACTTATCTGCAAGTAAGGTTGTTAAATGCTTATTCTTTTACATAATCACCTTTGGGAGACCTTCGGTTGTCTTATCAGACTTAGGAAACCAGTACACTTCTCAGGTATATAACATTTTTAATGATACAATGGGCATTAAGGTATTATACAGTTCTGCCTCGAGACCACAATCAAATGCGATTGCAGAGCGAATCAATAAATCAATCAAATATTCAGTCAATATTCTTTTACAAGAAGGTCACTCATTCGAAAATGCAGTCTTTATACACAAATCTCTTTATAACGGCTCCAAACATGCAACTACATTGTACTCTCCTAACCTTCTTCATTTTGGACGCGAGCTTTCTCTAATTTTTGATACTTTTGATCAGTCGTGCAACCAACCCTTTCTTGATAAACATATTGAAGTACACAAATTACTTGATGATTTGAGTAAGATATATCACAAGGCTTATAACAACATTAAATCTGCTCAGGATAAAAGATATAAATATTACGGTCAGAAAGCTAAACTGAGATCCATTTGTTTAAAGGACATTGTATACCTAAAGTCAAGTGACAAGTTTAAAACAAAATATACTGGTCCATATATTGTTATTTGTAAACATTCTCCTGTTTCATTCTCAATTAAAAGGTTGTATGCTGCTGATAACACAGCATTTCGGGTACATATTGATAGACTTCTACTAGCTCCTCCTCGTTATGGACATTTATTTGAGGCATCAAGTCATATAAACAATACTAACTTTAATACGTTTTATCAACCACACACATACAATTTAAGAAAAGGAAGCTAATGTAAATCACTATTTACTATTTTTTTAAGTCATGTTTTATGATACTACACATCCAACCAAAAGAGCTCATGGTTGTGTGCATGTTGTTTTCGACTGATCTTTAACAATATCATGGCTGGTCCATTACTGTTGCTCTGAAGATCTCTTGAAAACAATATTAGGTATCATTGTTATCCTTTAACATTTATTTATGTCTTCATACTCACTTAAAATTTTATTTACTTTTATTTATTTTTTTTTTTTTGCAGTACACTTAAAATTTCTTTGACAATCCTCATTAATTCAGTAAATTTTCCAGTAGCTAATCTCCCACTCAACAATTCCTGTACTGTAAGTCAAACATACTATAGTTAGATATACAGGTACTGTAGTTTAGAAAAGTAAACAAATGATTCATGTAGTTAAATAAAACACATTTTTCGTACTATGACTTGTCCATCACCCCACTCGATTGTGACACATTTTCTCGTCTCTCTTCACTCTAGGATTGTCTGCCCGTATTAGTTGTTGTATGATATACATTTTTTTGTTTTTTTTTCTTTTTGAAATCTTCCCTTTGAAGTCTTGTTCCCGTTCAAAATTAATGCCCTAAGGGTTCAAGCTTCATTGTGTTGAGAGACAAATATTTTTAATTGGAGTTTCAGTTCATATTGTTTTGAATTGTGATTCCAATTTACAACAATCCAATTTTTTTCATGTAATTCGACGTGGGCTCCTTCAGAAGACCGCTAGTGCCTTCGGGGGAGCGTCACAATTCCCTCCTCATCTAAGGCTAGGCCCTAAGCTGATGCCATAACACTTGTGTTCTACACAAGATTAAGGGTGACACACATTTTTATGGGCGTGCACGAAGCACCTCTTTTTTTGTCATCCTATGCTTCGGCATGAAACACTTTTTTACAAAAAAACATTTTTATATTTTAATATACATCATATTACTCTTTTTAATTGTTTTGAAAAATATAATGCAATTATGTTCTTTTTATGTATTGCTATTCTACATTCATTTAGTGTTAGTTTAATGTTTTGTGTATATGTTTCAAAAATTTTTCACTTGTGTCATGATAACAATGAAAGTTGCAGTAATGTTTTTGTACTGTCTGCGTCGACTCAACTTCTACATATGAAAATACAGTACTAGCTTGGATCCATAAATATAAATATAAAAATATATAGAATCTTTAGAACTTCTGACTGTTTTTGAATACAAAAGACTCCATTATCATGACAGCAACTTTCTACATATACATAAAAAAAAAAACTTTTGCATTTATGTATGTTTTTATGTTTTATAATATTTTATTCTAACCTATGCACATTGGGAAGCAAAAGTTTTTTTTTGTGGTGCACAAGGTGATATATATAACGATTATTTCGTTATATATTGGATATTTTCTTAAATTATTCCTTTGCACTCCCCTTCCCTTTTCAATTCAAAATTAGTTTTAAATTGTCCTTCATTTCTTTTCCATTTTCCTCGCTTATTATTTTTCTAACCGAAAATCTGCAGCTGCCCAAGATTATCTGAGAGAAATACACCCACATTTTTAATCAACCGTTCAAAAAAATTTCCAGATGTCGGCTAATTCTGATCGAATCAATTCTTCATTACGTTATAAGGAGATCCTCTCTGTATCGTGGTTAACATTTATGCTTATGCTTCTTTTTCCTTTCTTGACAAAATCCTAAAAAGAATTTAACATCTGCGCATTAAAATCTGGTGCCCCTTCTGTGTGCTTCTTTGCTTAGACATAACAACGCGTGTAACATTTATCTATTGGCAACCATATATTGGCAACCATTCCCCATCCCAGCTGGGCAGCCAAATTGAATTCTGATCATGCCGGCTGCATTTTAACTGTAATTTGGCGTATACTATCCATTGTGCATGGGTGAACTTGTGTATGTTGGCGATTTTCTTTCACGCCAAAAGTGGCGGTTTGTTTCTATATACGAACACACTTGACTCGCTGCTCTTGACTGAATAAGTTGTAAATCTCTGTTCGGAGATTTTCTCCGGTTATTATAAGTGTACCCACCCTATTAATACATGTTTAAATAAAAAGTGACTTAACAATCATTGTGGGGTTTTTTCGCTATCATCACATCTAGACCTGGACTACTATACTTTATTTCGTTTCTTCTAAGTGTTCTAACAAAATATCTGCTACTTCAAAACGTCTCTACAAGTACTATTAAAAACAATGGATTGTGTCTCAAAAGGTCATTTGCAAACATAACATGCTGGTCTTGATGAACAAGATTTACATGAAACTGGGCGTCGGAAATGCGATTGTCGCAGTACAATTGCATCATGACTGTGATAGGAAAAAAAAGGTTTAAAAAACCATAATTTTACAAAAAAAACAAACTTTAATTGAAATACAAAATACAAAATTTTACAACTCATAACAAGTGCACAAAATGTGTCACATTAGCCGTGATTATTGGTCCTGGCGCTGCACCGGATGGAATCGAGAACACGTTCCAATTGCCTCTGTACGTACCCACGCCCACCGCGATCTCAAGATCAAAATCCTTGGAATTCTACTTCTGGAGATATAGGAAGTGTCTGGTGTACAAGGCGTCTACTTTTTCGGCAATAGACTTCATGGCACAAATTTCTGAAGCGGCGGCCGTACATGTTTGCTGACTCTGTTAGACTCTGGTCATATGACATTCCATGGTAATTTACGTTATATTTAGTACTATTTTCAGTAATTTTAGCAATATAACACACAAAAAATATTCAAAATATAAATTTGACACCAGTTTGACAGATTTTTGATAAAGTTAAAAATGGGCTCAAAGGGTGAAAAATAGGGCTTTTGGGAGAAAAAAAATCATATATTTTTCAATTCTCCAGATATCAAATCCATCTAAATTTTTTATAAATATTCTCAAAATCATCTAAAACTTTTGCATTTGCAAGTTTTTGATAGGACTAACTCTTACCAGAAAAAAAATAAAAACGAAAATAAAAAGGGTTTTGAAAAAAGAAAAAAAATCCACAACTTTGTCAATTCTTAAACTATCAAATCCAATTAAATTTATTTTACATCTACTCAATAATATCTACAACTTTTATATTGACAAGTTTTTCATAGGACCAATTCGTATTGCAAAAATAAATTAAACAAAAATTGGAGTTGGAGAAAAACCTCTAATCCAAACTGCTTACATTCTGAATCGTTTTTTAAATTTATTTTTTATTTTAAACGCATCCAAATGGCAGATCCTTTTATTTAGGAACTATATAATGTGTAACATTGGCCAGTTTTTTGATAAAGACAGAATATATTTCAAAAAAGTCTGCCAAAAAGGGAAATTTTGAACAGAATTTCCCGAAGTGACCGTGATAGGAAATTTGAGGAAGTATTCAAATAATAAATTGCATTTCTTCTGACTCATTTTTAAATCTATTTTTACTCTCAAATTCATCCAATTTGCAAGTCCTCTTATTTTGCAACTGTATAATTTGACGCATTGGTCCACTTTTTGATAAAGACAGAATATATTTCAAAAAAGGCTGCCGAAAAGGGTATTTTGAACAGAATTTCGAGAAATTATCGTGAATGAAAATTTAAGGAAGCATTGAAATAACAAATTGCGTTTTTTCTGACTCATTTTTAAATTCCGTTTTGCTCTCTAACGCATCCAATTGACAGGTTCTCTTATATAGGAACTGTATAATGTCCCGTATTGGTCAATGTTTTGATAAAGGCTGAATATATTTTTAAAAATGCTGTCAAAGTAGGCACTTCGCGCAAAATTTCCCGAAGCTATCATGATTAAGAATTGAGGTTGTATTCAAAACTGGTTATTTTATAACTCATTTTTAAATTCAATTTTGCTCTCAAACGCATTCTATTGAGAGTCTTTTGCTATTTAGGAGCTATATAATGTGCCGTATTAGTCGATTTTTTTTTAATAAAGTCGGAATTATTTCAAAATATGTTTCCAAAACGGGCATTTGATCCGAATTTAGCTTAAGATGATTCTGATAAAACCAGTCCTTACAGAAAAATGAAATTATAAATTTTTCAAAAGAGGACAAATAAAGTTTTTAAACTGGGTTTATCTGTAATTATTTTTTTTTGTTGTTGTTGAAATGAGCACTCTTAGAAATCTACCTCCGCCTATAGGCCAAGCCTACAGGGATTTTCTGAAATTAAGGTCATTTTATCCATTAGTTTTTTTCGTCACGGACAGGATACAATTGCACAGTCGCGATCACGTTTCCGACCCCAATCCCTATATAAATCTTGTTCATGATATGACAGAGCAGCTTGTTAAATTATCAAACGACCTTTTGAGACACTCTATATATTTTGAATTACAAATATAAAAGGTTTTTTTAAAAAAGATTTACAGAAAACGGGCATTTCTTTAATAATAATAATAATAATAATAATAATGCTGTATCAGCATTTTAAAAACGACAGATTTCCACAATAGTTAAAATCTATCATTCGAAAAAATAGATATATAGAATCGTTGCGTGCTTAGAGTAAACGATTTCTTTTGAAAGCTAAGCAGCAACATGTCTTTTCTATCTGTTAAAGCATACAGAGTGTTTTCTTCTTAAGTAATGTTAAGTCTCCTTTAAAAGACAATTTAATTCAAAACTCTTCGCGTTTTTATTATGGATATATATATCTAGCTTGCTAGCTACCTATATATATATATATATATATATATATTTAACTTTGATAAAATATTAAGAATTATCATCTATATTTAATATAAATTACAATTTAAATTTTAAGACAAGATTTAAACATTGTGAATTTTTAATTTGCAACAGTAATTTTTCAAATGAAATAATTATTAAAGATGAATGAAGACAAGATCTAAACATTTATAAATGAAGGTTTAAATATGATTCAAATATTATAAATTTTAAATTTTGAATTAAAAAATATAGATACGAGTATGAACAGGAAATTGAATACAATTATTAACTATTTAGGTACTGTGTTTCCTTAATTGAACATCAATAATTATGAGCGTTGTATTTTCTTGCGATGCATATATTTTGTTAAATATATAGTTATTCTTATTGTCATAATCTGATCATGCAGCACTTTTTCTCATAAATAGTTACATTTATTTTTTACACTAAGGGAGACCGGGGCTAGCAGTGACATTTTCGACATTGTTTATATTAGCCGCAAGATTTGAACTGAAGCGAAATATTTAGTGCATTATATCATTAGAGTAAGTCTTGCGTAACATATTTATAAAACTACTATTAACATTATTAACGTTTTTCATAACACAAAAGGAATTTTGCGTAACATCGAAATTTGTCACTACTAACCCCCGGTACGGGACAATTTGGGACATGCTTTGGCACATTGTGACACATAAATGACGCATACAAGTACATTGTAACATATACAAATCATGTAAGAAAGGTGATTAAATGAAATATGTTAAATCAAGAATGAAAAAATTATTCATTTATAACGTTCTTAATACAATAAAACACTTTCATGTTTGAATAATATTGCAAATCAAATGAAAATAAAATAGTTAAATTGTTAACACTTGTAAACTCTTAATCCTTTATAAAGATACTTTTAGAGACACTTAACAATAAAAAGAAAAAAACTGTCTTAATCAGGAAAGAAATAAAAAGTAAGCCAACACTAATCTTTGGCCGCATTGATCCTTGACTCAGAAGCCTACTACAACGTGTAGACCTACATCCTATATTTTTAATCACTCATTGTCATCGCTTGTTTCAGCATCTGATTTGTATTTAATACAAAGTTGATTTTTGGTACATTTGACATGCGCCCATCTTTTACATGTCATGCATTGCACCCAGTTTTCTCCGGGTCTAGAAAGTTTGTATTGTTCCAAGCAAACTAGACATAAGCAATTTTCGTCATCTTCAGAGCTATCCAATACTTGCTTCTCCCATCTTTTTCAAAAATCTAGGTTCATTTTTATGTACTGCTTGGTCTTTCGATACAGTTACTTTTATGCTTTTTTTCTTGAATTTGTTTTCTGCGTTCTTTTGCTTTTTGTACTGCTCGAATTTTCTCTTTTAAAGGTACACTTGTTAGAATGGCAGATTTCAAACATTTACGAATAGATCGCTTGCCTTTTTAAAGTCCTGATTAGGAAGTGGTCTCATTTCTGTAAGACCTGCCCCCGACACATTGCTATTAGCATTTGTTATAGAACCATCTAATTCAATGAGATTTCTTACTTCTGAAGACGGTCGTGCCATCTCACCATCAATCACTGATTAAAGTTATTGCTGAAGTTCTTGGTTCATTAACAGTTACATATTTACTAATTTTTTTTTCATTGTCATTCTGGTCTTTAACGCTCTCATCTCCGATAGATAGCTCTTTCAGTACGCCTCTTGTAATTTCGCATAATTTTCTCTGAAATATAAAAACTTTCATTAAAAATTATGCTGGGCTACGTAATGACACTGTCACAACGTGCCACTTTGACTTCTTCACAACTAGCCCCGCGTTACGTCATTTTGAACTTTATTCATTAGTTTCTGACAAGTTGGTATGATTAAGAAATGAAATACATAGAATAACAGCTCAAAATATAAGCATTTAAATAAGGTTAAAGAAGTTTACATAACTCAGTATGATTAGTGGTAATGACGATTCAGATGCAGGTCGCAAAATTTACTTTTACGATAAAAAACAAGATAAATATCTTTATCTCGAAAACAACGCGACGCTATACTTCAAAAAATACCCAGCACATTGAGACAATCAACCTCTTCATTCACATCACGCGACAAGTGCTGCAACCTATTGGCTCGAGGAAGCTCGATAGCACAACTTGCCCTTGGCACAACTAACCCCGGTCTCCCCTAATATTAAAAATTATGGAGTGTGTCTCGAAAGGTCATTTACAAACATAACATGCTGGTCTGTTATGTCTTGATGAACAAGATTTATATGAAACTGGCCTTTGGAAATGCAATCGTCACGGTGCAATTGAATCGTGGCCGTCGTAATGAAAAAAAAAAAAAAAAGGTTTAAATGCAAAAAAAAGATAACAAACAGTTTAGAAATCATTAATTTTACGAAAAAAAAAAAACTTAATTGAAATACAAAATGCAAATGCAAATTGATACAACTCACAAAAAATGCGTAAATTGTGCCCCATTTGCCTCTATAATTGGTCCAGGGTCCGTGCCGGATAGAATTGAGAACACACTTCAATCGTCTCTGCACGTGGGCACTGCGATACCCTGATCAAAATCCCTAGAATTTTACCTCTGTGGATATCTTAAGTCGCTGGTGTACGGGATACATGTCTTTAGGCAACTGACCTCATGGAACGGACTGCTGAAGTGACATTTGCACATGTTAGCTGACTCTGTGAGACTCTCGTAATTTGGTATCTATTCATGATCCTATGCGGCACCAATATGAAACACGTATCGCAGCTACAGGGACAAATTTTAAACATTTGTTATTTTGTATTTGCATTTTGTACGTCTATTAAGTTTTTTAGGAAAAATAAGGTCATCTCAACCGTTTTTTTTTTGTTGTTGTTGTTGTTGCGACACGGACAGGATGCAATTGCACCATCACGATCACGATTCTGATACCCAATTCCTACATAAATCTTGTTCATCATGATAGGACAGACCAGCATGTTAAGTTTGAAAATGACGTTTTGAGACACCTTATGTTTTGAATTACAAGTATAAAAGGTATTTTAACACAGACTTGCAGAGTAAGGATATTCTTAAAAAAGAAATAAAATGCTGTATCAGAATTCTAAAAACGACAGATTTCCAAAATAGTTAAAATATATTTTTAGCAATAATAGATACACAGAAACGTTGCGTGCTTAGAATAAATGATGTCTTTTGAAAGCAAAGCATCAACATGAATTTTTTTTTTTCTGCTAGAGCATACGAAGAATTCTCTTCTAAAGTCTACTTTAAAAGACAATTTATTTCAAAACTCTCCTTTTTTTATTATGGATATCTATATCTTTCTATCTATCTACTTATTATATATATATATATATATATATATATATATATGTAAAACGACTTGATAAAATATTATAAATTACCATCCATATTGAATACGAGTTAAATTTGAAGACAAGACCGAAACACTGTGAATTTTTTATTTGCAACAATAAATTTTTACATGAAGTAAATATTAACGATGATTTAAGACAGTATCCAAACATTTATAAATAAAGTTTTAAATATTATTCAAGTATTATAAATTTTAAATTTGGAATTAAAAAATATTAATAATAAGCTTTTAAATAGGAAATTGAATGCAATTAATATATATATATAGGTACTGTGCCAGCTTAATTGAGCAGGAATAATTATGGGCGTTGTATTTCTTTTCTCTTGAGATGCATATCTATCTATCTATCTATTTATCTATATATATATATATATATATATATGTTAAATAAATAGTATTCTTATTATCTTAATCTAATCATGCAACATTTTTGCTCATAAATAATTATTATTATTTTTTTACATTAATATAAAAATTATATCTTTTGAATAAGAAGTATAAAAAGTGTTTTAACAAAGACTTACAGAAAACGGATATCCTTAAAAAGAAGAAAAAAAATCTATATCAGCATTCTAAAAGCGTCAGATTTCCACAATAGTTAAAAAATATTAATAATAAGCTTTTATATAGGAAATAGAATGCAATTGTTATACTGTGCCAGCTTAATTGAGCAGAAATAATTATGGGCGTTGTATTTCTTTTCTCTTGCGATGCATATCTTTCTATCTATCTATCTATCTATCTATCTATCTATCTATATATATATATATATTTTTTTTTTTTTTTTGAATAAATAGTCATGCAACATTTTTGCTCATAAATAATTAAATTTATTTTTTTTACATTAATATAAAAATTATATCTTTTGAATAAAAGTATAAAATGTGTTTTAACAAAGACTTACAGAAAACGGATATCCTTAAAAAGAAGAAAAAAATTCTATATCAGCATTCTAAAAGCGTCAGATTTCCACAATAGTTAAAATATATCGTTCGCAATATTAGGTACATAGAATCATTGCATGCTTAGAATAGATAATTTCTTTTGAAAGCTAAGCAGCAACATGTATTTTTTCTGCTAAAGCGCACAAAAATTTTCTTCTAAATTAATGTTGAGTCTCCTTCAAAAGAAAATTTATTTTCAAAACTCTCTGTGTTTTTATTATAACTTTCTAAATATATCTATTTAGCTACATATATATATATATATATGTGTGTGTGTGTGTGTCTTTCTATTAATAAAAAATCGCCTCAATTCCAATATAATTATTTCCTAATGTTTATAATATTTAACTTTTCATCTTTCTTTTTATAATATCGTAACATATTTATTTTAACTCTATACATTTAATTAAAAGTTTTCTTTATTTTATTTTATACTTATTTTATATGTATTAATATCAATGATTACCCTCAATTCTAAATTAATTATTTCCAAATTCTTATAATATTTTACTTTTTACTTTTTTTTCATAATATCGTAAAATATTTATTGTAACTCCATACATAAAGTCAACGTTTTTCTTTATTTTATTTTATTATAAAAAAAAAACATTAACCTGTCAAAGCATTTCTTTTCCTAAAATCGCATTACTTAAATTTATTCTTTTATCCGTTGCATAATACCTTTGTATATACGTTTAAAAAAATTATTGGATTACCCCAAATTTTCTTCAATAAGTAACACTAGAAGACTAGATTGAATCAGGCAACTTTGCGACAGCCTGAAAGAATTCTTTTTCTTTTTCGCTGAGTGAAATTCTCGCATTGGTTGAAACCACTATTTCTAAATTTGTAATAGCCAACTTCAGTATTACTCACAAAATTCTGCATTCTTTCGCAGAGATTGATAAAATCTGGTTACATTGCCTCGAAGCGATATTTCCACCTTTTTCTTGTGCTATTGAAATTAATGTCAGTTGGTAAGAAGGATTTCTTCTGGTAAAATTTCTATGGTAAAAAAAAAAAAAAAAAAAAAAAAAAAAAAAAAAAAAAAAAAATCTTTTATTTATAATGACTACATATTATGGCTTTAGTGGAATTCTTTGCCTGTAAAAAATAAGAATAAACATGGTTAAAATTATACGACACTTCTGATTACTTAAGTGGAAAAACATGTCAAAGGCGACCACGGGTAGCGCCAAAATACTTTACTTACGACCCGAGTAGCCTTGCACTGCTTAATAGAAAGGGAAAAAAAAAATACGAGGAATTGAAACCGGACAAATTTAAGAGAAAAATTAGACAAATTAAAGATATTGAAATACGGTTAGTGGGCGGGCGGGGCTCTGAAGCTATCGACTTTCCCTGCCTTCATCCCGAACATATATGTCTCGGACGGTGGTTGGGGGTGGGTGGGTAAGTCAACCGTCGCGGTGAGCGACCAATTTTCGTCGACGACCCCTACCCACGACCCGGACAGACCTAGTCTCTCGCGCGACAGCGCTGTCGCCGGTAGGCGACCACGGGTAGCGCCAAAATACTTTACTTACGACCCGAGTAGCCTTGCACTGCTTAATAGAAAGGGAAAAAAAATACGAGGAATTGAAACCGGACAAATTTAAGAGAAAAATTAGACAAATTAAAGATATTGAAATACGGTTAGTGGGCGGGCGGGGCTCTGAAGCTATCGACTTTCCCTGCCTTCATCCCGAACATATATGTCTCGGACGGTGGTTGGGGGTGGGTGGGTGGGTCAACCGTCGCGGTGAGCGACCAATTTTCGTCGACGACCCCTACCCACGACCCGGACAGACCTAGTCTCTCGCGCGACAGCGGGTAGCGCCAAAATACTTTACTTACGACCCGAGTAGCCTTGCACTGCTTAATAGAAAGGGAAAAAAAAATACGAGGAATTGAAACCGGACAAATTTAAGAGAAAAATTAGACAAATTAAAGATATTGAAATACGGTTAGTGGGCGGGCGGGGCTCTGAAGCTATCGACTTTCCCTGCCTTCATCCCGAACATATATGTCTCGGACGGTGGTTGGGGGTGGGTGGGTGGGTCAACCGTCGCGGTGAGCGACCAATTTTCGTCGACGACCCCTACCCACGACCCGGACAGACCTAGTCTCTCGCGCGACAGCGCTGTCGCCGGTAGGCGACAGCGGGTAGCGCCAAAATACTTTACTTACGACCCGAGTAGCCTTGCACTGCTTAATAGAAAGGGAAAAAAAATACGAGGAATTGAAACCGGACAAATTTAAGAGAAAAATTAGACAAATTAAAGATATTGAAATACGGTTAGTGGGCGGGCGGGGCTCTGAAGCTATCGACTTTCCCTGCCTTCATCCCGAACATATATGTCTCGGACGGTGGTTGGGGGTGGGTGGGTGGGTCAACCGTCGCGGTGAGCGACCAATTTTCGTCGACGACCCCCACCCACGACCCGGACAGACCTAGTCTCTCGCGCGACAGCGCTGTCGCCGGTAGGCGACCACGGGTAGCGCCAAAATACTTTACTTACGACCCGAGTAGCCTTGCACTGCTTAATAAAAAGGGAAAAAAAATACGAGGAATTGAAACCGGACAAATTTAAGAGAAAAATTAGACAAATTAAAGATATTGAAATACGGTTAGTGGGCGGGCGGGGCTCTGAAGCTATCGACTTTCCCTGCCTTCATTCCGAACATTTATTGTTTTACTACCCGGTGCCACATGACTGTAAATCTATGAGTGGATCTAATGGAATTGTCTTACTACGTGGTTTGATTTAGAGCCGATATTTCATTTCTTTGATAAGATTCTACGTAATTACGTCAGATGAACGATGCATAACCTTGATAAAATATTACAAATTATTATCTAAATTGAATACTAGCTGGCCCGCCCGGTATTTCCCGGGTGTATGATTACCATTATGCATAAAAACCCCTATAATATTGACAAAAATAAAAAAAAACGATTTTAAAAGCACAAAACTTGAAAAATTCGTTAAAAATACTACGAAAATCGATTAAAAAATGATTAAAAATCATTATTAATCGATAAAATTCAAGAATATTAGCAGAGAAAATTTAGTACAGTAGGCTAAAAATTTGAAATTTTTTCCTTTTTATAAAAATCGAATAAAAAATTAAAAAAATGCAATCAAAAAATTAAAAATCGGGCTTCAAGGTGCAAAACTTCATATACAGAGGTAACTTCCCTCCAAATTTTGTAACTCTATTTGCAATTATCTTTTGTAACTCCACGTGCAGTGGTCTCTTCAAAACAGCGCTGACACGCTCACAATTTTCTTTCTTTATTATTATCTATATATTTAAAAGACCTGGCTGTTTTTTTTTTTTTTTTTTATCATCAGCCCTGAGCTTTCTACTGGCCCGATTTTGATAATGATTTTTTAAATGAAAGCTGTCTGTGTTTATGTGTAGATGTGCCCATTCTGGCTATATTTTAATTTATTTCCATTTTTATATTTTATTTTTAATTTTAAAAGCTTTTTTGTGACATTTCTTTAAACCAGTGGCATCAGTTTTCTCACTATAATAAAAATTTATTTTGCTTCATTACTTTCCACCAATTAGCAACTTGATCTCATCGGTGAATGTGTAATCGCAATCCAACATGATAATAATAATAATAGTTTTCGTAAAATTTAATCTCAATAAAATGATTGCAAATAGTTATTCACTAATCGCAGTGCAATACACAGATTATTTACTGAGTAATGTTATTATGTATTATGCAAATAAAATAACAGAAAAAAACAGAGTTAACCCAAACAAAACAGAAACCAAATTCAACCTTTTTTTTTTCTAAATTGAAACTATTTGGTTATCTATAATAATAAAGAGAGAAGGATGTTTGTCTGTCAGCGCTGTTCTGAAGAGACTGCTGCACGTAGAGTTATAAAATTTGGAGGGAAGGTACTTTTTTACATGTAGTTTTGCACCTCGAAGCCCGATTTTCGATTTTTTGTTTAGATTTTTTTAAATAATTTTTTAGGCGATTTTTAGCGTTATTTTTGCGGTTTTATCCCATTAGTGAAAGGAATACGGTTTCATTCTTTTAACCCAAAATAGCAATTTTTTTTTCTCTTTTCAACAAAGTTTATTCGGAATTTGTACAGCGATTTTCGAATTTTTAACGAATTTTCAATGCGATTTTTAGTGTTTTTTTCTCATTTTGCGGCTACTTTTTGAGATTGATAAAAAGAAAATCGTTTTAAACTTTTAACCTAATGCCCTAAATTTTGTGTTTGTTACGATTTTTAAATTTTAACGATTTTTAATGCGATTTTCAATGCGATTTTTAACGTTTTTTTAAAGATTTTTGCGTTTAGCATTTATTTTTTTTTTTTTTGATAATTGTTCTATCAAAAACTTGAGCTGTTGAGAATGCAATAAGTAGTACTTTTTTGTGAAATCTACCTAAAATGTCAAAAATTTAGGTACCAGTATTTTCGAATAGCAATTTCATAAAATATCTTAAATTCTTGCTTAAGACCGCTACCCCCTCGAGTTATATCACCTGATAGGTTGTTTAACAGAGTATCGTTTTGATAAAGTTTTTGAAGAATAGAGTGCGCTAGCTGGTGGTGAAAAATGGAACTAACAGAACGCGATTTTGTTAAAATTTGGAAATATAACAATGTGATTTATTTTAAATTTTAAAATGGTTTATAATGCATGATAAAAATGTAAACAAAGAATTGTATGACACATTTCAGGGTGCGGTTTCATTCTTTCGACCTAAATTAGTGAATTTTGTTCTCTTTTCAATATAATTTATTTGGATTTCGTGCAACGATGTTTGGATTTTTAGTGAATTATTTAATGTAAATTTTGCCGCTATTATTCGACATTAGTAAAAGGAATTTTGCTTAAAACTTTCAAGCTGATGTATTAAATTTTAGCTGTTAAGATTTATGAATTTCAGCTAATTTTAATGCGATTTTTCGAGATTTTTTGCGTTTGATGTCGGATTTTTGTCATTCATGAGATATTTTCAATTACAACGTTTTACCCTATTAGAGTCAATTTTGACCCCTGTGATTTTTTAATATTAGTGATTTTTAATGCACTTTTCAATGCAATTTTTCGAGTTTTATGGTGATTTTTTGATATTCGGAAGTAAAAATTGATTTCAAACTTTTAATCTAATATAATTTTAGAGATTTTTAATGCGATTTTTCAAGAATTGTTGTGTTCAATCAAGTGTAATCGCAGTGCAATACACAGATTATTTACTGAGTAATGTTATTAAGTATTATGCAAATAAAATAACAGAAAAAACAGAGTTAACCCAAACAAAACAGAAACCAAATTCAACCTTTTTTTTTTCTAAATTGAAACTATTTGGTTATCTATAATAATAAAGAGAGAAGGATGTTTGTCTGTCAGCGCTGTTCTGAAGAGACTGCTGCACGTAGAGTTATAAAATTTGGAGGGAAGGTACTTTTTTACATGTAGTTTTGCACCTCGAAGCCCGATTTTCGATTTTTTGTTTAGATTTTTTTAAATAATTTTTTAGGCGATTTTTAGCGTTATTTTTGCGGTTTTATCCCATTAGTGAAAGGAATACGGTTTCATTCTTTTAACCCAAAATAGCAATTTTTTTTTCTCTTTTCAACAAAGTTTATTCGGAATTTGTACAGCGATTTTCGAATTTTTAACGAATTTTCAATGCGATTTTTAGTGTTTTTTTCTCATTTTGCGGCTACTTTTTGAGATTGATAAAAAGAAAATCGTTTTAAACTTTTAACCTAATGCCCTAAATTTTGTGTTTGTTACGATTTTTAAATTTTAACGATTTTTAATGCGATTTTCAATGCGATTTTTAACGTTTTTTTAAAGATTTTTGCGTTTAGCATTTTTTTTTTTTTTGATAATTGTTCTATCAAAAACTTGAGCTGTTGAGAATGCAATAAGTAGTACTTTTTTGTGAAATCTACCTAAAATGTCAAAAATTTAGGTACCAGTATTTTCGAATAGCAATTTCATAAAATATCTTAAATTCTTGCTTAAGACCGCTACCCCCTCGAGTTATATCACCTGATAGGTTGTTTAACAGAGTATCGTTTTGATAAAGTTTTTGAAGAATAGAGTGCGCTAGCTGGTGGTGAAAAATGGAACTAACAGAACGCGATTTTGTTAAAATTTGGAAATATAACAATGTGATTTATTTTAAATTTTAAAATGGTTTATAATGCATGATAAAAATGTAAACAAAGAATTGTATGACACATTTCAGGGTGCGGTTTCATTCTTTCGACCTAAATTAGTGAATTTTGTTCTCTTTTCAATATAATTTATTTGGATTTCGTGCAACGATGTTTGGATTTTTAGTGAATTATTTAATGTAAATTTTGCCGCTATTATTCGACATTAGTAAAAGGAATTTTGCTTAAAACTTTCAAGCTGATGTATTAAATTTTAGCTGTTAAGATTTATGAATTTCAGCTAATTTTAATGCGATTTTTCGAGATTTTTTGATGATGCCGCTCTCACTCGGACCTGTTCCTACCCCTCTCATAAGTACTGAGTGGGTGTCTCTGTTGCAGGGTCTGGATGTCAGGACGAGTTTCGCGAAGCCGTCGCGGTGAGCGACCAATTTTCGTCGACGACCCCCACCCACGACCCGGACAGACCTAGGCTCTCGCGCGACAGCGCTGTCGCCGGTAGGCGACCACGGGTAGCGCCAAAATACTTTACTTACGACCCGAGTAGCCTTGCACTGCTTAATAAAAAGGGAAAAAAAATACGAGGAATTGAAACCGGACAAATTTAAGAGAAAAATTAGACAAATTAAAGATATTGAAATACGGTTAGTGGGCGGGCGGGGCTCTGAAGCTATCGACTTTCCCTACCTTCATCCCGAACATTTATTGTTTTACTACCCGGTGCCACATGACTGTAAATCTATGAGTGGATCTAATGGAATTGTCTTACTACGTGGTTTGATTTAGAGCCGATATTTCATTTCTTTGATAAGATTCTACGTAATTACGTCAGATGAACGATGCATAACCTTGATAAAATATTACAAATTATTATCTAAATTGAATACTAGCTGGCCCGCCCGGTATTTCCCGGGTGTATGATTACCATTATGCATAAAAACCCCTATAATATTGACAAAAATAAAAAAAAACGATTTTAAAAGCACAAAACTTGAAAAATTCGTTAAAAATACTACGAAAATCGATTAAAAAATGATTAAAAATCATTATTAATCGATAAAATTCAAGAATATTAGCAGAGAAAATTTAGTACAGTAGGCTAAAAATTTGAAATTTTTTCCTTTTTATAAAAATCGAATAAAAAATTAAAAAAATGCAATCAAAAAATTAAAAATAGGGCTTCAAGGTGCAAAACTTCATATACACAGGTAACTTCCCTCCAAATTTTGTAACTCTATTTGCAATTATCTTTTGTAACTCCACGTGCAGTGGTCTCTTCAAAACAGCGCTGACACGCTCACAATTTTCTTTCTTTATTATTATCTATATATTTAAAAGACCTGGCTGTTTTTTTTTTTTTTTATCATCAGCCCTGAGCTTTCTACTGGCCCGATTTTGATAATGATTTTTTAAATGAAAGCTGTCTGTGTTTATGTGTAGATGTGCCCATTCTGGCTTTATTTTAATTTATTTCCATTTTTATATTTTATTTTTAATTTTAAAAGCTTTTTTGTGACATTTCTTTAAACCAGTGGCATCAGTTTTCTCACTATAATAAAAATTTATTTTGCTTCATTACTTTCCACCAATTAGCAACTTGATCTCATCGGTGAATGTGTAATCGCAATCCAACATGATAATAATAATAATAGTTTTCGTAAAATTTAATCTCAATAAAATGATTGCAAATAGTTATTCACTGATCGCAGTGCAATACACAGATTATTTACTGAGTAATGTTATTAAGTATTATGCAAATAAAATAACAGAAAAAAACAGAGTTAACCCAAACAAAACAGAAACCAAATTCAAACTTTTTTTTTTCTAAATTGAAACTATTTGGTTATCTATAATAATAAAGAGAGAAGGATGTTTGTCTGTCAGCGCTGTTCTGAAGAGACTGCTGCACGTAGAGTTATAAAATTTGGAGGGAAGGTACTTTTTTACATGTAGTTTTGCACCTCGAAGCCCGATTTTCGATTTTTTGTTTAGATTTTTTTAAATAATTTTTTAGGCGATTTTTAGCGTTATTTTTGCGGTTTTATCCCATTAGTGAAAGGAATACGGTTTCATTCTTTTAACCCAAAATAGCAATTTTTTTTTCTCTTTTCAACAAAGTTTATTCGGAATTTGTACAGCGATTTTCGAATTTTTAACGAATTTTCAATGCGATTTTTAGTGTTTTTTTCTCATTTTGCGGCTACTTTTTGAGATTGATAAAAAGAAAATCGTTTTAAACTTTTAACCTAATGCCCTAAATTTTGTGTTTGTTACGATTTTTAAATTTTAACGATTTTTAATGCGATTTTCAATGCGATTTTTAACGTTTTTTTAAAGATTTTTGCGTTTAGCATTTATTTTTTTTTTTGATAATTGTTCTATCAAAAACTTGAGCTGTTGAGAATGCAATAAGTAGTACTTTTTTGTGAAATCTACCTAAAATGTCAAAAATTTAGGTACCAGTATTTTCGAATAGCAATTTCATAAAATATCTTAAATTCTTGCTTAAGACCGCTACCCCCTCGAGTTATATCACCTGATAGGTTGTTTAACAGAGTATCGTTTTGATAAAGTTTTTGAAGAATAGAGTGCGCTAGCTGGTGGTGAAAAATGGAACTAACAGAACGCGATTTTGTTAAAATTTGGAAATATAACAATGTGATTTATTTTAAATTTTAAAATGGTTTATAATGCATGATAAAAATGTAAACAAAGAATTGTATGACACATTTCAGGGTGCGGTTTCATTCTTTCGACCTAAATTAGTGAATTTTGTTCTCTTTTCAATATAATTTATTTGGATTTCGTGCAACGATGTTTGGATTTTTAGTGAATTATTTAATGTAAATTTTGCCGCTATTATTCGACATTAGTAAAAGGAATTTTGCTTAAAACTTTCAAGCTGATGTATTAAATTTTAGCTGTTAAGATTTATGAATTTCAGCTAATTTTAATGCGATTTTTCGAGATTTTTTGCGTTTGATGTCGGATTTTTGTCATTCATGAGATATTTTCAATTACAACGTTTTACCCTATTAGAGTCAATTTTGACCCCTGTGATTTTTTAATATTAGTGATTTTTAATGCACTTTTCAATGCAATTTTTCGAGTTTTATGGTGATTTTTTGATATTCGGAAGTAAAAATTGATTTCAAACTTTTAATCTAATATAATTTTAGAGATTTTTAATGCGATTTTTCAAGAATTGTTGTGTTCAATCAAGTGTAATCGCAGTGCAATACACAGATTATTTACTGAGTAATGTTATTAAGTATTATGCAAATAAAATAACAGAAAAAAACAGAGTTAACCCAAACAAAACAGAAACCAAATTCAACCTTTTTTTTTTCTAAATTGAAACTATTTGGTTATCTATAATAATAAAGAGAGAAGGATGTTTGTCTGTCAGCGCTGTTCTGAAGAGACTGCTGCACGTAGAGTTATAAAATTTGGAGGGAAGGTACTTTTTTACATGTAGTTTTGCACCTCGAAGCCCGATTTTCGATTTTTTGTTTAGATTTTTTTAAATAATTTTTTAGGCGATTTTTAGCGTTATTTTTGCGGTTTTATCCCATTAGTGAAAGGAATACGGTTTCATTCTTTTAACCCAAAATAGCAATTTTTTTTTTCTTTTCAACAAAGTTTATTCGGAATTTGTACAGCGATTTTCGAATTTTTAACGAATTTTCAATGCGATTTTTAGTGTTTTTTTCTCATTTTGCGGCTACTTTTTGAGATTGATAAAAAGAAAATCGTTTTAAACTTTTAACCTAATGCCCTAAATTTTGTGTTTGTTACGATTTTTAAATTTTAACGATTTTTAATGCGATTTTCAATGCGATTTTTAACGTTTTTTTAAAGATTTTTGCGTTTAGCATTTATTTTTTTTTTTTGATAATTGTTCTATCAAAAACTTGAGCTGTTGAGAATGCAATAAGTAGTACTTTTTTGTGAAATCTACCTAAAATGTCAAAAATTTAGGTACCAGTATTTTCGAATAGCAATTTCATAAAATATCTTAAATTCTTGCTTAAGACCGCTACCCCCTCGAGTTATATCACCTGATAGGTTGTTTAACAGAGTATCGTTTTGATAAAGTTTTTGAAGAATAGAGTGCGCTAGCTGGTGGTGAAAAATGGAACTAACAGAACGCGATTTTGTTAAAATTTGGAAATATAACAATGTGATTTATTTTAAATTTTAAAATGGTTTATAATGCATGATAAAAATGTAAACAAAGAATTGTATGACACATTTCAGGGTGCGGTTTCATTCTTTCGACCTAAATTAGTGAATTTTGTTCTCTTTTCAATATAATTTATTTGGATTTCGTGCAACGATGTTTGGATTTTTAGTGAATTATTTAATGTAAATTTTGCCGCTATTATTCGACATTAGTAAAAGGAATTTTGCTTAAAACTTTCAAGCTGATGTATTAAATTTTAGCTGTTAAGATTTATGAATTTCAGCTAATTTTAATGCGATTTTTCGAGATTTTTTGATGATGCCGCTCTCACTCGGACCTGTTCCTACCCCTCTCATAAGTACTGAGTGGGTGTCTCTGTTGCAGGGTCTGGATGTCAGGACGAGTTTCGCGAAGCCGTCGCGGTGAGCGACCAATTTTCGTCGACGACCCCCACCCACGACCCGGACAGACCTAGGCTCTCGCGCGACAGCGCTGTCGCCGGTAGGCGACCACGGGTAGCGCCAAAATACTTTACTTACGACCCGAGTAGCCTTGCACTGCTTAATAAAAAGGGAAAAAAAATACGAGGAATTGAAACCGGACAAATTTAAGAGAAAAATTAGACAAATTAAAGATATTGAAATACGGTTAGTGGGCGGGCGGGGCTCTGAAGCTATCGACTTTCCCTGCCTTCATCCCGAACATTTATTGTTTTACTACCCGGTGCCACATGACTGTAAATCTATGAGTGGATCTAATGGAATTGTCTTACTACGTGGTTTGATTTAGAGCCGATATTTCATTTCTTTGATAAGATTCTACGTAATTACGTCAGATGAACGATGCATAACCTTGATAAAATATTACAAATTATTATCTAAATTGAATACTAGCTGGCCCGCCCGGTATTTCCCGGGTGTATGATTACCATTATGCATAAAAACCCCTATAATATTGACAAAAATAAAAAAAAACGATTTTAAAAGCACAAAACTTGAAAAATTCGTTAAAAATACTACGAAAATCGATTAAAAAATTATTAAAAATCATTATTAATCGATAAAATTCAAGAATATTAGCAGAGAAAATTTAGTACAGTAGGCTAAAAATTTGAAATTTTTTCCTTTTTATAAAAATCGAATAAAAAATTAAAAAAATGCAATCAAAAAATTAAAAATCGGGCTTCAAGGTGCAAAACTTCATATACAGAGGTAACTTCCCTCCAAATTTTGTAACTCTATTTGCAATTATCTTTTGTAACTCCACGTGCAGTGGTCTCTTCAAAACAGCGCTGACACGCTCACAATTTTCTTTCTTTATTATTATCTATATATTTAAAAGACCTGGCTGTTTTTTTTTTTTTTTTATCATCAGCCCTGAGCTTTCTACTGGCCCGATTTTGATAATGATTTTTTAAATGAAAGCTGTCTGTGTTTATGTGTAGATGTGCCCATTCTGGCTATATTTTAATTTATTTCCATTTTTATATTTTATTTTTAATTTTAAAAGCTTTTTTGTGACATTTCTTTAAACCAGTGGCATCAGTTTTCTCACTATAATAAAAATTTATTTTGCTTCATTACTTTCCACCAATTAGCAACTTGATCTCATCGGTGAATGTGTAATCGCAATCCAACATGATAATAATAATAATAGTTTTCGTAAAATTTAATCTCAATAAAATGATTGCAAATAGTTATTCACTAATCGCAGTGCAATACACAGATTATTTACTGAGTAATGTTATTAAGTATTATGCAAATAAAATAACAGAAAAAAACATTTATGAATTTATGATTTATGAATTTCAGCTAATTTTAATGCGATTTTTCGAGATTTTTTGCGTTTGATGTCGGATTTTTGTCATTCATGAGATATTTTCAATTACAACGTTTTACCCTATTAGAGTCAATTTTGACCCCTGTGATTTTTTAATATTAGTGATTTTTAATGCACTTTTCAATGCAATTTTTCGAGTTTTATGGTGATTTTTTGATATTCGGAAGTAAAAATTGATTTCAAACTTTTAATCTAATATAATTTTAGAGATTTTTAATGCGATTTTTCAAGAATTGTTGTGTTCAATCAAGTGTAATCGCAGTGCAATACACAGATTATTTACTGAGTAATGTTATTAAGTATTATGCAAATAAAATAACAGAAAAAAACAGAGTTAACCCAAACAAAACAGAAACCAAATTCAACCTTTTTTTTTTTTCTAAATTGAAACTATTTGGTTATCTATAATAATAAAGAGAGAAGGATGTTTGTCTGTCAGCGCTGTTCTGAAGAGACTGCTGCACGTAGAGTTATAAAATTTGGAGGGAAGGTACTTTTTTACATGTAGTTTTGCACCTCGAAGCCCGATTTTCGATTTTTTGTTTAGATTTTTTTAAATAATTTTTTAGGCGATTTTTAGCGTTATTTTTGCGGTTTTATCCCATTAGTGAAAGGAATACGGTTTCATTCTTTTAACCCAAAATAGCAATTTTTTTTTCTCTTTTCAACAAAGTTTATTCGGAATTTGTACAGCGATTTTCGAATTTTTAACGAATTTTCAATGCGATTTTTAGTGTTTTTTTCTCATTTTGCGGCTACTTTTTGAGATTGATAAAAAGAAAATCGTTTTAAACTTTTAACCTAATGCCCTAAATTTTGTGTTTGTTACGATTTTTAAATTTTAACGATTTTTAATGCGATTTTCAATGCGATTTTTAACGTTTTTTTAAAGATTTTTGCGTTTAGCATTTATTTTTTTTTTTTGATAATTGTTCTATCAAAAACTTGAGCTGTTGAGAATGCAATAAGTAGTACTTTTTTGTGAAATCTACCTAAAATGTCAAAAATTTAGGTACCAGTATTTTCGAATAGCAATTTCATAAAATATCTTAAATTCTTGCTTAAGACCGCTACCCCCTCGAGTTATATCACCTGATAGGTTGTTTAACAGAGTATCGTTTTGATAAAGTTTTTGAAGAATAGAGTGCGCTAGCTGGTGGTGAAAAATGGAACTAACAGAACGCGATTTTGTTAAAATTTGGAAATATAACAATGTGATTTATTTTAAATTTTAAAATGGTTTATAATGCATGATAAAAATGTAAACAAAGAATTGTATGACACATTTCAGGGTGCGGTTTCATTCTTTCGACCTAAATTAGTGAATTTTGTTCTCTTTTCAATATAATTTATTTGGATTTCGTGCAACGATGTTTGGATTTTTAGTGAATTATTTAATGTAAATTTTGCCGCTATTATTCGACATTAGTAAAAGGAATTTTGCTTAAAACTTTCAAGCTGATGTATTAAATTTTAGCTGTTAAGATTTATGAATTTCAGCTAATTTTAATGCGATTTTTCGAGATTTTTTGCGTTTGATGTCGGATTTTTGTCATTCATGAGATATTTTCAATTACAACGTTTTACCCTATTAGAGTCAATTTTGACCCCTGTGATTTTTTAATATTAGTGATTTTTAATGCACTTTTCAATGCAATTTTTCGAGTTTTATGGTGATTTTTTGATATTCGGAAGTAAAAATTGATTTCAAACTTTTAATCTAATATAATTTTAGAGATTTTTAATGCGATTTTTCAAGAATTGTTGTGTTCCGTGTCGATTTTTTATTATCTATAAAAGATTTCCTTTTACTACGTGATTATCCTGTCGACCAATTTCGCCAAATTATATCAATCGTGAAACAAGCCAAATTATGCAAATAGATGTAATTTTTATGTTAAATAATGAAGGAAGAGATAATGTAGAAAAACATTAATACAAATACATATAAAAATAAGAAGTAAAAACCACTTGATGACGTAACAAACATATGTAACATGTTTAATGCCAAGTGAATATGGAATTTACGATCCGCCATTATTGTAGTTTAATCTCATGGTTTGACCCAGATAGTTTCTTGGTCAACCGGATAATCAAATAGTTCAGATTTCCGATTAGAATGTTTTATCCGTTTGATGAAATTGTGATTACTGCGATTTAAAAAATAACTAGCGATATTTAGTGTATTTTTCAATGCGTTTTTAATGAACTTTTTAATGCGATTTAGTACTATTTTTTTCGATCCCCACCACAGTGGCGTTTTAACAATTAAAAAATTATTTTGGTTTCAAACTTTTAGCCTAATATAGTAAATTTTACCATTTACCTTTTTTTAATTTTGTCCATTTCCAATGTGATGTTTGATATATTTTGTATTCTGCGTCGATTTTTCTTGTAATTAATGTAAAAAAGAATGGTTGCTACTTTTTACACGACTAGAATATTTTTTTATTCACGGGATGTATTTACATTTAGTGATTTTTAATGAATTTTTCAATGTTTTTGTATTGGTTTTTTGAATCTCACGGCTATTTTTTGAAATTTCGAAAAGGAAATTAATTTCAAACATTTACACTTCATTTACGAATTTTGAAATTTAGTGATTTTTTAATGCATTTTTTAGCAATGTTTTCATTATTTCTCACGCTTTACGCCGATTTTTTCATTCGTATTTAAGAAATAATTCAGATTACACTATTTTACTCTATAGTCGCCGAGCATGGGGTCTTCTGTAAGTCCCCAATGATTAGGCTTCGATGATGTGACGGTGATGCCGCTCTCACTCGGACCTGTTCCTACCCCTCTCATAAGTACTGAGTGGGTGTCTCTGTTGCAGGGTCTGGATGTCAGGACGAGTTTCGCGAAGCGGGAGACGGTCGAAGTGGGGGCCCCGACCGTTAGCGACGTATGATGTCCAGTAATGGATCGGTATACGTAATAAACCTTTTTTTTTTTTTTTTTTTTTACTCTATTAATGTAAATGTTGTCCCCCGCTATTTTTAAATATAAACGTTATGTTTTTGAATACAATTTTTAGATGTTTTCGAGTCCACGGCGACTTTTTCACAATTGGAAAAGAAATTTTTAAATAATTTGTAGCTTAATGTAGTAAATTTTGACATCAATGATTCAGATTTTTTGTGTATTTTCATAAAATGTTTAGCAAGTTTTGTGTCGATATTTTTTAACGAATGAAAGCGTTCAGATTTCAATGTTTTGTCCCATTATGGTAAATTATGTCCGCAGGAATTTAATATAAATGTTTATCTTACTATGGCAAATTTTGTCCGGATTTTTTAATTTTACTGATTTTTAATCTGTTTTATAGTCTAATTTAATCTGTTTTTCAAGTTCTGTGACAGTTGTTGACATCGGTAAAAGAATTTTGATTTCTAACTTTTAGCATAAATAGTACAATTTGTTCTCCACGCTTTAATGAATTTTGCCAATTTCTGATGCGATATTCAATGTAATTTTTAGTTAGTTTGGGGAATTTTAGGTGTTCCGTGTTGACTTTTCCTTATTCATGAACGATTTCGAATTACAATATTTTCGACTGAATATTAAATTTTTCAGCCATGACTTTTAAATATTCAGCGATTTTTAATATAGTTTTCGATACGATTTTTAGCCATTTTTTTTAAGCTCCTTGGCGATTTTATGCCATTCAGAAACCAATTTTGATATTAAACATTTTGTTTAACGTAGTTTTGTTTCGAATGCAATGTTTTATCTCTTAATATGATTTTGGCATTCCATGCCTACATTTTGTAATTTATGAATGATTTCTATCATAACCCCCCCGCCCTGCCTTAATATTATTTTTTTAAGCATTGACTTCCAAATATTTAGCTATTTTTAATGCAATTTTCAATGTAATTTTTAGCCATTCTTCAAGTTCCGTGGCTATTTTTTTACATCCGGAAATCGATTTCGATTTCAAACTTTTTGGTTAATATGGTTAATTTATTGATTACAATATTTTATATTATAACAGTGAATTTTTACCCTAGGGATTTTTTTATGTTTTATGACTTTCATTACAATTTTCAAAGCAATTTTTGGGCTTTCTCAGTCTTTTTTAACATTTTTCAAAGGAATTCGATTTTAAATTTCTTGACTAATAAGAGTTTGGTTTCAAACTTTTAACCTTTACGGTAATTGTTTTGCTCTCTTATTTTGATCTACAGCAATTTTTAATGCAGTATGCTTTTTTTTTTTTTTTTTTTGAGTTTACGGCGATTTTTTTCAGATACGGAAAAAGAATTCTGTTTTTAATTTCTTCGCCAATATGATAAATTTTCTCCTGTGCGATTAAAGATTTTTATTGCGATTTTTTAACAGTTTTTTTCGTATTTCAATGCTTTTTACATTATCAAATTAATTAGATTCTAAACATTTATCCAAGTAGAGTAAATTTTGAGTTCCGTGATTTTTGAATATTTTGCCATTTTTAAAGCGATGTTTACGTTCCTTCGCGACCCGCATCGATTTTTTAGAGGTTCAATTTTTGGCCGAATTTATTAAATTCTGATCTCTTTTCTTCAAAGTTTATTCGAATTTTGAAACACAATTTTTGAATTTTGTTTTATATTTTTATGAGATTTTTAATGTTTTTTGCGATTTGTAAGATTTTTCCACATTAGTAAAAATAATCCAATCTCAATTTTCTAGCCCATCTCTTTTCAACGAAGTTTAGACGAAATTCGTGCAGCATTTTTTTAATTTTTCGAGGTTTTTATTATGATTTTTAAAGTTTTTTCGCAATTCTTGCTATTTTTTGATGAACCCGGGCAACGCCGGGCAGAACAGCTAGTATTTAAATATTTTAAAACAGCATTTCATTGTATTTAATTAAAAATAGTATTATTGAAGGTTTCCTTCTTTTTTGCGAATGTAAGTGGTATTTGGGCGGAATGTAGCACATTTTAAGGTTGCCTTTTTGCGTCAGCCCAGCTGACGCACTTGATTTCTTTTTATTCTCTTTCTCTATGCATAAAATAATAATTCCACTGTAGCTTTCAGGTTTAGCTTAGTACAACCTTTTATTCTGAAATAATAAATAAAAAATGCATATTTAATGAAAGGTGAATATGTATGGATTTAAAAATATGTGTTTTTATGCTTAATTCCATAGATTGAATTATCTTATTATAATACTAAAGCTTGTAAAAAAATAAGTATGGAACGACTTTTTAAAAGTAAAGAAGTTAGTACAGTACTGCAATTAATTAAATACTTTTATCTTATTTAAGAAAAATAAGTAAGTTTTACTTATTACAATAATTTTATTACACATAATTTTACAACAAATTTATTACATATAATTTTGTAAAATATAATAAAAAAGCAAACAATATTTTTTTCTATTATGATTTTTATACTTTAATGTTGTACATTAATTGTGTATTTGAAATTTATACAAATTATAATAAAACATGAGAAAGAATAATCGTTACTGGAAATTAATACTGTGATTACTTAAAGAGAAAGTAGCGAGTCTTCTTATAAATATTTACTGAAGTACCTGTATTAACGTGTTTTAAAGATAAATTTGAGTATGTGTTACGAAAATGTACAATGAATATAACTATGAGGGATGCAATTTAAATTACTGCATTTTTATGATAAAAGAACGACATATTTTTCTGAATCATCAACAAAATTTGCAAATTATTTGTATGACATATATATAATTTTATGTATACATCTTTCCTCTCACTAACCGATAAATTTACTTCATCGAAAGTTAAAATAATTTATATGAAATATTTAAAGAGCCTGATGATACTTGTTTTAAAATATGTTCACAAATTACTAATTTAAAAGACAATATTCCATAAATTTATGTTAATTTAGTATAAATGAATAGATAAAATAAATTATCTGAAGCATGCCTTTGTATTAACCCTTAAACCGTTCCCCACATTTTAAATAACGAATAATTAAATAACATATAATTTCCGTTATATGTGCTTTCTTTTTTTTTTTTTTTTTTTTTTTTTTTTTTTTTTTTTTTTTTAATCTCATGACCAATAGATAAAATTCATGACCAAATCAGTTTTTTTATGAACTTTTTACATTAAGATAGATTTAAATTATTATTACCTTCCCATATAAAACATTTTACAAATTAAAACATAGGAAAAACCAGCAAAGGATAAGTCGATTTAATGAAAAAAGAAAAAATATTCCTTAAAATTAGAATTTGAAATGTATTTTTATATATAAAAAATAATGAATGTATTCTTTTGATATTTTTTGTTCAATGTATCGTTGCATAAATTCATGTAATAATCTAATAATTAAGTCATTAATAATGCATAATTACGTTTATGCTATATTTATATTATAATAGCAGTGATTTTTGCTGTAACCGTTGTTGCTTAAATAATTTGTTTAATTTTTTTTCATCCGTAATCATCACTGAATATTTAACGCTGATTTTCATCGCTAGTTATCATCATTGATTTTCATCACTGAAAACTTTAACCGCTGATAAAGCATTTGCGTTATCAGTACAAAACGTTTGCTCCTAAAGGAAGCCTTTACAATGGTAAGACACTGTTTTTTAACAAAGAAAACAACACGTGATTAATCTATGGCTTTCATTAAAACAGTTTTTGTTCTTCCTGTTGTATGCACCACTTTCTTTTTTTTATTTATTTTTTTAAGCTGTTTGTTAAGCTTTAGATTCCATGCTTTTTTTTCTGTAAAACATTTTCAAAATTAATACTATATTATAGAAGTCTTCAGGTCATATTTTGCTTATTATTATCTATGTCACCTTATATATTGGTCACTATAACTTCATTTTGAGCAGATCCTTTAATCTGGATAAGTGTCTATTTATTTCATATCTTTGTGATATATTGAAGCAGCATGACAATCGAATCAAATGTATTAGCATTAGTGTCCGGATTATAAATTGTTTCGGCGTGAAAGGAAGATTAATGATACCCATTTACTTTATCCAAGTCTTTTCCCGCTGTATTAAATAAATGCTTAATGCTTTATATTTTCTTAGGAAAATTTAACTCAGTATTAAACAGGATATTTCCAATTCAAATACTTTAATAAATCGTTAAACACTAAAAATATTAAAATTAAAGCTGATATAAAAATGTATATTAAAATTTATTGAAAAAAAATACATTGATAACTTATTAGAAAAATTTCTTCAGTTTGAATGAAACGTTCGTGAAAAAATACTGTTGTCTTTTAAAAATGTAGAATTTATTTTCGATTAAGATAACGTAAATATATGACACGTGGAATTCACACTAATTATTTGAGAAAACAGTTAGTTATATTTCTGAAAGAAACTGTCTAATGAGGAAAGAAGGAATTCAGTTGTACAAAACATTCATAAACGCATAGGCTAATTTTTCTAAAATGTCTATATCTAAAGCATTAATACTGAAAGTAATTTACAGTAGTTCATATGAAACAGACTAATTAAAAAGTCCAAAATTTAAAAATACAGTCAATTTGAGTTTAATGAGGTATTATACATTCATAGTACACATTAAAATTCAAATATTTAGCAATATTTTCAGACACATATTTTCACTATACATTAGAAACATTAATAATAAAAAAGAAAATTATTATTTTTGAATGGTTAAAAGGTGCTCAAAAATATGAATATCATTTCATTTTTCCTTTTTATTTATTTATGTTTCATTATTTTATATTATTTTGTTTACGTTTATAAAATGTTTTCCCCTGTGTATGTGTGATTACGTGGAAAGTCTACCGCGTATGCATATTGAAATTTGTGAGAGGGTAGTTCAAAGTCATCTCTTCTGATCCACTTAATCACCAAAATTTTCATATTTTGTTAATTACTCGAAATATTAATTAGAAAACCTTATTTTAGAAAATGTCGAAGTTTAAAATTATGTGTAATACAAAATTATATTTCCATTTTTTTTTCAATTTTGTGCGGTATTATTATCTTAAATATGTTTTTGTATAATTTGTTTTGCATTCATTTGAATAATTATTGTAAAAATGACACACAAATATTTTTCAGAAAACCATTCGACAAGCTTAGTTATTTATAATTGGAAACAGTATATGACGTTATAAAGTAAACACGAAATTTTTTTCCGATGATCATTAACGATATTTTCGCATATTTTTAACCGTAGGTTTCGATTACAATTCACATTCTTCAAGATATTCCTTTGAAAATTCCTTTATCCAAAACATTTGAGTGTTGGATTTTTATTAAATTAACGAAATGTAGTTTTTAAATAATAAGGCACTTTTTTCTGGAAATTTTAAAGGCATAGGTAAAGGTAAATGCTCCAAAATATCATCTAATTAAAATGTCTGTAAATAGATTTTTTTTTTTTAAATTGTCGAGGATTTTATTTCTATTTCTCAAACTCTTTTAACAGTAAATTGCAATTAAAATTTACTTTTATTGTGGAAAATGTTTTTTCTAAATTTAAATTTCTATTAAAAAATAACATTTTGTATACATTTTGTAAAACAAGTTGCAGTGCACTTTGAAGAAATTTCTTTTTTCTGATATGACCTTTTGAAATGTTCTTTTGCATGAAATATATTATGTTTCCACGTTTTTTTTTACCACAATTCTGTTCTTAAGTGTAAAGAACTATTCAGTTTTATTTATTTAAAAATAAAAATGCAAAAAAAAAAAAGAAAAAAAACTATAGGAAGCAGTAAAATTAAAGCTTAAAAGACTCATGTGTGTTATCGAAAAAAAAAATTGAAATTGAAAGGAAACACATAAATAATTACCATGAGTGCTCAATTGTTTATTATTATTAGTGAAATATCTGAACAAAGTTTCCCGATTTTTTTCATGAGATATTTTTCTGTATTTTGACATTACATTGAATCTCTTTCCCTAATTAAATTTTCCTCCTTTAACCTAAAAATTGAGAAATACAAATTTTCTAGATAATTTTTCTCCTTTAAGCAAATTTATCTTATTTTAAAACAATTCTTATGTAAAATTGTTGCTTATTAATTATTTAATTATATTTTTCTTTTATATTTTAAATTGAGTTAAAATTGTTCTAGGAAGGTAAGTGAAAAAAAAAAAGTTGAATGTTTACTAAATTTTTTAAAAGAAATAGTCTCAATTATTTTCACTGACAAGATGATGAATAAAAACTTTTAAAAATAATGAATTCGCATGTTTTTATTTTACGCATGTTTTTATGTACATGACACCATTACACAACCATCCTTTAACAAATCTATAAAAAAGTATCACTAGTTTTGACAAAAAATTTATATGCCAGCAACTAACTCTGCATCGATTGATCATTTAAAAGAATGACTTTGATAAATTGAAACTACTACAAATTTTTCAGCTTCATTTGCTCTTAGGTAACTATTTGCACATGTATATACATAAATATTTATGCCTTCCCAATACCAAACATTAATTTTGATACCTTATTTGGATTTTGTGTTAAACGTTATTTGCAGTTGTGAAACAAGAAATAATTTAAATAAATAGAATGAATAGAAGATTGTGAGTTCTGAACGTTTGAAAGCCCTACTGTAAATTGTTTTTTTTTTAATTGTTTTAAAACGAGCTGCAATGATTTTACTTTTATAACGATAACAATAGTAAAAATAAAAGTACTTGCCGAATTATGCGGAGATTTTTGAATGTGACTAATGTTAATATTATTAAAATATGCTAATAACAAGATACATTGCGATTCATACATAGATATTTAATCTAAACATCCATATTTTCGAATTTTATTATTAGTTTCATTATTTTGCATTTGTGATGATCGCATTTTTATACTATGTTTTGCGGCAAAGTGAGGAACTTTGGGAGTAATATTCATTCTTATACAAAGTGAATTGTTTAGAATTGACTGTATATAACTGGCAATGACCTATTTTTCTTCCGTAAACTTCTTTCCTGCCATACCCCGCCCCTCCGTAAACATCCAGTCTTTTAACCTTTTAAACGCCGCACTATGATCGAAACATAACACAAACTATTTATTGGTAAAAATCCTATTACAACTCAAATATAAGCACTATGAATAATTTTTTTTCTCAAAAAAATTTTTTTGTGCATGATTTCTAACATGTTCCAGAAATGGAACATTGGCGAGAAACACTTAGTTTTTTCACGTTTTTTATAAAATATAATAAATTACAATTCAATTAAAATCTTTATTTCTGTGCACAACCTTTTCATAATAATCAGTAATTTTATAAGCATACTTCAGTAATAACACATGTTAAGCATGTAAATAGCCGGGCTTCGCCCATTCAGCCTTCGTTTGATTTAGATTTACAGCAAGAATTCAAGCAAAAATATTCAAAAATCCTTTTGAAGCCTTTACAAAAATGCTTTTCCATTTACTTTATAAATAAAATTACATAGATAATGGGCAGTAATTATTGTACAGTTTACAATTATTTATCAATGATACAGAAAAAAAGAAATATATACAAAAACTGAGAAAGAAAATAATAATTATGTGTGTACTAAAATTGATATCAAAATAATGAAATAAATCAAAATCTAAAAAATACAAAACAGAAAAAACTTACTAAAAATTCTTAAAATAAATATATATATATATATATATATATATATGTATCGTACTTTACTTTTGAGTCCTACATTTAATCTATTGTCCATGGTAATGAGGAAAGCATTTCTCATGCAGTCTTTTTTCACACTCAAAACACTTTTTTTTTGGTGTTCTTCTGGTACACCGCACATCGTCCTTGTGTTGATGGCACAAGATAATGCGCATCGGATTCTCTCAAAGACACAGAGCAATGTGCACAAGGTCCAGGAGCAGAATGGATTTTTGATTTCATCCGAAGTAAGTGCAAAGTGACTTCTCTCCGGAAATTGAGGTGTGACAGTTCTGCTGTTGTACCTTTGTGTAAATGTAAATGTAAAATCCATCCAGCTGCAACTGCCATGTTTAGAGCATTGCTAAATAGATTCCAGTACCATTTTTTACTTCTAAACATAGGTCTATATGATCCAAGAAGTCTGTCTAGCAAATCGACACCTTCCATTCCCTCATTATACATTTTAATCAGATGTGGCTGAGGAACATCAACTTTCTTCTTTTGCACACGACAAAATCGCTTAGTTTTAGAAGTAGGCTCGTGTGTGGAATAATTGGATGCAATAGTTACTACAGCATTGTCTTTCCAGCGGCTGACATAAACTTGACCATCACTTCGGTACTCGAAATTTCCCCTTTGTCACTTTGAGGCTTCTTTTAGTGATTTGAGGGGACATCTACCCGTTTGAAATTCTCGAATTGTGCCTGTTGCTTTGAAACTTTTTTCAGTCAGCTCAGTAAACAGTTTATATGACGAGAAAAAGTTATCAAAAAATATTTCATGTTTCTCAGGATTTTTAACTGAAGATAAAAGCTCCCACACCACTCTAGATCCAAGAGGTGAATTTTCTGAATCTGTGCTTTTTCCACTATATATTCTCATAGCATACGGATAGCCACTGCTGGAACACAACATCCATATTTTAAATCCAAGCCGTATTGGTTTGCCCCGTCTAAACATTTTGGCTGAATGATGACCGTAATAAGGTACCATTGATTCGTCTATACTTAGCTTTGAATGAAACATACCAAACTGCTGAAGATTTTTTTCCAATTCTGCATAAAAAGGAGATATTTTTCCCAATTTATCTCCTAATTTCAAGGTAGTATTATCTGTGATATGAAATTTTTTTTAAGCTTTCTAAATTTATTTCTGGGCATTACTGTGGAAACAATTGGAACCGATAAATCTTCTTGAGTGCTCCAGTATAAATCTTCTCCGGGTACTTGGTGATATCCGCTAAATAACAATAGGCCAAAAAATTGACCTATATCATTTTCATCTACATTTAAAATATCTCCTTTTTGAGACGCATAAAGTGTTGTCATATTTGCTAAATTCTGTAAATATTCTACTGAAATGAACTTGTGAAATATTTCAACAGGAGATAATGTAACCAACTCAGGAAAACTTTCAGAAATATTCTCTACATTATCAGTTTTTAGAATATTTTTAAAATGTACATTTTTTTCCCAGCGGTGTTGGATTTTTTCTTCTTTTGACGTTAGTTTTCGCTTCAAATTCGGTCTTACTTTTGACGTTGAAGGTACTTCTGTATCAAATGGAACTTTATTAGAAATATCAGTGTTTTCTCTTTTTGTGGCAATTTCAATTTCACCACAAACATCTGCTGGTAAAACAGGTTCAAAAATGTCCTCATTTATATTTTCTTCGTCCGTTAAATCTCCACTTTCGTCTGGTGGTAATTGACAAATGTCAATACATTCCTCTTCAGAGTCATCTGATAATTCATAAAAATATTCTAACGCCTCTTCTACAGTTCGAAATGGCTTTGAATGAGACATCTCGTCTCTCTGACGTATCCTAACTAACTGAAGAAAATCCCCGAGTGAGGTAAAATATAAAATAATTCCTTATCATGCTATTTTCCAATATCACCCCTTACATTCTAACTTTCTTGAGTCATAAACAACAACTAACTATCAACAAACACACGTGTTTGCGCCGTCAGTAATCCTCTTCAGATGGGAGACCGAGTGTGGGGAGGGAGAAGGGGGGATGTAAGGGACAGGGTGTGGCGAGCGGGGGAAAAAGAAAGTTTATCACAGTAATAAACATCTTTTGTTGACACTTGGTAAACTGCCTCGTATTCGGAAACTTTTTATCAGTACTTGCATACGCTGCAATCAGAGAAAATTATTATGTTGAAAAACTAACCTTTACACGCCAATGTTCCATTTATGGAACATGCAATTTTTTTATCTAAAAAAAGCAATAAAAATCAATCTTTTTTTTAATAACTTGTGTTCTATGAATAAAATGATCATTTTTACGTACTCTCACTTAGTTATAAACATAATTGTTAAAATTTGAATTTTTTACAAATTTATGAATTTTACCCAACGAAAAGTCTGAAAAAAGGCTTAAATTACGATTTTTTTCCTGAGACATGATTTATTCTATCAATAAAATATCGATGCCAAAAAATACATCCATACTTTCTTTTTAAATACTAATTTTTACAGAGCAATATGATTAAAAATGTATTTTTTGTAGAATTTTGAATTTGATGTTCCATTTATGGAACATTGGCGTGTAAAAGGTTAATTTATTCAAATACTTGAGTCATTAAAATGTATTACTCTGTTTCTAACACAAAAATAAACACATAAGGTTTTAAAATGAAGTATCAAAAACTGTTTATTAAATAAGCATGTTTGAAAGTAATATATATATATTTTAAATTACTTTTCTTTAAAAGAATTAGAGGTATTTATAGTTGTCACTTAATATTTTTGGGCGTCGTTTTTGGGAACTTTCGGATTAAAATATCGGATATGTATTGTACAACAAAAGCACAGAAGATGGGAAAACCAGCTGTGTAGGATTTCTGATTAATAAAAGGTGGAAGAATCACATTGTAGAATATGATAGTCAATCAGATAGAGCTTCAAGATTAGAAATACAAGTGCTCAAAATATACAAACTGTAAATTACCCAAGTTTATGCACCAGCAATAAGCTATTATGAAGAAGAAATTGGGGATTTTTTTATGAAGAATTGACTTCAATGCATTAAAAGGGAAATTGCTATAAAAACTATTAATGAGAGGCTGGATTGCTAGAATTGAGGAAAAAAAGACAGAGGAATTAACAGTAGGAAATGATGGATATGCATATCTATATATCGATTATAAGAAAAATTAAAGAGGCAAGAGTTTCATTTCATTTAATTGCTGTTATTTCAAAGTAATAAATCTGCACTTTTTAATGAAAAGATTTCAAAAGTTTATTAAATAATATGATGATGGATAAAGCGGTAATGATTAGAATTTTCGAGAAGGAAAAAAAATATTTTTTTTATTTATGAATTACAATCTTAAATTAACAAATTCAAAGACAAAATACTATTTTATATGCCAAGCAATTTTTAATAATTATAACAAAAGAATTTTTAATATTAACAACTTAACCATACGTTAATTATGGTAATCTTACAGATAATTGGTTTCGCAGACTACAATGTATACCTAAAGATTCTACTAAAAATATGTTTCGTTCGGAGCCCTGGTATTAAATCTAAAGTATTTTGAGTAAGTAAATTTTTAATATAACAACATTATACATAGTTTTAATAACATAATCTGTATATTAATGGTGACTTCTTTTTTATAGTTTAATGAATAAGTCTTGGATATTGTTTGACAGCACTTCTGCAATTTTTTTAGCAAAACACTCGGGAATTAATTACTTTACTTTGAAGATAATAAAATTTTGAATTCATATATATATATATATATGTGTGTGTGTGTGTGTATAAACAATAAACAAAAAACACTTAGTATATGTTACTTTCTCGTTATAATACATCAGTATACAAAGACATTTAATCATATAATTGAATGTTTATACCCTGATGAATGAGTATACGATGCCAGCGAAACATTTTAATCTTTCAGATGTACAATATTATTTGGATTAGTATAACGAAAAAATATTATTTATCATCACTTCAGTATCTTTAAATGTATCAGAAATTTCTGAAAAATGTTTTCGTATCCTTATTTTGTTCCATTCCTCATTCACAAGGAATAAATGCACTTGTAGTTACACACTCAAAAACCAAAAAAAATGAATGTGCAACAGAGAAAATGTCACAATACTAAGCTGAAAAAAAAAAAAAAAAAACCTTACAATTTACAATATTTTCAAAATTAGGATAGAATAAAAAACAATATCTGATCACTCCAATATCTTTATATGTGTTAGAAATTTCTGCGGATAATTCCTTGCTTAATTTAATATTACATTATCTTTCCATACTTCTACAAAAAAAGATTTTATTTTATCATTTATCGTTACGCACTTGAAAATTCATTAAAAAAATGATTATTTTTAAACTAAAAAAAATTAAAAACGAAAAAAATGTCAATTAAATATTTTAAATTTATTGATTTAATGTGTTTTCTTTCTTTCTTTCTTTCTTTCTTTTTTTTTCCTGTAGAAATAATGACGAATTTTTCATTACGAAATTGTTTAAATACATTTTTTTTAAATATTAGCAGTTTTTTAAAAATATAAATAAAATTAAATACAATATTTCGATTAGTTAGTTTTTACGGATTAAAAAAACCGAATATTTAATTAAAAAACTAATTATTCTAATTTTAGGTTATTTAAAAAATCTTTTTTCCTTCGTATTTAATGACATAATATGTAATTTCTATTTAAGTGGCTTCGAAAATATTTTTAATTATTAGTTTATTTCTTGAATAAAATTGCGTTAACCATTGTGTAATAATTAATATTATTTATTTTATCACATTTTTATAAAAAGAAAAATGTATATAATATATATAGGAAAATATCAATAATTTGAATATTCATGGATATAAAATGTAATTAAGCGAAGGCAATATTTTTTAATTAGTTCTCTTTATAGAAAAATACAATTTTCTTTACATGAGCAACGTAATAAGCAATAATGTTCTAGGAATTAAAATGGCGTATTGATTAAAAATAATGCATTATTAAAAATCTAAATAATAATAATTTAAAACACTTGAATTATTTTGTGGTAAATATCCCATCGAAAACATAAATGTGAAAGAATGCCAAGTTAGTTAACGGTTTCGCTAATAAAAGAAGTGAGGTCTAACTGGAAACCAAGTTCTTTCGAAGTTCCTTAAATCATAGCTCATGTTATGCGTAATGTTCTTCGATTGCTTAAAATGATTGTTATGTTACTTGCTACTCAGTGGAGCTACTTGGCAGATTTTCTCTTTTCAAATTTCTCTATTTAGTTGATCATAACTTAAAGTTAATCGCTTCCTTACCTTATCAATATCTTAACTTCGATATATTTATTCAAATACTTGATTGACTAGATCTTTGCCAATGACATAATAGAGTAAATTGTACTCAGACTCAAAGGTAAAAGTTGGTGGCTAAAAACTTGTCAAGTCGCTCCATTGAATAACAAGTAACATAAAAAAATCATTTTAAACAATCGAAGAACATGACGCATGATAGGAGCTATGATTTAAGGAGCTTCGAAAGAACTTTGTTTCTGGTTAGATCTCACTTCTTTTATTAGCGAAACCATTAACGAACTTGGCATTCTTTCACATTTATGTTTTTGATGGGATATCATTATTTTTTGTCAAATAAGTAGGTTTATTCTAACGCATTATAATTTAACGCGTCTTTTTTTTTCTCAATGAGTTGATGAATTTGCGCGTTAAAAAATGGATGTTGAAATTACAAACTTTAACTTGTTTTCAGTGTATCCGTAACCGTGAGAACTCTATTGTTTATTTAATCACGATCTCGATCGATACCTTCAAATAAGTATATCTGATTCTATTTTGAATTGATTACGGTTGGTCACATTTTTTGGAAAAAAAAATAATGTATAATATGTATAAAATAAATAATATTGATATGGATCCAAATAGTCCTGAATACCCTAGGAAGTCTAAGTACATATTTAATTATTTTTTAGCAGATTAATTTCTGAACTTACTTACTTTTCTACTTAAAAAAACTATTCAAATGTACCAAATGATCTAAAATTACAAAACTCCATTTAACGCGTTTAGTGAGGGAATATCTAAAATCCCTGTCGGCTGGGCCTATAGGCGGAGGTAGATTTCGAAGAGTGTTCATTTCAACAACAAAATAGATATATATATATATATGATTAGAGATAAACCCAGTTTAATAACTTCATTTGGCCGTTTATGAAAAATTTTTAATTTCATTTTTCTGCAAAAACTTGTTTTATCAGAATCATCTTAAGAAAAATTCAGCTCAAATGCCCATTATGACAACATATTTTGAAATAGATTCTAAATTTATTAAAAAATCGATCAAAACAGTACATTATACAGTTCCTAAATAACAAAAAACTGTCAGTTGAAAGCATTTGAGAAAAATATTGAATTTAAAAATGAGTCATAAAATAACCGATTTGTTGTTTGAATACATCCTTAATTCTTTAATCATGATTGCTTCGGAAAATTTTGTGCGAAATACTCACTTCGACAGCATTTTTAAAAATATATTCTATCTTTATCAAAAAACTGGCCAATGCGTCACAGTATATAGTTCCTAAATAAGAGGATCTGTAAACTGGATGCATTTGAGAGCGATAATGGATTTTTAAACGAGTCATAAAAAACTCAATTTGCTATGTGAAAACTTCCTTAAGTTTTCAAATCTCGAAGACTTCGGGAAATTCTGTTCAAAATACCCTTTTTGGTAGCCTTTTTCAAAATATATTTTGTCTTTATCAAAAAACCGATCAATGCATCACATTATATAGTTCTTAAAGAAGAGGATCTGTAAATTGGATGCATTTGAGAGCAAAAATGGATTTAAAAACGAGTCAGAAAAAAACGCAATTTCTTATTTGTATATTTCCTTCAATTTTCAGTCCCGATGACTTTCGGAAATTCTGTTCAAAATACCCTTTTTGGTAGCCTTTTTTGAAATATATTCTGTCTTTATCAGAAAATTGACCAATGCGTCACTTTATACAGTTTCTAAATAAGAGGATCTATCATTTGGATGCGTTTAAAATCAAAAATGAATTTAAAAATGAGTCAGAATATAAGCCGTTTGGATTTGAGGTTTTTTCTCCAACTCCTATTTTTGTTTAATTTTTTTTTTTTTTGCTATACGAATTGGTCCTATGGAAAACTTGTCAATATAAAAGTTGTAGATATTTTTAAGAAGAAGTAAAATAAATTTAATCAGATTTGATATCTTAAAAATTGACGGAGTTATGGATTTTTCTCTTTTTTCCGCGCCCTTTTTCTTTTCGTTTTTAATTTTTTTCATCGGTAAATGTTGGTCCGATCAAAAACTTGTAAATACAAAAGTTTTAGATAATTTTAATAACATTTATAAAAAATTTAGTTGAACTTGATATATTGAAAATTGACGAAGTTATGAATTTTTTTCTCTCAAAATCCATGTTTGTTTCGCCCCTTGAGCCCACTTTTAATTTTATCAAAAATCTGTCATGTATATACTTTTGACCCATTTTTAAGAAGTAATATAAACTTTAAACCGATTCGATATCTACTTTAATTAAGAAGTTATGGCGTTTTTTCGGTTTTCACATAAACGCCCCCTATTCCGACCCCCTTGGTCCGATTTTGCCCATTAACGAACTCAGCCAAGATTTTGTCCCCATTGATTTTATGTACCAGTTTGGTGGAGATTGGTGATGAATTATAGAAGTTATCGTGTCTATAAAAAAGTGAGATATATAGATAGATAGATAGATAGATAGATAGATAGATAAACTGGTGCGATTGCAATAGGTAGTATTTCTTACGAAATCTACCTAAAACGGCTGAAATTGCATATTTAATATTTTATCCAGTAGATTTGTTTTCTGGATTTTCACGTGTGTATCTAAAACATCTGCTGATATCTATCTAATCTATCTATGCATATAAGGTAAGTTATAGATATATGTACAATGTAAGGTATACGCATGTCCTTACGTCTGGTATTCTAAGTTAAGTCTCTTAAAATGTTTTGTAATCTGAATATCCCCCCCCCCCTAATATCGGGACGTGTCCGTTTAAAAAATATAAACCAAGTAAAAATTTGGAATTTGCTACAGTACCAATTTCCTTATGACCTCAACTTTTAGCTTAATTGATGCATGAATAATATAGTGAATGTTTGTCTATTTCACCTTTCGTGTTTGAAGAAGTGACATACCTAAGGGGTTAATGTGTGCTATACACTGTTAAAAAAATTCTGAAATTCACGAATATTTTTTCCTGAATTTCACAGAAAAAGTCCCTTTTCACAACAAAAGGGCATTATCCGTTACAAATCAGCAAATCCCACCATATTTCCTGAAAATAACGAAATGGATGGAAATAAAAACAAAAAACGGAGACACTCCGTTGTGTAAGGGGCTCCGTGGCCGAGTGGGCAAGGCACAGTACTACTAATTGCCTGCGATCGCAAATTGTGGGTTCGTATCCCACTGGCGACAAGAAATAATGAAAACATAAAAAGTCCCTTTTAAATTACTTTTTTTCTGTTTATTTTTCTCTTATTTCTTATTAAAAAATCTTTTAATTAATTAGCCAATAAATAAATAAATAGTGTACGACAATTTCAAAAATTGTCTATAACATTATTTTTCTGAAAAAAGTTTTTAATAAAAAGTTTTTTTAATTCATTCATTCATTCATTCAAAAAAAAAAAAAATAAATAAATAAATAAATAAACAGTGGTTTTTTAATTTAAACTATTTAAAAAGAAAAATTGATTTTAAAAAATAATAAGCATTATGCATCAGTCTAAAATAAAATAAAATGAACCGTTTACAAATATTCTAAGGAATGTATCTGAAAGGAAATCTTTAAAAAGCACAACAGATTTTCCCACTAACTCATAAAAGACATATTCTGTACAACCCGGCATCAGCAGCTTTGGCTCGGTTAGTAAGGATTTATTCCGCTATCAAAAGGTCCCGAGTTCGATCCTGAGGGCGGCGTGAACTAAATTGTGCAATAATAATAATAATAATAAGTAAAATAACATAGTAGCTTAAAATCACTCGGTAATTTCGAATTCTTTGACGTTTAATCGATTTATTAATTTTAAAAATTGTATTAAATTATTATCATTAAAAATCAGACTTTGTAACAGAAAGTTGCCGATTCTTCAAACGGAGTTTTCCTTTCTTGTATGTCTCACAACGGTAAATCTACTTACGGAACGGTAACAGTTCGGCAACATTGCTGCCTGTAGTTTCACCTGGAATTCACAGATTTATTTTTAACAGTGTACTTATAAATGCAAAAAACGTTGTACAAATTTAACATGAAATTTAACATTAAAAATTTAAACGCTTTTATTATTTATTTTTCAACTATTTGCTATTCTGGAAAATTTCATAAATTTTAAAAGATTTTACTATCGGTAATGCCTCACGTGTTTTCTTTTTATATTAAACTCCGTAATACAATCACTAATGAGAGATACTGTAAAAATAACTGATATTTTAGAAGCATAAATAATCTTAACAAGAAATAAGCAATGATTTACCAATTCAAAAGTAATCTATTCCATAATATCAATATGTGCCCGAAACGATATATCTAATTAAAAAAAAAAATCGTAATTTCATTTCTTAAGTTAACGTTATTTATTCAAAAGTTTGTTGTACAAAAATTTAAAGTTGTAAATTATATCTTCTTCCATTATTCTATTTTCGTCTAAAATGAATTACATAGCTGCCAGAAAACACTGTGAAATCAATACACATTTACCATTGAATCATGTGTAATATCGATAAATATTCTTCAACAGTATAAAAAAATCTTTTAAATTGTTTAATAAATTAATTATCTACTTTGAAATAGAGCAAAAGATTAATTGTGAGTTCTTTTCAAAACAAAGAATATAAGATACTTTATGCAAAGAAAATTTGTCAGGTGCATAAGACATCATTCAACAAATTCTTTGTTATCATGATAGTTTGTTTAACAAAACTCACACTATTATATGATGAAAGAAAGTAAGTTTAATTAAAGTAAAATGGTTATTTTAATACGATAAGATGGTGCTTCCGACTAAATATTATTTGTTTTTTTTATAGCAAGATCATGAAAAACGCTTAATTATTATAATATATATATATATATATATATATATATATATATATATATATATATGGGTGATTCTCAAAATAGGGGACGATTTCAAAAGTGAAATCTTAAAAAAAAATACAGTTAGCAAAAATTTCTGAAAAAAATAGGTGTTGTTAATATAGTATTGGGTATACTTTACATGTAGTCAGCAGAGCTAAATATTTAAAATTAACTTAAAAAAATAATTAGTATTTTTTGAGCCATGCTAATGACAAAACAAATTGCATGGAATAAATATATAAAGAAATTTTTATTTTCTTCCTGTTTAAATATTTTTTTCTATATTTATTACCCTTTCTTTTCAGCAAATTGTTTCCATTTTTACATATATACATATAAGGTGAAAAAACACATTACCAAAGAGCGAACTTTGTTTACATGAGCAACATTTTGACTCTAACAATGTAAGAAGCTGTCTTAGTGATTTTCTGACAGATTTAATGCATATTTTAGGGATAATAAATGTAATACCTAAATTTATATGTAAAATTAAACTTTATAAAAATTCAATATAAGCAATGGTTACATTTATGCACATAGGAGTCTTTAGCATGGACAGAAAAACCATGCTGATGACACTGATATTTGTTCATGCTAATGACAAATTTTAATTTAAATAAGATTATAAGCAGTAATATAATCACAATGCAATAGTCCTTTCTGGGGCTTTTTAAAACACAAATGCCCTATGCAAATAAGTAAAATAAAAATTTTAATTATAAAATAAACATGAAAATTATTATCCATTCTAATGACATACAATTGATGTGCGCCCTAATATTCAACTTCTATTCTTAAAATACAATACATGCTTCTATTTTCAGGCTGGGATAAAATGGCTATTTGTTGCCATGGAGAAACTTTGTATTTTCAAACTATTGCCATATGTGAAAATGAAATTTTGATTAATAAGAAGCTGTTATAGTACGACCTTGTTTTGAAAATAGAATATGGAGGACAAACTTTAATTCTTATTTTATATACTATAATTTTATTTTTAAAAAGAAATTCATTGGATAAATCCTCTCTGATTAATTTCAAGAAAGAATAACATTTGTTTTATTTTATAAACATGATATTAACTCTTGAAAATGCTAGTATATACAAGGCACAGCTGCTGTGGACATCCATGCTAATGACATTTTGAACATTTATTCTGTTATTTTAAGGTGTTTTTAACTAAAAAAAAATAGTAATTCTTGACTGCAAATAATGAATAATATTAAGACAAACATATCTCAATATAAAAACATGACAGAAAACCTCTCAATTTTTTTTGTATGCCGAAAGACATAAATTGTCCCCTATTTTGAGAATCACCCATATATATATATGTATATAATGTTTCTTAATATTTCTAGAATCGATCAAATTTGTTTAATGAAAATATTGACAGTAAATATATTATAGTAATGGGCAATAACACAAAATTGCAATGTATTTATTAATATTCATGCATATATGTGTATATATGTTACCGGACAAACCCGATTTTAGGCCAAAACTAGTTTATCTTAACGCCAATCGAATAAAATAGATTTTCCTAGGCCAAGTCATATACATATTCAATGCCAAATTGTAACATCAAATACTAATTATCATACAGTATTTTTTTATTATTTTAAAGTGATTATGCAGATGGAAAATCAATACTAGAAATAATACGAATGTAAATCTATTTTAATTTATTTTGATTTGAAAACCTTTAAATCGGAATGGAAAAAGTACCTGGGTACATGGTCATTGACTTACGGGTTTGAATTAATTAAAAATATAGACTATACAATACGAATTAATAACTGAGACATCTTCTGACAACTACTTTCCTGTGACACATTTTAAAAATACAGAAGCTCCCCTAACCCTCACCAAAAAATTATCAGGTACAAATATTAATTATATTATATCTATTTCTCCTAAATGAAAAAAACCCTCTGAAATCAAAATATCAAAAAAGTATAAAGAAAATAAAAAGAATAAAAATAGTAATTTTCGAATGAAAAAAAATGCTGCATAATGTGCAATAATGTTAATATGGTTATATTATTCTCAAAACGCGAATTTGTTTTTTTTTAAAATAACTTTTATTTCATTATATTTATTTAAAAAAAACGATATTTTCCCCTTTATTTTATTAATACACAAGTCACAGAAGTAGCACCACAGTAATTATTTTAATAGTTTTATTATATTTTATAATTTTATTTTATTATATATGTAATATTTTATTTTAGCAATAATATTCCCTATTTGAAATTAAAAAATCGATGTTTTTTAAATCAAAATATTTACATTAACTAATATTTTTCATCATCTGATCATGTCATTTTTTTCCATTGCTTGCTTTCCTGAATACTTTCATATTACGGTATAAAAGAGCTGAGTTAAGTAGTATACAATTAATGAATTGAACACTTTATTTTATACTTAATGCGCAATTCAATAATTTCTAAACATGTAATATCAAAGAAATTAGTAAAGAGAATAAATCCTTCATTTAAGGATCATTTTACAATTACGAGTTATTTACTTCTTTATAAAATTTAAAAATAATATCCAGACCAGAAAATTATTTTTGATGGTGCTATTATAAACAAACTTCCCTCCTAATTTCAAAACAAACAAATAAACAAACAACAAAAATCAACAACATACATATATATATTTTTTTCATTCAGAAAACTCCAAAGCAAACTTAAGATACATTTTACATTATTCTTCATATTTAAAAAAAAGCCGATTTGCAACATTTTCTCTAAAGAGTTCATCTCTGTGATATCACAAACTGAAACTTAAATATCTTCTTTTCCTTGAAAGAGTAAAAATTGTGAAATGTGAACGTGAATGTTAAATAATGCAAGTTATTTTTAAATTAACGTGACGTTTATTTTTTTTGGCAAATATTTTTATAGATTTACTTTACTTTCCATGAATATAAGTTTGAATAACTAGAAAAACTTATAGTATAAATCTTTAAGTTATAAAAAATAATCTTAAAGTGTTACAGTTTGTTTATGAATGTATGGTTGTTGTAATTTGTTAAATTACACATTTTCTTCCATTTTTTTAGGCAATGAAATCATTAATTTTTATTTTTTACATTATTACTTTATCAGTTAGAAGAAACAGAAATGAAATAGAATTAAAGGGATATAAAAAATGTTTGTTTTGCTTTTAGGATGTGCTTGTAAAATATATTACAGATAAGAAAAATGACAGAAGTTGAGATAATAGATTTATTTAGACACATTCGAATTAAATTTTCGTCACAATGTCAAAAATCTGTATTTAGTAATTTTGTTAGGTAATAAGTTTGACTTCTAATCAACAAAATATACACAATTTCTTAGTTTCTCAAATTTGAGAAAATTGTGCTTTAAAACTTTTAGAGGCATTTTATAATAATATAGTGCACTTTTTTGCTGCCATGCGGAGTCGATCATTTTTTACATGTTCCATGTAACTCTGTAATTTAGCTGGTTATGTGTTCACTACAAGCTTGATCAGAATATTGCAACTGTACACATCTTTTTCAGAGTTATTTTGTTAATTTTATATTAATAATTTTCTTAAAAGGTATGCGTAATTATTAATGATAATCAACCACCTTCATTCGTTGCATTTAATCTTTCTGAATATCTTATATAGTACCTGTACCCTATATGGACACCTTAAGGAAAATGTATTTTTTTCACCCCCATGTACAAGTCAGAGGACTCCAAAAATGTGTGCCCACTATCCTTAGACGATTGACTATCATTATTAAAATTAGCGACCTTGTAATTATTCTGGTTTAATTTATATGATAAAAACAAAAAATGTATACAAGTGTCCATATAAGGAACTACGTGTCCCATTATGGACAGGTGTTTCCTTATTGACTTTCTACACAGTGTGTATGGAAGAGCCACTTTTACAAGGGATTTTAGAGGAGACGGAATAAAAAAAATGTATCTTAAAGTATTCGGAGAAGGAGGGGGACAGTAAATAACTTCAGAACATGCCTTTTCGACAGGGGAGGATCATTCTCGGTTTTCACCCTTCGAAGACCCATGCAAAGCCCCTTAGTTACTAATATTATGAAATAATATTGTTGGTTTTGCTTAGCTTTATAGCATCTGTCTGCGAATTTACATCTGTTATTGCTCAGTCCTCACAGCATGGACAAATAGAAACTTTTTCACCATGGGCAGTAAGTCCCACATAATCCTCATGAACATATCTGCCACATGTGATGCATGGACGCATGTTTGAAAAAGCATCAATACTGCAAAAGAAGCAATACCAGCTCTCTTTTGTTGAGGAAGTCACACCATTGGTGCCTAGGATTTCGCCAAAAGATAACCTACTGGCGGGGGGGGCTTTTTTATATTTTTCTGCAAGGGTTTTTTGGAGGAAGGTTTTGGGGGGATTTTTCAAATGGCATCTTGCTGAACAAAGATTTTACCACTTTGATGCCTTTTCAATTTATTGCTTGGCAACGTTGAATTTTCTTCTTTCTTACAGTTGTAGTCGATGGGGACATAAGCTGTCCATATTGGGAACTGGGCGTAGTTTTACTAAATCTAGTAACAAATGAATAAGGAAAATATTTTTAAGCAAAATATGCAATAGCAATCTAAAATATGTTTTATTAGCTTTCTAAAATATTCCGCTTTTCAGCATTTAATGTAATTTTACCATATCTAATAATAATTTAAGCTTACAAGTAATTAAGATCAGCACATATCGAAACAACGGGTTTCCTCCTAAATGGCGAACAACGCGCTTTTTTTACACTTTCCAGCCTTAATTATCTTTTCAACTGCTTTTCTTCGCGAAAATGCTGAGCCATCTCTCGATTAAAATTATTACCTTTAAAAATATTAGGTCTGTCCATATTGAAAGCCCTGTCCATATAGGGTACAAATACCTTATTTTTCTTTGTTTAGCAGTAATATATGAAGATCTCATAAGCCAAGGGATACAATTAACAAAAAAATATTTGGATTAAACTGAGTATAAATAGAGGCATAATTTAATTTAACATTCCATAGACGTTAATTTTAAGGATCAATAATAATTTACTGAATTGAAATAGGGAACTTTCGCTTATTTTATTCGCGTATTTGAACTCTTATTTAAAACATGTGAAAACGTGGAGTACAATTTAAGTTAAACTTATGATTAATCAGTATTGATTATTATTCGATAAATGAGGTTGATCTCTAGATTTCAGCATATAATTAGAGAATCACTTATTTTTCTTTACCTGAATATAAAGAAGCACTTTTTACCAAGTCGCCTTTGTACTTAAATATTTTTTCTTCAATATTGTCGCTTATATCTTTGGCTTCTGGGGTCCTCATACATATTTTGTTACGTAATTATGTATATTTTTTATTGTACACAAATTTTAATATATTTAAAAATAGTCAGTAATAACTTTTACACTAATTAGTTTTTAAGAAGTACCATAATCCGCGAATAAAGAATCATGTGGCATCACAGAAATATCATATAATATATAAAGTTACGCGATTTAATAAGTTGCATATTTATGAAACAAGATTTCTGGATCTAAACGTAATTGTTTGAACCGCTGATTTATAGGAAGGGTATTACGTCCTTGATAATTTTTCAGCAATATATTAAATCAACCGTGTTTAGAAATTTTCACAACTAAATTTTAATAGTATTACTTGTTTTATTAAATATTAGAAATTCTCTAATTAAATAAGGTGATAAATACCATTAAATTGTTGTAGCAAACAAAACAATTTATTAATTTATTGATGCTCCCTATATATCCTGTGGCTGGTTTTATTAGGGAAGGGGATTCATTGAAAAGAACAGTTTATAGAAAGAAAATTAACAACCTAAATATTATTCCAAATTCTGCATTTTCACTTTTTGTTACAAATTCTACACTTTTTGATTCATGGTTAATAGAGCTTTTAAGGTTTGTTCTGATGAATTTTTAAGTAAAAAGTTGAATATTATCCGTGAGATTGCAAGTTCCATTCCTAATTAGGGAGCATCAATAAATTAATAAATTGTTATAAAAAAGCGAAAGCTAAACTACAAAATTCTGGATTAATTGAAAGTTTCAATAAGTGAAAGATCCTACAAAATTTTAAAAATTTTCATTTCCATATTTAAAAAGCAGTTTTGAGAAGTAAAAATTTAAATTAAAAAAGTTTAATATTGAATTGATTGCGACACCACCACCAAAAATAAAGTTTACTTAATAAATAATTTGACCCTATAGGACACGATGATCTTGCAGGAGTTTTTGAAACTACTTATATTAGAAAAAAAGGGGACTTAAAATATTATATAGGCGAAACTGGGAGAAAACGCAGAATTAGAAAACGTAAACATGAATCTGATATAAAATTTGCTCGTACTAACACTGTTTTATCTAGATTATATTTAAAGAGGAGTTAAAAATTATGTTTAATGAAAGGAAATTATGTTTCATATCAAATTGTACTCGTAGATTCATTATAAGGGAGTCTATTGAAATTTATACAAGTAAAAATTTTTATTGCAATGATATTTTTTTCTTTTAATATTCATAAGTTATGGTAGAGTTTATAAATAAATTCCTCGTGAAAGTTTGAATAGGATGAACCAAGTTGATAATTAATTTTGTTTATGGTCTACTTTAATTTATTACTTTTACAATAGTGCGCGTGGTTTTTAATTTACATCTTATTGATGCGGGCCGTTTATATTGACCGTGAAACGATTCGTATTTTTATTTTTATTTTATTATGATAATGGCTCTTATAAGACAGTATCGAGACATGTCAATATTTGTTTTTAATTTTTCGTTACATGTATCAAATAAGATAAAATTGTTTAATCCTGAAATGTCTAATCCTGAAGTTCGACACTTTTTTCATTTAGTTTGGAAAAAGTACAACTCGTGTGAGATTTAATTAATCAAACTATATGCATCCTTACAAAACTTTTTCGTCAGTTTAATAAATTTATGTAATAATATATTACGTGAAAATAACTTATAATTTTAATAATAACTTTTGATAATTAATTGACAGTTTCAGACAGTGGCTCCCTATTTCAAGTCCTTACATTCGACACATTTTTACACTGTTTTAAAAATTACAACTTATGATATTTAATTAATAAAACTACATACATATTTACAAAAAATGTCAGTTTAATAAATTTATTTAATGATACACTATGTGAAAGGAATTTGTTATTTTAAAAATACTTTTAGGTGATTAATTGACAGCTTCAGCCAATAGCTCCCTGGTAGACATCCAGACGTCCGATAATGTTTCATCCAGTTTGGAAAAATTACAACATGTTAGATTTCATTAATTACACTGTATGAATATTTACATATATTTTCGTCTGTTTAATAAATTTATTTAATGAGATCCAATGTGAAAGGCGCTTTTATTTATTTTTTTTAATAATTTTAATTTTGTATTATTCAAGATTTTTGTAATTGTATTTAAAACACATATATTTTTTTATTTTGTATTGCTTATTTTTGTAAATCTATGCTAAAGCCATTTTTTTTAAATGTATAAAGTTTTCTCGTTTTTCTCAAAAGTAAAATTGTCAACAATACTAAATTCATGTTTACATCTACTTAAAATGAGTAAGAAAAATAATTTTAAGGGGTATATGCTACATCAACATGTAGAAAAAACACAAAAAATTAGCGTACGGTAAATTTGCGTATTTATGATTTAAGATTTTCATTTTATATATTCTATAAAGGAGTGCTTTCAATCGATATCCTTCATAAACATCTTTAGATTTTTCATTTCCGCTTTAAGATAAATATTTTTAAAAATCCCCAGTTTATACAATTCGCAACAAGTGTATAATGAAAACTCTCTTTGTGTGTAAGAAAAAAAAACTATGGTAGATAAACGAAATTTTATTCAGAGTCATTGGAAAATGCATTATACTTTGTGTAAGTTTTGACTGTTTTATAACTAAAACGAATACTTTGACGCAAGATTAAAAAAAAAAAAAATAAGTAACAATATAATGACATAACGGAAAATGATTGTCATAATTAAACATATTTAACAGTTTTTGATCAGAATTAATGGAATAACATGTAAAAGAGGTTAAATTCCATACATTGCAAAAATTGACTCTAAATAAAATGAGTAGGGGGAACTGGGGCACATTGATACAGCTCACAGGGTCATTACATGAAGTTTCAAAACAGCTTAAAAAGGTGATACTAGTGTACACAACTACATACAGAATGTCTTGGCATGATTCAGTAGTTTGATGAAATGGGACGGATGATTTATTGTTTTTGTAGGTCAAAAGTAAATTTGAGCTGTACAGTTATAATGGTATTATACAACACTTCCAATATTTTCAACCGAAAATAATACTCTCCCTGGCAAGCAAAACAACTCTTTATCAGTTCCTCATTCTTTATTGTTATGTAAATTATGAAGAGTTGGATTTGAGACTCATTTTATTCAAAATGGCTGTATGGGGCGCATTGCTACACTCTATGTCGGTGTCTACATTGTTGTATCAATATGATCTACATTGATACAACCTAAATCCTTTTTTGGTTCATTTTTTCATTACCTTTTATTATTAGTTTTTTTACCATACACTCCTTAATCCAACCATTTTTCACCAAAAATTTTTAATATTAATATTTACTGAAGTGAAATAGCTCTAATTTTTTATATTTAGAAGATTTTATAGTATTTTTACAAACAAAAAAAGTACGAACTTACCCAAAAACTAGTACTACTAGAACTAATAAAAGAAAAGGATGGCAGCCTGGCAAATCTCGAATTTATATCGATTCTCCAGAGAAAAAAGTATTTTCGACATTAGATATGTTAAGTAAAACAAACTCCAGAACAGAAAAGGATAATTATATTATAAACCGAATTTTTACTATAATTATCCTTTATTTTCTGTTTATAAATCTATTTATAAGCAGAAAACAAGGTAATTTTTCATCTTTCCTAAGAAAGAAGATAATGCTGGGGTTGAAGTGCTAGATATGACAAAGTTATCACAGCCAACAATCAGACAAGGAACATCCAGAACATCAGGTCATTATGCATTTAATTTTGATTGCTTTAATGTTGCTTGAAAATAAATTGTGGGGGATTTGAATTTCTATAAAAAAGAAAATTTAAATGGTTTGCCAACTCATTTTATATGAAAAATATGTATTGGTGTTATTTTGTCGCCATTTTTCTCAAACGCATGAAACTGTCCCATGAAATGTACTAATGTGCCCCGGGGATGAAGCACATTGATACAAATGACTTTTTTATTTTATTTTTTTTGAATTACATGCAAAAATACTATGTAAAACAATGATTGTACATATTTATAACATACTACACAAGTTTTTCTGTCACCACATTAAAAAAAAATTGAATTTTCTACTTTCTTCACACTAAAAAAATTCTTAGAAAAAAATGTGTCAATGTGCCCCAGTTCCTCCTAATAAAATAATTTTAAGGGATAAATGCTACATAAAATTGTAGATAAACAACACAAAATTCAACATATGGATAATTTGTATATTTACAGATTGCGTTTTTAATTTTACATATTCTCTAAAGAAGTGTTTTCAATCGATATCTTTCATTAACAACTTTCGATTTATCACTTCCGTATAAACAAAAATATTTTAAAAAGTCCCCAGTTCGTACATTCCAAACAAGTGCATAATAAAGACTATCTTTCTGTGTGAAAAAAAAAAAAACTGTAGTAGATAAACGAAGTTCTTTTCAGAGATAAATGAAAGGTGTATTGGAAAATGCATTATGAATTGTGTAGGTTTTTTGACATAGTTTTATAACTGAAACGAGTACTTAAAAAAAGATTTTTGCCATAATTAAACAAATTTAGCAGTTTATGATGAGAATTATTGGAATAACATGTAGAATGAAGTAACAGCCCATACGTTGCATAAATTGGCTCTATTTAAAACAAGAAAGAAAAATAATTTTAAAGGATGTATGCTACATAAACATGTAAAAAAAAACACAAAAAATAAGCGTACGGTTAATTTGCATGTTCATAAATTAACTATTTCATTTTATATATTTTATAAAGAAGTGTTTTCAATCGATATCCTTCATAAACATCTTTCGATTTATCATTTCCTTTTTAAGAAAAACATTTTTAAAAGTTCCCAGCTCATACAATTCGAAGCAAGTGTATAATAGAAAATCCCTTTGTGTGTAAAAATAAATAAAAATAATAAAAAACTATAGTACATAAACGAAGTTTTGTTCAGAGGTAAGTGGGCGTTGTATTGGAAAATGCATTATTCATTGTGTAAGTTTGACTTTGTTTTGTAACTGAAATGAGTACTTTGAAGCAAAATTTAAAACTATAAGTGATAATGTAATGACATAACTCAAAATGATTGCCATAATTAAACAAATTTAGCATTTTTTGATCAGAATTGATAGAATAACATGTAGAATGAGGTAAAATCCCATACATTGCATAAATTGACTTTATTTAAAACAAGTAAAGAAATATTTTTAAGGGATATATGCTACATAAACTTGTAAAATAACAACACAAAAATCAACATATGGATAATTTGTATATTTACAGATGACATTTTTAATTTTATAGATTCTCTAAAGAAGTGTTTTCAATCGATATCCTTCATGAACATCTTTCGATTTATCATTTCCGTTTAAACAAAAATATTTTTAAAAGTTACCAGTTCAAACAATTCGAAACAAGTACATAATAAAAACTATCTTTGTGTGTGAAAAAAACAGTAGCAGATAATCGAAGTTTTTTTCAGAGGTACATGAGCGGTGTATTGGAAAATGCATTCTGCATCGCGTAAGTTTTTACTTATTTTATAACTGAAAGTAAACATGGAAGCAATATAAAAGTTACACGAGATAATATAATGAAATAACACAAAATAAATGCCATAATTAAACAAATTTTGCAGTTTTCGATGAGAATTAATAGAATAATATATAGAATGAGGTAAAATCTCATACATTGCAATCACTGAAATTTTAATAATAAAAATTAAAATTAAAAAAATGCAATAGCTCTTTACAAAGGAGTTATATTTGATTTCGATTTATATTTTTAAACAATGAAAGACAATTTATGCATTAGTTTGATACATACTTTCTTGGATCTAGAAAATAAATATTATCATGGAAGTTGAAAATGATGGAATCACCAGGGGTATAGGTCGAGAGTATACGTAGGTATACGCCGTATAACTCGTGTCTGTTTTAAGAAGTAAAAATACGATCTGATTCTCAAATAGAGCTATAGAGTGGATTCGAGTCATGATATTCATCAATTCAGCTTATACCCATTGCATCTAGTGTATAACCTTATGTAATTTTACGATTACAACAGTGGATCTCTGACAGTAATAATGATAAATATGATGATTTATCCTTTGACAATAAATATAATTAAAGAGCAAAGCTTAAAAAAAAAACACATATGCTTGCAGTGTTTGAAAAAATTGATATCATAGTTTTGAAATCAAATGAAAATTGCAAAAAAGCAACGTGTACTCTAAAAGTAAATATGCACGAAAAGTTCCAAATTTTTTGGGGTTATGGGCCAAGACAAGTCTATTACATTTATATTATACAAAACCAAATATTAACGTCTTTTTTCTGTCTAGTTATCTTAATATTTTTATATAATCAAAAAATTAAAACAGGAAATGATAGAATTTTTTGATTCCCTAAAAGAAACTTTAGACACATTCAATGTAGTTTGTAATAGCATCTCTGAGTAGGAAAATGTGCCTATGCTCTATTTCCGTGTATTATCCTACCATAAATATCAGTTTAGTAAATGCAAAAGATATGTAAGTCCATAACATGGTTATGAACATTATTCAGAAAAAACAACTTACAATAAAAAATAGATCTTGCACATAGATGAAAAAACGTATCAACTTTGTTCCGGTCAACAAAGACAATTATAAGTGAACTTTAGAAATTCGAAATTAATAACACGGACAATCTTAATGCAAATTAAATAAATAAAATAAAATAGAATAAAAACAAAGGTTTAATGTAACAAATTACAGCGACTTTTTGGAAAATAATATTTTCAAAGACTAAAATTTTAGACTCATAAATAAATTCTATATTTAAATTAATAATAATAATAAACATCATTTTTTATGATGATCATAACGAGTCATATATTACGTACGACATACATTAAACATTAATATTCCTAGACCAATGATAAGAAAACAGTTGTTTATAGATATACAACATTAGCTTTTTAAATTGGGCATTTCTATTTGATGTAGTTACTCAGACTGACTTCTGAACGCTTCATGTTATGTACGACATGAATTAAACATAAATATTCCTGGAAACATCATAAAACTATTCCAAATTAAATTTCAGTTTTACAATTTTCGAAACTGTAAATATTTAAAGTTCTAAAAATCGCACATTTTACATTTTTATAGCGTTGCGTAGAAAAAAATACACTTTTAAATGAAATTTGTTTGAAATCTTTATCACAATTTTTTTTTCAATTTATTATTATTACTTTTAAAATGTTATTCCTTTTCTTGTCACCCTGGCAACAGAAGTATTCCATTTTTTGGACATTAAACAGAGACCAATCAGAAAACGAATAAAAAAAAATATATATATATATATAAATATAAAAAAATATAAAAAACCCCAAAAGTATTGCATTTTTGGAAATTAAATATAGACCAATCAGGAAAAGAATAAAATAAAAGAAGTAGAGGAATTTAATCAATAAAAAGATTCAGATGTACTTCGGATTTCCCAGCTCTTTATCGAGAACAACAACTATTTTCAAAACAGTTATTAATAATAATAATAATAATGTAATTTTCATATTTCAGGAACGAAGTGCAACTTTTCCTGACATGCTCCAGAGAAATGTGTGGTGAACATTAAGTTAATCTGTATAAAATTGCTTTGAAAATAAACAAACACATAAATTATGCTTTTTGGCTTATTTGGATATCGAGAGTGATAAAGTGAACTGCAGGTAATATACGTATCTTTTAAATAGTTTTTAAAATTTGTTTTAAGCAAACCTACGGATATTTCGTCTGGGAGACGAATTGCTATAAATCCCATAAATTTTTCAAAGAGTAGCTTTCTAGGGTTAATAAGGTAAACCAGATATATCACTGTAATATTTTGGAGCAGTATAACACATATAAAAACCAGAATTCAACAATTACTGCCTATAGAGGGAAAGTTTAATTCTTTTTTGTAGATATTATTTTGATATATAGAATTTTACATATTCTATGTAGCATATTGATATTTAGTTTAGTAAATAAATGAACAACATACTAGAATTTCGCCTTCAGCAGTTTCTACCAATGAACTGAAACGTAATTAAATTTTTATATAATTCTTTATACATACATCCATTTATAATCATCACATATTAAATTAAATTTAATTCTGACAAAAATACATTTAACACTTCTGAAATCCCACATCCAGGATTTACTACCGATTCGCGATAATAAATTTGTATTCTTTTTCTCATAAACCTGTATATAATTTTATTTATTTTCTGTAAAAAATAATATACTTAATTTCATTAAAAATGTAAAAGTATAACTTAAAGGGGAAATAAATCTAAGCAAACCTTGCTTTTTCTCTATAGCACTTTTGAAATCTTTTGTGCATGGTGTATAAATGTTTTGCATTTCACAGAGAAAGCAAAAAAAAAAAAAAAAAAAAAAAAAAAAAAAAAAAAAAAAAAACAATTTAAAAGCATACCAAGAGTTTAAACGAGCTTTCAGCATTATTCCTTTATGGAATATATTTTGGAAACGTGCAAGGAATTAGCATCCATTAACAACACTGCATTATGTTCTGTCATTAAACTTGTACACGATTTTATTACTTACCCATCATACGTAGTATAGGGTAAGTCTTGCAATCGTTTTAAAAATCGAAAATTTTTTTGACAGGATTTACACGTTTTAGATAGTGGAGATTCAGAAAAACATATTTTTAGAAAAACAATTTTGCCGTCCGTCCGTCTCTCTGTCTGTCTGTCTGTCTGTCTGTCTGTCTGTCAGTCTGTCTGTCTGTAAACGCTCTATCTCCCGAACAAATTGAGATAGAGACTTGAAATTTTGTATGTAGTTAGTATATAAGAATGGGACGAATCCTATTTAATATCAACAACCTCGATTATCCGGAACTTTTTTTTTCGGACTCTCGAAAAATTCGTTCTGATGAAAGGTATATAAAAATTTTCGAATTTTTTTGTTCTAAGGAATGGACGTAAAAGGCAATAAAATAACACACATTTTGCATATAAAACGAAGTCAATCGAATTATTAGTTGCCGAGATATTTGTAATCTTGTTTTCCACATTCTTCGATTTTTCATGACCCTGTATTTCATTCAAATTTCAATTCAGAAGTATATTTCAATTGGAAATGAGACGCTTCATCCGACGCAGTTAATTGTTAGTTAATGGAATTATTATTTTTGGAGTTATAAGGATGTTTCTTTTACGCAGTTCGGTACTACTTGAGAAGGTTGACGTTTTATATAATTTGTCGAAATTAGTACATCAGCAGTTCTTTAATAGAGCATTACTATGTATATTAACAATATTTAAATTTTGTTTATGAATTGCAATGCATTGTATAAATAGTTTTCACATGTTTTATTTCCATATACTTATCCATGATGGGTAAGTAATACGGTGGCCCCCAACGACTAGTTTATATTCCACAAACACCTTTTAATATGATAAATGTATTTGAGTGTTATTGATAAAAATAACTCAAAGTTAAAAAGAAAAAAAAACCACAAAGCAGTTCTTGATTTTTCTCATTAATGCTTACGAATGATTTCGGGTAGTCCTGTATATGATCTACATAATTTATGCATTTTGCGTAGAATACAAATATTTAGTTCAGTTTAATTAGGCATACAATGACTGACAACGAATTTTCAAGAAACATCCTTTGGATACAATATTATTTGAAAAACCTTAATATTGTTTTGAAAACCTTGTATGCGTCCCTATATATGAGGAATAAATGAATTACAAGTATCTTGTAGTGAACTTTAGTAAAGTATTCCAATTTCGAAATTACTGAAACAAGGGAAAACCCGTTGAATTTCGAAGAAAGAAAATGTTTAAATAGGAGTTGTTTCGTAGATTTATAATAAATGCATGAAATTAGTTCATTCTTAAACAATATCTATAAAAAAAGTGTAGCTTTTCGATTATGACGTCATTATTGCAGAAACCCATCAAAAAAGCAATATCTTTAGTCCAGATACAAATTAAATATCTAATGCTCACATGTCTTCTTTTGTTTATTTATGATAGCTACATGTTTTATCGGATATCATTTATTTATATTTCTTCAAAATTTGGAGAAGGATTTTATACACAAATTAATAAATTTGCATTCTTTCAGCTATTTGATACGATTTAAGTAAAAGGGGAAAGAATAAGTCACAAATATTCCTTAAAATACATTTTTGTAAAAAGAAAGTGTTGTATCGTGTATAAAGTAAGTTTGTAATGAACTAAAAATCATTTTATTGGTAAATAAAATCGAAATAAAACCAAAATTCCCCTGTTTTATAACGGACAATATATTTTTTACAAAAATCGTATATTAATTTCAAAATCTTTCACTTTTTATGAAAAAATGGTACCAGAAAAATATAAAAAACTCCCGCTTTATTCTTCGAGCCGTTAGTTCCCAAATTGGCTCAGCCAAGCTCAGTAATCTGATTGGCTAAAACTGGAGGAAGTGACGTAGATTAGAACCGGTGCTAAAAAAATAAGAACAACCGGATCCGATGCAGAAATTTGTTTAATGAGGTTTATGCTATTCAGAGGTTTTACTATATTTGAATATTTAAGAATACAGATTTGTCCATTTTTCTATAAAATATATTAAAATTTTGGACTGAATCAATTTGGGAATTAACGGCTCGTCTTTTTTCTCGTTACTTTTAATTGAAATAATGTACTTCTTTTGCCACGCTTGCAAAAATGCGATAAAAACTTAAGAAAAAAATTAATATCTCAAAAATAAATTAAGATCAATTTTTTAAACAAACTATACATAAAAATGCATTTTTTTTCTCTATACGACGGTGTAAAAAATGTAAATGTGCGATGTTTAGAAGTTTCAATGTTTGTAGTATGAAAAATTGCAAAACCGAAATTTCACTTCAAATTTCAAAATATTGTAATTTGCAAAATGATGTATCGTTACGTACAAATATGTTTGGCCTTTATAATATAGATAGTGCAACGTAATCTAAATATTTTGAAAATTTGTTACGTTAAAGTAAATGGCCCTTTAATGTGATTTTTTGTGTGACCTTATAATAAATGATGAGCACATAACATATTCAATAGGAACCATTTTCTACTGCACCTCATTAAAATTAATAATTTTTGTCATTTTTAAAATATCGTAATGCTGTTAAAGTACATCGCAATTTTTTTTCTATAAAGCATAATGTAGCTCAGTACATTTAGGTGCGCTTGTAAATAACCTATAAGTGGCATGCAGCTTTTATTTATTTATTGTATATGTATATATATATATATATATATATATATGTGACGATTTAAGGAGAACTCGAATTATTTCCACTGGTTAAAAAGAAACACACAGTCATGGCAAGCGAGTGAAAAAAAATAAATGTAGAAGATCCAATAATTAGTCATGGGCTGCTGTAAATTCATTTATTAAATTCGTAATAATGAGGAAGGAAAAGCTCCTTTTGCAAAAATTCCATCATTATTTCAGCAAGCTGTCCTCATCGAAGAAGCAACCCACGAAATCTTCTTTTTCATCTCGAGACTTCCACCTTTTTAAACTAAAAGAAAGTTCTGGAACATTCTGTAACCTCAAACCATCATTCTTTTTTGAAAACAGAATTCTTGTCCAGCTACGAGATTATTTACCACAAACGATAAATATATTTTTTAAAAAATATATTATTTAACCAATTTATAATTGACTCAGAATTTTACTAAATAAAACTACAAGTTCAGACAACAGAAATATAATAATTTAGAAAAGTTAAATTTTGGAATAAAACTGTCAAACTCAGGAAGCCAAGAGATGGAAGAAAAGAAAATTAACGCAATATAAAAAATATTAGCGATTAAAATAAAATAGTTAAGAGAAAATAATTCTGAATTAAATTTAGGTAGGAGCATTTCCCTGAAAGAAATACAGTAATGTTACAACATCACTTACCATTTGTAAGTGCATAGGAGATAATACATATAATAACAGTAAATAAGTTATGAATATTAATAAGCAAGAGATAAAAATATAATAAAAACAATAAAAATTCGTTCTCATGGAAGTTTAAATAATTACAATGACTTAATGCATAGTTTATTTTAAATAAGTCCTTTAAATGAAACAAGTCTTTCAATAGTATATATAAAAGAGTCTTTTCCAATGTTCTCTGAATACAGTCTCTTTAATTAAAAATCTTCAAACCTAGTTTAATCTTTGGTTTTAATGTTATGTTGGATCCAACATCTTTCAGTAATATATCAATTTTTCAATAATAAATAGCATCACTCTCAATATCAATAATAAATAATATAGAAAAATTTAAATAATAACAATAACAACAATAATAAGAAATAGTATAATAAGACTCCATATCCTAATATTTTTCAATAAGAGTATAATTAATACTAAACTTCATTATAGAAATCATAATAATAATAATAATAGTAAAACAAGAGTATAATCAAAAGAAAATATCACTATTTGTTTATTATTGATAGGGAAAATATTTTTTGAGGATAAAAATAATTACATAGCAACTAAATAATTTTCTTATCTTCTAATAGCATAAGAAAGTATTTTTTGCTAGCCGAAAGTATAAATAAAAAAAAATCATAATAATTCCAAAATCCAAATAAAATTAAATCTAACTATTTAGAAAATGGACTCTCAACCAGTATTTCCTTACAATAGTTCCTCTCTGATACTCTTTTACAAAATTGTCAAATTTGGTTATAAGTTTTCAAATGCCAAATGTAGAATAATGTTTTATCTACACATGGTTTATAAACTTTAATAATAAAATACAATAGGAATAAAAGGTGTCATTCTTAATTGAGAAATAGAAATAAAAATAGTGTGCTTTTCTGAAAAACTCTTAATATCTGTAGTTTTCACAATCACTGAAAATCACATATTATGTTATAGGTTTGAGTAGAATCATTAGATTTTATAACTGTTATAACATAAATATCTGCTGAATAAATAGAATAATACTAATGTCAAATACATGAGTAAATATATTTAGACTTAAACACCCTTAAAATTAATTTATCAACATCAATTTGAAAGCTTTTACAATCAAAGTGTTCACCTTATGCCTGCATAAGGAGCCCAATTTAACCCAAAAAACTCCCAAAAACAAGTAATATTCTTGTAGGCCTCCAAGAACATACCTGCTAATGTTGAAAATTATGGTGATAAACTATTTAAAGAATAAGAATTAAAACTTAATCTACTGTCTTGACTTTAGTTTGATCTAGTGATTGTGATTGTATCTGAGGTTTTTTTTGTTTTTTGGGTTGCTCATGAAACAGCTTAAAATCTTCTGGTGAAAAATAGGGTCTTAATTTAGAAACATGCACAATAACGGAATTCTGTCCTGTCTCATAATTAAATTTATCTATTTCATAAGTTACATCAGAAAGTTTATTTATAATTTTGTATGGTCCAGAGAAAGTAGGTTCTAATTTTCGAGTGTTAGGGTATTTAAATTCTTCATAAATTACAGAGTCTTGTATTTTTAATGGGCATTCGACAAAATTTCGATCATAGAGTCTTTTACTTTTAAGGTGAAATTCATGAGTTCGCGCTTTCGCAATTTTGAGAGCTTTGTCTACTGGTGTTGTACACATTTTAACTGCCTCCCACAGAACCATTACCCACCTTTTTAAAAATCTGAATCAAAATTATCGCGAAAATTATAACTATATTTAGCTGCTAACTTTAACCAGAAATTTTATCTAATAAAACAGAAATTGTAAATATCATAGATATACCTTAAATTGGGATCAACTTTTAATTCTATTATTTTATAGATCATAAACAGATTCAAAAATTTTAATTATACGTAATTTCTTACTTAAAATCACAAAATTTACTGAAAAAATTAATCATATTTATCAGTCAAAATTCCAGCAACGGCCTTGCACAGTTCCATATTTCTTACTGAATTTAAATAAATTATAAGAATCCGGGAACCAAAGCTCATTGTCACTAGAAATTCTAACAAATAAAGAAAAAAAAATGCTAACTTAATTTTCAGCTCAAATGTTTAGTTGTAGGAACATTACCATGAAAATACTGTATTCTGAGAATAGTTCTTGATAACAAACAATATCAATAAATTAGAAAATGTACCTTTTAAAAAAATAACTTGAGCTTCTAAGTTCTTTTATACTTCATTATTATTACGAACTTATCTTTAAACGTGCATAAAAATATCATAATAATCTTAATAAGTAACAGTAAATATCTTAAGAACATCATACTTCTCAATTAAATCCTTAAGAATAAAAATATTTCAATCTTCAACACATAATAATGATAATAAAAACACTCATAAATAGGTAAGTAAGTAAGATTCACAGATAAATAATCAAATAAATAAACCTGACAAACAGAGAATAATTAATTTAAATAAGACTCAAAGAAAAACAAAACAATAAATAAATAAACCTCACAAATAGAGAATAAACAATCTACACAAATGCTTAAAAAGGATACAAATAATATTCAATTAATTTGAAATAACTCACTCTTAAGAAGAATTTCTCAAGATGATCCTAGGGGAGACAATAATAACGAAAATTATGAAAGTAAGTAGCAATCGGCGTTCAGTTGTCTCTAAACTTTTTTTATTTTATTTATTTATTTTTTTTTTTTTTTGCTTGTCATTACTACCAGTAATATTTAAATTCAATGATCGCATATTTGGGCCGCAACAAGATGAATGGCGCTTCTATTCCTTATTAAATCCCATTCGAAATCACCAGGTCTCAAAAATTTATCATTATGACCAAAAATATCAAGCTTCAGGAATTCACGAGAAGTCAATTATCGGTGATTCACAAACCTATCATCATTTCGTTCCACAGCCCATTCCATTAGCAAGCTGAAAATACCATATAGACTGTCCTTCAATCGAACTTCGGCGATAGCATGCTTTTCTTCGTTCCATCGCAATTTTTTTTTTAATATCATTCATTAAAAAGGCAGCACAGATACAAATCCTGTCCGACTTTTCGATTAGTTGTGACGATTTAAGTAGAACTCGAATTATTTCCACTGGTTAAAAAGAAACACACAGTCATGGCAAGCGAGGGAAAAAACAAAATAAATAAATAAATGTAGAAGATCCAATAATTAGTCATGGGCTGCTGTAAATTCATTTATTAAATTCGTAATAATGAGGAAGGAAAAGCTCCTTTTGCAAAAATTCCATCATTATTTCAGCAAGCTGTCCTCATCGAAGAAGCAACCCAAGAAATCTTCTTTTTCATCTCGAGACTTCCACCTTTTTAAACTAAAAGAAAGTTCTGGAACATTCTGTAACCTCAAACCATCATTCTTTTATGTAAACAGAATTCTTGTCCAGCTACGAGATTATTTTCCACAAACGATAAATATATTTAAAAAAAAATATTATTTAACCAATTTATAATTGACTCAGAATTTTAAATATCTTAGGCAGACGATTTTTATAAATGATTAATTTTTAGAGAAAAAGAATAGAAATGAATTTATTAATATGCACACATCAAAGGTTGACGTAGGAAAAATAAATAAATAGATAAAATAAAATAATGATATTTTTTGAAAGGTATGGTTTTGGAAAAAATTTAATAAGACTTTCTTAAAAAGGGTTGATAAAAACATAGAAGAAATCAGTTTTATTAGGAATATTAAGAAATAAAGTTTTAATTAAGAATATTTTTAATTTAGAGCCATCTTTTTAAATTTACGCATACTGGAATAATGTATTTTAAGGCAAATTAAGAATTTATATCGTCTGCATAAGGATTAACAGATTAGATTTAGAAACAAGATTTTAATTTAATAATTTGAAGTAAGTACGGAATATTATTATAAGAAAATTAAGATAGTATAAAGGTTAGTTTTGGCGAAATTTTTTTAAATTTGTAATATATATATATATATATATATATATATACTGAGCATGCAATGTTAAGCACCAAAAAAGTATGTTAATTTCATCTCAATTTAACTTTATTTATATGATTTCTGATACAAATAGACAGACAGAAATATTTAATTCATTGACACTTTTGAACTATGTCGGAAAATTTTTAAAATACTCAAGATTATTTTTTCAGAATGAATTTATTCGAAACAATGTTATTTTCATTTTGACTGCTGCATTTTAACAAGATATTGGTTTTTTGATACATTTTATCTTAAAGCAGTCATTTATCCAAGTGTATCGGTGATAACGATGGTTTAAAAATTACAGTTTCTTATTTGCAATTCGTATGAAAACAAATTACAATAAAGATTGTACTTTATATATAATCAAAAAATGCTTTGGACAATGAACTATAATTTTGAATTCCAGATATGAAGTTTCTAATAATGTCCTTAAAAATATCATAACGCAAAAATAAGTAAATAAATACATTTCCTTTATTGGAAATCAATGAGATAAATATATGTTTCCCAAAAAATTATGATTTTTAAAAGGCATTTTAACTGCAGTTTATTTTGCAGTTTATTCACCAATTGCAGATTTTCTTTTTTATTGAAATGTATTTAAATTTATTTTAAAACCAATCAAGAAATTTACTCTCGCAGATGTTTAACGAATTTTAATTTGAATTGCAATTGAATTTAAAGTGGCTTAAAATTGCCAATGCAGGCGTTTTCTGTGTATTCTGTATAATTTATTGATTTATTACATATCAGTTAATTAAATTAACTCATTCTATTAATTTAATTTATAAATGCCTAAAGATAAAGATTTCATTTGTTATACTTCGTGTTTTCTAAAGGGTAAATTGTCACTTTATCTATTTATTTTTTGATCATATACATGTTTTGTGCAAAACATCCAAATATCATTATTTTGATAGTTAACTGTGCCGATTCTTTATATATGTAACTCTTCTGTGCGTGTGTATGTCATTGAACTCCTCCTAAACGACTGGACCGATTTTAATGTAATATTTTGTGTGTGTTCCAGTGGATACTCGGATGGCTTAGATTCACATTTCATTGAAATTGATTCAATACTTTTTTAGCAATTAGGCAAAAACTAATAAAGTTAGTGATTTTTCGCTAATTAAAAGTGTTGAATAAGTTCGCTGAATACAGTGCGGACGGAGTGGCTTAGTGGTTTAAGGCACCAGATTTAACCGCTGGTTCTCAAAGAAAGAGATAGTATGTTCGAACCTCACTCCTGACATACGTGTATGATTCACAATAATTTTTCCTGCTTTATAATTCTATTTAACCAACTTCAAAAAATCGTTAACTTTTGACTAAAAATAGAAAAATTAACTTTTTTATAACAAATTGAACCGACTTCAAAAACTACTGCAATGTGAAAAATAATTTCTTTACGTAATTTTAATAAGAAATTAAATTAAGAGCGTGGTATTTATCATGCGTATTATTATATTTATGTACATTTATTTGATTTTTTGGAGTCGGTGCCTGCCAAACCAATTTCAAAATTAAAATTAAGTATCCAATGCAAGTCTTTATATGTATAACTTTTCTGTGCTTGTGTATATCACTGAACTCCTCCTAAACGACTGGACCAATTTTAATGAAATTTTTTGTTTGTGTGTGTTCCAGTGGATTCTAGAATGGTTTAGATTCACATTTCGTCGAAATTTATTCAGTACTGTTTTAGTAATTAGGCAAAAACTATTAGTGATTTTTTGTTAATTAAAAGTGTTGAATAAGTTCGCCACATAGAGTGCGGATAGAATGGCTGAGTCATCTAAGGCGCCAGATATAAACTCTGGTTCTCCAAGAAATACCTAGTGTGTTCGAACCCCGCTACTGACATACGTATATGATTTACAAGAATTTTTTCTGTATTGTAATTTTAATTAACCGACTTCAGAAAATCGTTAATATTTAACTAAAAAGAGAAAAATAAGTCTTTTTTTTATCAAAAATTGAAACGACTTCAAAAATTACTGCAAAGTAAAAAATATTTTTTTTACATAATTGTAATAAGAAATTAAATTAAGAGCATAGTATTTATCATGCGTATTAGTATATTTATGTACATTTATTTGATTTTTTGGAAACGGTGCCAGGACAAAGTCTGTCGGGTTCGCTAGTATCTATATAATTTTCTTACAATCTGTTATAAATAATCTCCGGCATATAGTTTAAAATTTATTGACGGTCGGTACTTGTCTGCTTTACATTTTCTTTTTATAACTTGCTATAAAGTTGTTTAAAGTTACTTTGTATTTTTTTACTTTCAAATCACTTCAACTCAGTCTAAAAAAACAATTATAAAAAATACTTAAAATATTACAACAAGTTCACAATATTAGAATTTTTTTATATTTCGGTAAGAGAAAATAAATTTGACTGGTATAATTCGTAGTAATATCTGTAGAATAAAAGCCTAAATTATATTGCTGTCATCAACAGTTCCGGATTGACTGCGTCATTTTTTATATGCCAGACGATCATTTGTATACTTTAATGTTAGCCATGTGCAGGTGGTAAGTCACCAAATGTTGTTCTATATCCATCAATTCAGCTACATTATAATAGTCTATGCCATATGATTGTCACAAACAATTATGAGTTGATTTCATCTCTTTTCACGCGCAAGATTTCTATTTTGATAAAAGAACAAAATTATTCTTTCGAATAAATCAACAAAAGAGTTGTCATAACCAAAGAGAATATTTAATATTATTTTTCCCTGCGTGATAAATCACAACAATGCTTTGAAGTTGAAATTAAGTACCATGGTTTATTGCCATTATTTATTTATTTATTTATTTTTTATTTTTATTTTTTGTTAAAAAAAGTAAAGAAAGAAAGATGTGAAATCCAAGACTTGTACACATTTCATCGGAAATGAAAGTATCGTATACTTAAATGAGATGAATGAAAGGATTTAATTTTAATGAAATACAAAAAAAAAAAAAAAAAAAAAAAAAAAAAAAAAAAAAATGCGCTAGTGTGTTGGAAACAATGTTTAGCGATATCTCACCTGCGCCCGGCTAATGTAAAACTAAATAGCCTTTAATTTCTCGAAAGGAATATTCAGATTTGTTCAAAATTGAGCAAGTAATGTGAATTATTAATAAAAGTAACATTATACATTTCTCAGCATACATTTAAGGGAGACCAAAATCTTCGACAAGGACGGCTAGTTTTAAAATAAAAAATAGTATAATTTTATATTCTTGATGAAACTAAAATAAATGTAACATATTAATGATTTCGTAAATTAGTTAAATTATAAATAATTGAGATTTTTAAAAGTCTTTACTAGTGTTCTTCAAAAAATAAATAAATAAAAAATAAAATCTAATAATTAAATAAATATATATTCTTTAGAAAAATATTTCAGATGTTTGAAACGAGAAACTGTCAATATTTTTCGAAACGTATAACAAAAGAACAAAAATACACTGCCAAAGAAATGAAACTTCGTTTGACATACGAGTTGAATAATTCTATAAACATCAATCATCTGTAAATCAAAAATTCAGCTTTAATATATTTGAATGAGTTTGAAAATCTTCGAAAAACTTCAAAGGTAAAAATAAAAACTTGAATGCACTTTTGAAAAATATTGCTTTGAAGCGGGAGAAATCACGTTTCAAAGGAGAAAATGAGAAAAAGATTTGCCTTGCAGTTTTAAAGTCTCAGAGAAATCTGATGCTAGATAGATTTATGCATAAAAATGTAAGTGTCATAAATTTTTAAAGAAACTAAATTTCCATTAATAATTCATTATATTAATATATATGTGGAATTGAAGTTTTATATTTACACAAATAAATAACCACAAAGTGTTATATAATAAAGTATATTATAAAATCTAAACGAACTATTTTCTTTTTCTTGGAAGTTGTAGTTATTTCACTGTTTAATTTTTTTTTTTTTTTTTGAAATTAGAGAGAATCTATGGGTAATATATTATCGTAGGTCTTATGTAAAATTGCAGAGATAAAAAAACGAGATTTTGTTAAGTAATATAGAAGTTATTCGATAAATCTACAATATACTGTATATTTACATCTTTAAATTACACAAAATTCTGCATTTTTTGAACGAAATTTACTTGATTTAGTTCCAAAATAGGTGAATCATATAATATTCAGTGAGATTTAATTAATATGACTTTTTCATGATTTTTTTTTTCAAATGCTGTATCATTTAGTTTTTACACAATATATTTCTAGCCAGACTAGGGTTTGAACCAAGGGCTCTTGCAAGTGACGGCAACCGGACAGAGTGAGCTATAGGAGCCGTTGACAGTGTTTATTTTGTTTTAGACCGATATATAATAAATTAATTTTAAAAATTAATTTGAATTAAATAACAAGTTTAAATAATAAATTAGAAAAGACATTTTTTAGCAAGGAAAGAACTGTAGAGTGAGTTGATAAAGGCCATTTTTCATACATAAACTCCTTGATATGATATGCTTTTTTTTTTAGTCTACTTTATAAAAAATAGATTTTTTTTCTGAAAGTTTGATAATTGATAGATAAAATAAAAATATCCACTTAAGTATTTTGTACATTAATGGATATAAATACCATTGCCATCAATTTAAATTTATATAACCAATATAAAATACATCATTAAATGCAAAATTTAGATGAATGGAGCTTATTAGACGAATTATTTTATTATATTAAATTTTGGAAATGATCAACAATGAAAATAAATATGCAGCTTAAGATATATAAAGATTTAGTGTTATTATTAATAGTTATTAATATTATTATCATTATATTATTTACTAGTAGCGTGTAGATGTTTAACTAAATATAACCGATAATCATTTAACACTCGATTATTTTATTTTTTGATTAATTTTCAAGCATAAAACTTTCTCAGCTGCTGCTACGATTAGCAATTTAAAGGAATGTTATTAAGTAGGAACAACCAATTCCCTTTTTATACGGCCAACAGTATAAAAATTTTCATATATTAAATGCACGTAGTTTCCAATAGTACATTAATCCCTATTTTCTACAATCTGCTTCTCATGAAATCTACAATTATACTTAAAAATATCATCATTAAAATATAACCGTATTCAAGTTTGTAAACATTAAGAACTTCCATTGTGTAAGGATATATCTAGGTGTGTACTTAGTTAGAATTTCATTGGTGTAATAGAAGGTGCTAAAATCTTGTGTTAAAAAATTCGAAAACTTTTATGGTTAAAAATCGCTTACATGTATCATTTTTTACACATTGGGGACAAGCGTTATAGGTGGGGAGGCAACAGCATAGACAATCACCTCATTAAGTCCACGGATGGAATTCTAGTATTCGTTAAATCTCGATTGGATTATTAAAATACAGTCCCTATTCTAAGTTATATCTGTATGGAAAATACCTAAAAGCCCAGTTTTAGTTATTGACTCGTAGATTTATCATTGTGTTTTCCAGCTACCAGTTCTCCATATTTCCTTACTCTTGGGTACTGGAAAACACAATGGTAAACCTACGATTCAACCTCTAAAATTGAGTTTTAAGGAGGTTTCCACCAAGGAATGTCATGGCAGACCGATTGCGTTCGAATATGCGAATCGTTCTAATATGCGTTCTAATCTAACTAATTCTAGAATTTAATCCTTGAACTCTATGAGCTAATTTGTTTGTGCTGATTTCTCCCGGTCGGTTATGAATACTTTCGTATGCAGTACATGGAATCCCCAATCTCACCCAATGAAATCTTCAAATGGCAACTTTAAGATTATTTAACCACAGATTTCTTATATATTCTTTTGAAGAATTTCCCCATACATAGTTTAGTCAAAATCCAATTTCACAATTGAAATAGCCTTTCGATATTTGTGCATTATTTTCCCATCAAAATGCCTTCAATAAAAAAAAAATGTTCATATAAAAAATTAAATGTTGATAAAACAAGCAAATACGATATAAGACTTGTATAAAATTCGTTCCGTGGAAAATGAAAAGCTGAAATATATTGGTGATCGAAAATGACTCATGGCATAGACTTTAATTGCGATTCCATGTCTTTATAGATCTTCTCTTATGTCTGTGCCAATTTCTTCTGAGTAAATCGATATATAGGTGTGCAGATCATAAAAGAGGATTGATACTTCAAATAAAAAGTTTTGAGTGTTATTGGCAGTCATAAAAGACTAGAAAAGCATTCATTCTCTTCTAAGAAAATAAATAGCTTCGAAGATATTTTTGTATTTCAGAAAAATCATTGATTGCATTTCCCCTTTCCTATGTGTTTGTATAAAAATCTATTTGTTTGTAGACCTCTATATTAGAGGTATACTATTAACGAGTATTTCCTTTTTAAATGAGCGCGTACATTTTATTTTGCTTTGGCACTTAACTGAATATTTTTTATTATGCAAAGAATACAAATTAGCAGTCCATTAGAACTGAAAGGAAAAGAATATTTACTGATAATATGGTTCATCTAGTCTGCAAAAAATGGCACGGTATTGATTTTTTTAAGTAGTTAGAATAAAACGAAAAAACAAAACAATATTTTATGTTTAAAGGAAAACTTGTGCATTTTTGTATTTAAAAATTTTGAAATATATTAAGAAATTTATTTTCTGATTTCTATAGCAGAAACAGATGATATGGTGAAGATTAAAATTTATTTGATTGATAATGTATGTATGAGTATGGTTTATTTGTAAATGTATAAAACGACTTATATTTATTTTGCAATATTTTTCTTAACTTTAGAATACAGACTCTATATATATAAAGTCAAAATGACAGCTACTTTATAATATTTATGAAAAACTGAATTTCTTTAATAATTTACAATGTTGTTGCAAAAGAAAGAAGACACTTATTTTGCATTACATATATTTACTCTATATATTAATGGAAATGAATTTAGATTCATATGGGCTAAACTCTGCTTAATTATTCACCATACATATTTAGAAAAAGTAAATACTTTTCAGGAAAACTAACCAATGGACCATTTACAAGCTATATATAGAGAGAAATTCAAAAATAATAGCAATAAAAAACATTTACTCACGTATTTTTATCACAATCATGTTTCCATATACGTTTATTTCTCATTCATTCTAAAAAAACAATAATACGATAAGATATGTATATAAAATTCGCGCAAAAATATTTTCAAAACTTCACATTATTAAAAACACTCGCAGTTAAATATACAAGTTAAAATTTCATTAAAAAAATGCAGAAACTTTTTATTGAATCACATAACAATTCATGCGTAATAGGATTTATTAATGAATAAAAACACATATAGTATAAATATAATATATTAATAGTTATAAACGCATTAGATTTTTTAAGTTAAAAAACTCTTTTTCAGAAATGGACAAATAAAACTGTCTTGAAAACGCAAGAGTAGAGTGTTAATTGCTTCTCAGCATTTTGACGTTTTTTTTTTTTTTCCTCAGAAATACATTAGTATGCATCTTATTCTATAAAATCCTTATTTTTACATTAATTTTTATGCTAATAATTTCAATATTATGTAAATTTTTTAATTAAACAGCAGCTAATTAAAAAAGAATGTAGTTACTAAAAAGAGAAACTATTAACCTTAAAATCAGTCATGATATGATAACTATAATGTAGAATGTATCAAATTATATGGTTGCTCGAAGTTAAAATATTACATAAGTATGACAGATTATATTAATAATACGAATAAAGTTAAGCCGCTTTTGAAATCATATTTAGAAACTCATCTTGTAGCTACCAGCATTACTTATATGGTCTTAAATTCGAGTTTCACGGCTTGCGCAAACTTTGACGGACATGCGTAACGAAGTTTTGGAACGTTAATGTCTGAAAAAATTGAGCAATTATTGCTGTTAATGTGTCCACCATTTCGTTTTTTTTCCTGGCACCAGCTATAACATCATATTTTGTTTTTCGTATTTTTCTCGTAAATTATGGATCATACAGGTACAGGGTATGCACATATAATCTGTGTATTTTTAAAGTACACTTAATGAGAAATCTTGTTGTGCAGTGTTTGGGCGCTCTTAATGGGACGCCCCGTATTTAATTGATATTATTTTGTGAATATGATTTGTCATAAAATTAATTTTAAAAAAAGAAGTAACATTAGGTTACATAAATTAATATGTACAAACCATTCATACAGGTATTTTTGAGCTTTTGAATCTCCATCATCAGTGCGAAATTAAAATTGAAACATAGCGATCTCGAGAGATGCATGTCAGAGCTAGATATTTAAAGACCAAAAGTATTTGAATTTTTTACAATTGTAAATACAAAATCCGAAAGTGAAAGAAATGAATATTTAGTGTAATTCAAATATTATGTATTTCAGCATTCGTCCATATTCGAGCAATGAAAGAAAAACTGAAAACTAATTCGTTTAAAAAATCAATGCAAATATGATGAAATAATTTAAATATTGCTTATACAAATAGCAAAGAATTAACAGTTAATTAAATTTAGCTTTGGGCAACATTAAAAAATATAGTTTACCTTTGTAAGCACACCAGCTTTGCATACATGTAATATATTCAACTTGATATATATATATATATATATATATATATATGTATATATATATATATTACAGCATTGCAAAAAAAAATGTTTTATGTCAATAAGTTTTATTTTACCATAATTGCTTTCATTTCACCCAGAAAAAGTAATTGATTAAAAGTACAAAACATATCTTGTTGAGTACATTTTGGTTGTTTTAAGCGATTTTTTGAAATTTTATCAATTTTACTTGAGTCTTACTAAAATATTGTATTTTCAATTTGTAATTCCAACAAAACTTTTGTTGGCTTAGCATAAATTTAAGGGAGACCAAACTGGTGATCAGAAGCGGGTAGTAATTTAAATGTACAGGTATTTAATAAATAAAAAAATGTATTTCACTTCGCGTAACAAAATAGATGATGAATATGATGTTATGTGATGAAATAAAAACAAATAAGCGCGTTTTTCACGTGAATTATTTGATCCATTAATTTATGTTACATGCATGATAATTTTCATATCTATTGAAACTTGCGTGTAATTATTATAAGAAAAAACAACAAAAAATGAACTGATGATATTATGAAAATATATTTTAATTAAAATAATAGTTTTTTTTTTTTTCAATATTTTATGATTATGTGTTTGACAGGAGGTATTCAATGTTAAGTACACACAATTTGAACTCTCTGACTTATATAGTTTTTGAGTATGGAATCTTTGGCCTGACAATCTTACATAGAACAGAGACGAATTCAGAGATGAACAAAACCCTAAAAACTAAAAAATATCATTTTTGAAATCAGATGGAGTGGGATTGAAAAAAATATGAGCATTGTTGAGATAACATTCTAACATTTTAAATTTACTTAATAATTAAATTATTAAATATCCATAATATCTTATTAAACCATCGGGCTTGTATTCCATTTGAAGTTTAAGAAATTCTAGAATAATTTTGTACTTCGACATGTTGAACATTTTACATAATAAATAAATAAATACATTAATTTGCATCTAAATGCTTTACTAACAGAATATCTGCATAAAAGGAAATTGTTAATTGATGAAACTTAATGTAACGAATAAAGGTTGAATGTTTGTTATCTTGAGATATAAAATATTAATTTGAATCTACTTCGAGATACCTTTCAAACCCTTGTTTGGGACTGTTTTGTACCATATGGACTTCTTTAAATTTTATATTTTATTAAATTTTTACGTATATAGCATGGTTTCTATCCTACAAAAACAAGTTAGTTTACTTTGACATTTTGTAAAAAAAGTGTTTCCGTCCATTACAAATACATGTATTGTGTTTATTTAAATTCATCATAAGGGCTAAATACAACGCTGGCATAGTTATCACTGGGGATAAATTTTCACTATACTCCAGTAGTTCTTTTTACATGAAAAATGCGGACTTTTATTTATGTATTTTTTTTTATAATTCTACTAGTAATTTTAATATATTCAGTATTCTCGTTTGCATATAATGTAAGTCTTTTTTTCTGCAGCACTTCGCAATATCCCCCGTTCAATCACAAAATAAATAAATAAATAAATAAAAAAACTCTTTGCGATTTGACACCAGATATGCAGTAAAACCGTTATTGCTAAAAATTGCTTTGTTCCTAAAATCAAGTATAAATATTTTCGTATATGACAGTAGTCCTTGAATAAAATCCATAATTAAATCAACATTCACTTTTTAAAGCGGTTTAATAGTTTTTATTTCTTGTGGCAACGACAAAAAGCATATATATATAAATATATATGTGTATGTGTGCGAGTGTGTGTGTGTTTTATGTGTTTGGGATAAATCGATTTCTGAAAAAATATTGTGTTGATTAAAGTATTTAAAAAAATACCTTAAATAATTATGATCCTTAGATAATACATGAAACCAATATTTTATCACGAATATTATCTTTAGAAAACTTCTCTTTCATCCTTTAAACGGGATTGTCAAACAAGCATTTTCACAAAAATTTTATTTTAGAGGATTTTACAAAACATCTGCTCTAGGTTTTCACCATTTTTATAGTTATTTCCATAGATTTTTCGTTTCTGAAATATTTGTCTTCCTTTCTCATTGCAAAACTTGACAATATTTTAACACCGTACGCGTTTAATATTTGTATGACAACTCCAATTAAATTGATCAAAAATATACATTATTTCAATTTAATTTCTTTATTTTTTATTATTTATTTTGCATGTCTCATTTTTTATGATGTTTATCTGTTCTATTTTGCTGAAAACCCGATCTCCAGTTACCTCTCGGAAAATATCAGCTGTTTTAATTTTTATATTTCGCAGACTTGCCTCTTATGCCTTGGGAATTTTTTTCTCTGAAGAGTTTTTGTTGTGATTGTTTAAGCGGAAGTACAAGATTCTTAGGTCTGTCCTTTTTTAATCCCCACACTGTAAAAAAAAATTCAAGAGGTTACTAAAATTTTTTTAGTAAATTTGTATTCCACAGAATTTTTTAGTAACCATTACAAACATTTTTTTGCAAGCGAAACAAGGATTTCTTTTGTAAACTGAACAAAAGAATTTTTTGTATAACTAACTTAAAAATTTTTAGTATGAGCTACCAAGCAAATTTTAGTAATAGCTCCTGTTCCATGTAGGCAGACGATACCGTGCTACCTATAATTAAAATTTCAGTGTCCAGAAAGTGAAAAGAAGTGAAGTGTTTTTTATATTATTATTCCAAAGTTGTGTTTGAGAAATGTGCAGACGATAATGCAGCAGTGAGCTGCGAGTGAGTGTTATTCTTTTAATAAAGTGTTTTTTAATATAATCAGTGCCTATGGAATAATTTGTGTAGTGTGTGCATATAATTTAAATGGTCCGTCGAGCTGGAGGTGAAAATAATTACGTGAATAAATAATCTTCGAATTAACTATGTGCTGATGTGATATTAAGAGTTCTATAAAGGTGTTTCTCACACTTTCATTGTGAGATTCGTCGAATAATATTCTGCTTAAATTAGTGAAATGTTATGCTCAAATAAATAAAGTGTGTCTAAGAAGATATTGTTTTAAGAGTTAAGGAATAGTTTGACAAAAAAAAAAAATTGATACCGATCGCTGAAAATTTTCTTTGAAACGACTTTGCCAATTAAAATTAAAGAAGTCATATGTTGGTTAAATCTGAAGATGAACTGATTAAATTATTGTGTGATTAAGTCATGGACTTTTTGCATACTAAGAGAATAAAGTTTTGAGTCTGTTTTCGTGGGATATGATAAGAGGAACTGTTTCTGTTTTTTTTTAAAAGTTTATCGCCTCTAGAGAGACAGTGCTGGTTTTATTTTATTAGTGTGAAGAACGACGATAAGACCTGAGTATGGTCTGCGTCCCAAACATTGGAGTTTATGCATTTTTGTCGTGAATGTCATGGTGCAGCAAGTGAAGTGTGTGGGCAGTATGGAAGTTTGATTGCCCTGAATGCTCACAAGAACCTTTCAGCTTTGTTTTTCTTGAACTGTGCTCTACATAGCCTATAGCGACTTTGCCCAGTTGGATATTTTGCTGTGATGCCTTATGGTGCCTGAAAGGACTTCATCCTGATGAGTTTTTGTTTCGATCGTGAACTGTGATCTACAGTGCTTGAAATGAGTTTATGAATGAGCTTTTGTTCACGGACTTAGTTGTGACAGACTGTATCCTGCATACCTTCAAGAGCTCTGATAAACTGGGAATCTACTTGGACATGACGTTTTTGCATATTTTCTCGACAGAACTACCAGTTCTGGTACTTTGTGTGATGGAGGACTTCTGCAGTAAAAGTGAAATTTTTAAAATTATTTTTATTGAAGATGAAATGATTTTCTTTAGTTTAATAGAAAATAATTAAATGGATAAATTTTTAAGTAGTTTATGAGACAAATATTATATAGAGATATTTATTAAAAATGAAGTGTTAAAACCTTAATAGTTTTGCTATATTTTTAAATTTAAACTGTTAAAGTTAATTTTGAAGTTTAAGTATAATGAAGTTAAAAATTGTTACATTTATCTATATATATATATATATATTTTAATTAAAAAGCCTGCATTTGAGGATTTTTAAAAAATATAATATTTGAGAGTATATTTGAACTTTGAATAAAGTGTGTAATGTTTTAATAGACTCTTTTATATATTTAAAATTTTTAATAAATTTAAAGTTTTTAAAAAACTTATAAGGTGCTTAAATGGTAGGAAATCTGTTTTTGAATGCTGTCTACGGGCGGAGATTTATGAATTATTAATGAAAGTTTATAGATATTTTTCAGTAATTTAATATTTTAAATTTTGTTTTGTGACATGGCTCCAGAGGTTTACTTGATCTTGCTGATTTCCTGGAGTTTATGTCCTACTCTTTTTAGTTTAAAAGTTTGGTATTTTTTTATATATAATCTTAAAGTTTAGCATTTTTTGTTTTAAAAAATCAAATATATTTTTTTCAGTATGGGAGGTTTCTTGATTATTAGTGTTAGATTTAGGGAAACATGATCTCACGAAAATTTTGGCATATTAAGTACAGAATATTCTAAATAAATTTGAATTTTTATTTACTGGATGAATTTTATTATTTACTTTTCACCAGTCATTGATTTAGTGCAAATAATCTATAATCGGAGATAAATATTTCTTTTCTTTTTCTGAGTTCTCATAAAAATATTAATTTTTGCAATATGTTTTACAGATTCTTTTTTTTAGAGTTGGTTTAGAGTTTTAGAGTTGATTTAGAGTTTTAGAGTTGTTTTAGAGTTAATTTAGAGTTTAAGAGTTGATTTAGAGTTTAAGAGTTGATTTAGAGTTTTAGAGTTGATTTAGAGTTTTAGAATTGATTTAGAGTTTTAGAGTTGATTTAGAGTTTTAGAATTGATTTAGAGTTTTAGAGCCATGGAAGAGATCCACCATTTTAAGTGTTAGGATTTTCGAGTTTGGTCTGGTACATTTAATTTTGTCCTGTTAAATGTGTATGCAAATGTTCAAGGAAATATATATTAAATATGATTTATTTTTACACATAAAATGAATAATTAATGTTTGTTTATTTCTGTTTTAAGTATAGTTGATTTAGTATGTAGTTTTTCTGTAATTGTGCAATATTTTTTGAATACAAATCACAAAAATAGCAATAAGTACTTTCCATTTTGGGAAATGTGAAAGGCATGATTCCGAAACTTGGTGCTCACAGATACCCAAATCGGAAAGATTAAATTAGAATAAGTATTGAATATATACATTAAGTTCTCGGTGGATAGATTGCTGTTGTTGTTATAGGATTTCCGTTGTGGGCAGCACAATTGTCATGTCTTTTGAGAATAGCATATTCTAGGGATCAGTATATTTAAAGATTTAAATTGTTTACTTACCCTCTCTGGTGAACAGAAATGTAGAATCTTCTGCGTTGGATATCTTAAGTGAATAGTGTATGACCACCCCACAAAAGCTTGAAGATCTGCTGAAGTTTTTCTGTTGGTTGAGAGGTAGTTATCATAGTGGAGTATGGTTTAAGCAAGTTTGGTGTAATCAGAATTTGGAAACTTTTGCTATGGAGTTTTGGTTAAAAGATTTTTTGCAGTTGTTTAGTGTCATGCCTGCTCAGTGCTAATTTGAGAAATAATTTTTAAAGTTGACATTTGTTAATTGGAAGTTGAAAGTTGATCATGTGTAAGGCTAACTCTTTTGATGAAGGAGTCTTTGAAGATCTGATCCATTTTTTGATTGAGTTGATGGATCTTTTTTTTTTTTTTTGGTATTGAGTTTAAGCAATTGTGAAATGTTGAAATCGATATGGAAATAAATTAATAAAGTTTTTGTTTTATTAATGTAATAGAACAGATTTAAATATTTTGTGTTATATTCAACTGTAGGATTGCATTTTTTTTTAAGTTGTTAGAATTGTCTCCTGAATGTGGAAGGAACATCTTTCAGCTGGCTTGTCAAGTTTTCTAAATGTGTTAGACTTGGTCAGATAAAATTCAATCTCCAGTGAATATAAGAACAATAGTTTGGGGGAACCATGTCGTAGTGTAAGAGCGAATGAACCCAATGGGCTAAACTTGGTTTAGTTGGAGGTGTTTAGTATGTGATGGACTCTCATGGAATTGCTTATTTTCAATTCTTGGGCTGAATTTTTGGATATTTAATGGAGATTTTTCGGAATGAAAATTTTTGTTTTGAAAACTGATGTTAAATTTGCTAAACGTTTGTGTGTTTAGTGGAGGGGGATTGATTTTCAGATGTTAACTTTGCTCCTCACTGAGTGACAGAAACAATCATGTGATAGTATATTCAGTCAGCTGTGTAAGTTTTAGGGCTTGTGAGGAGAGTCTAATTTTTGTGAAAGTGTTTTTGTACTGGTGGACTATTTCTCGGCAATCAGGAGTTTCTATTGTCTTGGTGTCAACATTGGTTGATCTGTCCTGATATGTTAAGTATGAAACAATAGATTATTATTTGAGGTTTATTTGCGATTGTCTGAATTCAAGTAATCTGTATCCGTGCTACAACTCTTGTCTATGTGATTTTGTGTTTTTCGAGAGAGTGAGGTATGAAGACCGAGGGCCCCAGGCAAATTGGGAGAGAGTGAAAGGGTAGCCAGTTGTACACGGCGCTGAAAGTTGTATGAATGTTATGTACCAATTTAATTATATGTGTCTTCCGGATTCTTAGGAGATGTTGTAGCTGAAACTTTGTTTTTATTGGAAATTGGCTGCTGTGAAGGATAGGATTATTATTGAGAATGGAGTCATGTGTTGATGCCTGACCGGGAAGTTTGTATGTTGTAAAAATGAGATTTGGTTACCTTTGAATTTAATCATGGGGTTCCACTATTCTTAAATTTTATAATTGAATATTAAAGATTTTGATCTTTTTATTCAATATGTGAAAATAATATTATTATATTGTTTAAAACAGTTAATTGTGTAAGATATATTATTAATGTTTATGATAATTGAAATTTCTTCCTATTATGGACTTTGAAGATTGTTTAATGAATATTACAATATTGAAAAAGTTTAATAAGTGTAAGATATTGACATGCTGTGTTCTTGTCAAAATATATGTAAGGTTTTTTCAAATGTGTAAAAGGTATATAAAAACAGTATATATAAATATTTTTGAATATGTTTCAAAACATAGGAGCCAGATCGAGTGGATCTTGTTGGTATGAGAGTAATTTTAAATGACTACCTGCCTGGTAAAAGTTGTTTTTTGATGTGTGTAAATATTATATAAAAGTTTTTATTTTGTGTATAAATATGTTTGAATATTTTGGGTGTTGGGCTGAGCTAGAACTTTGGGTAATTTTTAATGTTTATTCCCGGTTATTGTGTTTTCTTTAAAGATTTATTAATATATTTGGAGTTAGTGTACAGGTGATTAAGTTCTGTTGAGATAATGGTCCTTTTTAAGATGTTATCCTTTTTTGTTCTAAATATGGACATCGTCAGTATGCACTAGTGTGTTAGGCTATCCTTAAGAGGATTAAAACTAGAGTGGTGTATTTTAATATTCTTGTAGTCGCCTCTCCATTTTAGATAAAAGTGTTAAGAGGGGGATTTTGATAGGATTTAAATTCAGTAGGATACTAGCAGTTTTTTCACTTTTATCTCCTTTCTAATATTTCTGTTTAACACTAAAGTTTAAATATTTAAAGCAAAGGCTAAAAAGTTTATTTATCAATTGTTAAAAAATTAAATTTAAAGTTAAAGTTCTATTTAATTTAATCAATAATTGAAATTAATTGTAAGATTTGGTAAGTGGAGAATTGAAAAAGATAATGTAAAAATAGGAGATCTAGTGTTGTTAGAGGAAAATACACCAAACAATAAGTGGCTATTAGGCAGAATTATTGAAGTATATTACGGTAATGATGAGAAATTTCGCGTAGTTCAGGTAAAAACTCAGAATGGAATTTTTAGAAGATCGATTAGTAAATTACGTATTTTCCTATGCCTGAAAATCATAGTACTTAAAAAAAAGATAAAAGATAAATATATATATATATGTGTGTGTGTGAGTATTATATTGTTTTTTCTTTCAATTTTTATATTTGAGTAAACATATATAGTGACCTTTTGTATTTATTTGTGTAATTAGTGTACTTGGTACAAAAAGAGTTACTATTGAATGTGAAACATGTCAATGGGGGCCGGTATGTTCCAGGTAGGCAGACGATACCGTGCTACCTATAATTAAAATTTCAGTGTCCAGAAAGTGAAAAGAAGTGAAGTGTTTTTTATATTATTATTCCAAAGTTGTGTTTGAGAAATGTGCAGACGAAAATGCAGCAGTGAGCTGCGAGTGAGTGTTATTCTTTTAATAAAGTGTTTTTTAATATAATCAGTGCCTATGGAATAATTTGTGTAGTGTGTGCATATAATTTACAGCTCCAAAATTATTTTTAATAACCATTACGTGCGCCCAAGGGCAGGAGCTTCCTTCGAGCTGCATCCAGGCTTCTGAAGCGGAAGATATTCGGCAAAACCGCAATAGATGGCAGCACCAAACATTGCTACCTGCTCCGACAGGATTTTCATAATCCCTTTATTAACGTGTAATTACACTGCATACATTCGGGGCGTATTTGGCACTGGTCAGTATCGTACCCGGGACCTTTTAGCCTGGAGTCCGTTAGGATAACCACTATGCTATCAAAAGTGAGTTTTAGTAATAGCTATTGAAAATATAAAATTATTAACTTTATTCGTTGCTAACTTTCTTCTAGTAATTCTTACAGATTTTCTTGTAACCGACTAAGATTACTAAAAATTTTTTAGTAATTACAAGGATCACTAAAGTTTTTTTAGTAGATCGACACTTTTCTTTTTACAGTGCAGAGTCATAAACATAGGTCTTCCGCCGGAATTTATCATCAAGCTGACCGCAATATGGCATGGACTCCAAATTCAGAGAAAAACAGATGCCTCGCTAGTTCATTTACTTTATATCACTATAGTTTTTACTTTTAAAGTCTACAAATATATGAAAAAATCTATATAAATAATTTTAAACTCATTTTGTTAAAAAAACCCTTCCCCTCTCCTCCCAATCAAAAAAAAAAAAAAAAAAATAAATAAATAAATAAATGAAAAATCTAGTATAACTTTTTCTACATAAACAGTGTAATCATATTTTTTTGTCCAGTATCTCGTCTAAAGATAAAAAACCAACGATTATAAATGCACAAATAATTCATGAGAAAGTTGCAAAGAGCTGTTTCAAATCTACTATCGAGATTTTATGCGATTTGTACATTATTATTTTGAAATAAAATTGTTTGAAGTCTTAAAACTTCAGTTTTACGTTCGTTACGTTGATGATAGGTATGCTTTAGTTAAAGTGAATCCAGATAGTAATCTTATTCTCATTGTCATGAATTCTATTGATTCTTGCAGCCAATTTACTTTTGAAGTTGAATCCAACAATTGGCTTTTTTTCCTGGATGTCCTTGTTATTCGCAACGAACATAATTTTCAGACTACTGTCTTTCGCACACTTTTTGCGGTGTCTTCCACCTCACAGATATTCTTCTCATCCTCCTAACCAAAAAGTTGTGGCTTTTAATACTTTTGTTTTCCGGGCTTCCAATATTTGTTCAATTCCCCAGTTACTCAGTGATGAACTTAATTTTCTAAATGCTATTGCTGTTGATCGTGGTTATTCCCCTAATATTATAGTTTCAATTAATAGAAAATTCAAAATATCGACCCAATCTGAAAGAAATAATTTTAATTCGAACTCCAATACTTTGGTTGTTTTGAAATTTTCCCCTAATATCAGTCAGAAAGTTGATAAAATTTTATAAAGGTTCGATTTCCATGTTATTTTTTTCTCCTTTTAATAAAATTGCTTTTTCAAATCTTAAGCACACCATCGATCGCTTAGATAACTGAAGTATTTACCAAATTTCCTATCAATGTGGTCTTTCTTATATTGGTCAGACTAAACGTGCTTTCAGATTTCGTTTAAATGAACATAAAATTTATGTCAAAAATCAAGAGCTTAAACGCTCTTCTATTGGTCATCATTACTGGCCTTCACAACATAAGTTCAACTTTTCTTCAGCCACTATTATCCATAAGTGTCCTTCTATTCTTGATCATAATTTTTGGGAAGCTTACCACTTCATTAAAAACTCTCACTCCTTAGTCAATGACTTATCAAGTAATCCTTATTTTCCAATCATTTGGAAATCTTTAAAACTTTTTTTCGTCTTTTAGTTTTTGTTTTTGTTTTTTCTCTGGTAGATGTCGCTGCTTGTCCACCCAGTTGTTCAGTCTGCTTCCATCTCATTGGTTGCTTTTCTTTAGGCGGGATCGTTCCCGTAGCGGGTTTATAAGCTTGAGTTTAACTGTCTCTTTGTTCAGGCTTTTCCTAGCTTGCTGAGTTTTGCAATGATAAAGAATCTCGATAGGAGATTCGAATTTCTTTATCTTGTGGCAGTCTTTAGTAAAACTCTCCACTCCTTTAAAACTGCGTAATCTCTTACTTTCTTCAATTACAAATAGACCAGCAGACAACTGCTCAATCCACCTTCTCATTGAGTTGATGGCTGCAATTACAAGATCAGTTAAAACTATATTCGCATTTTATAATGCGAATGTGATAAGGCATATCTTTGTGGAAACACCCAAGGTTGCATTCTTAAAAATAACTGAGTATATACGTCTAAACAGAGGATATACGCTCAAGACAGTGGGTATACCCTAAAGTGCGTATACTCTAGTTTTCACGAGAAAAGGTGGGTATATGTACTCCTTTAAAACCTCCAGAAAGTATACGTCGTATACCCCCATATAACATCCACTACATCACTGTAAACACCTGCAAACGCTTTTATAAGGGTCGACTGGTAGGTTTACCATTTTTTCCTGCTCCCATTTTTCTGAGTTTTAATACTTTTGTGCGAATGAAAACACAATGATATACATTCCCATTAACGAATGTAATCGAGTCTGTAGATGGTTTTCAATAAGATATGACTTCGAAAACCTCTCTAATCCTATAATTTTACCTTTTAATTCGATAAGTGAATAGTTTGTACAGTCATCTCACTGTGTATTAAGTTGTTTTCTTGATGGCCGATGTCATTTTGCATATCAGAAACAGTTACTCGTTGTTTAATTCTCTTGTATCTTTCACCGGACTCAATTTTGAACATACGAGTCCACTATTGTAAAATTTGATAAAACAGTTCTCTTTTGCCAGTGTCAACAGTTTGAGAAGGATCATAGTCTTTCAAAAATATGCGCATAATATTTTCTTTGCAGTAAACTGCAGTGTTCTTATCCGCGTCCTGCTTTTAGCTCTACAGTTTGCAATAAATTAAATCGTTTTGTTCATTTCATCGTCATAATTAACTATCATTGGGGCTGAAATTTTCAACTAAAATCGTTTGGACGAACGGTTTTTTTTTTTTTTTCTCACACAAAATTCCACATAAAATGAGAACTTTTGTTTTAACACTAGAATTACCGAGGCGGGTCATCCGTGACCCAAGACGTGGATTTTTACTCATATCACTTTTGTTTTTCAAAGTAGAACTTTGAAACTGATTGAATTCCTAAATACTTAGTATAATGCCTTAGCATGAATTTAGTTGAAATCGGGCGAATTTTTTTTTATATATACATCTTTATACCTAGAATTACCATGCTGGGTCATCGCTGACCCGAACAAAATAATTGCTATTTTCATTTATTTCTACAAGGGTTTCAACTCTATATTTTTCAATAACATAAGAATAGTGTAAGGATATGTTCCAAACTTACTTTTCAGAAAAGAGGGACAGGAATGTGCGTATGTACAGGCGTGAGGAGGAGGAGGTCGTGATCACACATCTGCTATGCATTTGTAAGGTAAGTGTGTGAGTTTTTATGTTATTCCAAACTACTGTAAGGATGATGCAAATAGTTGCATTTTATGTTATACGTTAGAAAGTAACTAAACAGAATATTTTGCCGCTCATACACCTCACCGAGGAAAAAAAATTGTTTGTGGCATTTAATTCTCGCACATTTATAGTAATGGCGGAGGTTTCTTGAATGAGAAAATTTAAAAATTGGAACGTGAATTTTCTTTAAATGACTTTAGTGAAGACATAGTGACAAAGTGAATATTGTCAACATCTGATGAGTCTGATAATCTTGACATAAATGATGAAATATTTTTTTTTTCTTAAAAATAACAATAAAATTTCATAGTTCGAATCAAATACATGTAGTAACAAACTGAATGAAAGTAGCCAAATAAATGCTGTGGTAAAAATTAAACACAAGTAAATTGTAAATATTTTGCGAAAATAAAAAATAAAAGAAGTCACTTCTTCGAAATAATTCTAAAAAGTGGGAAAGATACAAAATAAATCACTCTTCGAAGCGATTTGGAACCTCGAACCATATAGACGGCAGAACCGCACTGTTTAATATCTGCAGACTTCTGCAAAATCAGATTCCAGATCTAGTGATCGTGAATGTTTCGGTAGTTATGAAATATACAACAGATTCTAATATAAGTAGAAAAGTCTTCTTGCTAAAATTATAGATAAAAAAACTGCAAAAGAGCGTGGAGATATTCGACCACGCATCAGCATTGAAATTTCAAACAAATGAAAAATGTTGTCACATAAAGCAATGTTAAGACAAAGAAACTAACATTGTTTGTGTAAAGTGCTCATAAATTGTGCGTGCATCATGCACGGAAAAAAAAAGAAAAAGAAGAAAGTCCATGGCATTCTGTACCAATTTATTGGACCGTAAACTGCATAAAACGTAAAAGTGTAAGTAAAAAAAATCATATGCATATGCATATATATTTGATTTTATCGTATTTGAATATCTAATTGATCTGTAGGAACATTATTACGCAATTTAAATCGATAAATCATATGTATATATAATACTAAAAAGATATCAATATCTCAAAGCATTTTTTAAAAAATTAAAAATTAAAAAATTCATTTGCGGTATTTAATTTCAATATTTCATATTATGTAATAGTTTAAATGCTAAATTGAATTGATTATTAATTAAAAATCATTGTATTAATCGTCAATAATTATTGTGCGTCTTTATCTTCCATATAAAACAAGAATAGCGACTTTAAAAGCCATGGGTCAGATGTGACCCACCCCGGTATTTCTAGGTATACAAGAAACGCGGTAATTCTAGTGTTAACATGGCACTTTCAATAATCTGCCTCGATGTCTTCTGTTTTTCTTTGTGTAATACATTTGTGATTCAAATTTTTGTTTACTACAACTTCAGACTTAATATCGTGTTTGTTCTAAGGCAAGTTGCATAAAACATGTTAGAAAACCCCAAGTTTCGACGACACTTTTCTCTGGCTGCTCTTCAATAAATTATCATAATTCTCTAAAATTTCATTACTTAAAAAAAAAAAATCCTTTCGCTTAGACATCTTATTCGTTATGGTTATCAAATAAAACAAAACTGAATCAAATCGAACTATTGTTATTTTTTATTTGAGAAAGAAAAAATTAGCAGATACATGGTCAATGTATCAAAAGTTTTCGAAATTGATTATATTAATAATCTTTAAAATTAGGTATTCCTTTATTCTTGTTCCCATGTATATACACCTTACACCATTGAAAGATTGAACTGACTAAAGATTGAACTGACCATTTTGAGCATTTTTACTACAATTTGTTCTTATGAAATTTTTTGAGTTTATTAACCGGCGGTACTGATTAAATTAAGCGGCAGCTTTAACAGAAGTTTGTATTGGTTTTACTCTGGTCCTTATAATTACCTCTGATAAAACGACTTATTTTATTAAACAATGATTCTGGTAAGCGGCGGAACTATATATCGTGCTTAACGTTTTCTAAGTAATTATTTTTTCTGTCTGCCAGTAAGTAAAGTACTATAAAAAAGTGTTTGATGCAAAGCAAATGCGACTCTTTCGGATATCGGTAGTAAGCAAAAATAAAATTTTTAGCGAAGATTAAACTGACCATTTGGAACATTTCTACTGCAATTTGTTCCCAAAGAAATTTTATTGTGTTTGATAACCGGCGGTACTGATTAAATTAAGCGGCAGTTTTAACAGAATTTTGTATTTATTTGACTCTGATCCTCATAATTAGCTCTGATAAAACGACTGATTGTACTAAAAAATGATTCTATTAAGCGGCGGACCTGTATATCGTGATTAACTTTATCCAAATAATTATTTATTCTGTCTAACAACAAGTAAAGTACTATAAAAAATACATTTAAAAAATACCAACGTATAACACAAATAAAACAACAATAAATGACAATGTACATTAATAACAACAATGAAATATCAACGCATAAAATTTTATTATTTAGTATTATTTAGATGTAAACAAGTATTCTAATATCATTATTTGTTTTAGAAAAAATGAAAAATGGCTGTTCTAATATCAGTTTTTCTCATTAAAAATACCTATAAATATTTATAACTTGACATGTATTTTTATTTTTAAAAACAATATATTCTTTATTGCATATACTAACGACAACTTTCAGAGTGAGTTACTGAATATTTTATTTTTAATGCTCAAGACTTTTAAATAGGCTTATGAACTAAAAGCACTATGAAAATATAAGACTCAATATAAATATGTAAGACAACAATTCCAGTAATAACATAGTAAAACGAAAATTACTTTATCGATATTTAAAAGGCGGCAGTAACACTTAGAAAGATTTTTTGACGTACTAAAGTTTTTTAGTGCAACATTTCTTTGATGACTTGACAAATTTAATTATGTTAAAAATACAAAAACGGAAAGTTTGAAAATATTGAACATGATAAATATAGCCGTACTTCTTAAAGTACATAAACATGTATGTGAAGTAAAGTTATACAAGCTCATAATTTTATGTGAAAAAAAAAACATCTCCATCATTAAATTAAAAAAAATGCATTTTTTCATTTGAGCACTTGTTTAAGAAACAAACATATACATCTCATTTGTGAAACAAATAATTTTTTGAATGTAAAATATTATAAATATATGAAATATGGTATGATTACTAACTTCTTGTAAGTTTCCAGCTTGATAAGTTTCCAGTATAATAAACTGATATTTCTATTAGCTGATATCAGCTTTTTAAACTCTTCACCGCACGTTTTTTTTTTCAATTTTTTTTTATAAAAAAATTAAATTTGTATATCGATCTAATAATAAAAAGATATTTAAAAAATCAAATTTTCAGCTAAAATTTGATATTTTATGGCGTATACCTTATATGTACAACTAGGGTTTTTAAATATTGTACTTCGATATTTTTCAATTAAATAGGCTTAAATTAATTATTTTTATCTGCTTAATACTTTGCAATTTGCTTTATAATAATATGTTTAATTATTCAATAAAAATAATAAAACTAAATTTTGGCATAATAGTTCGATCGGAAAATTGTTTGTTTGCCACGAATAAATTCTATTTATATCTCAAATGCAACTATTTGAAATGGACAAAATAAGCATTATTCCGTTCTTTGGGCTGTTCTTTATCAATTACTGCGATCATATTCGCGAAATGCATGATACATAAGGAAAAAAAGTGTTTATAGGTATTATGAGGTGAATTATTCTTTAGGTTCAAAAAATACCTTTTATTTAATCTCATTCATATACTGTTATTTAAATACTTAATAATGAAGTACACTTTTATGTTATGCATGACATGTTTTTTCAGGTATAATAATTTGTTAAGTATTTAAATACATAAATCACTGAATATAAGATTTTGCTAAATATTTTAAAAAAATGTATCATACATTTTAAATTACATAAACATTTATGTGAAATGACATTAAAGAAGGTCAACATTTAATGTTAACTAAAATATCTCCATCATTAAATAATAAATATATGCATATATATAGTATTTTTTCCAGAAACATCTTTTTTGGGGAAACAAGTTTATACATGTTGTTTTAAGAATTAAATATATTTTTTGAATATAAATTATTATAAATATTCTAAATATTTAGATTTAGTAACATAAATTTAGATTAGAAATATAAATTTAGAATACAATAAATGCATATATCGATTAGTTAACATGAGTATTGCTAATACAAATTTCACTTTTAAAGCTGATACATTATTATGTACTCTTAACTATATAAATTATAATTAAGAGCATTTTTACATTATGTATGGCGAATTTATTTAGGGTAATAATATAATAAGTCGTTAAATATTTACATTTATAAATCACTAACTGCGTAGTATCGGTTAATATTGAAAAAAAGAGTATTTTATTATAAAAAAGAATGTTTTCCTCGTTGCATATACTAATAACAACTTTAAAAATCGGTTATTAAATGTTTATGTGTTATTATATATAATTACTTATTATATATCAGTTTTTGAATATTACTATTATATGCTTTTAAATATGTACTTTATAATTTAAGTGCCCTTTTACATTATGTATGGCGGGTTTATATTGGATAATAATACAATAAATTGTTAAATATTTAAATATATAAATCACTAACAGTATAGTATCGCTAAATATTGAAAGAAAGTATTTTATTATAAAAAAGGCTGTTTTCTTTGTTGCATATACTATCAGCAACTTTAAAATTCAGTTATTGCATATTTTATTTTCAGTGCTTTCTACTTTTCAATAGGCTTATCATTTAAAAGCACTATGAAAATAAAAAACTCAATATGAAGATGCAAGACAACAAATCCAGTAATAACATGTCAAAAACAAAATTACTTTATCAATATTTAAAAGACAGCAAGAAACTCTTTGAAAGATTTTTTGACGCACTATGGCTCTTTTAGTGCAATATGTCTTTGATGACTTGACAAATTTGATTATTTTCAAAGTACAAAAATGGAAAGTTTGAAAATATTGAATGCGATAAACATGGCCATACATTTTAAAGTACATAAACATTTATGTGAAATAACGTTTTACAAGCTCATGATTTTATGTCAATGTTTCATTACAACTGAAACATCTCCATCATCAAAATAAAAAAAAAGTAATATTTTTCTCCAGGAAGATTTGTTGAGGAAAAAGGAATATATTTTATTTTATGAATTAAATAAAATTTTTGAATATAAAATATTATAAATATATGAAATATACTATGATTTGTAATTTAAATTTAAAGTATAATACCTAGCTATTTTGATCAGCTAATATCCAAATTTTTATTCTTCACAGCACCTTTTTTCTTTCTGTTTCCATAAAAAAATTCAATTGAGATTTATATATTCGGTCTAATAATTGAAAAAAATAGTAAAAATTATAAATTTCAAATTTTTAACTGAAATTTGACATTTAGGGCGTGTATTTTACGTACGTAATTAGGATTTTTAAATATTCCATTGTTATATTTACAAAAATATAGACTTAAATTAATTAACTGTATATTCTTAATCCTATTTAACTTGCTTTATATTAATTAAAATATTCAATAACAATAATGAAAGTCAATTTTGACATAATAGTTTAATTAAAAAATTGGGCATTTACGTATTAAAGCGACCGCAACAGAAATTGCATTAAAGTGCTAATAAAGAGCAATCATGTAGTTCGCACTCGCACGCAGTTATCTTTTGGAATTCTTGTGGCTTTGTTGTTTGCTGATTTTTGATGCCATTTTTTATTGGTTTTTTGGTGCGTTTTTAGTGCTTTTTTAGTGTTTTTTATTGCTCATTTTTAGGCGCCGATTTTTTGAGCGCTTGCGAACATGAAGATTTTTCTGTATTGGCGCATTAGCACATCTTCTACTGCGGCGGCGCGGCGTTAATACGTAAGTGGGTCATTCCAGGCAAAATGAGCAAATTAGCTGTGGCTGCCATATCACAGATTTCAATGAAAATTGGCATATGAGTACAACATGTTTATTTATGAAGAAATGCAAAATAATAGATTAAAGGACAGATTGTTTAAGTATGTAAACTCACTTTAAAAGTTGATACAAAATCGAGTTCTTGTTTATATGCTTTAAATTTCAATCTGTATTATTAGCGTTAGGAATGAAAAAACTATATCATAAATTATTTTCAGATAAGAATGGATACTAAGTAAGAGATTGGCGTAATTTAGGATTTGAATTTTTATTCCTTACTGAGAAAAAAATATAGAAAAAGAAAAATTTTTAAGAAGAAAATGCAATAATCCTTTTGCTCAGAAAAAATTTAGGACAGATGTTATGACTTCAAAACTATTTGACATTTTAGATAAAAGTGTATATTTTGAACACAAGAAGTTTTCTATATGCCTTTTTTATTTCTGAATGTGAAAAAAAAATAAATAAGGAAAAAAAAGGACGGGAAAAGGCAATATTTCTATTGCTCTTTTAGTCATGAAGAAAATCTCTTATATCATTTCAAATTACTTGATATCAAAGATAAAAGTGTTTATTTTAAATATTCAAATGCTACTTCTCGCCTTTTCTTCTTTTCTTTTCTTATTTTACTCTCAAACTTATATTAAAAGCGATGAGAATTGTAGAATTAATTATCTAGTATTGTTAAAATCTAATAGATGACAACACTATTTTTAAATTGAAATCGTACAATATTTTTTAAAAAGCGCGCTAATTCGAAGGAAATTTTGCGTGAAATGTAACAAAAATACCTTTTTGAAATCATTTTTTTTTCAATGTTCGGAATCAAAAGGCACTATTAAAAATTTCGAGTATATTATGGACTTATAAATCTTTATGTTTGTGCAATATTGTCCATGACGGACATGTTCTTTATTCGTTATTTGAGCATAAAAAAGATTAAAAAATACGATTATGTAATTTTTTTAAAGTTTCTAAGTTTTTTTGAAGATGAAGGAATTAAATGATATCTATCAAACTTGGGGAATTCAATCTTCATATATAATACTGTATCTTGCACCAATTTCTCACTTGTTTTATCATTTTAAAAAAAATTTATAATGTTTCAAATTTTCTCAAAATTTACAAATTTTCTTATTTAACAACCCATTTAAACTTAATTACGTTGTTACCAGATTGCTATTGCTAAATAAATAAAAAGATAATTATTCAGAGGTTATAAAATTGCAAGCCAAATTCATTTATGTTCAATATTTTTCAAGATACAGAGCTTTAAACTTGCAACATTGGACGATGCCGACTACATGCCGTTCTACATCACAAGTTTTTTAAAAGTCCAAAACTGCTAAAATAATTTATTTTTTGTCAAGATATTTTTCAGAGCTCTATTTGAATATGAATAAAACCTGTGTATCAAATTTTATTAAAATCGGTTACCATGGGTCTACGACTTTTTTTACATTTTTGCTCATTTGACGTCGAATGACCCAAGTACCAAACATTGTTTGTTTGCAAAAAATATTTTTTTCTTTTTTTTTTTTTCGAATGCAGCCATGTGACATTAACAAAATAAATGTCATCCCGTTCCTTGGACTCTTCTTGATCAGTGAAAGTGATCATATTCGCCGAATGCATGTTACATAATGAGAAATACACTGTTTTTAGATATGCGCCAGATGTGGTACACTGTTAAAACTAAAGGTTGCATATGGCACTTTTAGGGGTGAAAGATTTGTCCCGTCAGCGGCACCCCTAAAGGAGCCAGAATTGCGCCCCTAGAGGACCCTTAGGGCACCCTATGGCACCTCATAGGGTGTCATGTGGGTGACTTGGGGTGCCATGTGGTACCATGGAGTGCCTTAGGGCACCTCTAGGGGTGCAGTTCTGGCTCCTTTAGGGGTGTCGCTGAAAGGACAAGCATTTCACCCCTAAAAGGGCCATATGCAACCTTTAGTTTTAACAGTGTACACGGTGCAATGAAGGATTAATATAAATCTCATTTTTAAATCCCATATATTATTATATGCTGTTATTTATGAACTTTATAATTATTTGCACTTTTACGTTATGTAAGATGAGTTTATTTGGGCATAAGAATTAGCTAAACATTTAAATAAATAAATCATTAAATATAGAATTTTGCTAAATACCGAAAATATATATTTTTTACTTCATTTGATACACATGACTTTTTAAATATTTATATTAAAATCTGAATTTTATTTTAATGATACTCATCATGCAACGAATTTTTAAATTATGTATAGGCAGATTGTTTTTAATTAAAATATTTAACGGCGTACTTTAGATTTATAATTTTAAAATGGCATTTTTATCTTTTTTTCCTAATATTAATGAGAAATTGAAACAAAAAAAAAAAAAGAAAGAAAATGAAATTAAAATGCGATAGTTGTAGCTAATTTTTATGAAAAGCTAAAATTTTGCTCTGACTTTCACCAGAAGGATTTGAATTGTAGTGTGAAAAAAAATCAAGTTCATAATTCCGAGTCGGTGCTGTAGGGAGAAGTTGCGGTTACTATACATAAGAAAAACAAACAAACAACAGCAAAGTAATTCCTAAAAATCTAGGCTTTCCACGAATCTTCGTTTTTTAAATGGACACAGAAACTTCAACATTTAAAAAATAAGATGTTTCATATTTTGATGTATTCTGATGTTTTAAAATTTTCTTAAGAATATGCAAAAAAAACCATGTCTATATATACATCTGCATTATTTTTTGAGTTATAACCATTTTTAGACCATGAGTACTACTGAAAGTACGTTGATGTTGAAACTTTAAATCGCATTTCTCATACTAGATTATTTGGAGTTTGTGCTCGTACATAAACTAGATAACATACAATAACTATTAAGATGAATTTTACATGTTATGTATGCGTAATGTATTAATCCATTAATGCCCAAGTTATTTTCTTCATTAAAAATGAAATTTTGGGTTTCCCACCACTTTTAAAAGAAGAATAACGTTTATCTTAATTTATTGGGGAATTTGTTTCGTGAAACAAAATGTTTATTTATCTTTCTGTTTACTGGTGTGAAAAGTGCTTTCTTGCATTTTTCATTAGCGTCCCTAAAAAGGGACGCAAGGCACTAATGGGTTAATTGTGTAATATAATATAAATGTAAAAGTAACAACGTTCAAAGCACCAATTATAATAACCCATTAGTGCCTAGCGTCCCTTTTTCGGGACGATTAGAAAAATGGCAGTAAAGCACTTTTCACACCGGTAAACATAAACATAAATAAGCACTATCTTTCAAGAGACAAATTCCTCAATAATTTATGATAAAAGTTATTCGTTTTTAAAAACTGGTTGGAAACCCAAAATTTCATTTTTAATGAAAAAAATAATTTGTGCATTAATGGGTTAAATTAGAAGCATACATGTGTTGGGTGCATTCGGCTTATGGTCTTTAGTGCTAAGGATGGCGGAATTATATAAATAGGATGACGGCTCATATATATAGGAGTGAGGGGGCATTCAAGTTGAAGGTTTAATAGCCAATTGGAAAACTGAGGATTGCATGTAATTGCCGTTAGGAAAATGGGTAGGATGTGGTACCGAAGTAGTGAGAAATGAGTAAAAAAAGGAAGAAAAATAAATTGGGAAAAAAGAAGTTTTTATGCAATATTTCCAGCAATATGAAAATGGGGCCGTTGAGAATTCATTATCGAAAATATGTATAAATTTTTTAATAATTATGAAATACTTCAAGGATGTTAAGTTTATGAAAGGAAGCAGTTTTAGATATTATTTTAACAAAGGTAAAGAAGTCAAAGGTATGATTTATCTCACAGCAATATTTTGCAATAGAGGATTTCTTGATTTCTTGTTTCTTAATGTATAGTTTATACTCTATAATATTTTTTTTAAAGGAAAAGTGGTATTGGCAATAAATCCTGTAGATACCTCATAAATTCAATATTTCTATAGGATCTTGGAGTTTGGAGAGTGTGAGTTTATTGGTAAAGGCGATATTATTTTGAAGTCATATTGTTTAAGAATTTTAGCTATGGTAAACCTTGATTTAGACTATCAAGCATTAAAGGCATATCAAGGCTATCAAGCCTGTGTGGGGTCTTAAACACTCAGCTAGTGAGGTCTTAATAGATTTCGGTATAAGCTATGTTCTCTGTCGGACAACGATGGTTACTGTTGATATTTTACACTGTATTGTGTAAAAGATAAAAAATCCAAATCTCACGAACGTCTTTTGCGTACAAAATTAGTATTAAATTCATTATTTCTTTTTTAAGATCCAAAAATTTATGATGTTAATTTTCATAACGTCTTTACTAGTCATATGTTGCATAAAAACTAATAGAATGGCAGTTCTGAGCTAGTGAAACAATATACAAGAATGCCATACTGAAAAATGCCCAATAGGGTGGGTCGAAAAAATCGAATTTTTTCAAATCCACTATTAATAGTGCGGAAAAGTTGCCTTTTGTAATTAGAAGGATAATGCAAAAAAAGTTTTTGAAATCGGTTAATATCTTTAGGTCGCGCATCGCACTTGAAGTTCGGAAAATTTGACCAAAAATGACATTCTTTGAAATTAATGATGAAAATTAAAAAAATTTCGAACCTACTTCTAATAGTGCGGAAAAGTTTCCTTTTATAACTAAAAAGATAACGCAAAAACTTTTTTTGAAATCGGTTACTTTTTTTTTCTTTTTTAAATCTATTAATACCTTTAAGTCCATTTAAGTTAGCGAAATTTTATGAAAATTGACAATGTTTCGTATAAAAGATGAAAAGTCGTCTTCTTTTCTCATTTTTTTCTAATAACATAAAATATTCCATTATATGCATAGAAACGTAAAATAAAATCAATTTTAAAATTTGATAATAATTTTTCATAATACATTGTTTATAAATTACGAAAAAAATTAGAAAAGTATATATTTTTAGCTGTTTTATTTATTTAAACATTTATATTGAACAGTTTTAGAACACTACTTAATGAGACATTCTTCAGCAAAAAAATTTAAATCAATTTTAAACAAGTTTTACTTATGCAATATTAGGTTATTTGCATTATAGTAATTTTAGAAAATAGTTATTTTTCTTTTTACCTTCATTTTTTACCTCGTGTAAAGCCTTGTAGTGAGATTTATTATCAAATGTTGACATAAGTGATCGCAAAAGCAAAGATGATCTAATATAGCCGTATCTGCTATTAGAGCCACATCCTTTTTCAGAAGTTTCACACATCATTCCACCACCTGTGTGTGTGGTACGGAAACGCCCTTATTGTTTTCATTTCCAATTCTGAGAGAGATTTCGATTCAATAAAAGAGAAAATTCTCTCTGGACTGATTCTGTGTAAAAAGTTGGTGAAGTAACTTTGCAGCTCGAATTCAATTAGTTCAGTCTAATCCTTTGCGCCAAAATTTAGCTTGCGTATCACAAAATCTCTGACAGTTGTCACTTGTTCTGTCGCCTGTTTCATTGCTTTCAAAACTTGTTGTAATCCTAACTCTCGCACATGCTCCCTCTCATCTGCAATCATTGCCAATAGTAGGTTTTATGGATGAGTGAAGTAAGCGTTACCCTCAATAACAGGGTCTGTAACTTCCTGCAGACTTTTTGATAGGTAGCGCGATGTTGTTATTGTCTTGTGCATATGCTTTGATTAATGGAATTATTCTTCTTAATTTCAAACCATACAGGCACATATGTTTCTATGATGAATAAAACTAACTGCCTCGTTTCAGTCCTAGGGTTTTCTGTGGATCAGTCTGAGAATTCGATTGGCGGTCGTTAGCCACCGGGAATGAGAAATGGTACCTGGATCTCGGACAGAAAGATCCTCAGGACAGAAGCCCGATCACACAGCATTTGATATTTTAAAAAGATATTTTTGATCTTTACTGAGGTCATTTGGGTTTTCAACACTCACTATTGGGCGAAAGCAATTGATTGATTCAAACTTGATGACAGGTTGTCTTTCGTAAGCAAGTAGTTGCTTGCCTATAGGACGAGAAAATAATGCTGGCCGTTTGTTTTTATCTTCAATGCATTGAAACAAGTGCCTAAAAGGCAATTCGATGAAATGCAACAAGTAAATGCACGCTGCAAGGGCCTGCGTATCTTCATTTCCAAATTTCGAATAACCTTTTTTTCAATCCCGTATTGATAGAGGAGCTATCACATCCAAATACAAGGACTTCATCTAAGGATATATTCTTCTGAGCCAGATATAAAACGATGCTTTCACAAATATTTTTTCCGGTTCCATTCAGAGGCGTTAGATGACCAACATATTTTGATCATCCGGCTCCTGAATTAAAGAAATGTGTCCTTCCCTATTAGATCTTCGATAGCGTTTAACACCGATTTTTCCTTGATATAACGTAACTGTTTGTGGTAATTACATGACAAGCCTGAAAACCAGCTGTGTTCACAGCTCATATGCGCACTGAGCAATTGGAATAGAAAAAAATCGGTTTGTCAGTTGTTTTTGTAATCAGCCTATGTCAATTTTGATCATATTTTCCAAATTTCAGGTACGATGCGCAATTTAAAGGTATTAACAGATTTAAAAAAGAAAAAAAGTTATTTTTAATTGTAAAAAGTTACTTTAGCGTACTATTACAAGCAAGTTCGAATTTTTTTTTAATTTTCCTCATTAATTTCAAAAAATGTCCTTTTTGGTCAAATTTTCCGAACTTCAAGTGCGATGCGCGACCTAAAGATATTTACCGATTTCAAAAACCTTTTTTGCGTTATCCTTCTAATTACAAAAGGCAACTTTTCCGCACTATTAATAGTGGATTTGAAAAAAATCGATTTTTTCGACCCACCCTAATGCCCAATAATGCACTATTAAGAAATGAGTAAAACTCAGAGAAGACTTTCTTTCACCACCAATTTTGACAGATCTCTGGCGTTATCTCCAATACAAAGTTCGACACGACACATAGTCACTAGGTTGGGACATTTTTTTTTTTAATCAAAAAACGGGTAGGTGTCAAAAGTTGCCTTTATACTTGTATATATCTGCGTGAAATTTTACGGCTGAAAGAAAATGGCTTGAGTCTGCGCTTTTGTTCTGAAAATAGAAATTTTGGGTAAAATTTGCCCTTTTTTGACATTTTTTCAAAAAAATTAAAAAATTCGTACAGAGCTGGTTATTATCTGAAAGTGTTACTGAAACCTTTATTTTTTTTTCTTAACATATTTAAACTATAAAATAATATCTTTATTCCGTATAGCCAGGGCAAAACAGACAATTTTTGGTAAGACAATGGCATTAACACTCTATTGGGACATACATTGAATTTTAATACAGCTCTTGTTTTTAAAACTACCTTGGATATATGTCATGGTGGTGGCTATATTTCATATACCACCCGTCTCAACTATTCGATCATCTTAGTACTGTGTTTTATTTGTATATTGATTTATGATTTTCTTTATCAAAATTTGGCATGTTTTCGATGCATCCACCTAGTTTATCTGTTCTTTCCATATGCTGCCGTGATTATCTTAATGTATATTTTTACAGCTTATGCAAAAGTGACAAGTAGCGTAATGCACTAGAATATTATTAATGGGATCTATTCGGCCATCTATTATCTATATCAATCTTACATCCAGTTGATGAAAGTGATAGGAAGTCCTGTTATCACAACATTTTTTCAGTCAATTATATTTTTTTACGTAATGATCTGCTTCAAAGATGATTTCAGGTATTCCAACTACAAGTATGCCATAATTTATTCCATTTTTGCATTTTTATATCTTGAGAAACGAGCAGTTAATTGTGATGGTGATCGTCAGAAAGAATTGCAATGAGAATTTGTTCTGCATATGGAGAGCAACCGTTGATGTAAATAACTTTTTTTGCATCAGTTTTATGCCGTTTTCTATGTGTTTTCGTAGTCAGTTAATTTCCCTTTAGATCCCCTTTTTATAAGTGGACAGCATTTGATAATGAGCTGTCCTGGACATAAACTTATAATGCTTAGTACTTTATGAGGGAATGTACAGACTCTAATCAACTATAAGTACTCATTTAAAATTAGGAGAATTCTATTGTCTCTGGGAACTATTTTGTATGGTGTAAGTTTAGAAATGTGTATAATAATGGATCATATGCTTGCTACTTCAACTCCAGTGAATTTCCTTTGCGTCAGTTTACAGAGAAGTCGATATAAAACGTTCAAATCTACATAGATTCACTGGATCTATAGAAAAATCTTTGTCTACGTACTATTCAATTCCTATTAGATTGTTTAAACATAAAATAGAAAATAATTTTGAAAAATAATTTTTTTAAATTGAGAAAAAGATACTCAGAACAGGCTATAAATTTCTGTCGGAGATAACAAAGCTAATTCATAAGGAAAGCTCTTTCTCAGAAGAAATGGGGAATAGGAATTTAGAAAACATCTATTACTAAAGACAACTCATAAAAAGAATAAAATTTTCTGCTTTATATACACTTTTAAAAAGTCAGCCACAAAATAACTCAAGTTGAGCTGAAATCCACTCATCTCACGTTTTCAAAGGCGGCTTCTCGAAAAGAGTTGAAATAACTCGAGTAAACGAGTTGTTTTTAAACAATTTCAATCAAGTTGAGCTAATTAAATAACCAATTTAAATCAAGAAGATTCAATCGTTTGAAAAACGCCTCTTTTATGATCGGAAAAATTACAGCTCTTTCCTGAGAAGCTAAATCCGCTCTTTCGTTATAAGAGTGTAAGCACAGATTGGCAATCAGAGTCTATAGGTTCACTAACAAAATACATATTCTAACTATATACCGCAGTATTTTTTATATCAAATGTAATAAACACCTAAATTATAGGTGTAAAAACATATTAGAAATTACTCGACTACGAAACAACACAGGAAACGACATAAAACAAGTACTAAAATTCTTTAGAATTATTCTTGTTTTACACGCAAATTGTGTTTGCTATCCTCTGTGACGATCGTCATAATATTAAGCAGCTAGCTTTTCAAAATATATTTAATGTAATAAGTACAGTAAATGATGACATGCGAGAAATTGATTTCATACAATCAATTTTTAGGAAAATCATTTTATGTCAAATGCAGTTGATTGAAAAAATGCTGTGCTAACGGAACTTTCAATCATAATGTATTAATTGCATGAAATTATAATAAAGATCATAGACTGCTGAATAGGTTCAATTAATGAATAGATTCATACACAATGCATTACTCAGCTTCTCTTCTGTTATACAAGGTATAAAAATATACTTTTCAGCAGGTCACACCAGCAACATCCAAAGTCAGTGAATACAAAGAAGAGGTAAACTACTTTGATACATAGAAAACATATGTCCGTCTTCGGGGAAAAAATAACAATTAAATGCATAAAAAAACACTGGGCCTAGATGGTTGGGTGGTTGAGATGGATAGGATATGAAAAGTCACCCATCTCTACTAATTATACACAGAGTAATTTTGAATGCAGCTAGGTAAGAAATGCTTTCAAAAAACACATTTCGTTGTATGGTCCAACAGCGAATTAACGCTGATTTTTTACCAAAAGTTCTCGGATTTTCTCCAATTATACAGGCTACAGATATTTTTTTTATAGTTTAAATATGTTAAGTAGATAAATATAAAGGTCTAAGTAACACTTTTAAATGATAACCAGCTCTGTAGGAAATTTGTTTTTGAAAAAATGTCAAAAAATGACAAATTTTACCCAAAATTTCGACTTTTGGCGCAAAAGCGCAGACTCAATCCATTTTTTCAGCGGTAAAATTTCGCGTAGTTGATATACTAGTATAAAGGCAACTTTTGGCACCTACCCGTTTTTGATTTAAAAAAAAATATTTTTTTTCGCTCCACCCTAATAGTCACCTAGTTGCTCGACACGACGTTTCCTTTAACTAATTGATATCACTCAATTTACCGTTAGAAAAATAAGAAAAATAAAATTATACGGCATGTGTATGGTTTCATACATTTTCATGCAGATATATATATATTCTTATGTTTCTTTTCGCTTCATGCTTCTAAAGTAAACTAGTAAAAAAAAATATTTAAAAAAAGAATGGCGTCTAAATTTAAGAGACCATACATACGCTGATTAAAATATGCTTTCGGTAGCCGCCATGTTAGTGTCAACGTTCAGACCTAGTATTCTGGTCCAGAGTTCCGCGAAAGACAATGATTGGCATTCAACCAAATCATCATCATCGAATATATAAACATAGAATATTTGATGTCACAGAAAAATGTCATGCAGTTACTAAAACTATCTTAATTTAATAAAAAGTTGGGAAAAATGCTTTTTTTTAAATTGCTATATTTTTAACTAGTAATGCAATGATTGCCATTGGTTTTTTTTACCTTCGTTTACATTTTATATGAAACTGTATATTAGTTATATTTTTCTATGATATTTTGAATTAATGTGTTATTATTTTTTTCGGGCATTACTTGTTACTTACGTTTAGGACGAATTCAAGCATCAGTGAGAGTTATTATCGATTCTTTCGGACGGCATATAGGCTATTGTTAATTAAATCGCAATTCCTGGATATAGTATTAGATAATAAATTAATTAAATATAATATGTTATTAGAACTGGATTTGATTTTTTAAGCCCCTCCAAAACTGATATAGAAAAACTCAAAAAACAATGCAATTATTTTTTTTCCTAATTCATTCCTAACTAATATGATGAGCATTGATGATTACTCCCAGTCTAATCATTTAAAATTTGGCAAAATAGAGATTTAATGAAATCATCATAAACAATATAATTTAAAAATATGCAAAAATCTATACAACAAAAACAGTTCTTTTAATTTGGGCATAAAAAAATACGAGGTGAACATTTACTGCTCCGTGTTTCGTGAGATAATAAATTCCTGACATCATTATGTACTACAAATTTTATTTCTGACATATGCACAGCCACAAGAATACACGAAAATCGTTTTAATGCATTGCATATTAGTATATATATATATCACAGTGCATATTTTTATTTTGCTAAATTATTTTTCAATGATAAATTTATCAAATTTTGGATTCCTCTTTGTTTTTCTGCATCGATTTATTGTTGCCACTAGTCTCACCCATGTGATGTTATCTTCTATGAACGTAACCACTCTTAAAATTATGATTCTAGAAAATAACTAGCAGGATGTTCCAATTCCGAAACTTTCTTCTATTTCATGCATGCATTTTAATATTTAAAAAAATGTTAATGCTTTAACAATTTTAATTCTATACCATACCAAGTTTGATTTTGATCTTAAATTTCTGCTTAAGTCAATTAACCGGAGTAAAAAACTGTTCCCGTCTCTGCACGAGCCGATGGACAATGGAATGATAGGCAGATTTTTTTTCAAATCCAGGGAGAATCAACTTGCCATATCGAAAATTAATCATACTCAACAATTTTAGTTCAGTTCGATGCATGACTTCATACACTTTTTGATGATAAAATAATGAAAATGGCACAGACATCTTAATTAAAGTGCTCCGTTCCAGCGGATTTTTTTCAAATTCAGGGCGGACCTACTATCCATAGCAAACACTTATACAAAAAATTTGGTTAAATTCTATGCATAACTTCATACAGATATAGGTGGTACAATATTGATAATAGCACAAAATCACGATTGCAGCGTCCCCTTCCGGAAAAATATTTAACAAAGGAAGGAGGACCTGCTTGCTACTGCCAAAACATTCATATAAAATTTGGTACTATTCTATGCATATCTTCATGCATTTTTTGCTGGTAGAATGGTGATATACGGACACACAGACGCACAGACATACAGACACACGGATACAAGGACACACGGACCGACAGACATTTTGTAAAAAGTTGCTTTTTGGAATCTCTGACCCCTAAAACGTGTAACACCGTCGAAAACCAGAATTCAAAATAAAATTCGATTTCACAAATTTTTTTTATTGAAGATAGAAATAAGTAAAAAAGATATTTGTTCCAATTTTACTAAATATGAGCTCACCAGTTTTTACCATTTTTATATACGTTGTTATACGTTTTTATTAAAGCTTATTTTATGTGTGAGTTTGAAGTGAGAAACCTATTTCTTTAAAAATATTTCTTTTTCAGAAGATTTTTTTTTCAATAAAGCATCAAGAGTTTTTTTTTTTTTTTTTTTTTTTTTTTAAATAGATTACTGCAGCCATAAATTTTAGATTCATTTTTATGTATTCATTCACTGAGTTTTGTCCAAAACATTAATTCATTGTTTATAACGAAACATGACAGATGTATTAACGAAATAATAATAAATAAAAATGTATGCATAGTTCAATACTTTGCTTAGAAAATTGGTTATTTCCAACAATATATTTTACAGTTTTCTCTAATTTGATATAGTCATTTTCACAAAACACTCTTAATTATGAATAATTTTAAAAACATTCTAAATGTGGATCAATAATAATCATTTATATCCCAGGTCCTTTTTTCTTAAAAAATATATTGTTTGAGACGTCCCATCACAAAAAATCCATTAACTCAATTACGGTATGAAGAATCATTCACCTATACCATCCAATAAATTTTCTTTAAGCATTTATATATATATATATATATATATATATATACCCTATAAATTATGAAATTGATTTTGTTACTCTGGATTACTTCTACAGAAAAAAGGGAAAACGTTATTAATGATTTTTACTGAAATATTAAAGATGTTTGAAAACATTTATTTTCTAAATAGCGAATGCATTTTTGTATTTTTGACTGTCAATACCACTTGAAAACTTTCATATGATGTATCAATCGTCTTTCACGATATGCAGATATACATATCTAGAAAAAAAAATCCCACAGGCATACAATCGGATTATGAAGAAAAAGAATATAAAAATATGAAAATGAAAAGAACGTTATTAATGTACGAAACATGAAAAAAATCATTTGTGCATTCTTTTTTTATTACAATTAAAATGAATATAAATCTTACATTATATCGTTTTAATTTCTGAAAAATATTTTTTTAAGTTTTTTCTTTTTTCATATGAACTGTTTGATGCTTAAATGTACACCAAAACATCTTTTATAATTTAGTTTATAAATTCCCATCTTAAATACAAACGAAACGTATCTTTTTTAAATCTTATTATAAATTTCTACTAATTTTCTATTTTAGTTTATTTTGAAGAACAGAAGTAACATATGTCACATATTACTTTTATATATATATATATATATATATACATTATTTCGTTCCATAAAACTCTATTTTTATGAAAGTTAATGTACTGTCTGTACAATAAAAGTAGTAGAAAAGTAGTCACAAAAGGTATAAGATCGACATAAAGTACTCCGTGTTCAGTGAGGTAATAAATTTCTGCAATCCTAGTGTGCCACCATTTTTATTTCTTACATGTGCAGTGCTTCTATAATACACCACAATCGTTTTGAAGCATTGCATCTTAAGATATAAATATCTTAGTAGTTATTTTCAATGCGTCGACTTATTTTTTAATGAAACTAGTCGTTGGGGGCCACCGTAATACTTACCCATCATGGATATGTATATGAAAATAAAACATGTGAAAACTATTTATACAATGCATTGCAATTCATAAACAAAATTTAAATATTGTTAATATGCATAGTAATAATCTATTAAAGAACTGCTGATTACCGATTTCGACAAATTATATAAAACGCCAAACTACTCAAGTAGTACCGAACTGCGTAAAAGAAACATCCTTATAACACCAAAAATAATCTCTATTAACTAACAATTAACTGCGTCGGATTAAGCGTCTCATTTCCAATTAAAATATACCTCTGAATTGAAATTTGAAAGAAATACGGGGTGATGAAAAATCGAAGAATGTGGAAAACAGGATTACAAATATCTCGGCAACTAATAATCCGATCGACTTCGTTCTATATGCAAAATGTGTGTTATTTTATTGCCTGTTACGTCCATTCCCTAGAAAAAAAAATTCGAAAATTTTTATATACATTTCATCAGAACGAAATTTTCGAGAGTCCGAAAAAAATAGTTCCGGATAATCGAGGTTACTGATATTAAATAGGCTTCGTCCAATTCTTACATACTAACTACATACAAAATTTCAAGTCTCTATCTCAAATCATTCGGGAGATAGAGCGTTTATAGACAGGCAGACAGAGAGACGGACGGCAAAAAAATTTTCTAAAAATATGTTTTTCGGAATTTCCCCTATCTAAACCGTGTAAATCAGTCAAAAAAATTTTTTCGATTTTCAAAACAATTGCAAGACTTGCCCTATACTACGTATGATGGGTAAGTAAAAAGTATGAAATGTAGGACTCGACTTTGCTTTCATGCCTCGATTCACTGTTGCCCACCATAATCTCGCGCATTTAATGAGTTATCGTCGGTGAACGTAACAACTTTTAACAAGTTGGAAATTGTATGTGAAGCGTAGCAAATGAGGTGCGTTCTTACGATGGCGAAGTTTTAAAAATATTCAGATCTTGCTGTTATACTAGAAAGTACTTCGGATACAGTATACTGGACGAAATCTTTTTGTGTTCTTGTAAATATACAGGAATTAAATTTCATTATACTTCTACAACGTATATCATATTCATGAAATGTGAAATAGTTTAATATAATTAAAACACGCCCCAAACAATATTTCACCGTATAGTATTATGTAATGAAATACTTTTGTGTGGCCTTGTGATTTAACCCGCGAGTAGTCGCGACTTTTTTCACAACGTCATTAGTCGCGCTCGGTCTTTTCGCCGCTGGCCCCCCGCATACCAAATATGTAAAATAAGAAATATTTTTCACCTAATATACGAAAATAACATTACAACGAAGATATAAATTTGCACTTTTTTTAAATTATGCATTTTATTCATGAGATTTGGAGTAATTGGAAAAAGTAAAAATGAACTCACATTAGTGAATTTTACGTAGACTTTTTCGCAAATTTCAAATTTGTTTCTAAAAATCTACCTGAAAGAAAAACAGAGGTGTCCTGTTACTTCACTAAGGTGTTCGAGAAAGCTTCAAAGTCAGTTACACGGTAGATCTCAGCTGTATTTGTAATGTGATATAAGTTACGAGAAGATAAGTTATACGGGCGGCGAAAAGACCGACGCGCGACTACTGACGGGTTAATAAAAAATGTTCTTTGCATCACAGATTGTACAGAATGTATATTTTAAATATATATATATACTTCATAGGTTCATGTAAATTCTATTATATTCGAAAGAGTTTAACATCATTAAAATGCAATTAAAAATTTTTCCCCATTGCCCGTTATGTAATGGAGTACTATTGATTGTCTCTCTAAAAAAAAACTATGCATCCAATTTTTCTAAAATTATAAATGACTGGACAAAATTACGCTAAAAATATATATATTTTAAATATCGTGCGATTTGGTTGGGCAGATTTTGCTTTGTTATATGCGAGCAGACAGACGGACGGACGTATGGACGAGCAGATAGACTGAACGACGAATATAGGTGCTAGCTATTTATATAATCACCTAAACTTTTTTCAGATCTTGGTGTAATAGTACACAGTATTTTTTTATACAGTATAGTAGCCAAAATCATTTGTGTGTCCCTGTAAATATTATCTGCTTTCTTTTATACGGGAAATAACTCGTAGTATTTCTCAGAAACATATATCAATCTCATAAAATGTTAAATAGAAAATTAAAGTTAAAACGCGCACCGAAAAATGTTCTTCCATTGCTAATGTAATGGAATACTTTTGTGTGGCCTTGTAAATCAATAACAAATTTTATTTTCACCACAGATTGTGCAAAATGTATATTATAATATGTTCTTCACTAGATACATATCAATTTTATTATGTTCGAATGGGTGTAACGCCAATAAAATGTATTTGAAACTTTTTTCCCACTGATAGTAATGTAATGGAACAATTTTTATTGTCCCTGTAATAGATCTATGCATCCGATTTTCATAAAATTTGAAACGACTTGACAAATTATGTAATAATTACATATTTTAAATTTCAAACGATTAAAATCCATTTGAAATTTTTTTCCTCATTAACCGTAATGTAATGGAATAATTTCGATTGTTCCTTTAATTGATTTATGCATCCGATTTTCATAAAATCTGGAATGGTTCGACAAAATTATATAATAATTACATATTTTAAATTTCAAATGATTCTGTTTGGTAGTTTTTGCGTTCTTATGTGCGGACAGACGGGCAGAAGAACGGACTGAACGACAACTACAGGTTTTACGTATTTACATAATTACGAACGCACCTAAAAAATATTATTCTAGGCGAACAATTTTATTTTACTTGACTGAATATGAGTTTATCAGTTCTTATCATTTTTGAGTAATTATTAAAGATTATTTCATGTGACAATTTGAAGTCTGAAACTTTTCTTTTAATACCGTTTATGCTTTTTCCTAAGAGAGAGATTTTTTCCAATAAAATATCAGGGGTTTTATTGTAAAAAAAAATACTGCAACTATAAATGATAGATTTATAAATATGTCTCCAATTGCTGAGTTTACGATAAAGTTTATGTCATATAGTGAAAGATGTAAAATGTAAATTAGACCGGGCGGCGACGACACGAATGACTACGTCATCGAGTTACGGGATGAAATCATGATGTAGGACAAGATTATTAGGTGTAGATTAAGGAATGACTGGTCTGCCTCGGCATTTCTTGGTACGATATGAGTAACAGCGGGCGCCAACTCGCCATTTTGGCGTCACATTCACGTCATCGAGTTACAGGATGAAATTGGTGCCAAATTAAAGCTAAAATAAAGTATTTTAAGAATATTTCGGTCTGCCTGCGCATATCCTGGTACAAACCCTCGGCAGACTGAAATTTATTAAAAAAAAAAAAATGACGTTAAATTGAAAAATTCAATATGACTACCTCATCGAGTTACGGGATGAAATCATGATGTAGGACAAGATTATTAGGTGTAGATTAAGGAATGACTGGTCTGCCTCGTCATTTCTTGGTACGATATGAATAACAGCGGGCGCCAACTCGCCATTTTTGCATCACTTTCACGTCATCGAGTTACGGGATGAAATTGGTGCCAAATTAAAGCTAAAAAAAGTATTTTAAGAATATTTCGGTCTGCCTGCGCATATACTGGTACAAATCCTCGGCAGACTGAAATTTATAACAAAAAATGACGTTAAAATGTAAAATTCAATATGACTACGTCATCGAGTTACGGGATGAAATCATGGTGTAGGACAAGATTATTAGGTGTAGATTAAGGAATGACTGGTCTGCCTCGGCATTTCTTGGTACGATATGAGTAACAGCGGGCGCCATCTCGCTATTTTGGCGTCACTTTCACGTCATCGAGTTACGGGATGAAATTGGTGCCAAATTAAATCTAAAATAAAGTATTTTAAGAATATTTCAGTCTGCCTGCGCATATCCTGGTACAAACCCTCGGCAGACTGAAATTTATAACAAAATATGACGTTAAAATGTAAAATTCAATATGACTACGTCATCGAGTTACGGGATGAAATCATGATGTAGGACAAGATTATTAGGTGTAAATTAAGGAATGACTGGTCTGCCTCGTCATTTCTTGGTTCGATATGAGTAACAGCGGGCGCCAACTCGCCATTTTGGCGTCACTTTCACGTCATCGTGTTACGGGATGAAATTGGTGCCAAATTAAATCTAAAATAAAGTATTTTAAGAATATTTCGGTCTGCCTGCGCATATCCTCGTACAAACCCTCGGCAGACTGAAATTTATAACAAAAAATGACGTTAAGATGTAAAATTCAATATCACTACGTCATCGAGTTACGGGATGAAATCATGATGTAGGACAAGATTATTAGGTGTAGATTAAGGAATGACTGGTCTGCCTCATCATTTCTTGGTACGATATGAGTAACAGCGGGCGCCAACTCGCCATTTTGGCGTCACTTTCACGTCATCGAGTTACAGGATGAAATTGGTGCCAAATTAAAGGTAAAATAAAGTATTTTAAGAATATTTCGGTCTGCCTGCACATATCCTGGTACATATATATTCGGGATGAAGGCAAGAGAAATCGCTAGCTTCAGAGCCCCGCCCACCCACTAACCGAGTTTCAATATCTTTAATTTGTCTAATTTTTCTGTTAAATTTGTCCGGTTTCAATTCCACTCATTTTTTTTTCTTTTTTATTAAGAGTGTAAGGCTATTCGGGTCGTAAGTACAGGATTCTGGCACTATCCGTGGTCGCCTGCCGGCGACAGAGCTTTCGCACAACAAACTTGGTCTGTTTGGGTCGTAGGTAGGGGTCGTCGACGAAAATTGGTCGCTCAACACGACGGTTGATCCACTCACCCACCACCAACCGCCGTCCGTGACATACATATTTGTGATGAAAGCAAGAGAAATCGCTAGCTTCAGAGCCCCGCAAACCCACTAACCGAGTTTCAATATCGTACATTTGTCTAATATTTCTGGAATGACGAGGCAGACCAGTCATTCTTTAATCTACAACCAATAATCTTGTCCTGCATCATGATTTCATCCCGTAACTCGATGACGTAGTCATGTTGAATTTTACATTATAACGTCATTTTTTGTTATAAATTTCAGTCTGCCGAGGGTTTGTACCAGGTATGCGCAGGCAGACCGAAGTTTTCTTAAAATACTCTATTTTAGCTTTAATTTGGCACCTATTTCATCCCGTAACTCGATGACGTGAAAGTGATGACAAAATGGCGAGTTGGCGCCTGCTGTTACTCATATCGTACCAAGAAATGACGAGGCAGACTAGTCATTCCTTAATCGACACCCAATAATCTTGTCCTACATCATGATTTCATCCCGTAACTCGATGATGTAGTCATTTGTGTCGCCGCCGCCCGCTCTAAATGGCCATGAATAAATTTTTAAATATAATTCACTAACTTTGCTTAGAAAATCGTTTATTTCCATCCATGCATTCTAGAGTTTTCTTTAATTTAATATAAAAATTTTCAAAAAGCACTCATAGTTATAAATAATTTAAAATCATTCTGAATATGGATCAATAATAAGCCTTACCTCACAGGCTATCAAAGCCTGACAGTGTATGTGCCCTTCCGTTCTGTATGTATGTAATTAAGTACGTGAGTGCGTGCGAAATAGAATAACTCATGATAAAAATATCCGATTCACTTGAAATTTTGGTTATATGTATATTATGATAAGGCGCCTCCCTAATTAGTTTTTGGAGTTCATTGGATATGTATAAGAGGAGGAACGGTTGCTAATGCCCCTCCCCTTAATTTATATAAATGGCTTCATGCAGAATTATTAGTTTTCGTTCAAAATTTACATATAGGATCCTTCTGATGAGGCACCTCCGTGATTAGTATTAGATGTTCATTGGATGAGTAGAAAGAGGGGGAACGGAGGGCTAATGTCCCTCCCCTTGATTTATATAAATGGGTTTTTCATGCAGTATTTATCAGATTTCATTAAAATTTTAGACATAGAATCATTCTGATGAGGCACCTGCTTCATTCGTTTTGCGAGTTCATTTTATAAATTTAATAGGGGAGAAATGGGAAGGACCCCTCCCTCTTAATTTAGGCAAATGGTTTTTTCACGTAGTATTTACCGACTTGCTTCAACTTTTGGATATGTGTTCATTCTGGTAAGGCGCGTTCCTGATTTAGTTTGGGAATTAATTGGATAAGTATAAATGGGAGATCGGTGGGATTACACCTCTTTTTTTTTACTAGCACAATTAACCGATTTGCTGCAATTTTTGAATACAGATTAATAGTGATAAGGTACTTCCATAATTAGCTCTGGGGATCTTTTGCTAAGTTTAAATGGGATACTTGCGACTACCCCCCCCCTCTTGAAATTCATAAATGGGTTTTTCTGCAGAATTATCTGATTTGCTTTTAATTTTAGTTGTAGTCTCTTTCTGATAAAGCGAATATCTGAATTGTTTTGGAAGTTTAAGGGTTAAGTATAAAAGAGGGGATAACTACCCTTAAATTATATAAATGAGTTTGTATTGGGAATTTTCCGATTTGCGCTGAATTTTGGAAATAGATTTTTTATATGATAAATCCTTTCTCCATTCCCCTTTATAGTTTATTGGGCTCAACGATTAAGTATAAAACGGAGAAATAAAGGAAGCTGTTCTCCTCCCCCCCACCTCCTTTAATTTGTGTTTCGAACGCAGTTCAGCATTGAAAATATAAGGCTGAAATGTACATTTAGTATTCATAGCCTGTGAGTTCAATGTCATCAGTTTAACTGGGCAATATTCTTCTTATTTATATCCCTGCCTCTTTTTTCCTTAAATAAATATATTGTTTGAGACTTTCCATCACAAAAAATCCATTAACTCAATTACATTATGAAGAATCATTCACCTATATCAACGAAAAAATTTTCTTTCAGCATCTATCTATCTATATTTATATATATAGTCTCTAAATTAGGAAATTGATTTTTTTGCTCTCGATTAATTCTACAGAAAAAAAGAACGTTATTAATGATTTTACTGAAATATCAATGATCTTTGAAAACATTTATTTTGTTAATATCGAATGCTTTTTTATTTTTATTTTTTGACTCCCAATAACACTCGAAAACTTTTACATGGCGTATCAATCGTCTTTTAAAATATGCAGACATACATGTCTAGGAAAAGAATTACCACTGTTATAAAGGGATTATAAAAAACGAAAAGGATGTTATTAATATATGAAGCGTTTAAAAAAAATCTTTTATGTGTTGTTCTTTTCCACAATTAAATTCAATATAAATCTTATATTCACTCTCTTTCATTTCTGAAAAAGTATTTTTTTATGTAACTTCTTTTTCGTAAAAAAATCTGGTGCTTAAAAATACACCAAAAAACATGCTTATTTTAATTTATAAAGCACCATCTTAAATATAAACGAAAATAACTTTTAAAATTAAATTTTTAGTCTTTAAAAGCTTTCTGTTTCGTTTATTTTGAAGAAATACTTTAAAATATACCACATTTTACTTTTTCTAAAATACTTATATAATGTTATATAGTTTACTTCGTGACAGAAATATATTTACTTTTTTTTTCCCATAAAAACTGTCTGATACATAAAAGAACACAAATACATGTTTTTATTTTAATTTATAAAGCCCCATCTTAAGTGTAAACGAAACTTACTTTTAGAATCTTATTTTAAATCTAATAATTTTCCGTTTTAGTTTATTTTGAAGATCTATTTTTATGGAATTTAATGTATTCCGATAGCGGAAATTTGTTTTCAATGCATATAACATTTTTATAAAATTTTACAAACAAGCACTCTACAAGATTTTCATAAACATGTACGATCTCTTATTGTACTGGAGCAGAACAAATGAATTTTTAAAAGTGTAGAATAAACAATTGCTACAATTCTTACCTGCAGATTTTTCAAACATTTTAAATACAAGGTGGTCATAAAAAAACTTTGCCGATATATGGAGCTCTAGCGGCCAGTCCGCTCAACCGATCAAGGTGAAATTTCAGATATAGCTATTCAGAGGTATGGGCTCGAGATTCCGTGAACGGCAACAAAATGGCGCTCACGGTTACGGTTATAGTTACAGAAACTCGAAAATTTCCAATGGCAACACCCATTTTTTTCATCTCAAAATGCTCAGCGCATGCGAAAACCCTAAAGAGCGTTGGAACTGTACATGTATCGCAAGAAACGGACATGTTATGCACGCACAAAAAACTGTTCTGCGAATCCTCCCCCACCCCATAGAAAAAATTCGATTGGGGCGCAAGGAGGAAATTTGCATATGACACAGAGTCAGTACACTAATCTCTCATTACAATACAGATCGGAGAAATTAAAACTTTTATTTTGATTACACATTTTCCACATGGGTGCCATCACAGGCAATTACACGTTGCATGGTGATGGCATCCACGTGAAAAATGTGCAATCAAATAAAAGTTTTTTTATGACCACCCTGTATATTGCTTCTATTTTTCCACATTCATTAGTATACGCTACATAAAACTTTGTATGAATTTGTAAATTTGTTGTTGTGTGCAATTTTACATTTAATAGGATATATTTCTCCAGTTTATATTCAAAAAGAAAGAAAATCAACAAGCTCTCAATTTAAAGTTTTTCCGTGATAACTATAAGCTTTAATGTTAAATCCATGGATTTTATGCATGGAATTTTTTTTAGATGTGTGGAATTTTGCATTTAATATGATTTTTTTTCTCTGGTGTATATCAGTAAATAAAGAAAATTCAACAAGCTCTCAATGTAAAATATTTAATATATATATATATATATATATATTAATTTGAATGTGAAATCAATGCACAAAAACATTAAGTACACCTCGTAGAACAAGTAAAAAAATTCAATTTTCTATCTGAACTATCCAAAAAGTCTTCTTTTTCGAACAAGGAAGTTCAAAAAAGTGAACAGGGAGAAAAATCAGTTTAAAGTTTCCATTTTTTATGGGTAATTGCACTGGGCCTGTTGAGAAATTTACAATTTTATGTTACGATATGATTGTCGTATAGGTAAAAAAGAGATGGTAAAATATTCATTAAAAAAGAAACATTCAGTTATTATTTAAAAAAAAAAAAAAGAAATCGATATTTTGACCAATTTTAAGGTGTTATATTCCCTTAAATCTGTATCAGGCATTGCGATTAAATAAAATTAGTTAATTTAATCGCAAGGGACTTTTTTAATCTATGCAGAATCGTGACTGCATTATATAATTAGAGTCGAAAACTTAAGAAAAGCTTCTTTGTGCACAATGCATTAAAATTATTTTAAACGCTTAAAATTAGTTTTTAGTTTTTGGAAAATTTAAAAATAAGGAATAAATATAGTTGCGGGTAAACAAATTCATATATTAATGAAGAAACTAAAAATATGCTCTATGTAAGTGCTCTATGTAAAGTGCTTTATGTAAGATCTTAGTATCGGTCAGTCCAACTTGCTTTCACAATTTTAGGTTCTGTGATGTTATGAACACTACAGTCAAGGATAAAAAAAAGTAAACACCCCCTGCAAATTTTTAAAAAATATTGTAGAAGAAAGTTATTAGCAGCAATCGATTATAAATTAAATGTAGTTTCGAATGATGCTAATAAAAGGAGGTGGGTCAATAAAGGCTATTTTTCGCCCATCATATACCCGACAAAAAAAGTTTCGAATTCAGATGATTATTGTTTGGCTTATTATAGTTAAATATATGTATTTCTGTTTAATATAAGTTTTACGTGATAAATAAAATAGTAAGTCATGGAAATTATAGCCCGAAAGTAGAGTTTGGCCGTGTTTTGGTGTTAGTGTTTTCGCTTTTTTCTGCATTTTTGAGATTTTTTTCGTCTTTGAATTAATTTTTTACTAAGAGGCGCTCTATGAACCCAATTAATTTTGGCATGCACTGATTCTACTCTTTATAAGCTTTTTTATGAGCATTATTGTATTTGGGTTCAGTGTGCGCTTCTACCTGTAAAAGAAAAAAAATGCATCATGTGAGGGAATCAAATACACTACTATCGGAGAGTGTTCAGACTTCTTTCGCTGTACTTAAAAAGTATTAACGTTGTTCAAACGTCAATGTTGTTTTCTAAAATTGTTTTCGTAAATATTTATTAAAGAAATTACTAATAAATAATGCTTGTATATCAATGTCATTGTTGTAAAATCTCGCAGAAAACTTTTCGCATATGTTCAAACAGAAAAGTTAAATAGATACTTAGATGTTCGAAACACTGAGATATACAGAGGGGTTCTAAATAGTGCTCTAAATGCAAATAATATGTATTTCGTGCTCTCGTGGCTCTAAATGCTTCTATTTCTTCTTCTGATGTAATAATAAGAGATTATGCGTCAACGATTAATGTTGATGAGATCACAAATAAGAAACCTAATATGCATTTATCAATATCTCATTTCCACAACTCTAACACTTGTTGTATAATATGTGAAAGTAAAAACTGCCTCGTTATTGTAGCAAAAGCTATTGAAACACAAGCCTTTATAGAAACTAAAATCTATATTTCGTCGCGAAAACGATGTTGTAACATTCATATTACTTGATCGGTAAATTGACTCTGCAAGATTTAAGTCCTGTAAGTCAGTATGTGATGTGCGTGAGTCGATGTATGAAATACGATGCATGAAAATATTTAAAACAATATCAGAAATGCTGCAAAGAAGGCCTCGATTTTAATAAACCAGGACACTTTTCCGAAATCTATTATTATAATCTCATGGGTATATTTATGTCTGATTTTAACTATATTTTTAAACTTGTAAAGTCCAAAATACGTTCCTCAAAAAAGCGGTCATCTCGTACTTGCTTTGCAGTTTTACGTATAAAACAAAGAACCGGTCTCTATGATGGTGTTCTGCATGCGTTATTCAATATAAGAAAAATAATATCTTTGTAAAATATGAAAACCAGGCTTTTATTGAGAACGTAGTGCCAAAACACCGTGGAATAGAACACATCACCAGAACACAAGTTATTGAATAATATATGAGGCCTTCAGCAGGAAGATTGTTTATTCCGGATGACGACAATGGTACTGTGATTATTGTTTTCGATAGCACGTACATTTATATCCAAAAGAGTATAAACTATTCCTTTCAGAGACATATGGTATTTTCTTTCATTAAGCATATGGTATTTGTCACTACTTCAAATTACATTTTGGATGTCTTCATTCCTTACTTCGCAAAAACAAAGAACAATTACGCTAGCATACTTACAAACACATTAAAAAATATTCATATAATATCAGAGAGTGGCTGAAGCCCATTTATGTTGGTAGTATTGATAGATTTTACCTGGATTGTTTGGAACGAAATGAATATTGAAAATGAAATGCCAAGATTCTTAAATAAGCAGCAACAGTTTTCCACAGAGGATGCTAAGGGATAACCCTCGTATCCAAAATTTGATTTTTCGGCGCAAAATTTCTAAAACCCATGATATTTGAATAAAAGCACAGCAAAACATCATAACATAATGGTGCTGTCAGCGTAAAATACTCGAAAGTGTCGTAGAGTGCTGGGTGAATGTTGTTTTCATATTATGGTTTCTGGCTACAATTCTTATTCAATACTACTATAAGGTGCCATAGCTCAATCAAAATTTAAAAACCAAATATTGAATATGTTCTTATACTATAGAAGACGAGGCCACTGGATGGTCCATTAGTGATTCTGATGAAGCAATCAATTAGGAAAGTAATCTAAAACACATTGTCCAAAAGGTCTGAAACTGTTTGATGATTATTATTATTATTTATAGATTATTTCCGATATTTCATAGATCGAAATAATAATCTTAGTAAGCTCCATTTATCTTAAATTTACACTTCTTGTTGTATTTACTATTGATTATATGGACTAAAACTAATGACAACAGTGTTTATGTTCGTTAATACGCATAATATTTACTTAAATCTATATTTTATTTTTTCATCAATTATTAATCTTTCATTCAATATATTATTATTTTCTTATTTGTTACGAGGTATATTAATTGAAAAAAATATATGTCACATCAAGGTTCTGATGGGCGAAAAATGGCCCTTATTAGTCCACCTCCTTTGCATCTACATATTGAAACGTCTTCAATAGCAATACCCAATTCTAACTGCATAAATAAACTCTACACATTTCAGTTAGCCTAAAAACAATTTTTTATTGATTTCATACAATTAGTTTCCAAGAAATTAGCTATTTTAAAACCTAGCATAGAATAAGGGATGTAAATTGAAGTTCGGTACTTGATTATCCACCGAGAGCCGCTATTTCAATCAAGACATCTTAGGCACCACTCAAGCAGTCACTTAAGACTACTTGAAAAGAGAATTGTACGTTTCAATTCATATATTTTTTTCGAATATAAAGTTCATAGTTCATAATTCATATTATAAAATTATAAAAATTGCAAGTTTGTTAATGTTATTTAAAAACGTATTATTCAAGTGCCTTGAAATGTGGTGTCTAAGTACAACTTGAACCAAAGATTTCAAATATCTTGTTAAAATTGGGTACTGCAATTGAAAAAGAAAATAAGTTTGGGTACGTTTTAATAAGGAAATTGGCCATAAATAAACTTTATATACTTCGTTTAACAGCAAAATTTATTTCCAATCTTTCGATATCAATTAATTTATATATATTATAACTTGAGGATTTAACAGAGGATGTTTACTTTTATCTCACGACTGTACATCCATGCTAACTTGCCAAACTAACGAGGAAGCTCGAAATATTTTATATGACAAGTATATTTTTTTTCATTTTACTTAGTTAATGATGATTAGAATGCAAGAGTGGCGCAAGAGGGGGAACCGGGGGGCATATGCCCCCCCGTCGGGCATACCTTGCCCCCCATCGGGGTCAAAATTCAATGTCGTCGGAGAAAAAAATTTTGACTTTTCAATTTTGACTCGGTTAAATTAAGTCGAGTTAAAGACTTTTTTATATATAAGTTGGATTAACTAAACTAATTGTTTCGGGTATGAATCGGTTTCTGATTGAATTTTATTTCTTGCAAGATGTGATAAAGTGAATCCGATTTTATGAATAAAAATGTCCAAATTCCTTCTGTTAAAAATCTTCATGAATGACTACACAGAATGATACATGAATGACTCTTTTTATGTTAATCTTTCAACATAAAAGATTAAATTTATACTGAAGTTATAGTCACATTGTATTTTTATAACAGTATTAAATTGAGAATCAATTTTCACTGATTGAGGAGTATCGGTCGGCTTGGCTTGAAGTATTTCGTGTTCAGTTAAGAATACGTAAGATAAAAGTTATTTTGTCGGGCTCGGGGTCGTCCTCGATCGCAAAGCGATTGCTGCATTGGAGCGGAGCTGCTTGTTGTCGGCAAATTGAACCTGACCCGACTCGCGGTCTGAGCTAAATCTGTTATTTTATGAGTGGGGCTTTGGTTTTTGTCTCGGTTTTTGACGTTACAAGTGGGATTCGAGTTGACTTAATTTTAATTGTTTCATTCGAGTTGTAAGTTTCACATGTGGTTCTTGATTCGAGATGAATCGATCTCTGAAAAGAATTTACACAATTTATTTTACAATGAAAAACTATATATTTGAGGATTAATGAGTACATGTATATGGAATTTTTTAAAATTAAAATTGATACTAGAGATTTAATTCTAGACTCCTTTTATATAGCTGCATTACAATGTGGATGTATTTTTTCATTAGTCGGGGTTGAAAATTGGTTGAGTAAGTAAGTAGTTAGAGTTCAGGTCGAAATGTGGAAGATATTTTTTCTTTTCGGTTTTCTCAGATCGCGCTTCAGGCAGAGTCCTGCATCACGTAGTGCGAATTAAACGCAACCCGATTGGCAGTTTGTGTTGGATCAGGCTAAAGTTAATATTTTTAGGAGAGGTTCATATTGACTTTAATTTTTTGAATCGCGTTAACTTTAATTGTTTTTAGCGGATGAATTCGATTCTACTCAATTTTACAAAAGACTCTCTGGAATATGTTTTAAAATAAAAAACTATGTTATTTGAACATCACCTAGTACATATACAGATATACTGTTTTTTCTACATAAAATGTATAATTGACACTAGAGGAAAAATTGTAGACTACTTTTCCATTATTGCATAACAAAATGAATTACTTTTTTTAAATTTCGGAGTGGGTTCGCATTCAATCCTGTTGGTTTTAAGTCGACGTTTGTCGACTTCAGGTTATCTAATATTTTTTTTTTTAACTGGGTAAGAATGAATAGATTTTATGTGATAAAATTTCCAGGTTCGGATCTGGTATAACCAAATCCGCGCAGGACTAAATGCTCTCAAATTAATCCATGAATTGAACTAATTTTTTTCTTGTTTATATTTCGTTAAAATAAGGGAATTTGCGCTTTGTTTTGGCCAATTGTTACCTCTCCTAATCCTTAAAAAAACCACGTACCTGAAATACCCTTATTTAAAGTAGAACATGCATGAATGCTCAAGCAACTTAACCACTTAGAACTTTTTAGTGTCAGACACGGAATTCATAAATCCCTTTTACCTAAAAAATACGCCAAAATTACGAACCTAGGCCCAATTTAACGTAAAATTCTCCAATCAGAAGACAGAAATTTCATAAAATAATAGAAAGTATTTTCAAATCAGAATCATATGCTGGCATTCTCGGGCCTTGCTCAGGGTTGAAATTTTTAGCCCGTGCAGACTTCTTCTGGAAACTCGCATAACCCGCAGCTAGAGGTCTGCACGGGCCGGAATTTTCAGGCCCGGCCCGTACAGAAATCTGTGAAAACATGCCCGCGTGTTCTGTCTCGGCACAATTTCTACTATCTCTTAAAAAGTCAGTGTACACAAATAGCCAAATGGTGATCAGAAGTTTCGAACTTGTTTACAGTGTACACATAAAATGCGGCCGTCTAGTATACGCGTCATCTTTCATATCTTCGCGGATATACCGAAGACGGCTAAACCTTTTAAAAGTTTGTGAATAGCATAATTATTTTATTTCATAGTATAGCATAAATTTCATAATATAGCATAAAGCAATGTGAATAGCATAATTATTATATTATTATTCATATTTACTTTCTGGACACTTGTTTCAATGTTTTACATGTTTCGTTTGCAGTTTTGTATAATTTAATGTTTATTTATTTTTTTAATTGACTTTAAACACATAAAATTTATAGATACGTCTATAATGCATATTTTAAGGCCAATCCGCTTCTTTTAGTAGGTCGTCGATTTCACTGGACATGCGTAAAACAACGATCTTCTAAATAATAGTATTCTACTGTCAGACTATCTGGATCTCATACAGTTACATTAGACCTAAGCATTAATGGTCAAACGTTGCCTTTAATAAAATGATACAAACTCTAGAAGTTATTATAAAAAATAGAAAAATATTGCATTTATTTATTTTTTTTACTCCTTTTTAGACTAGTCAGAGGTCAATAAACAAATGCGTTTAGAACTCTGACGCGCAAAAAGATAAATTTAGTATAACAAATGTTTATAAAAATTGTTCTTTTGTTAACTTGCGTTTCGACTTTTCGCCTTGCGCTAGAAATAATTTTGCAGAAAAACTCAATGCAGTACAAAGTTAATGTTTTTAAAAATACAAATATTTTTCAAAACTTTAAATGCCTTTTAAAATTTCATTAGCACATTTGCACTTTATTTTAATTAGATGAAATGTTACAAATTCTTTTTCTGCAAAATACTGTATGCTAATCGTTATTCAAATTTAACTTTGTATTTTCTTTTTTAACCCATTCTCTTGTGTGCAGCTGTTAATATTAAGTAGAGAGTTTAACTAATTTCATTTTTCTTCTAGATTGTACTTTTTGATGCATATTTAGTTTATTTTTATGGATTCTATTCTTTTCATATGGCATGCAAAAATTTAGTTACATTGTCTAATTATTGTAGACATTATTAGGATCTAAAGGTTATTTTTAAAAAATGTGTACACTATGAAATGATAAATAAAAAAAAATGATATTTTTCCTTTTTCGTTATTTATTCTTACAAGTTCCCCGTAGCGTTTTGGAATACAGTACAATACATACATCTACACACACACACACATACACTGTTAAAAATCTTGTTCTAGTTTGAACCAAAAATATTTGTTTTTTGGTGCTCAATATCTGCCACCATAAGATGGTGAAATCTCGTACCAACATTTGGAGCTTCCTAGTTCAACCTCGTTCCAAGTATTGGAACTATGCTTCAATGGGAGCTCCAAATTTTGGTTCAAGATTTCACCATCTTACGGTGGCAGATATTGAGCACCAAAAAACAAATATTTTTGGTTCAAACTTGAACAAGATTTTTAACAGTGTATTTATATATGTATGTATGGTTCATATATTATTATACGATTAATGGTTTTATATATATACATATATATATATATTATATGTATAATAACCATTTGGAAAATAAAATTCTATTCCATTTGAACTGTTCGATTCAGATTCATGTGACGAAATTTTATCTGTTTTAACCCTTTCCAGCACGTGCAAAATCTGTTAGTAAAATGAGATAATAACGACTGCCACCGGAATTCACAAACGGATTTTTTAGATATTTTGGAATCCTAACATTAAGCTTTTATTGTAAAAGCAAAAATTTAATAAAATATTATTGGTGTCGTTTTCAAGTTTGGAATTAATATTAGGTATCCCAAACCGGACACAGTGTGCCTGAAAGGATTAAGTTTACCGGATTAAGTTTACCGGATTCAGATTTTGGTTTATCCTGTCGAAATAGTCAGCTAATGATAAGCTCGACGCAGTTGCAAGCGTTTAGTAGCTTTATAGCCCCGAGTCCACATTTCACGCTTTCAGTGTATCTTATATAAACAATTTTCCTTTCCAGTTTCTTTTTTTTTTTTTTCAACCTGGCTGCCGCAAGAGAATTGCAGCAAGAAATAAAAATCGAAAGGATCACGGACGTTCAAAGAAGAAAAGATAAATTGTAACGGACTTTAAAAATGTAAAATAAATAAATAAATAAATAAAAAATACGGACACCACAATATCATTCTCTACCGAAAAGAACAACCATTTTCCAAATGGTTAAAAGAAATAAATGAACTAATTTATCAAATTGCGACAGACATTTGAAAAATAAAATTCTAATCAACTTCAGATATTCGATTCAAATTCAAATGACACAAGTTTACTCGATTTAAGTTTAACGGATTCATATTCGAGTGATTTCTAATGCAAATTTTAGTCTAATAATTTAATAATAATAAGCTTGTCGCAACAGTGGTCGTTGGCAAAGCCCTCTTTCCACCTTTTTCGATTTCCGGCGTCTTTGACTTAATCGATATTTCTTTTAAATTTCCCCCCGACCTGGTTTTTGGTAAAATCTCGTTCGAGACCTTTTGAACACGGCTTCGGCTGGAGATTCGTAATAAGAGAAGAAATGCTAAAGTATCATGGATGTTAAAAAGGGTGAAAATAAAATGCGGACACCACATGGTCTTTTCTCAACCGAAAACAACAACCATTTTTCAAATAATTTTAAAAAAAGTAAACAAAATACGGTTTGTATCATCCATGTTAAAATTACAATGAAAATTTTTAAATTTTTCTATAGTATTGTATACATATTTACAATATTTTACAGTATTATTCACATTTTCTTTACAATGCACACAATTTGTTTTATGCTACAAGTTTCTCGAAATGATCTAAAACAATTACATAAAATTTTGACAATTGTAATCTTTCATGCTACTCGTGTTTTATATGGAGAAGTATTTTGTTTTTGTTTATAAACTTATTATACTTCTTCCATTCTTTGAAGTAAATGAGACAAGATTTTGATTAAAATGGACTCACATTTATGGATCTCATAATTGGAAATGTATGCTCATCATGTTGTGATTAAAATTATTTTCTCCACTGTTACATTTTTGTGAATTTTTTTTGGGTGGAAATATCATATATTGCTGCAGTGATCCCTAGAGTAAGGAACAATAATTTATAACCATTATATGCAGCTTCACTTCCCTAACAAAAAAAGGACTTTTTTATTCTTGTAGCAGTTTAAATGATGAAAAATATAGTCATAAACGCAGTTCTGTGTAATAATACTGCACATGAACTGCGTAATATTACTACATTTTGTGCTGTTACCATGTTTTACATAAAAGTTTTTTTTTTTTTTTTTTTTTTTTTTTTTTTTTTTTTTTTCTGGGGAAGTGGCACTAATAACAGTATTAAATTATATTCAATATTGTTAAAATATGACAAAATATTTTCTTTTGTCTTACGTCTTCTGCGTTATACTTAATCGTAGTTTTCTTCGGTGGTTCTATCTAAATGTAGTAGTATATGCAGTACTATATTATATTGACACAAATAAATGGATATAGAGATACAGTCCTTCATGCTTTTGCTTCATTTTGGGAACAGCGGAATTTTGATTTTATTCTATGGGCGGTAATATTCTGAATTTTTAAGCTATGTTTTTGAGACTTGAAGAAAAATTTCCTCGATAATTTAGCTAACACATTGTACTCATTATATTTTGTTAGCATACGCGCACCCACAAGAAAAAAAGTTATTTAGCAAACTTACTCATTTTTCACACACTTTTTGTTATTTTTTGATTCTCATTGCAGGATATTATGTTCAAAGTTATTTGACATATTTTCTGAAAAAACTCAGCAAATTATAAGCAAAAAACTCGGCAAATTTTGGAAATATTTTTATAGTAAAGCTTATTTTTTCTACAAGTAGACCTGCTATCCTCGAAAAAAAAAGTTTATAAAATTAAATCACTTAATCATAATCTGCAGTTTGAACGATTTTGCAACAATAGTATTGACAGGGTTAATCGTTTTTTAAGTTGTCTAGATTTTTACGGTGTTTTGAATTTTAGGAAAATACTTTTCCGGAAATATATGAAATATACTATTCTATTTACATATCAAATATTTCGGGATATTTCATCATGTAATTTTCTTGATTTTGAACAAAACGTCTGTAATCGCAAGTGAACGGTTAATTTAGCAATATAGTATATATAATCTCTTTTTTTAGAAACATGTTTTTTTTCTGCGACTAGTGTAATTTGTCCTTACCGTTTAAAATTTACACAATGTTCGTTATTGTTTTTAAATATTCAACGGTTTTTTAGCATGGAAGGACTGATGTCAGTTTTTGGCATTAAAAAAAAGCTAAAAAAAAATGTTTGCATGTTTTATTTTACATTTTTTTTTGTTGTTAAAACTCGTTAATTATTAGTCTAAGTTTAGAGTAAAAGAACAATAATCCTGTAACCAAGGAGGACACTCAAGCAACAGTTTTGAGGCATTATATTCAGCAACTATTTGTGCATGTGCAACAACTTGTGTTTGCATGGGAACTCGTTGTTGGGCGTTAGAAACTTATAGCAACGTAAAATTTGGAGTATATAGTAATGACATAATATAAGAGTATCTGTTAAGGTATCCTATTCCGTGCAAAGGAGTTTTTCTTTTAACTCTAATTTTGACACATTTTTAATTATTTTTCAGTATAATCTAACATAGAATAAAGAAAAATTTTAAAAAATACATAATATTTGTGCAATTTTTTAAAATGTTTAAGAATTTCGGTCATTTTCTAGAATTTTTTAAATGAATAAGCAAAATGTACATATGACATAAATCTTTTTTCACCATATGCTTATAGGATACTCTTGAGTGTATTGAACTAAAAACTAATTGATATACGGAAATTTGAAAATAAACAACTGATTATACATAATAACATAGAATATTTCATTAATTTTACGTATAATTCTTTATAAAAATAGCTATATATCAACAAATAAGTCACTTAGAGCTAATGCTGTAGTTCATTACACACAATATGTTCTCAAAAAGAACCCCATAAAATTTCATGGTTACAGGATTATAAAATTTTTATTTAGTGCGATAGCCTTTCGAATAAAAATCCAATTGTAAAAAAAAAAAAAAACACATTTAAAGTTTTCAGACTCGATTTTAATTAACGCCATATGCTTAAAAAAAGAAAGATCTAATTTTATCTTTAATAGGCGTGTGGAAAAAAACAACAACGGATTTTAAAAATAGAAAAGAAACTTAAGAAACTAAAATAAAACAAATTGTGAATTTTCATCAAAATATAACTTTTTTTTAAAAAAAAAGCAATGGTCATTCTGTGAGAAACTCAAATAGAAAAAAAAATCATGCAAAATTATGCTTTAAATTTAGGTGGATATTTTAAATTGCAAAACCTTCAGCCTACAGAAATGAACAAAACCATTAAGGCCCCTGTCCTCGCTCGAGGAAACGCTCGCGAGCTAATGCTATTCCTATGGGGAAGCATTTTTCTAATAACTCTTTCGCATTTTGACATTTTTGAATAATTTTTTTTTCCATTGGATAGCTGAGGTGCATGCCGACAGCGCACCTTTTTTACTTTTTCGATTTTGGTTGCAGATATTTTTTACAAAGTTAGTTTCACTTTCAAAACCGGTTTCGAAACTGAAAGTGCTTTTTTAAAGAATATACCTGCAACCAAAATCGAAAAAATAAAAAAGATGCGCTGTCGGCTTGCACCTCAGCCATCCAATGCAAAAAAAATTATTGAAAAATGTCAAAATGCGAAAGAGTTATTAGAAAAATGCTTCCCCATAGGAATAGCATTAGCTCGTGAGCGTTTCATCGAGCGAGGACAGGGGCCTTAAACGTGATCCATGCAGTCCTCTACTACAGTGACTGGTATTTCTCTGCATAACCTGTTGCTTGGATGTGCATTAGTGATCGAAAACATTACTTTATTAGTTTTCGGCATGCAATTTCTTTCGGACACCAATTAAAGTATCGTTTCAATAAAAGTAGTGTCATGTTACCAAAGCCAGGCATAAAATAAAGCTGATGTATCTTCTTATTGTTAAATACTGATACGCTTTATTGCAATTTTTTTAAATTTCTAAGCATCTTATATTATATATTTTTATACCATCGTATAGGAAAAAACTTTTTTTAAATCCATTTTTTTAATTGGATTTTAAAACACTTAATTTATATATATTTTACTATGTTACTTTATTTCTATACTTTTTTTTTTTTTTTTTTTTTTTTTTTTTTTTTACTGTTTGACGTCTTTTTTTCAGAGGGCGGGGGAAATGTACTCAATTTCTGTGAAAGTAAAGGAAAAATGATTGGGGAAAAACATAATATTATATTTTTTGGTTGTCATTTTCAATAATAAAAGAAAAGAAAATGAGAATAAAGTACATGCTTTGTTTAAAAAATATAAATTTATGATACTTAATAAAACATGGAGCTGTCATAGACTTTAAATATCCATATTTAATTTACAAACGTATAAATCATAATATTTTTTTGAACGATGGTACTGATGATTTTGATAAATTTGTGTATATTTCCGCTTTTTTTTTGATGTTACAGATTTACTTTTTTGTAGCTGTTGTTTCAGACTAGGTCGTGAATACGGAAATTGCAGCAGATAGGAATGACTTCAGATTATATATATGTATAACGTGTTGAATTATGCACTGTACTCTCTGTATTTATACTTACATATATTTCACTTTTCCTCGGGAAAATATATTCTAAAAATACAAAATTCAAATTTTTAGTTATTGAATTTTTAGTTCACCACCTAATTATATCAAGGACTCCAAAAATATGAAGTCAGCATGTTCTTTACATCTTCAAAAATCAAGGACATATTCTAATGATTTTTGATAGATATTCGATAAACAGCGTGCAATCTCAATCATCCAATCACTTTTAATTATTATTATTATTTTCAAATCTGTGTACATGTTGTTATATTAGAAATACAAATATTTTTCCAACTTTTAGTTCAATCCTATTGAAAAAAAATAGGAAATTAAAAAATAATTTCAGATTCAGCTAAAAAAATAGCTTACAAGATAAGTCTCCATTCTGGGCATACTCAAAAACTTTTGAAATAATGAATGCTAATTAAACTACTTATGGAGGATCCCTAATAAAATATCAGTCAAATTTAATGACGGAATTACAATAAAATTATGTAAAAAATTATTAAATCCGTGATATTTGGCGTGAATATCACGAGACTTGGTGAGCAGCACCTTCTCTTGTGAAAATCAAACGATTTTCATGCAACTGGAAGCCGCTGCATTTTTAGAATGCGTGTAAATATTATTTAATGAATTTAAAAATAAACAATGAAAGACTTTAATATCATATATATTAAATCAGTAGGCTACTTCTTTAAGATCAACTCTAATTCAAGCATTTGCGCATGCGTGAAATTGAACTTATTAAGTCTTTCAGTTAGCGGGAAGTCGAAGCAAGTCTGGTTGGGTCAGTGGTTTAAGGCATGAATTTATAGATCTGACCTTTTGTAGAGGACTAGTATTCGATCCCAACGCTTGGCAAAAGCAGTTTCCATAAGCAAAAAAGTTTCCATAGCAACGAAATTAACTTGACAATGCTCAATTTGTCTTTGAGTTTGAAACAATTTTAATGAATTTAAATTATGAATTTCGCTTTAAATTGCAAATTTTGATGGTTAAATTTGATTATAAATGCATATAAATATCGATATAACAAAATTATACTTAAAAAAACTAAAACTGGCAAAATTAAAGTTATTAAAATTATATTTACCTAAACAAGTTCAACATGAAACTTTTTTGTCCTTAAAGCGAATTTCATATAAAAAGTATTTTTTCAAGCTGCATTCTATTGCCGACGGATGATAAATCACCAAATAACGAAATTTTCATTATTTTTTTTACGAACGCTGCATGGAGATTCCACCAAAAAAAATTATAAACGTATATATCCTTATGAGAAGAACATTTTGTATATTTTTAGATTTTTTGGAGTATGCCTGTATGGAGACCTTACTTGTTAGTTATTTGAATTGGTAAATGACCTTCAAAGATATCGTCAATTATTCTTCTGTCCTAACACTTGTAAAAAGAAAAAAAATCGAGAGCTGAATGTGTCGTTTTCTGTTTATTTACTGATAGAAAAAGAGAAAGTCTAATCCTTTGTCAAATTCTTTTAGGTCTTTTTCGAAAAAAAAAAAAAAAAAAAAAAAAAAAAAAAAGAAAGAAAAATTTAAAAAAAAGTATTATTTTTTTCTGATTAATAAAACATATTTTGCTCGTACCATTTATTCATAATGTTAAAACTTCTATTTTAAAACACCTTTTCACCCATATTTTCGTATTTTGTATCTTAAGTAATTATTATTTAAAAAATAATTTTAACAAAGTATTTTAATGATTGAAGTAATTTTCTCCTTATTAATTATCTCTTCTTAAAATTTTCAGCATTCTTCCGTGTCAAAAAACAGACAATTGATTATATAGGCTATTTAGAAATAGATAATTCTATTAATATCATGAAAATAATGTTTTCCCATTAAAAAATGTTTGTTTATATTAAAAAAAGGAAAAACAATTTAAAGTAATTTATTGTGCCTATAAGTTAAATAAAATAGTAAGATGGACCACTTGATTAAATTTTGGTTTTTATAATTTCTATCATAGCGATGTGGTTATATAAGGGAAAAAAGCGATATTTTTCTTTAATAACATAAATCATTCCTTTAAAATAAATTAACATAATATTTCATAATAAAAACATTTTTTTTTTTTTTTTGATTGATCTTTCAGAAGATATAAAACTTTTATATTTTACATAAATATATGAAAAGTGTTAAGAGATTCGAAACACATCGCGCTTTAGGTATATCTTATTAGAAAAGTACCTACCGACAAGTACCGATAGTAAATGGTAACTTTCATATTCTTTAATTTAAGTAAATCATATATATTATAAAGCAGAAGTTCTGAAACTTCCAAACGAGTGTTTTCAAAAACTATCCGATGGATCATTTTGCAGATTATATCATTCGATAGGAAATATTTTTGCCGAGGTTTATGATACAAATATACAGGGATAACTCTGATTTTTCGTACTAAATTTCGTATTTTTCGGTTATTTTTGATGGAAGGGTTGCAACAACTAATTTTTTGGCGATAATTATGTTTCAAAAAAGAAATAAAATGCTTTCTCTAATGGAAAATAATATAAACATTTTGAAAAAAAAAACCTGTTAATTCATTGATTTAAAATAAATAATGATAGACAGAAAAAAATCCGTTTAATACAAAATAATATTATGAAAGGAAAATATTTATCTTTATAGAAAAAAAAGAATATTTATAATATTTAAAAAGTAACTCAATGTGAAAGAAAGTTTTGAAGTGACACAATATTTGGCTATTTATTTCTTTCGAGCCAGATTAAAAGAAAACAACATCTCAAAAATTTCATTAGGTAAAACATAAGTATTTTTTTCTTTTTCTTTTTTTTTTTTTTAATATTTTTAAATCTAATTTACCCGTTATGTCTTTTAAAGTAGAAACTCACAGAATTATTTTTTTAAAAAAAGGCTTCAATTGTTAATTGTATGTTGTTTGTTCAATTGTGTGTTTCAATCTACTTTTGTCGCCAATCAATGCGATTCTAAACCAAAAAGAACAAGACGGAGCGATGTTCGCAAGAACTCTCTCTCTCTTAATGAGTGAGAGCATTTTTTGGAAAAAAAATTTACATTCAACATAAATACATATAAATCAGTTAATACTACAAAAATGAATAATATTTAAAATTTAGGGTAAATGTCTTTCCACATACACAGCTATTGTAAAATAATTTAACTGCAACTTTTATTTATTTATTTATTTATTTATTTATTTATTGGCGCAGATATCTCATACGCACTGCATTGGCGCGATTTGCCTCTTACGCCAATACCATATACATCTGGGTAATTGACTGACGCCAAAGTGTCATTATTTTGCTTGATATGGCAATCAGGATGTTATTGTCTATTAATAAATTGTCTATTTCATTTTTTTTCTTTTTCAATTATATAAACTATTTTAATCTAGGCACATTTGTCATACATGCACCACATTTGCGCGACTGCAATAAAATGGCGATTTTAAGCCTCACTTTGTAACCTGGCTGTTGTTTATTTATTAATAAATTGTTTATTTACTTTTAGTTTCCTTTTTAAAGGATATAAATAGTTTTGTTTTATAATTATTAAACTTTTTAAAATTTATTGTTATTTTCTATTTAAAATAACAGAAAATGATTGAAAATTATATACGTAACTGGTATTTGAAAACAAAGTTTTCTCCGAATCGCCATTAGAAGGAACTATCTATTAGAATCTGACTATCGCCTAAACGGTGTTATTTTGCCTGATATGGTAACCCAGCAATAGTTTTTTCTGTATTAATAAATTGTTTATTTGCTTCCAATTTTGTTTTTAGAAATTCTATAAATTGTTTTGTGCTATAGTTACTTTTCTATTTATTAATATTTTAGTTTAAGAAAAAAAGAAAATAATTTTTAAAAATGTACATTTCTTCGCTATTCTAAAACGAGGATTTTGCCGCATTGGTATTGGAAGAAAATCTTGCAAATCCGGGGGTATATAATGTTTGTGCCGGAGTTTTTTGTAAAATATGATATTTTCAAATGTGAATTGAATGCTACTTGATTGACACGTCGCCCAGTTTCGCCAAACTATTCAAATTTACATAAATTCATTTTAAATAACGAAATAACAATAACCAGAAATAAAAAATAAAAAATAAAAATCGAATTAAAAATCACTTATGACGTAAAAAATACATGTATCACACGTAATATCAATTGCTATCACACTTACGATCATCGATTATTGGAATTTATTTCTATAATCTATTAATAATTTTTTTCTCGATAGAATAATCAAATAGTACCATAGATTGTACAAACTCCAGTTAATATTACAAAAATAGTGCTAAATAACTAAATTTAGGTGCAAATGCACACACCCATGTTGTAAGACAGAGGCACAAATGTCATTTATGCACAACGTTGGCGTGATACATTTCTGTCGCCACTTTAACGAAAACTTCGTTTCAAAATGACAGATACATTTCTATTTTCTATTTTACTTTTCTATGTATAAAGCATAACAATTTGTATCATTTTAAAATGCAAATGAAAGTAAACGACAACGTGATGCGTATATAACACCTGTATCAAAAGATGAATTTCACACATACAAAAAGCATTCACCTTATTTTTCTAAGGAAAACTTTATTTAACTTTATTTATTCTGCAGCATTCCAAAAACGGAAAACTAATAGATTTGTCAACAGCAGATGTACGTTGCGAAACATAATATAATATTTAGAGAGGGTGTATTAAGAGGTTTAAAGTTCAAAAACTATCAAACGAAAATGAATCATTTGAAAATTGTTTAAATTCAATGGTTAATCTCTGCGATCATAATGCTCGCTATTTTAGAAGTATGGTGAATAGACAATGCTTAAATTGCTCTTTTCATAATTGCTTCATTTATCTATTAAACTCTACAATAAATGGTCAACTGAAATATTTTTTTCTTAAAAGCCCGAATTTTATTGAATGCATAAGCTGATACAACAACATAATATTTTATTATTATTTTAATATATTTGGCGTCAACGGGCCTTGATCCCATTGTTGTTGTCTTTTTTTTTTTGGCTCAATATTGTTTTTTCTAGCTCACTGAGTTTTGCAGTGATGAAGAATATCGACAGTAGATTCGAAACAGCTGTTTGCTATTTTTAATGCATTTTTGGTGCATTTATAATCGTTGGTTTTCTATCTTTAAATACAATAGCGTTTGTATGATTTTCAGAAATGTGAAAGAGCATTCGATGTGAAGTTGCTTTAAAAAACGCAATCATATTCAGTATTTTGTTTGATTCATGTTTTGTTTTGAAAAATCGACCAGCGCAACGGGCTTAGCCTGCTAGTAAATAAATAAATAAACATTTTAAACAAAATTTAAAGAAAAGTATTATAGTTTTTCTGATTTATAAAACATATTCCATTTAGACCATTATTTCACAATATTAAAACTTCTATTTTAATTTCTTTTTAACATAGATACATATTTTTTATCTTTAGTGACTATTTACAGAATAATTTTAACAAGGAATTTTGCTGATTGATGTCTTATGCTCCGTATTTTTTTCTTCTCATAAAATTTTTAACATTCTTCCGTTTTAAAGAAACAAACCAATGATTATATAGGCTGTTTAGAAATAAATAATTCTGTTAATATCATGAAAGTTTTTTGTTTTTCATAAAAACGGCTTGATTATAAAGAAACATTTTAAAGTAATTTATTGTGCCTATAAGTAAAAGAAAAAAATATTAGATGAATGGTTTAATTAAATAATGGTTTTTATATTTTCTATCATACTGATATGATTGCATAACGAAAAACAAAAGAAATAATTTTCTAACATAATATAAATCAATTCCTTCAAATAAATTAAATATATATTACATGAAAAATATATTATTAATTTTTGAAAAAATAATATATTGATCTTTCTGAATAATACAGAATACTTTTATATTTTACTTTAATGTATGAGGAATGAATATTAATGATTGTTAAGATAGCTAAAATGCATTATGTTTTAGGTAGATTTAAATACAAAAGAACCTTCCTACCAGTACTGGTAATAGTAGATAACGTTCATTTTCCTTTAAAATATGAAGTTACATTATTTAAACATAAACTCAAATTATTGGAAACTAATTAGTTTCAATATCAGTTTTTTTAATACTTAATATGTTTGATACTTGATATGATAATTTCGCGAAATTAGTCATCTTTATTCAAGCTGATTTTATTTAATTTAAAATGATTTATTATCGGTCGTCGAATTTGGCGATATCTAGGAGTTCCTGTAATTTTTAAACAAAATAATGGGTGAAACTAACCAGAGAACTTTTCAGAGACATTAATAATTCCTTTGCACATTCTCACTCACATCAAATTCTGTTGATATTTACGACTGCGGTCTCAGGCTAGTAGATATTTTAAATGTCAACCTCAATAGAACTTCAAATCGCCGTATGTCAGCCATTATATATATATATATATGTAATAAAATAAAAAAAAAAATTTGCGCCATTTTTTTTTATTCTCTCTTAGCTTCAATTCTAAATTTGTGGAACATATTTCAATCTTAGTTTCGTAACTTGTAACAGCTAAAATTCTTTTTCTTACTTTAGTTATTAATAAATTATTTCTTGCTTCTCAAAAAGGCGGGAAGTATTTCGTAAGCTTTTTACTTTCTGGCATATTCCTGCGATTTTAATTTTATTTTTTATTTTTAACATCGCGTGACAAGTGTTACTACGCGTTGCTAAAGGGCTTAGTGTTCCGAGGAAAAAATATAGTTCTTGCCAATAGACCGCCTATTACGGCCAATTAGAATTGATCATTTTGTCCGTTAGAGGCTCGAGTCCATCCTGATTGGATTTTTAAAATGATTGACGCGGAGTAGGAGGGCGCTAGTTTTGTCGTGAAAATGATTTTTTCATTTGGCTTTTCAGGAGAGTAGAATGCACCTTTTCTTTAAACTATCAAGACGTGCGTTTTATTGCTCCGCTGAATTAGAATGCATTTTTTCTTAAAAAACTACTCGGAAGCCATGTCATGTTTCCCGAGAATGCGATTGACTTTCAAAAATTATTAGGATGCTGTTTCTTCTTTCTCCCCAAAATTCTAATATTGTGGAATGTAGCTTAATCACGGAGTTGGTGAAGTGGAAGTTATTCGATGAGAGTGCCAAGGTGATTGCGTGAAAGAACTTAACTTATTTATGAGTTCTAATAAAATTAATTTAAAGACTGCTTGATTGAACTTTCTTATGGGGAAATAGCCCAATAAACTCATCCACTGCTGGTCAAATTGCCGGAGCGACTGCTCAGCTCGTCCCACTGTTGATTCTTGGTAGTAGTAATCTGTTCTGCCTCATAGATGGTGTGCCACTGGAACTTGTACATTGTTATGGAACATCGATCTCGTCGAATCATTACATATTAGCCGGTAGGATGAAAAATGAACCGGCGTAAAACTTTTGAGAATAAGCTGCATGCTCTTCATACACTTACAGTTGTTCCTACATTTTTCCTGGTATTGTTTTCATCTTAACATTTAATACAGAAAAAAAAAAATAACTATGATATCTTCCATCTAAATGGTATGTCCAAGACTGAAGATGGATGGGATCAGCTGCTGTGTGTTAATACTAATATTGTAATTTTGTTTCCTGCAATAAGACTCAATGTGTTACTAACAGTCAGAGTTTTTGAGATGTTAGCTGCACGCATCTTTAACCTCATCTGCGTCTACTTCCACCCATGTTACGACGAGATGGCCTGCATGGAAAAACATCTTCATGTGCATAAATGATAAACCTTTCAGCTGAAAAAAGATCGTCTTATAAAGTTTTGTTTGTAATTATGTGTGGTATCTACATCTACAAATATTTTAAATGTGAAATATACCTCGCATTCTAGTGAGAAACTTTTCAACTGAGAGATATGCAACCAAACTGTGATATATGCAAAATAAAAATTACAAAAGATCACCTGCATGAAATCAATTCAACATCATTTTCTTTTATTTATTTATTTACTGTATTTTCTAGGTAAAAGTGCATAAATATTTTGATAAATTTTCATTTCATAATAAATGAACACCTGCTGTATGGTTGCGAAACTACGGTAGATTCCATCAGTAATACAAGATAATTGAAATTTACACCTGTGAGTCGTATCTACGAAGTTCTTTATTTTTGTTTAGTTTAATAAAAAATTAGGTATTTGAACAAGGCCACATCGAACATGTCTGTAAGTTATTATTTATTATTTTATTGATTAAGAAATTTAATGATAATTTCTTTGTTTAAATTCTTGATTTTTTTTCTCTCTCTTTTATTACAAATATTAAAAAATAAATTTGTTCTTAATTTATAATTAGTTAAAATTTTCTGCTCATAGAAATTTTATTTAGTTTTAAAGGTGTTATTTTTTTTAAAATCGAAAGATGGATTAATTTGTTGTTAAAAAAAATACTCTGTTGCAAAATTTATTTTCCATACGTAAAGAAAAGTATTTTTGTTTTTAAAATTATTTGTTATTTCCCATGTATGGAAACCCGATATTTATTATTTTATTACTTATTTATTTATTATTTATTTATTTTTATTATTATTTATTGAGGTATTTGAAGTATAGTAATTGAATTTTAATAATTGAAGTATAGCATTTAAATATTTTCCATATGAATTATCCTTCTTATATGCTATTAAGATCAAGATTAGTAAAAGAAGAAAAAATGTCAGAAAATAAACTTGATATTGTCCCTTTTGAATTTGGGTTGGGCATGGATATATTTAAATGGTTTAAACATTTTGATCGAGAATGTTCGGTAGAAAAGAAAGATAATGAGTGGAAACATCAAAATATTTCAAAATATTTAAAGGGGGAAGCGCTAAAAACTTATATCAATGATTGTTTGGATTGTGCTACTTATGAAGAAATTGTCGAGATTTTAAGTGAAAAATTCATTCAAGTTAGAGTTCCAAAATTTTCTGAATTTACTTCCTTAAAGTTAAATGATCTAAGTGATTTGGATTCTTATTTTAGAAAGAAAGTTGAGATTGGAAGGCAACTTCAGCTTGGGGAAAATTTAATTATACAGGGATTAACTGATGGACTTCAGCCGGAGTATCAAAATTGTTTGATGGTTAACCCTCCTTCCAATACTCGTGAATGGTTTCGCATTGCTAAACAATTAGCAGCGATTCCAAATCATACCTCTAATAACGGCAATAGAAATTTTCAACAAACTAGACCAATGCACAATCCCAATCCTCAGCCCAGACATTGGACTCGACCTACTCAAAACAATCCATCCCAAAATTTTAATCCTAGGTTTTTCACTCCTAGAATGCCTGCAACTCATTATCAGAATAACTACCCAAGTCGTCCGTGCCGTATATGTTTAAACAGAGGCATAGAAAATGCATATCATTGGGAGAGGAGTTGTATATTTAACACAAATTCCTTTCAAACTCAAACTCCTGCTCATATTCAACCATCTCCTACTAATAATATTTGACAATTAATCATCCCTGGATATGTGGGCAATAACAAAGTGTATTGTGTGGTGGATAGTGGATCAACTGTCTCAATTTTACCCCTCAAATTTGTTCCATATTTAAATGGTAATTTACATAATGTTACCCCTATTACTATCAGACAGGCACAAGGAACTCTTACAATTAATAAATCTTGTCGATTATGTATTAAATTTGGTAATATAAAGAGATATGTTAATTTTTTAGTAAGTCAACTTGATTTGGACTATGCTATTTTAGGTTTACCTGATTGTGCCAAATTTAAATTAAAAATTGATTGTGCAAAAAGCCAGGTGTTACAAGACAATATTTCGTTAAACCCATATGTCAACATATCCAGTGATAACTTAGAATTGCTTCATTTTGATATTATAAAAAATGATACTACTGTGCAACCCGATTATGGAAATACCATAACTCCTCAATCCTTGTCGCGAACTAATAATGATGATTATAATCTATTGGGGGATCTGAATGCTATTCAAAATAAAAATGTAAGGGAACTTTTAAGGGATTATTTAGATATTTTTGCAAAAAATAAATATGATGTAGGGAGAATTAATATTGAACCTCAGCGTATTTATCTTAAATCTGACCTACCAATATCTTTGAGGCCTTATCGTACATCCACTGCTGATGAAAAAGAAATATCTCAGCAAATCCAATCATTATTAGCTGCTGGGTTAATTAAAGAAAGTTATAGCCCGTACTCTTCTCCAGTTACGTTAGTAAATAAACGAGATGAAGGTAAAAAAACCCGAATGTGTGTTGACTACCGAAAATTAAATTCTATCATGAAAAATGATGCTGAACCTTTACCCCGAATAGATGAAATTTTAGACAAATTAAGTGGTGCCCAATATTTCTCTACACTAGATTTAGCCTCAGGCTATTGGCACATACCTATTCACCCAGCCGATTCCGAAAAGTTAGCCTTTACTACTAATTGTGGGCTCTGGGAATGGAATGTTCTCCCCTTTGGTGTAAAGGTAGGCCCCCCAATTTTCAACAGGACAATTAGAAGAATTCTTACAAAATATAAAATAGACTTTGCTTGTTATTATTTTGATGATATAATTATTTTTTCTAAATCAATAGATGAACATATACAGCATCTCATCCAAATTTTTGATTTATGCCGAATAGAAAATATTAAATTAAAATTATCTAAATGTACTTTTGCTCAAAAACAAATCAATTTTCTAGGGTATGAAATCCAAAATGGAACTTTAACTCCAGCTAATACTAATATAGAAACGATTAAAAAATTAAAACCTCCTACTAACACTAAAGAATTACAAAGATTTCTTGGTTCTATAAATGTGTATCATAAATTTATTGACAAATATGCTGAAATTAGACACCCCCTAAATAAATTACTTAAGAAAGATACTATTTGGGAATGGAATACTGAATGTCAAAACTCTTTTCAAAAATTAAAAGATGCCCTCATTGCTAAACCAATTTTAAAGATTTATGACCCAAAATTACCCCTACACATGTTTGTTGACGCTTCTCAGGTAGCGGTAGGTGCAGTTCTTAAACAACCCGACCATAATAACTTTTTACATCCAATTGCTTATTTTTCTAGAGGATTGAGAAGTTATGAGAAAAATTATTTCATTACCGAACTAGAGTGTCTTGCTATCATTGATACTTTAGATAAATTTTATCATTACTTTCACGGTGTACAATTTACCATCCATACTGATCATGCATCTCTTGTTTGGTTAAAAAATGTCAAACATTTAAGAGGTCGATTATTTAGGTGGTCATTGAAGTTAAGTATGTTCGATTACAAAATAGAGTACTTAAAGGGATCTACAAATGTCGAAGCCGACATGTTGTCCCGAAACCCTATTTCTCATTTTTGTAAGCCCCTTACTTTTCTTCTTGACGTTAAAGAGATTATTGAGATGCAAGAAAAAGAAAATGTGTGTGGATCAAATTATATTAATGACAATGGACTGATTATAGTTAAAAGAAAAGGTTTTCGTAAAGTGGTAGTTCCCATGTCCCTAAGAAAAAAATTGCTTAATGTTGCTCATGAACAGTTTGGTCACCCTGGTGTTCAAAAAATGCAAAATTTAATTTCTCCTAACTATTATTGGCCAGATATGACCCAAGACATTACTAACTTTGTTAAATACTGTGATATTTGCCAGAAAAATAAAAAACCTAGACAGAAAAAATTTGGCTTATTACAAGCTATGCCCACTACAGATCAACCTTTTGACTGTCTGTCTGTTGATACTGTAGGAGGGTTCAATTATTATAATTCTACAAAAAAATATCTCCATATTATAATAGACCATGCCACAAGATATGTTTGGGCATTTCCTTCCAAAAGTGTCACTACAGAAACTTATACAAATTGTCTGAAACAAATTTTCAATATCAAAATCCCCCAACAATTATTCTGTTTTAGTAAGATTTCAAGTGTACAGTCCCCTCAAAAAATACTTAGTGACAGGAATGCTGCTTTTACTTCTTCAAGATTCAAAAAATTCCTGCGAAATCATAATATTAAACAACGTTTGACCACTGCCCATCATCCACAAACGAATGGGAAATGTGAAAGAGTAAATCAGACAATAGTAACTAGATTAAAATGTAAAGTAAACTCCACTACCTCTAAAATTCCCTGGACTAAGCTTTTAACTGAGGTAATTAATGAATATAATAATACACCCCATTCTATTACCAAATTTCCACCTGCGTACTTGCTTTTTGGCCAATTACCCTATGACTCCCCTTTACAACAAAATTATTATCCCCCTGTTCATGAAGCACTTAAAATTGCTAAAACAAGAACTGATGAATTTCATTTAAAAAATAAAAGATATTATGATAAAGATTATATCGAACCAAAATTTAAAATAGGAGATCTAGTTATCTATGAAGAATTTCAGTACCCTAATACTAGAAAGTTGTCACAAGTATTTAGTGGCCCTTATAAAATTCTTAACAAATTATCCGAAGTAAATTTTGAAATTGATAGGCAAAACCAGTTCAAAAGTTCAGAAATAGTACATGTATCTAAATTAAGGCCTTATTATTCCCCTGATAAATTTAAATTAAGTCATGAGCAACAACCCCCTAATCAACAACAACAAACTCAGGTAAAAACTGTAGCTTAAACTATATCTCTAGTTTATCATTTTATAATTTTTTCTCTTAAACAGTAAATTTCTTTTCATATTTTAATTCAGATAATATCCTGTAATTCTCACAGAATGGCAATGATATCTCTTGACTGCAGCGAGAGTGTCACTTGTCTGGAAATTTTTATATTTGTTTATTTATGCCGGCGTAGACGAACAAAGTGGAAATTTCTTATTCTGTACTGAATTACTCTACTTAGAATATTTTTTTTTTTTTTTTCAACTGAACCTATTTGTAATATTAAATTTAATCTATCAATTATTAAATTAATTATTTGCCAAGTAACAAAATTTTTATCACTTTATTTTAATATATTTTTTTTTCTTTCTCTCTTTCTTTGCTTCTGCATTCCAGTCCAAGTACATGTCAATTATAATATAATTTTGTTTCTTTTTCTCTTTCCTACTTGCATCTTGCAATGTTTTATCACACCGAGAGAATATTTATTGCGTAATTATTTGACATGAATAGATCTTGTTTTTTATTTTTATCATTTATTAATATTTCTTTTTAAGAATCTTAGTAGTTTAAAGGTCACGTGCATTCTCAAACATGAACAAAATTTTTATTTATCTTTATTTTATTTTAATTTATCATATTATATTTTAATTTTTTTTTTGTACATATTCCTACTTAATCCTGTACTCGGATTACCAGATTAAGTAAATGATTTCATAGTTGATTGCATTTTTTATTTTATTCCACTTCTCTCTATATTTCATCCCAAAAATATGAGATGAGATAAACGAGATTAAGTATTTAAAGAATGTCTTTTGTGATATTTATTATTACTTATTAAGAGATTTACTTATACCCATTATGAGATTTACTTACACTTATGATATTTATTATTATTGATATTTTTCCTTATTATGTTTCTTAATTATATTGTTTATTATTTACATTGTTAAATTTTATTATTACTATATTATAAAATGTGTTATTAATTAAAAATACAATTATAAAAGTATTTTCACAAAGATTCCAAAATGGAACTGTTATGAATGTTCAAGGACTTACTCACACAAAAACTGAACTAATATTATAATGTTAGCTGATGAATTTGGACAGTTAAATGAATTAGACATCCTTGAAATGAGGTAATGAACTATGCCATTCCAAATATGACTTTAAGAGGATTTTTGAAACAAACTTTTAAAAATTGATTTCTAGATTTGACATTGTTAAAAAAGAATTTAACGTTATTGTTTTTCATTTTTATGTTTCATTTTTATGTTATTACTATGGGTAATTGCTTATATTTTCAAATTACTTTTTGATGTGTACTTTAAACAAGATTATATCTTGTATTTGTATTGAAGCCTATTTTATTGTATTTAAATTTGAAGTTATTCCACGCATCACCTTGGTGTTTTTAAATTTGAATTCTATATTTATATAAGAAAGAGAAATTAATTTAATTTTTTTTTTATTCAGTATCTAATTATTATTACTTATATCAACAACTTCGTGAGCTAAGTCTGCATCATCTCCCTTTCTGTGAAATTGCAGGTCTCAGACCTACTTTTTCACCCGTCTTTCTGGGAGGGGGGATTTGTAATAAAATAAAAAAAAAAAATTTGCGCCATTTTTTTTTATTCTCTCTTAGCTTCAATTCTAAATTTGTGGAACATATTTCAATCTTAGTTTCGTAACTTGTAACAGCTAAAATTCTTTTTCTTACTTTAGTTATTAATAAATTATTTCTTGCTTCTCAAAAAGGCGGGAAGTATTTCGTAAGCTTTTTACTTTCTGGCATATTCCTGCGATTTTAATTTTATTTTTTATTTTTAACATCGCGTGACAAGTGTTACTACGCGTTGCTAAAGGGCTTAGTGTTCCGAGGAAAAAATATAGTTCTTGCCAATAGACCGCCTATTACGGCCAATTAGAATTGATCATTTTGTCCGTTAGAGGCTCGAGTCCATCCTGATTGGATTTTTAAAATGATTGACGCGGAGTAGGAGGGCGCTAGTTTTGTCGTGAAAATGATTTTTTCATTTGGCTTTTCAGGAGAGTAGAATGCACCTTTTCTTTAAACTATCAAGACGTGCGTTTTATTGCTCCGCTGAATTAGAATGCATTTTTTCTTAAAAAACTACTCGGAAGCCATGTCATGTTTCCCGAGAATGCGATTGACTTTCAAAAATTATTAGGATGCTGTTTCTTCTTTCTCCCCAAAATTCTAATATTGTGGAATGTAGCTTAATCACGGAGTTGGTGAAGTGGAAGTTATTCGATGAGAGTGCCAAGGTGATTGCGTGAAAGAACTTAACTTATTTATGAGTTCTAATAAAATTAATTTAAAGACTGCTTGATTGAACTTTCTTATGGGGAAATAGCCCAATAAACTCATCCACTGCTGGTCAAATTGCCGGAGCGACTGCTCAGCTCGTCCCACTGTTGATTCTTGGTAGTAGTAATCTGTTCTGCCTCATAGATGGTGTGCCACTGGAACTTGTACATTGTTATGGAACATCGATCTCGTCGAATCATTACATATATATATATATATATATATATATAATACTTCGGAAATCCTCGTATCAAGGTGAAACACTTAGGAAAAAAACTTTTTTAATCACTATTTTTTTTTTAAAGATTTAAATGGCTATTAATTGAAAGAAGTTTGTGGATGAAGATGGTCAATGAATGAACACGGTAAAGACATGGGTATGTAGTTAAACATATCTATTTACATCCAAATCTCCACATGAATACGCATATTATCACGTGACAAATCCTGTATTATCTGGACTAACAGTTCTGTAACTCAGCTATTTTTTATGTTATAAGCAAAACAAAAAATACTCCGAAATTTTTACACCAAAGTCAAACACATAAGGAATTGCCCAAACAATGTATCCAAAGTACTTCCAGTGAAATATCATGAATTAGATGGGTAGAATATTGATCGTAAACTGAGTATGAATAGAAGTAGACAAAGAATTTGAAAAGAACCAGTAAAATGTAAAGTACTTGATGGGCTCCATCCAAATATAGCCGAAGAAACAATTCCGTTGAGCCACTGGACTATCAGTATGACTGAATGTGCGTTAGAAAACACCCTCGACAAAACAACCATATATGAAACTAAAGGGTTTCATATATGGATGTGCATGGGACATCAAAGGATCTCGAGAGGAATAAAGTAATATGAAAATAACGTATGTCGGAAGAGCTTAGCAAATTTCAGGGTTCCAAGGGCTTATATGATTGGAAAAAAGGCAAAAACTCTAAGTCACAAATTTTAATTTCATTTTCAAGTATGAAATATTGGTATTGATTAATGAGTGTGATTGAATTTAGGATTTTATGCTTGTTTATAAGAAAGTTAAATGTTGTTTAATATTAAAATCAAGTAATTTGTAGATATAAATTACGTAAATATTAAGTAAGTATTATATAAAACCATTCAAAAATTTTATGGCATTGATATTGAATTTTAGAAAATAATTTCTTTGAAAATAACTTGATCGAAATTCCTATACAATAATTTAATACCTATCTCACAAATGTAATAAATTAATTTGAATTTAATTTACGGCTTCTAGTAATTAGAAAATCACCTGTTAGGATTTTTAAAGGAATGCTTTGCATATTATAATCAATAACTATTCATTTATTTATCTGCTCAATAATCTACAGTTAACTAATGGATTGAACAAAAATTATTATTTTAGAAAACTAATGTTAGAGAAACTATTGAATTTGAAACGAAAGTGAAATTTTGGCAGGAATATTTTAACGTAAAAATAAAGTTTGATTATTTGATAATAAATGGAATTGTGAAAGGAATCCATATTGAAAGTTAATTTTAAATAGACTAATATGAACAATATTTAATATACCACACATAAATTATGTTGCACTGTCTATTATAATAAAATACGATTTAAAATAATTTTAGTTTTTATAACACAATTATTTAACAGTTTTATACATTTAATTAATAGTGTGTTATATTAATGTATAATTATATTTACACAGTGGGATTCATAAATAACGAATGAATAAGCTATCATATTCAGCAACGTCCATAGGCACCTACTTCAAAATGCTATGTTTAAAGAATAAGCTGTGAAATTTGATGAAATAAATAGTTTGTCTAGTGGAAATCTATTTGATAAAACATAAAAACTAAATTTTTACACTCTCCCCATTGGGTAAAATTTCCTATCAGGATAATTTTCTTTAGCCATTCTTGGCTTAACGACAAAACATTGCATCTTCATACATGCAAAACTCAAAGACCACATGGCGTTTAATCAATTCGTGAGATTTTAAAGGATTGGACACAAACTGAAATGCGTGAAATTCAAGAAACAATGTTACTTCAAGAGTTTCAGGAAACTTGTAAATATTATATTTTTTGAGTTAGAATTTAGATTTTTTTTCTTCTTTGTGATGCGTATCTCTGTAATTTTCAAACGAAATGGCATCCTAAAATTACTTATAATGTTTTAAAAAAATATTATATTACTTTTTAAGTGAAACAATTTTAAACCACTATAACTTCAAATATTACTTATCGAGATATTTCATTTAATTTGTTAAATAATATAATTAAAATTTTGATTCCCGATTTCTTTAAAAATTAATTTTAAAAATATTCAAAATTTTCCTTTAAAAATGATGTTACTTATAAGTTAACACTAGAACCGCGGGTAATTTTATTCAAATTTCATAAAATTATTTTTCACCAAAATTTTTATTTAAAACTACTTAATTTATTTATTTTAACAATTTTAATTTAGAATATATGTAACTTATTCTGTGAAGAAATTTCTGGTTTCAATTGGCACCTATTCATTTTCCACGGGTCAAAATGACCCTTCACTGCGGTTCTAGTGTTAAAAAATCATTCTTTCAAAAGTAAATATATTTTTCAAAAGTTAATAGATTTACTGAAATAAAATTATTGTAAAATAATAAATAATGACTTTTTTAGTGTTTACATCTTATTTCATTAACGATTTTTTACTTCTCATAATTAAAACATGACGAATGCCAAAAAAAAAAAAAAAAAAAAAAAAAAAAAAAAAAAAAAAAAAAATCATTCACAGATACTCATTTAATTTTTTTTTAAATGTTTGGTGCCTTGTAAAATGTTTAACTGCTTAAAACTTGGGAAAATATTCTGTTCTTGTAGGTTAAACTTCTGATTCAGTCAACTTTTACTCTTAGGTAGCTTTCATTATAAAAAGTAAAAAGCTACCTATTGCAGCCGTCCGGAGGAAAGCACTTCCGGAAAATTTTGGTATATTTTCACCGATCATGACCCCCAGACCCCAAAACCACCCTCCGTTCAAATCTTGACATATATATATATATATATATATATCTGATTTTTGTCATGCGATAACTAACGTATTTATGAACCGATTTGAATAAAACTTGGTATGTACTTAGTACATACAAATGTCTCGACCGAGTTCGTTGGTCAGCATCATCCGCCATTTTGTTTCAAAATGGCGGCTATTTAAAATTTTTTAAAAAATTTAAAATTCAAAATTAAATGCGAAAAAATTAAAAGTTGAAAAATATTTTCCTTTTACGTGTTAGAACTTAAAACAAAGATTCCAGAACACTTTTTATTTTGTCTATATCTTAAAAAATGATTGAGTTATAGCACTTTGAATTTTTCTTATGTCTGACATTTTGAAACGATCTGATTTTTGTCACGTGATAATACGCGTATTTATGAACCGATTTCAATGAAACTTGGTATGTATATAGTACATACAAATGTCTCGACCGAGTTCGTTGGCCAGCATCATCCGCCATTTTGTTTCAAAATGGTGGCCATTTAAAAAAAATTTAAAATTTTAAAATTTTAAATTAAATGTGAAAAAATTAAAAGTTGAAAAATATTTTCCTTTTACGTGTTAGAACTTAAAACAAAAATTCCAGAACACTTTTTATTTAGTCTATATCTTAAAAAATGATTGAGTTATAGCACTTTGAATTTTTCTTATGGCTGACATTTTTAAACGATCTGATTTTTGTCACGTGATAACACGCGTATTTATGAACCGATTTCAATGAAACTTGGTATGTACATAGTACATACAAATGTCTCGACCGAGTTCGTTGGCCAGCATCATCCGCCATTTTGTTTCAAAATGGTGGCCATTTTAAAATTTTTAAAAATTTAAAAATTTAAAATTAAATGCGAAAAAATCAAAATTTGAAAAATATTTTTCTTTTACGTGTTAGAACTTAAAACAACAATTCCAGAACACTTTTTATTTAGTCTATATCTTACAAAATGATTGAGTTATAGCACTTTGAATTTTTCTTATGTCTGACATTTTGAAACGATCTGATTTTTGTCACGTGATAACACGCGTATTTATGAACCGATTTCAATGAAACTTGGTATGTACATAGTACATACAAATGTCTCGACTGAGTTCGTTCGCCAGCATCATCCACTATTTTGTTTCAAAATGGTGGCCATTTTAAATTTTTTAAAAAATTTAAAATTTAAAATTAAATGCGAAAAAATTAAAAATTGAAAAATATTTACGTGTTAGAACTTAAAACAACGATTCCAGAACATTTTTTATTTTGTCTATATCTTAAAAAATGACTGAGTTATAACACTTTGAATTTTGCTTGTGGCTGACATTTTGAAACTGTCTGATCTGAACGATTCACAATGTTGCTTTAAAATGGCATACACTTTATGATATCGTGGAATTTGGTGAGTCTCTAAATCGTTTAAAATAAAACCAGGTTGAATAAAAGATGACTAATTTCTAAAAATTCCTATTAATATTCAGTCTTGACAAAAACTAGTTTCAATCTTATAAAATCACTAATTTTATAAGATTATTTCCACTAATTTGAGCTTAGTATTTTTGAACAATGTAAGTTACTTTAAAATAAATAAATAAATATATAAGTATATGAAAGCTACCTCTTCCTCCCGGCATTGCCGGAAGGACTTTTTCCAATTCATTTCTCTATTATTTAAATATCCGTCAATTATTTGAAACAACGCTTTTTCTAACGTATCTATTAAGTGTTTTTTCATAATTTTAGCCCTCACAACTTTAGGTTTTATATCGTCCCGAAGAGGTGGTGTAATAAAGTTTGGGGATGAGCTTGTCCAGTCAGGCAATTTACATTTTTCTGAAGATTCGTCCAGGCTCAACGTATCTTTTTAGCCGATTCGGGACTAGTTTTCCTATGTTTATGTGTGCATGGGAAAAATTTTTAAAACTTTTATCATACATTCTATGAAATGTTTGTTATAGAACGAAGTTATTATTAGTGAGTAGATTCAGTTTTACTTGATTTAGTTTGTTTAGAAGAAGGAATTGTTACATTTTTCTAAAAGAAAAAGAACTACTTTATTAAAATGATTAAAGCTCAATACATAATAAAATATATTTTGTTATATAACTTTGAATATCCTTTACAGTTGAGTAGATGTTCAAAATTGATAATATATATATATTCAGTAGTTAACAGTCAGTAGTCAGTAGTATTCAGTAGTAAATAATATATATATTCAGTATTTAAATAGTTTTATGACTAGTTTACTAGTTATAACATGTATTCATTTAATTTGATATTTTAAAGCTTTATATGCAAAAAATAAAATAATTTTTAAATAATAATAATAATTTATTTTAAACGCTTTTTAACTTTGGTGAGAAAAAATATTTCGTCAATGTTTAAGTTATTATCTTCATTGTTAAAATCATTTCCTGCTTGGAAATAGCTGCTAATATAAAATAATTAGTAAAATAAAGTTAAACTTGTTGATTTCATCCGGAGAAAATAAACAGATGTAATCTAATTAAATTCCAAATGCGTGATTTTATTCATGTGCTTAGCGTTTAGCTTCTAATAAATTATTTACGAAGAGAAGTAGAGATTTCATAATTCCAAAACAAAACTTTTGAACACGTATCAGTCCACTATATTTGTTATATCCTCGTAAGTTGCATTTATTAATTAGAAATACGAATATTAAAATTTATTCTCGCTATGTGTTTCGTCCATGTGGATTCGTTTTTGACAATGCAAAGTGCAATTAGCCATAAATTCACTTTATGTCTTCCAAAAGTCTATGATGATACTAAATTTTAATTAGAGACGTGCGAGGCTTGTAAAATTTGTAAAGCTATCCAATGAATTTTCCTACAGTACACTAAAGATTTGTACACTTTTTGAAGTGATGTTAATAAATTAAAAGTTACGTAAATTAGAACTGCAGTTGTAATAAAAGTATATATTTTTTTGTTTTCAATTTCAGTTTTGAATCATTATAATTTCTATTATTAAATCTTCATAAATTTTATTTATACGATCTGTGAAATGTACATTATAGAAGGGATTTTTAATAACAACATAGATTTACTTTTATTTTTTTATAGATTTCATAAGAAAGACTTGTTACCTGATTCTAAAAGAAAAAAAAAAAAAAACTTTTTTTTATTAAAATGATTAAAGGCCATGATGGAATGTGATTTGTTATCGAACTTTGAAATGGATTTATAAATGAAGATTATCAAAATTGAGTAAATAAAATATTCCTTATTTAGATAGTTTTATCATTAGATTAGCAGTAAAAACATGTTGTACAATAATATTTTGTCCACTAAAGCTAGTAATATTGTAAAAAGTATTTAAACTTTTTTTAAAATTATTTTCAATACTTTTTAACTTTGATTGGAAAAAATACGATTATTGTCAATGTTTGAGTTAATGTCTTCATTTATCACATTATTTCTGCTTTCAAAATAACATTCAATCTAGAATAGTTAGTAAACAATAAATTAAACTAGTTATTTCCTCCAGAGAAAATAAGCTATTATAATCTGTTTTTATTCAAAATGCGCGATTTTCATCATGTGCTTAGCTTTTAGTTCCTAATAAATTGTTTACGAAGAGAAGTAGAGATTTCATAATTCCAAATCGAAACTTTTCAGCACATAGCTGTCCACTACATTTGTTATATCCTTTTAAACCGCATTTATTAATTTGAATTATGAATAATAAAAATTATTTTCGTTATATGTTTAGTCCATGTTGATTCGTTTTTGACAATGCGAAGTAAATTAGCAAAAAAATCATTTAGTTTCATCAAAGTTAATGATGATAATAAATTTTAATTAGAGATAATGGAAGCTTGTGAAATTTGTAAAGCTATTTCAATATGCATTTTCTAAAATATACTAAAGTGAGTAAATTTTTTAAGTTAGATTAATAAAATAAAAATAAATAAATTACGTAAATTAGAACTGCATATATATTTCAGTTTTAAAATATTCTGTTTTCAAATTTAAGTCTAACATTTAAAGATTTGTTTTTTATTTTACATTAAGGAAGGTTGTAGATGATAATTTAAAAATCATGTGCTTAAAGTTTAGTTTATAATAAACTATTTATGAAGATAAGGAGTGATTTCATAAATGTAAAACAAAACTTTCGTCCCACAGCACTTGTTATATCCTCGTAAATTGCATTTATTAACTTGAAATATGATTAATGAAATGTATTATCGTAGTATGCTTTGTCAATATTGATTCGCTTTTGACAATGTGAAGTGAATTAGACATAAATTCACTTTATGTCTTCCGAAAAGCTTTGATGATACTAAAATTTATTTAGATATATGGGAGGCTTGTAAAATTTGCAAAGCTATTTTAATATATTTTCTTAAAATACATTAAAGAAATGCAAACTTTTTAATGTTATGTCGATAGATTAAAAACTACGTAAATTGAAGCTCCACATATCATAAAAGCTTATAAATTCCGTTTTCAATTTCAAGTTTTATATCAAAGTTTTTTTTTTTTTTTTTTTTTTTTTTTTGAAACATTAGGTGAGAGTGTAGATGATAATTGAAAACTTCGAATTTCAAGTGCATGATTGTCGTTATCTGAATAAATTTTTTATGAATCTATTTGAAACTCTGAATATGAATAATTATATGCATATAGAACAATGATATTATCGATAATAATGTCAGATACGCGTAATGCTTGGAAATGCAATAGTATCTTTAAAATGTGTCGAATGATTTTTCCGTTTACTACGAGTTTTTGACATTGTGCAATATAATTTATACTATTTGTTTTGAACTATTTGTATAATTTATGTTGCACAATCTTTATATATTTTTTTAGAAATTAATCTATGAAATGTATGTTATAGAAAGAAATTTTCATTAGAATGTAGATTCACTTGTACTTATTACTATTTGTTCAGAAGAAAGACACGTGATCTTATTCTGAAAGGAAAAAAAAAACCTACTTTATTATAATTTCCGAAGCAAAATACATGGTAGAATATGCTTTGTTATATAATTTGGAATATGTTTTATGCACTAATATTATCAAAACTGAGTAAGAAAATAGTTCCTATGTAGACGGTTTTGTTATTAGTTTACCTATCAAAACATGTAAATAATCCTATTTTGTACTCTTATGCTTTGTTATATTACAAAACTTATTCCAACAATATGTTTAACGTTTTTTATTTTTATTTATTTATTTTTTTTTTTTTTTTTACTTTTATGGGAATAAATACAATTATTTTGTTATTGTTTGAGTTATTATCTTCATTGTTCATATTATTTCTGTTTTCAAAACAGCTTGCAATATAGAATAGTTGTTAAACAATAAATTAAACTAGTTATTTCCTCCGGAGGAAATAAAGAGTTTTAATCTGATTAAATTCAAAATGTGCGATTTTCATCATGTTCTAACGTTTAGTTTGTAATAAATTATTTACGAAGTTAAGTAGAGATTTAATTAAGTAGTGAAGTATAGACATAATTCCGAACACAAAACTTTTCATCCTATATCGGTCTACTACATTTGTTATATCCTCGTAAATTACATTTAATAACTCAAAATATAAATAATGAAATTTATTCTCCTTACATGTTTAGTGCATTTTGATTCGTTTTTGACTAAGCGAAGTGAATTAGCCATCAATTCACTATATATTTTACAGAACGTTATGATGATACTAAATTTTAATTAGAGATATGGGAAGCTTGTAAAATTAGTGAAGCTATTTCAATATATATTCCTACAAAGCACTAAAGAGATGTACAATTTTTGAAGTTATGGTAATAAATTAGATGTTACGTAAATTAGAATCAGACATGTAATAAAAATTTATAACTTTCCGTTTTCAATTTTAAGTCTCATGTTTAAAGTTTTATTGATTTATTATATAACTTTGTTATATTGCTTTCAATTTGCTTTTTACGTAAATTTTATCAAAATTGAGTAAAAAGATTAATCAGTATTTAGATAGTTTTATCATTAGTTTGCCAGTTAAAACATGTATTATAATTGTACTCTTCAGCTAGTTATATGGTAAAATTTGCTTAAACTTTTTTCAATTTATTTTTAACACTTCTTAGCTTCGATAGCAATAAATACAATTATTTCGTCAATGTTTGAGCTATTATCTTCATTGTTCACATTATTTTTATTTTCAAAATAACTTTCAGTACAAAACAGTTATTAAACAATGAATTAAACTAGGTTTTTTTCATCCGGAGAAATTAAACAGTTTTTATTTGATTAAATTCTAAGTATATGATTTTCGTGATCTGTTTAACGTTCAGTTTCTAATAAATTATTTACGAAGCGAAGTAGAGAATTCATAATTCAAAAACAAAACATTTGGCCACGTATCAGTCAATTATACTTGCTATATTCTCATAAATTGAATCTATTAACTCGAAAAATGAATAATAAAATATATTTTCGTTATAGGTTTCTTTCAAGTTGATTTGTTTTTTGACAATGCGACGTGAATTAGTCATGAATTCATTTTATATATTCCAGGATTTCAGGATTTTATTAAATATTAATTAGAGATATGGGAATATTGTAAAGTTTGTAAAGCTATTTTAATATATATTCCTACAATACACTAAAGAGAGGTATACGATTTGAAGTTACGTTAATAAATAAAATGTTACGTAAATTAAAACTGCACAGATCACAAAACTTGATAATTATCTGTTTTCAATTTTGAGTCTCGCATTTAATGTTTTTTTATTTATTTTTACATTAGGGGAGTATGTATATTATTATAAAAAAAATTAATTTCAAATACATGATTCTCGTTATTTGGCTAAAAATATTTTTTGTTATAAAATAATAAAGAACGTATTTGAGATTTCAAATTTTCAAAATAGAATTTTCGAAAATATTTCAGCATACTATACTGCAAATGTTCTTCGCCTATTAATGTTATGTTTTCGAAATATGAATTATATATTGTAATTTATTATTAAAGTAGCATTTTAGCATTTAGTAGTAAAGTAGTTTTGATTTATTTCTGTAAATTCGAAGAGATTTAACGAGTTAAATCATTTCAGAATTTCTCTAAACATTTTATAGAATTTAAGTTTTAATAGTAATATGCAAAGTCGACAAATAGTGGGAATCTTTTAGAATAAAGTTTCCTGGAATAAAACAGACTTAACACCATTTTTGAACTTTAATTATAATATCAATGAATGAGTTATAAGCTTCTTTTTTTCCCCGAATCCCATCTTTGGGTTTCATACAGTTTTAAGGCAAAAGATGCTGCATATTTTGTAAGAAATAACTGAAACGGGTACACTACAACAAATTACATAAATTTATTGATTTATGAATATATTAAATAAAACTAGTCAGGTTTGGTACTCTTAAAACATTTTCCTACCTTTTTCATATTAATATTTCCAGAAAAATGAAACATAGAAGCGTTTTCGCATGTTAGGTAATTTTAAACAAAATCTAATCTGCAACAACTTATTTTAAGCTCTAAATGAATCTAAAATTTGATGAAAATTCGTGCATTAGCATCTGGAACGGAATCCTTGCAAGAAAAAAAAAAAACTGGATAAAAGCGCCACATTTTGAGTGATTTACTCCATAAACTAGATAAGAATACAGGAATAAAGTTGGAAACTGGTGTTATACAATAGAACACAAAAAAAGTTCTTGAAATACCATAAAAATAAAATAAATAAAATATCGCAAGGCCTTTCGATAGAACTTAGTCTATCTTAATCAGGCGAAAAGACGTGCGTCTACAATTAATGTAGCGGCACGACTGACGTGGCAAGGCGAGAAAGGGAGCAAGCTGAAGCAGCAGCCAACGGGAAAGTAGAAGGCAACAGTCAATCAGGGAAGGGCATAAACGAACAAAGGATACAATGAAGGAAGGGGGGGGGGAGAAAATGGTTACAAAGGGAAAAAGTTAAAAGTAAGTAAAAAGTAATAAGTAAAAAGACAGGTTATATTAAAAGTAAATACACACACACATAAAATAATAATAATAATAATATTAAAAATGTTTATAGCAATAAGAAAACATATACACTATATTGCCATTGATTATGGGACACTTGCGATTTTAGACATTTTACTAAATATCTAGAAAAATACACGAGGAATCATCTCGAAACTCTTAGTGTATAAATATAATAGTGTACGTCATACATCTCCGTGAAGATTTTTTACCGAAACGCCATAGGGGACCGTCAACAAATTAAAAAAGAATGAATATCTTTTGAATAACCCTGTCAAAACTAATGTAGCAAAAGCGCTCAAACTCTAGATTATGATTGAATGCCTTATTGTAATACACTGTGTTCATTTTTATGCAAATAGCATGCACACTCGCAGAGTAATTAAGGTTTTTATAAAAATGGTCCCAAATTTTTCTAAGTTTTTCCATTATAATTTTCAGAGTTCTTAATATAAAATAATATTTTTTTCAGAAAATATGACAAACAGCATTGCACACAGTACCCTGTAATCAGAATTAAAAAATAATAAAAATTGTATGAAAAATGAGTAGGTTTACTATATAATGTTTTACTGCGCATGCGTCAAAGATATCAAAATTTCATTTACATATTATGTTAGCTAAATGTATAGAGCAACTTTTGTAAAAGTTTCAAAATCATAGCTTGAAAATTCTGAAAGTAATCGTCTATAGGAAAAGGACAAAATCCGTTGTTTCTAAAATGAAGAAAAAAAATGAGGGATTTTATCCAAATGCAGTAGTACATCCCATATTGTGTATTCTATATTGGCACTAATCAATGAATATATGGATACAACCCCTCTTGTTTTTGCTTCATTTTGAGAATAACGGATTTTCGACTTATTCAATTGACGATTATTGTCAGAATTTTCAAGTTATGATTTTGTGACTTTCACAAAAGTTGCTCTATACATTTAGCTAACATAATATGCAAATGAAATTTTGATATCGTTGACGCATGCGCAGTAAAAAATTATTTAGTAAACCAACTCATTTTTTATACAATTTTCATTATTTTTTAATTCTGATTACAGGGTACTGTGTGCAATGCTGTTTGTCATATTTTCTGAAAAAAATAATATTTTATATTAAAAACTCTGAAAATTATAAGGAAAAAACTTGGAAAAAATTGGGATCATTTTTATAAAAACCTTAATTACTCTGCGAGTATGCATGCTATTTGCATAAAAATGAACAAGGCTTATAACAATAAGGCATTCAAACACAATCTAGAGTTTGAGCGCTTTTGCTACATTAGTTTTGACAGGGTTATTCAAAAGATATTCATTCTTTTTTAATTTGTTGACGGTCCCCTTTGGAGTTTCGGGAAAAACTCTTCACGGAGATGTATGACGTATGCTATTATATTTATACACTAAGAGTTTTGAGATGATTCCTCATGTATTTTTCTAGATATTTAGTAAAATGTCTAAAATCGCAAGTGTCCCATAATCAATGGCAATATAGTGTATATATATATATATATATATATATATATATATATATATATATATATATATATATATATATCTAAAAAATTATATACATCATTAATACGAAAAAAAATTATAGTTATAAAGATACATATGTATAGATATAAAAAATTACATGTGTGATTAATTAAACAATAAATAATTATAAGCTACATTCATTGTAGACGCACATCTTTTTGCTTGATGAAGATAGATTAATTTCTATGGAAAGGCCTTGCGATATTTTATTTATTTTATTTTTATGGTGTTTCAAGAATTTTTTTTGTATTCTAAATAAGAATAATTTATGCCAGAGACAAACTGAATTTGATGTTTGATCAAAATCTGTAAATTAGTTCCTGAGATAGGAATATTTGAAGAATCATGAACAATGCCGCATAGAAGCGTTATCTGTAGAGCAATTTAATCCAAAAAAAAAAAATAATAATAATAATAATTTATACCAGAGACAAGCTAGATGGGAAGTTTGATGAAAATTCGTGAATTAATTCCAGGGATAGAGCTGTTTGAATAATCATGAAAATGTAACATAGCAGCGCTATCTGTCGAGCAATTTACTAAAAATATTAAAGTGTTCAAATTTATATTAGGCCCTAATTAAAACTGAAGTTGAAAATTCGTGCCTTAGTTCTTGAGATAGAGTTATTGCGATAATCGCGAATAATATCGCATAGCAGCAGTGATTTGGAACAAAACTTAATCAAAATCCTATTAAATTAAAGATTAATGGAGAATTTTTTTAAATTTTCGTTCATTAGTTCTTGAGGTATAGCTAATGTGTAAACCGTGAAGAAGGCAGGATAGCAGTGCCCCTGTTGAGCAACAAATATTAATCCGATTCAGTTTACATTAGGCACTATCTGAATATGAATTTTGATTAAATTATATGCATTTGTGCTTTAGACAGAATACCAACAATATTTATGCCACATACAGACAGACTGACTGAGGCTGACAGACAGACAGAGTCACAAACTAACAGGCAGAATTATCTAAAAACATGTTTTTTGAATCTCTGATCACTAAAACGTGTAAATCTGTCGAAATCCAGAATTCGAAGATTTTTACAAATTCATACCTTCTTCTTGTAAAGATAGAAAAAAGTAAAAAAACATATTCTTAATGTAAAATAATGCATCACACATGCATGACACAGTATTTCATAATATAGAATTTTTCTCACTGTGTAAACTTCTGCTATCATTGCTCCACTTTGTGAATTTTTGCAGGTACTGCATGTTTCAAACATCTCAAAAGTTTTCATTTGGAAGTTTGGTTTTCAAGTCATCAGTCCAGGAAACATTTATTTTATTTACTTATTTATAGAGTTAGAATTTTAAATATTTTGTGATGGTTAACCATATAGCTTTTAAGCATTATAACATCATAAGACTTCTTAATAATTTTTTTTTTCAAAAATATTAGAGTAAATTAAAATTTTTATAACTCTAAACATTGTTTGTCCCGTTGAATTTTTTTCTTTTGATTAAATGAAAATGTCTAATTTTCAATTTTGATTCAGCATTTTAAATAATATATATTTATTTTTTTAAATAAAAGTATTTAAAATAGCAATATAGAAAAATGAATTTTTTTGGTATACAAATCATATTTTTAAAAGTAATTTTTCTGAGGTGTAAATTTCTTTCGGCGCGTTGGGCATTTTTTGGGGAGGGGGTGGGATATTAAAAAACTATTGAATTCGCTTGACTGTTAACATAACCGACGGTTATTGACTTATGTCAGTTTAAAAATGAGAAATACTGAAATAAAAACATTTGATGCAGAAAAGTGCATTTAGTTTTAAACAAAGTTTGACTCCTAATGTTAAATGCTTTTTTTAAAGTTTCTAGGTAGTTAACTCCGTTCTGTAAGTTTTGCCATTCTCACCTTCTTTAATTAATGTTTAAATGTGTCAGTTGATTTAAACCTCATTTTTTTATCACGTCGATTTCAAGTTTTTTCATTGTTTTGGCCCTGTCAACTTCATATTTTTCTTGTTAAAATTGCTATTGCACGATGCGTAAAAGGTGCCTCTAATTACGGCCGACACTAGGCGCAAAAGTCTGTACAGTAGGGCCACCTGATAAGCGATTCACACCAAAAACTAATCAGTATCAACTTATATCAAAAGTAAGTAAATATTATTTTTTATTAAATTCCGTGGATTAGTTCTTGAGATAGAGTGCTCACAAAATTTATGTCATATACAGAGATACAGGAGCAGTGACTCACATTCAGACATTTTGTAAAAACATGGTTTCCGCTATTTCTGAGCCCTAAAACATGTGAATCCGTCGAAAACCGGAATTTAAAATTTTCATTAATCGAATACTTTCTTCTTGTAAAGATAGAAAAAAGTAAAAATAGGTTTAAAACCATCCTAAATTTTGAAGCTGAATAGTAAAAAGTACATTTTTAAAAATATTTCTGTGTAATTTATTAAAATATATTTTCAATGATTCCGTTATTAGAAGTATCATTATCGCTACTACTAGTTTTATTAAACTTATTGCCTGCGGCATTAAATTTTTCAGACACTTTTAATGAGAGTTTAATTAATATCACTTAATTTAATAACCTTTTAATAAGTGTTTAATAAGACGATCCGGCCAATGGGTCGTTCCAGTTACGAAGCTGGTGCCAAGCTCGAGATATTGCAGACATCCAACATATTTCAAAGAAGTTTAAAGCAAAAACCTATGCGCTTTTATTTTATATATAAAAGTTAAAGTATTGTCTTTGATCGACATTTAATAATGCGTAAATTTATGGTCGATCCCTAAATTGTATTTCAAATGAACTGATATCGTGCGCTCAGACGTATGTTTAAGTGGTGTAAGTCACGAATTTTAGAAAATTTTGAATTTTAATATCTTTCGGGGATTTGTAGATATCGAGATGATTTTTTTGTTTAATTGAGGAATGGATAAGGGAAATTTTTCTTTTTGGAAGTTTTATCCTCTGGGGGCTGTATAAAAATTTAATTTTCGTATTTTCTATAAATAGACCCCTATTATCCTATCCTACAACTTATCCTATATCACCTTTTTTATGAAACTTTGCAATTGGAAGTATGGGTCTAGGGGCAATATTTAAGGAGATAGCCTATTGTTTCGATATTTATGACTCACCCTGTATAGGATCATATAACTGTAGATTTCTTTTAAATAATCTCACGGATCGTGATAAAAATTTTTAAACACTTTATCATTTATCATTAATGCCTTGATAAAATGTACTACATAGCCACTATCACCTGAAATTTAATCTTGTTTGGCGCAGCATGTCCCTAAAGTGATTTTGCGCCATCAAACACTATTCAACCAACCAACCAAGTAACACTTTCAATATTAGATATTTTGTCAAATATTATTTAAAAAAAAAATGTTGGATTTTTTTTTTTTTTTTTTTATTTATTTTTTTTTTGAAATGTCAGAATTATTAAAGAAATGTTTGACTTCAAATTTATAAACATATATTTGATAAGCAGAACATTAATAATTTTTAACGGTGAACAGTTAATAATTTTCATCTGCATGTGAGCGAACCATAACAACGGCCTTTTTACACTATTTAACAATCAACTCAGTGCCTATAAATAAACAAATAAATAATTTAATAAAATGGTCAAATAGTATAAAGATTCAGAGAGATATTATTGATAGAGTGAGTTGATTTTCAGTTGCTCTCAAAAACAGGTTACTAATAAGGGATTTTTCACAAACTGTATTTTTTTAATTCGCTTATTTCTAAGAAAATAATAGTATCTAATAAATATCAGTGAACAGATTTGAAAAAAAAAAAATACATCCCTTTTGATGTTTCTATTATCAAGGAATAGCTACGTTCTGGTGTTACCCATCAATTAAAACATCGATAAAAAAGGAAAATTAAATAAATAAAATAGACAATTTTGGGGAAAATTGCTTATTAATAAGCTAATTTTAAAGAGTAACTAAGAATCAGATTATTCCTATCGTAGATACCTTTCTGAATTTTCGTGAAATTTGAGAAATCATTTTTGACAAAAAAAACATGAATAAATTACATTTTCCCATTGATTATGCTGCATATTGTATTAGTATCGTCATTTCCGGAGTATAATCCACGGGTCAAAACATCATTTTTCGACACAAAAACTTTTTAAAAATAAAAACTAACTTTTAAAATCTTTCTTTATGTGGTTCTTTTTATTTAGTTTAAAAACTTTGAAAATATACTAGTGTTAAATTTGAAATATAATGAAGATAAAATATTTTTGAATATTTAAGGAACTTATTTTTTTTATAGAATTTTGCAAGAAAATTTGAAAATAAATTAAAAAAATAATTTAATTAGAATAGAGCAGGTTGGCTGTTCAAATAATTAACAAAAGTAGATAATCGGAAAACATTTATAGTTGCCTACTGAATCGTATCAGAGATGGATTAAAGTATACGTTTATAGTTCTAGAAATATGGTTTAAAATGGAACTTTTAATACTAGTATAAAATAGTAAAACACTATTATTAATATCAAGTGTTAGATACATTAGCACTTCACAGCAAAAGTCCGAAAGATTCGTGAAATATTGCAGTTAGGAATTCAAATTTAAAGTGGCTTTTATGTTAACTATCATTATAGAGGACAAGCTGAGTCGCCCAGCATTGCCCTGGAGGGTAATGACATTCTAAAATAAATCTGAAATTGCATTTTGTAGTGCAAAATGTCATAAAAGACCCAATCTCATACGGAATCCCCGTTGCCTACGGTACCAAGACCCCCACGAAGGGCACTCCGCCCCTGGTCCTATATCCCTAGCGTAGATAATCAGACAACAAAAGTAAACCAAACCAAACCAAACCAAGCCTACGGTACCGCTTAGCAGAAGTGCTGTGTACGCACGGCAAGTAAAAAAAGGTGGTGGGGGCGATTTTTGAATTTTTTAGTTTCACATTCCACCACCAGGGAGCGAACACAACAAAACTGTTTCTGGACTTAAGAAAAATATTTAATGAAATTATTATTCAAAAATAGGGCTAAGTACTTTTCAAATTTTTTATTAAATAAGTATTTGTCTCTTGGGCTCTGAAAAATCCGCATTTAAAACGGTACGGTTTTAAATATTTGATCACGTTCTTCCAAAAAAAATTATTGCCTCCTCTACTCACAACTCTGCGTCCTCTACTCTTTAAAATCTATATTAGTGCTATAATCTATCTGAAAGTTTTATATTAAATAAGTTATATTTATCCCTGAGCTTAATGAAAAGTCCGCATTTGAAATTGTAGAACGATTTGTAGTTTCAGGAAGGAATTGTAGTTTCATATTTCCAATGTACGAACTCAACAAAACTGTTTGTGGACTTAAGAAAGATTTTTTAATGAAATTATTATTCGAAAATAGGGGTAAGTACTTTTAATTTTTTTTATTAAATAAGTATTTGTTTCTGCGCTCTGAAAAATCTGCATCTAAAAAGGTACGGTTTTAAATATTTGATCACATTCTTCCAAAAATAATTATTACCTCCCCTACCCATAACTGGACGTCTCATACTCTTTAAAATCTATATTAGTGTTATAATCTATCTGAAAGTTTTATATTAAATAATTAGTATTTATCCCTGGGCTTAGTGAAAATTCCTTATATGAAGTGTAACGCCGGGCGGCTAGCTGAGCCGCCCGGCGTTGCCCTGGCCCATAATTCTATTCTAAGCGTCCCTTACTCTTTAAAATATATATTAGTGTTATAATGTATCTGAAAGTTTTATATTAAATAAGTATTTATATTTAATATAAATAAGTTTTATATTAAATAAATGTTTTATCCCTGGGCTTAGTGAAAAGTCCGCATGTGAAATGGTAGACTGCATTTCAAACGGAACAATTTTAAATATTTGACCACTCTCCCTTAAAAAAAAAAAAAAAAAAAAAAAAAAAAAAAAAAAAAAAAAAAAAATGATGCTCAATATTTGATGCTCACTACGCTTTAAAATATATACTATCTGTTATATATATATATATTTTTGAAAACTCCAAAACAATCGCTTTGCGATTTTTTTATTTAAATTAATTCGCGTTTCATCATTTCTTTTCCTTTTTAATAATTTCTCAATAGCTTTAAAAATTTAAACACACGCTTTTATATCAGGTCGGACTAAAAAGTTAAAAATTTTTTCTGGTTGCATTGTTACGATTTTCATATGCGTTTCAGTGATTGTCACATATCTAGGGTGTCAGGTAATTTTTAATTTTTTTAATTGCTTTTGATCCGTTTATTCGGCGTTTTATTTTGATCTTTTTCAGCGGTGACGACTATAGTCTATGTTTACCGGAAATAGTGTAACTTCCCAACGGTGAATTTTTCAAATCCGTCTAATAGTTTCAGAGCCTATTCAATTCAAACAAACAAACAATCAAATCTTTTCTCTTTATAATATTAGTATAGATAAAATAAATGCATACTTTGCATAATATATGTATAAATGTCTTTGCAAAATAATACATATATCTTCAAAAGAGCATGAAACTGAAATATATATATTTTTTAATATATACGTAAGTTAATCCCCCCCCCCAAAAAAAAAAAAAAAAAAAAAAAAAAATACAAGCAGAAGCATTTGAAACGTAATAATTGTGGAGCGAATATTTCCACCCAGGGTAGTTGACAGATGGCGCTAGTTGTCATAGAGAGGTTTTACGAGTAAGTAGCGTCAGTACACAGACACTTAAGAGTGACAGTAATGGCATGACGTCTAGAAAAGTGGTCTCGCTTAGAGGTGCGAGCCGTAATTCGATTTTTATGGGCCAAGAAGCCATCCGACGCAAACGGCTCTGATTACTGAGCAAAGGCGTCATTCTTTTGCATGACAATGACAGGCTCCATACAGCTCGCCAGACTCAGGAATTGATGCAAAGGTTCAAATGGGAGGTCTGGAATCACTTCCATACAGCCCCGATTTGATTCCGAGTGACTATTTCCTTTTTTCCGGCGTTGAAGGGACACTTATCCGGAACACGGTTCACCTTAGACGATGCACTGAAAACGGCTGCCGAGAAATGGCTCAATGAGCAGGGCCCTTATTACTACCAAGATGGGATAAATAAGTTCGTCGAACGATCTGACAAATGCCTAAAAAGGTTTGGCGACTATGTGGAAAAGAAAAGGCCAAACGTGTCTCTTGATTACCATTTATATCTTGTTTCTATTGTTAATAAATACTTTTTTCTTTGCCTTGTAACATTTTTTGGATCACTCCTCGTACATATATATACGGTAAATCAGAATTATATAGTTGCCAAATTTCACGCATTTTTGCTACCACTAAAATTGTACAGAGATTTTCCATTTATTTGATCTTAAGATTTTGACGATTTTGACAAAACATAAGATAAATCTGAATCACCGGAAGCGTGTATGAATATAAATATGTATGCATAAAAACAAAAACTGAAATCATTCGAAAAAATTTAAAATATTTAGCAAAAATATTCTAAATGATTTTGTAAATAGTTAATTTTTGTGCTTAAAATGAATGCAAATAGTTTAATTAAGCTCTCTTCATAAGCTAATATTAGTTTTAGTTACATTAAAATATTTAAATCTTTTGATATTCTGGAAGATAATAAACCCTATTGGCTCTCAACCAGAGTCTGAGGGAATTTGGCGAAACACAGAAAATCGCTCCAAGTTGCCGTTAATTTTGGCGATAAATTTCGATCACCAAATTTTCGATATGTCACCAAGTTGGAGAGAAGGCGGCGATATTTTGCGACAGAATCCCCCGCCCCTATGGTAACCCCATTATAGGTACTTGAGATGCATTAAAGGCTCTTCTTTGTTTTTCGATCGGATTAGAAAAATTTCATGCCATCAATTCATGTCAAAGAATAATTGAATGTGAAGTTTGAAGGAAACCCTTGAATTATTTATTGAGATAGTGCTTAAATCTTAAATATTATAAAAAATAATGCAGCATAGCAGTTTTACCTGTTGAATGATTCTCGCCAAAAAGTAATCGTTTTTGTTGTATATCAAAGACTAAATGATTCTCAAGGTTTTTGAAAATCCATCCATTATTTTTTAAGATATAGTAGCTATTGTTGAGATCAGGAAAAAGGCAACATAGCAGCGCTATCTTTTGGGCAATGCGTACCAAAAATCTAATCAGCTCCAGTTTATATTAGGGTCCAACTGAATGTAAATGTTTGACAATGCTGTGCAATCATTCGGGAAAAACAGGCTCCACAAAATGTCTATTGGATACAGAGTGACAAAATGTTAGTGTCACAGAGTGATAGAAAGGTTCACAGATAGACATTTAGAAAAAACATATTTTTTTGGTCTTCTGACCCCCTAAAACGTGTAAATCCGTTAAAAACCGAAATTTGAAAATTTGCACGAATCCTAACTTTTCTTCTTGTAAAGATAGAATAAATCAAAAATTTTGACAACCTATCACAGGAAAGACAGAGTTATGATTGATTTGACACACGTTGCTTTAAGAAGTAGAGATTAGGGGTGGGATGATTTTGACAAAAGCTAAAAGTTAATAAGCATCAAAAGTTTTTTTTTTATAAAACAGCCTATAGACCAGTTATCTGGTAGGCCGAGTTGCCTCAAGTAATCTTAAACATTCTACCACTATAAAGTTAATCCAAGAGTAGTCGCATCTTTTTTCGAATGCTATATGTCTTTATGCAGCCGAAGTCACTGCATATGTTGAATAAGTAACATTTTTTACTGAAGATTCGATTTTGCGCCTAGTGTCGGCCGTAATTAGAGGCACCTTTTACGCATCGTGCAATAGCAATTTTAACAAGAAAAATATGAAGTTGACAGGGCCAAAACAATGAAAAAACTTGAAATCGACGTGATAAAAAAATGAGGTTTAAATCAACTGACACATTTAAACATTAATTAAAGAAGGTGAGAATGGCAAAACTTACAGAACGGAGTTAACTACCTAGAAACTTTAAAAAAAGCATTTAACATTAGGAGTCAAACTTTGTTTAAAACTAAATGCACTTTTCTGCATCAAATGTTTTTATTTCAGTATTTCTCATTTTTAAACTGACATAAGTCAATAACCGTCGGTTATGTTAACAGTCAAGCGAATTCAATAGTTTTTTAATATCCCACCCCCTCCCCAAAAAATGCCCAACGCGCCGAAAGAAATTTACACCTCAGAAAAATTACTTTTAAAAATATGATTTGTATACCAAAAAAATTCATTTTTCTATATTGCTATTTTAAATACTTTTATTTAAAAAAATAAATAAATATTATTTAAAATGCTGAATCAAAATTGAAAATTAGACATTTTCATTTAATCAAAAGAAAAAAATTCAACGGGACAAACAATGTTTAGAGTTATAAAAATTTTAATTTACTCTAATATTTTTGAAAAAAAAAATTATTAAGAAGTCTTATGATGTTATAATGCTTAAAAGCTATATGGTTAACCATCACAAAATATTTAAAATTCTAACTCTATAAATAAGTAAATAAAATAAATGTTTCCTGGACTGATGACTTGAAAACCAAACTTCCAAATGAAAACTTTTGAGATGTTTGAAACATGCAGTACCTGCAAAAATTCACAAAGTGGAGCAATGATAGCAGAAGTTTACACAGTGAGAAAAATTCTATATTATGAAATACTGTGTCATGCATGTGTGATGCATTATTTTACATTAAGAATATGTTTTTTTACTTTTTTCTATCTTTACAAGAAGAAGGTATGAATTTGTAAAAATCTTCGAATTCTGGATTTCGACAGATTTACACGTTTTAGTGATCAGAGATTCAAAAAACATGTTTTTAGATAATTCTGCCTGTTAGTTTGTGACTCTGTCTGTCTGTCAGCCTCAGTCAGTCTGTCTGTATGTGGCATAAATATTGTTGGTATTCTGTCTAAAGCACAAATGCATATAATTTAATCAAAATTCATATTCAGATAGTGCCTAATGTAAACTGAATCGGATTAATATTTGTTGCTCAACAGGGGCACTGCTATCCTGCCTTCTTCACGGTTTACACATTAGCTATACCTCAAGAACTAATGAACGAAAATTTAAAAAAATTCTCCATTAATCTTTAATTTAATAGGATTTTGATTAAGTTTTGTTCCAAATCACTGCTGCTATGCGATATTATTCGAGATTATCGCAATAACTCTATCTCAAGAACTAAGGCACGAATTTTCAACTTCAGTTTTAATTAGGGCCTAATATAAATTTGAACACTTTAATATTTTTAGTAAATTGCTCGACAGATAGCGCTGCTATGTTACATTTTCATGATTATTCAAACAGCTCTATCCCTGGAATTAATTCACGAATTTTCATCAAACTTCCCATCTAGCTTGTCTCTGGTATAAATTATTATTATTATTATTATTTTTTTTTTTTGGATTAAATTGCTCTACAGATAACGCTTCTATGCGGCTTTGTTCATGATTCTTCAAATATTCCTATCTCAGGAACTAATTTACAGATTTTGATCAAACATCAAATTCAGTTTCTCTCTGGCATGAATTATTCTTATTTAGAATACAAAAAAAATTCTTGAAACACCATAAAAATAAAATAAATAAAATATCGCAAGGCCTTTCCATAGAAATTAATCTATCTTCATCAAGCAAAAAGATGTGCGTCTACAATGAATGTAGCTTATTTGTTTAATTAATCACACATGTAATTTTTTATATCTATACATATGTATCTTTATAACTATAATTTTTTTTCGTATTAATGATGTATATAATTTTTTAGATATATATATATATATATATATATATATATATATATATATATATATATATATATATATATATATATATATATACACTATATTGCCATTGATTATGGGACACTTGCGATTTTAGACATTTTACTAAATATCTAGAAAAATACATGAGGAATCATCTCAAAACTCTTAGTGTATAAATATAATAGCATACGTCATACATCTCCGTGAAGATTTTTTCCCGAAACTCCAAAGGGGACCGTCAACAAATTAAAAAAGAATGAATATCTTTTGAATAACCCTGTCAAAACTAATGTAGCAAAAGCGCTCAAACTCTAGATTGTGTTTGAATGCCTTATTGTAATAAGCCTTGTTCATTTTTATGCAAATAGCATGCATACTCGCAGAGTAATTAAGGTTTTTATAAAAATGATCCCAATTTTTTCCAAGTTTTTTCCTTATAATTTTCAGAGTTTTTAATATAAAATATTATTTTTTTCAGAAAATATGACAAACAGCATTGCACACAGTACCCTGTAATCAGAATTAAAAAATAATGAAAATTGTATAAAAAATGAGTTGGTTTACTAAATAATTTTTTACTGCGCATGCGTCAACGATATCAAAATTTCATTTGCATATTATGTTAGCTAAATGTATAGAGCAACTTTTGTGAAAGTCACAAAATCATAACTTGAAAATTCTGACAATAATCGTCAATTGAATAAGTCGAAAATCCGTTATTCTCAAAATGAAGCAAAAACAAGAGGGGTTGTATCCATATATTCATTGATTAGTGCCAATATAGAATACACAATATGGGATGTACTACTGCATTTGGATAAAATCCCTCATTTTTTTTCTTCATTTTAGAAACAACGGATTTTGTCCTTTTCCTATAGACGATTACTTTCAGAATTTTCAAGCTATGATTTTGAGACTTTTACAAAAGTTGCTCTATACATTTAGCTAACATAATATGTAAATGAAATTTTGATATCTTTGACGCATGCGCAGTAAAAAATTATATAGTAAACCTACTCATTTTTCATACAATTTTTATTATTTTTTAATTCTGATTACAGGGTACTGTGTGCAATGCTGTTTGTCATATTTTCTGAAAAAAATATTATTTTATATTAAGAACTCTGAAAATTATAATGGAAAAACTTAGAAAAATTTGGGACCATTTTTATAAAAACCTTAATTACTCTGCGAGTGTGCATGCTATTTGCATAAAAATGAACACAGTGTATTACAATAAGGCATTCAATCATAATCTAGAGTTTGAGCGCTTTTGCTACATTAGTTTTGACAGGGTTATTCAAAAGATATTCATTTTTTTTAATTTGTTGACGGTCCCCTATGGCGTTTCGGTAAAAAATCTTCACGGAGATGTATGACGTACACTATTATATTTATACACTAAGAGTTTCGAGATGATTCCTCGTGTATTTTTCTAGATATTTAGTAAAATGTCTAAAATCGCAAGTTTCCCATAATCAATGGCAGTATAGTGTATATGTTTTCTTATTGCTATAAACATTTTTAATATTATTATTATTATTATTTTATGTGTGTGTGTATTTACTTTTAATATAACCTGTCTTTTTACTTATTACTTTTTACTTACTTTTAACTTTTTCCCTTTGTAACCATTTTCTCCCCCCCCCTTCCTTCATTGTATCCTTTGTTCGTTTATGCCCTTCCCTGATTGACTGTTGCCTTCTACTTTCCCGTTGGCTGCTGCTTCAGCTTGCTCCCTTTCTCGCCTTGCCACGTCAGTCGTGCCGCTACATTAATTGTAGACGCACGTCTTTTCGCCTGATTAAGATAGACTAAGTTCTATCGAAAGGCCTTGCGATATTTTATTTATTTTATTTTTATGGTATTTCAAGAACTTTTTTTGTGTTCTATTGTATAACACCAGTTTCCAACTTTATTCCTGTATTCTTATCTAGTTTATGGAGTAAATCACTCAAAATGTGGCGCTTTTATCCAGTTTTTTTTTTTTTTCTTGCAAGGATTCCGTTCCAGATGCTAATGCACGAATTTTCATCAAATTTTAGATTCATTTAGAGCTTAAAATAAGTTGTTGCAGATTAGATTTTGTTTAAAATTACCTAACATGCGAAAACGCTTCTATGTTTCATTTTTCTGGAAATATTAATATGAAAAAGGTAGGAAAATGTTTTAAGAGTACCAAACCTGACTAGTTTTATTTAATATATTCATAAATCAATAAATTTATGTAATTTGTTGTAGTGTACCCGTTTCAGTTATTTCTTACAAAATATGCAGCATCTTTTGCCTTAAAACTGTATGAAACCCAAAGATGGGATTCGGGGAAAAAAAGAAGCTTATAACTCATTCATTGATATTATAATTAAAGTTCAAAAATGGTGTTAAGTCTGTTTTATTCCAGGAAACTTTATTCTAAAAGATTCCCACTATTTGTCGACTTTGCATATTACTATTAAAACTTAAATTCTATAAAATGTTTAGAGAAATTCTGAAATGATTTAACTCGTTGAATCTCTTCGAATTTACAGAAATAAATCAAAACTACTTTACTACTAAATGCTAAAATGCTACTTTAATAATAAATTACAATATATAATTCATATTTCGAAAACATAACATTAATAGGCGAAGAACATTTGCAGTATAGTATGCTGAAATATTTTCGAAAATTCTATTTTGAAAATTTGAAATCTCAAATACGTTCTTTATTATTTTATAACAAAAAATATTTTTAGCCAAATAACGAGAATCATGTATTTGAAATTAAATTTTTTTATAATAATATACATACTCCCCTAATGTAAAAATAAATAAAAAAAACATTAAATGCGAGACTCAAAATTGAAAACAGATAATTATCAAGTTTTGTGATCTGTGCAGTTTTAATTTACGTAACATTTTATTTATTAACGTAACTTCAAATCGTATACCTCTCTTTAGTGTATTGTAGGAATATATATTAAAATAGCTTTACAAACTTTACAATATTCCCATATCTCTAATTAATATTTAATAAAATCCTGAAATTCTGGAATATATAAAATGAATTCATGACTAATTCACGTCGCATTGTCAAAAAACAAATCAACTTGAAAGAAACCTATAACGAAAATATATTTTATTATTCATTTTTCGAGTTAATAGATTCAATTTATGAGAATATAGCAAGTATAATTGACTGATACGTGGCCAAATGTTTTGTTTTTGAATTATGAATTCTCTACTTCGCTTCGTAAATAATTTATTAGAAACTGAACGTTAAACAGATCACGAAAATCATATACTTAGAATTTAATCAAATAAAAACTGTTTAATTTCTCCGGATGAAAAAAACCTAGTTTAATTCATTGTTTAATAACTGTTTTGTACTGAAAGTTATTTTGAAAATAAAAATAATGTGAACAATGAAGATAATAGCTCAAACATTGACGAAATAATTGTATTTATTGCTATCGAAGCTAAGAAGTGTTAAAAATAAATTGAAAAAAGTTTAAGCAAATTTTACCATATAACTAGCTGAAGAGTACAATTATAATACATGTTTTAACTGGCAAACTAATGATAAAACTATCTAAATACTGATTAATCTTTTTACTCAATTTTGATAAAATTTACGTAAAAAGCAAATTGAAAGCAATATAACAAAGTTATATAATAAATCAATAAAACTTTAAACATGAGACTTAAAATTGAAAACGGAAAGTTATAAATTTTTATTACATGTCTGATTCTAATTTACGTAACATCTAATTTATTACCATAACTTCAAAAATTGTACATCTCTTTAGTGCTTTGTAGGAATATATATTGAAATAGCTTCACTAATTTTACAAGCTTCCCATATCTCTAATTAAAATTTAGTATCATCATAACGTTTTGTAAAATATATAGTGAATTGATGGCTAATTCACTTCGCTTAGTCAAAAACGAATCAAAATGCACTAAACATGTAAGGAGAATAAATTTCATTATTTATATTTTGAGTTATTAAATGTAATTTACGAGGATATAACAAATGTAGTAGACCGATATAGGATGAAAAGTTTTGTGTTCGGAATTATGTCTATACTTCACTACTTAATTAAATCTCTACTTAACTTCGTAAATAATTTATTACAAACTAAACGTTAGAACATGATGAAAATCGCACATTTTGAATTTAATCAGATTAAAACTCTTTATTTCCTCCGGAGGAAATAACTAGTTTAATTTATTGTTTAACAACTATTCTATATTGCAAGCTGTTTTGAAAACAGAAATAATATGAACAATGAAGATAATAACTCAAACAATAACAAAATAATTGTATTTATTCCCATAAAAGTTAAAAAAAAATAAAAAAAAAATAAAAATAAAAAACGTTAAACATATTGTTGGAATAAGTTTTGTAATATAACAAGCATAAGAGTACAAAATAGGATTATTTACATGTTTTGATAGGTAAACTAATAACAAAACCGTCTACATAGGAACTATTTTCTTACTCAGTTTTGATAATATTAGTGCATAAAACATATTCCAAATTATATAACAAAGCATATTCTACCATGTATTTTGCTTCGGAAATTATAATAAAGTAGGTTTTTTTTCCTTTCAGAATAAGATCACGTGTCTTTCTTCTGAACAAATAGTAATAAGTACAAGTGAATCTACATTCTAATGAAAACTTCTTTCTATAACATACATTTCATAGATTAATTTCTAAAAAATATATAAAGATTGTGCAACATAAATTATACAAATAGTTCAAAACAAATAGTATAAATTATATTGCACAATGTCAAAAACTCGTAGTAAATGGAAAAATCATTCGACACATTTTAAAGATACTATTGCATTTCCAAGCATTACGCGTATCTGACATTATTATCGATAATATCATTGTTCTATATGCATATAATTATTCATATTCAGAGTTTCAAATAGATTCATAAAAAATTTATTCAGATAACGACAATCATGCACTTGAAATTCGAAGTTTTCAATTATCATCTACACTCTCACCTAATGTTTCAAAAAAAAAAAAAAAAAAAAAAAAAAAAAAAAAAAAAAAAAACTTTGATATAAAACTTGAAATTGAAAACGGAATTTATAAGCTTTTATGATATGTGGAGCTTCAATTTACGTAGTTTTTAATCTATCGACATAACATTAAAAAGTTTGCATTTCTTTAATGTATTTTAAGAAAATATATTAAATTTGCTTTGCAAATTTTACAAGCCTCCCATATATCTAAATAAATTTTAGTATCATCAAAGCTTTTCGGAAGACATAAAGTGAATTTATGTCTAAATCACTTCACATTGTCAAAAGCGAATCAATATTGACAAAGCATACTACGATAATACATTTCATTAATCATATTTCAAGTTAATAAATGCAATTTACGGGGATATAACAAGTGCTGTGGGACTGATACGTGGTCGAAAGTTTTGTTTTACATTTATGAAATCACTCCTTATCTTCATAAATAGTTTATTATAAACTAAACTTTAAGCACATGATTTTTAAATTATCATCTACAACCTTCCTTAATGTAAAATAAAAAACAAATCTTTAAATGTTAGACTTAAATTTGAAAACAGAATATTTTAAAACTGAAATATATGTGCAGTTCTAATTTACGTAATTTATTTATTTTTATTTTATTAATCTAACTTAAAAATTTACTCACTTTAGTATATTTTAGAAAAATGCATATTGAAATAGCTTTACAAATTTCACAAGCTTCCATTATCTCTAATTAAAATTTATTATCATCATTAACTTTGATGAAATTAAATGATTTTTTTGCTAATTTACTTCGCATTGTCAAAAACGAATCAACATGGACTAAACATATAACGAAAATAATTTTTATTATTCATAATTCAAATTAATAAATGCGGTTTAAAAGGATATAACAAATGTAGTGGACAGCTATGTGCTGAAAAGTTTCGATTTGGAATTATGAAATCTCTACTTCTCTTCGTAAACAATTTATTAGGAACTAAAAGCTAAGCACATGATGAAAATCGCGCATTTTGAATAAAAACAGATTATAATAGCTTATTTTCTCTGGAGGAAATAACTAGTTTAATTTATTGTTTACTAACTATTCTAGATTGAATGTTATTTTGAAAGCAGAAATAATGTGATAAATGAAGACATTAACTCAAACATTGACAATAATCGTATTTTTTCCAATCAAAGTTAAAAAGTATTGAAAATAATTTTAAAAAAAGTTTAAATACTTTTTACAATATTACTAGCTTTAGTGGACAAAATATTATTATACAACATGTTTTTACTGCTAATCTAATGATAAATCTATCTAAATAAGGAATATTTTATTTACTCAATTTTGATAATCTTCATTTATAAATCCATTTCAAAGTTCGATAACAAATTACATTCCATCATGTAATGGCCTTTCATCATTTTAATAAAAAAAAGTTTTTTTTTCTTTTAGAATCAGGTAACAAGTCTTTCTTATGAAATCTATAAAAAATAGAAGTAAACCTATGTTGTAATTATAAATTCCTTCTATAATGTACATTTCAGAGATCGCATAAATAAAATTTATGAAAATTTAATAATAGAAATTATAATGATTCAAAACGGAAATTGAAAACAAAAAAATATATACTTTTATTACAACTGCAGTTCTAATTTACGTAACTTTTAATTTATTAACATCACTTCAAAAAGTTTACAAATCTTTAGTGTACTGTAGGAAAATTTATTGGAATAGCTTTACAAATTTTACAAACTTCCCACGTCTCTAATTAAAATTTAGTATCATCATAAACTTTTGGAAGAAATAAAGTGAATTATGGCTAATTGAATTTTGCATTGTCAAAAACGAATCCACATGGACGAAACACATAGCGAGAATAAATTTTTATATTCGTATTTCTAGTTAATAAATGCAACTTACGAGGATATAACAAGTATAGTGGACTGATACGTGTTCAAAAGTTTTGTTTTGGAATTATGAAATCTCTACTTCTCTTCGTAAATAATTTATTAGGAGCTAAACGCTAAGCACATGAATAAAATCACGCATTTGGAATTTAATTAGATTACATCTGTTTATTTTCTCCGGATGAAATCAACAAGTTTAACTTTATTTTACTAATTATTTTGTATTAGCAGCGATTTTCAAGCAGGAAATGATATTAACAATGAAGATAATATCTTAAACATTGACGAAATAATTTTTTCTCACCAAAGTTAAAAAGCGTTTAAAATAAATCATTATTATTATTTAAAATACGTTTTGCAAAAAAAAGCTTTAAAATATCAAATTAAATGAATACATGTTATAACTAGTAAACTAGTGATAAAACTATTTAAATACTGAATATATATATTTCTCAATTTTGAAAATCTACTCAACTGTAAAGGATATTCATAGTTATATAACAAAACATATTTTATCATGTATTGAGCTTAATCATTTTAATAAAGTAGTTCTTTTTCTTTTAGAAAAATGTAACAATTCCTTCTTCTAAACAAACTAAATCAAGTAAAACTGAATCTATTCACTAATAATAACTTCGTTCCATAACAAACATTTCATAGAATGTATAATAAAAGTTATAAAAATTTTGCAATAGAAATTATAAAGATTTAAGTAATAATAATAATTAAAATTGTATAGCACAAAAACTTTCAATAAATTAAGAAATAATTGGACATATAGCTATTAAGTTCTTTATTATTAAGAGTACTTGACATTATTATAGATCATATTATTGTCTTAAAATTTTATAAAAATGCATGTCCTAAAGTGATATTATTTCCTAAAACGATTAATAAAATTTTTGCAATCCTTGAAGAATACGAAAATTATCGAATGACTCACAATGTGCTACATATTTTTATCAGTGTTTATATTATGTTTAATCCTGTACAATAGTCACGTACAATGACACAAAACAAAGGTACATTTATCTGCTTTAATTTTTTTATCCTTATATAAAAATTCTTTGTTTATAGTTTTACACTACGTATATCAGACAGTCGATTAATTTACTTTGTATATTCGAATATTATTTATAGAATTAAACTTTAGTTGAATCACCATAAGATTTTACAACATAGATCTAGCTCAAAATTTTTCCAACACCATTTTTATTTATTTTTTCTTTTACTAATAATGATATTTACTACATTATGTAGCAGAATTGCTTAAATTAAATAAGGCAAATATAACTTTTATAACATCTTAATTTTCTAAAATGGCGAATGTTGGTGTTTATAAATTATGTATAAAGCGTTGTTAAACTTATGCCAGAAAAATGCCTACATAAATAAGGATGTTTTATTCATACATTATCAAGCCAAAATTAAAAGGATGCAAATAAAATAATGTACAACATTAATTTGATACGCAATGATAAGAAATTTTATTTCACACTAGTCTAAATGTTATTTGGATATTAAAAATAAACAAATATTCATGTACGCATTCCTTTTGTATAATAAGTACTAACATTTATTTTAAAAATCATATAAAAATAAGATATAAGATAACATAATTTTTTAAATAACTTTACAAATATGATTTTAAAAAATCCAGATCCAGATTTACTTATTTTTTCTAAATCTCACAATAGGTAATAGTAGAAGAAATGAGGTTAAAATGATCTTTGGATATTGCAAAACCATCCACATGTATTCCGGTCAGATAGCGTTATCTACAAGAAAACATATAAACTAGTTGTGCTAGATGAAAAAGAAGCATAGGTGGTATGCAAGCGATCGTAGTATTGCATGTATAAATAAAATTATTTGAAAAAGTGGAAATTACAACATGTTTTATATGATAGGCACTCACTTGCATATTGATTTAGATACACAGACTTTCGTGTAGAGAAAAATTATTTTATTTCCTTAATAAGTACGTTTTTACATTTTTATTAACACTTGCTAAGTTCGTTATGTTTCTCGGCTTCATACAGTTATAAGACTTAAAATACATAGCCATGTTTTCGGGTAAAAGGATTTATTATTATGGTCTTTTTACTAGCATTTTCTTAACTAAAGAAATCCGGTATCGGGGTCCAGGCCAGCATAGCAGCGAGATGTGTGGCTTTCTCAAATCTTTCTTTTTTAATCCCTTTATTATCCTACCGTTTCCAAATAAAACGGAATCAAAAACTTCGAGAAAATGAAATCGATAGGATGTGCTATTTTTACAAGCTGTCCTTACAATAATCAACTGGGCTTGGAAACGCAAAATAGAGTACATATAAGGAAAAAAGACAGATTTCAGCTAAGAAAATCCAAATATTAAATGCAAAGTCTAAAAACAATATATCCAAAAGAAGCAAAAACAAGAACTTGAATTCAGAAAAAGACTTATTCCCATGCCCACATAAGCATAAGAAAACTAGTCCCGATTCGGCTAAAAAAATACGTTGAGCCTTGACGAATCTCCAGAAAAATGTAAATTGCCTGACTGGACAAGCTCATCCCCAAAATTTATTACACCACCTCTTCGGGACGATGTAAAGCCGACGTTGTGAGGGCTAAAAGTATGAAAAAACTCTTAATAGACACGTTAGAAAAAGCGTTGTTTCAAATAATTGACGGATATTTAAATAATAGAGAAAGGAGTTGGAAACATTAAAAGTTGACTTAGTCGGAAGTTTAACCTACAAGAACGGAATATTTTTCCAAGTTTTAAGCAGTTAAACATTTTACAAGGCACCAAACTTTTTTTTTAAAAATTAAATGAGTATCTGTGAATGATTTTTTTTGGCATTCCTCATGTTTCAATTATGAGAAGTTAAAAATCGTTAATGAAATAAGAAGTAAACACTAAAAAAGTCATTATTTATTATTTTACAATAATTTTATTTCAGTAAATCTATTGACTTTTGAAAAATATATTTACTTTTGAAAGAATTATTTTTTAACACTAGAACCGCAGTGAGGGTCATTTTGACCCGTGGAAAATGAATAGGTGCCAATTGAAACCAGAAATTTCTTCACAGAATAAGTTACATATATTCTCTATTAAAATTGTTAAAATAAATAAATTAAGTAGTTTTAAATAAAAATTTTGGTGTAAAATAATTTTATGAAATTTGAATGAAATTTCCCGTGGTTCTATTGTTAACTTATAAGTAACATCATTTTAAAGAAAAATTTTGAATATTTTTAAAATTAATTTTTAAAGAAATCGGGAATCAAAATTTTAGTTATATTCTTTAACAAATTAAATGAAATATCTCGATAAGTAATATTTGAAGTTATAGTGGTTTAAAATTGTTCCACTTAAAAAGTAATATAATATTTTTTAAAAACATTATAAGTAATTTTAAGATGCCATTTCGTTTGAAAATTACAGAGATACGCATCACAAAGAAGAAAAAAAATCTAAATTCTAACTCAAAAAATATAATTTTTACAAGTTTCCTGAACCTCTTGAAGTAACATTGTTTCTTGAATTTCACGCATTTCAGTTTGTGTCCAATCCTTTAAAATCTCACGAATTGATTAAACGCCATGTGCTCTTTGAGTTTTGCATGTATGAAGATGCCATTTTTTGTCGTTAAGCCAAGAATGGCTAAAGAAAATTATCCTGATAGGAAATTTTACCCTACGGGGAGAGTGTAAAAATTTAGTTTTTATGTTTTATCAAATAGATTTCCACTGACAAATTACTTATTTCATCAAATTTCACAGCTTATTCTTTAAACATAGCATTTTGAAGTGGGCGCCTATAGACATTGCTTAATATGATAGCTTATTCTTTCGTTATTTATGAATCCCACTGTGTAAATATAATTATACATTAATATAACACACTATTAATTAAATGTATAAAACTGATAAATAATTGTGTTATAAAAACTAAAATTATTTTAAATCATATTTTATTATAATAGACAGTGCAACATAATTTATGTGTGGTATATTAAATATTGTTCATAGTAGTCTATTTAAAATTAACTTTCAATATCGATTCCTTTCACAATTCCCTTTATTATCAAATAATCAAACTTTATTTTTACGTTAAAATATTCCTGCCAAAATTTCACTTTCGTTTCAAATTCAATAGTTTCTCCAGCATTAGTTTTCTAAAATAATAATTTTTATTCAATCCATTAGTTAACTGTAGATTATTGAGCAGATAAATAAATGAATAGTTATTGATTATAATATGCAAAGCATTCCTTTAAAAATCCTAACAGGTGATTTTCTAATTACTAGAAACCGTAAATTAAGTTCAAATGAATTTATTACATTTGTGAGATAGGTATTAAATTATAGTATAGGAATTTCCATAAAGTTATTTTCAAAGAAATTATTTTCTAAAATTCAATATCAATGCCATAAAATTTTTGAATGGTTTTATATTATACTTATTTAATTTTTACGTAATTTATATCTATAAATTACTTGATTTTAATATTAAACAACATTTAACTTTCTACTAAACTAGCGTAAAATCCTAAATTCAATCACACTCATTAATCAATACCAAATTTTCATGCTTGAAAATAAAATTAAAATTTGTGACTTAGAGTTTTTGTCTTTTTTCCAAACATATAAGCCCTTGGAACCCTCAAATTTGCTAAGCTCTTCCGACATACGTTATTTTCTTATTACTTTATTCCTCTCGAGATCCTTTGATGTCCCATGCACATCCATATATGAAACCCTTTAGTTCATAAATTTGTTTCGTCGAGGATGTTTTCTAACGCACATTCTGTCATACTGATAGTCCGGTGGCTCAACGGAATTGTTTCTTCGGTTATATTTGGATGGAGCCCATCAAGTACTTTACATTTTATTGGTTGTTTTCAAATTCTTTGTCTACTTCTATTCATACTCAGTTTACGATCAATATTCTACCCATCTAATTCATGATATTTCACTGGAAGTACTTTGGATACATTGTTTGGGCAATTCCTTATGTGTTTGGCTTTGGTGTAAAAATTTCGGAGTATTTTTTGTTTTGCTTATAACATAAAAAATAGCTGAGTTACAGAACTGTTAGTCCAGATAATACAGGATTTGTCACGTGATAATATGCGTATTCATGTGGAGATTTGGATGTAAATAGATATGTATAATTACATACCCATGTCTTTACCGTGTTCATTGACCATCTTCATCCACAAACTTCTTTCAAATAATAGCCATTTAAATCTTTAAAAAAAAATAGTGATTAAAAAAAGTTTTTTTCCTAAGTGTTTCACCTTGATACGAGGATACCGAAGTATTATATATATATATATATATATATATATATATATATATATATATAATGGCTGACATACGGCGATTTGAAGTTCTATTGAGGTTGACATTTAAAATGTCTACTAGCCTGAGACCGCAGTCGTAAATATCAACAGAATTTGATGTGAGTGAGAATGTGCACAGAAATTATTAATATCTCTGTCAAGTTCTCTGGTTAGTTTCACCCATTATTTTCTTTTAAAATTACAGGAACTCCTAAATATCGCCAAATTCGACGACCAATAATAAATCATTTTAAATTAAATAAAATCAGCTTGCATAAAGCTGACTAATTTCGCGAAATTGTCATATCAAGTATCAATCATATTAAGTATAAAAAAACTGCTATTGAATTTTCTAAAATTGGTTTCCAATAATTTGAGTTTATGTTTAGATAATGTAACTTCATATTTTAAAGGAAAACGAACGTTATCAACTATTCCAGTTACTGGTAGGAAGGTTCTTTTGTATATAAATCTACCTAAAACATAATGCATTTCAGCTATCTTAACAATCATTAATATTCATTCCTTATACATTAAAGTAAAATATAAAAGTATGTTGTATTATTCGGAAAGATCAATATATTTCTTTTGTAAAAATTAATAATACATTTTTCATGTACTATATATTTCATTTAATTGAAGGAATTGATTTATATTATGTTAGAAAATTATTTCTTTTATTTTTCGTTATGTAATCATATCAGTATGATAGAAAATATAAAATCAATTATTTAATTAAACCATTCATCTAATATTTTTTTCTTTTACTTATAGGCACAATAAATTACTTTAAAATGTTTCTTTATAATCAAGCCGTTTTTATGAAAAACAAAAAACTTCATTCTCATGATAGTAACAGAATTATTTATTTCTAAACAGCCTATATAATCAATTGTTTGTTTCTTTAAAACGGAAGAATGTTAAAAATTTTATGAGAAAAAAAAATACGGAGCATAAGACATCAATCAGCAAAATTCCTTGTTAAAATTATTCTTTAAATAATAGTCACTAAAGATAAAAAATATGAATCTATGTTCAAAAAAAATAATTTAAAATAGAAGTTTTAATATTGTGAAATAATGGGCTAAATGGAATATGTTTTATAAATCAGAAACACTATAACACTTTTCTTTAAATGATATTTTAAAATGTTTATTTAGTTATTTATTTACTGAAATTAAGGAATATGAAAGTTACCATTTACTATCGGTACTTGTCGGTAGGTGCTTTTGTAATAAGATATACCTGAAGCGCGATGCGTTTCCAATATCTTAACACTTTTCATTTATTTATGTAAAATATAAAAGTCTTATATCTTCTGAAAGATCAATCTAATATATTTTTGCAAAAATAAATAATATGTCTTTATTATGAAATACAATGTTAATTTATTTTAAAAGAATGATTTATGTTATTAAAGAAAAATATCGCTTTTCTTCCTGATGTAACCACATCGCTATGATAGAAATTATAAAAACCAAAATTTAATCAAGTGGTCCATCTAACTATTTTATTTAACTTATAGGCACAATAAATTACTTTATTTTTTTTTCTTTTTTTAATATAATCAAACATTTTTAATGGGAAAACATTATTTTCATAATATTAATAGAATTATCTATTTCTAAATAGCCTATATAACCAATTGTCTGTTTTTTGAAACGGAAGAAGGCTAAAAATTTTAATTAATAAGGAACATATTACTTCAATCATTAAAATACTTTGTTAAAATTATTTTTTAAATAATAATTACTTAAGATACAAAATACGAAAATATGGGTGAAAAGGTGTTTTAAAATAGAAGTTTTAACATTATGAATTAATGGTACGAGCAAAATATGTTTTATTAATCAAAAAAATACATTTTTTAATCTTGTTTCATTTTTTTCGAAAAAGACCTAAAAGAATTTGACAAAGGATTAGACTTTCTATTTTTCCATCAGTAAATAAACAGAAAACGACACATCCAGCTCGATTTTTTTTTAAGTGTTAGGACAGAAGAATAATTGACCATATCTTTAAAGGTCATTTACCAATTCAAATAACTAACAAAGAAGGTCTCCATACAGGCATACTCCAAAAAATCTAAAAAAATACAAAATGTTCTTCTCTTAAGGATATATACGTTTATATTTTTTTTGGCGGAATCTCCGTGCAGCGTTCGTAAAAACAAATAATGAAAATTTCGTTATTTGGCGATTTATCATACGTTGGCAATAGAATGCAGTTTGAAAAAATAATTTTTCATGTGAAATTTCCTTTAAGAACAAAAAAGTTTCATGTTGAACTTGTATAGGTAAATATATTTTAAATGACTTTAATTTTGCCATTTTTAGTTTGTTTTAAATATAATTTTGTTATATCGATATTTATATGTATTTATAATCAAATTTAACCATCAAAACTGTCAATTAAAAACGAAATTTATAATTTAAATTCATTAAGATTGTTTCAAGCTCAAACACCAATTGAGCATTGTCAAGTCAATTTCGTTTCTATGGAAACATCTGGCTTTTAATTTTGAATACGCTAGAAAATAATTTTTTTTTCAATATGAATTTTTTGTACATGAAAATATCAGTGATAAATTAAAAACTATAGCAGCAAACAATATATATATGTGCAATACAAGATACTCACATACATACACACACACGTATATATATATATATATATATATATATATATATATATATATATATATATACTGATGTGCAACATTTAGAGACGAGTCCCAAAATGTCAATTATCAAGGGATTTTCAAGCGATAATTTTCACGCGAATATTCAAAATGAATTAATATAATTCGAATACTTACTATCCCTGCATAACAGCTAGTCCATATAACATCTCATTCACATGGTCAAAAACAGTCAAAGTTACTAAGACAATACAAAAAATATTAAATTCTATGCATCTCTTTTATGAGTCTCAAATGACTACTATATGTGATGCCACTGACAGCTCATTGTGACTGCTACTTTGTTGCGAGTAATAATTACGAAGGAAAATAATAATTTTCCTTATATGCACACAAACATATATCTTCCTTGAAATGACCATACAATATATAACAAAAATTGCAGATTAGTTAAATATATTTAAAAGATAATTAAATGAAAAATACTTTAGCTTAAATATGTTAAGTAAAAATTGTTAAACTATTTCTAAAATATTTTAGAATACTTCACAGTTTTAAAGATTCAGACATTATTTCAAATCCCTCGGGGATTTAGTTAAAAATCATTTAATAAATAATCTAAATGCTGTATAACATTTATTTATTTACATAATTGACGTATATTACAGTTTACATATTTATTGATTTTTCTAAGCTTCCACACACATAACAGGAAAGTGGAAAATTGCTGCTACTAACTACCGACAAACAAATGTTTAAATATTTACATTTATTTGAAAATTAGAATATTTTTTTTAAATATTGCTAGATATTAAATTAAATTTTGCGGCATTTTTGCAATTTTTATTTGTGTATGTTGTATTTATTGTTGTTTATTTTTTTAAAGAATGCAATTTGTAAAGATTCTCAATAATTTTATTCTTACAAATGTATCTCTAAAGGCCTGATCTAAAAATTGGATGTTTATATCTAACAATCACTATGTTTAAATCACTTGAAATATTTTAAAAATAAAATTGTTACTTAAAAAACATTGTTGAGTGTAAAATTTTATTTGATTATAAAGCAACAAAAGAAAAATAATAACAAAAGAATAAAAATCATATAACTTCCCCTCGTAGTAAAATGTATCATTATTAAAAAAGAAATATTTTGCCAAGTGTTGGGATCGAATACGAGTCCTCTACAAAAAGTCAGATCTATAAATTCATACCTTAAACCTCTGACCCAACCAGACTTGCTTCGACTTCCCGCTAACTGAAAGGCTTAATAAGTTCAATTTCACGCATGCGCAAATGCTTGAATTGGAGTTGATTTTAAAGAAGTAGTCTACTGCTTTAATATATATGATTTTAAACTCTTTCATTATTTATTTTTAAATTCATTAAGTAATATTTACACGCATTCTAAAAATGTAACGGTTTCCAGTTGCTGCTTCCCCATAGGAATAGCATCAGCTCGCGAGCGTTTCCTCGAGCGAGGACAGGGACCTTAAGTCAAAGACGCCGGAAATCGAAAAAGGTGGGAAGAGGGCTCTGCCAACGACCACTGTTGCGTCAAGCTTATTATTATTAAATTATTAAACGAACATTTGCATAATATGAATCCGTTAAACTTAAATCGAGTAAACTTGTGTCATTTAAATTTGAATCTAATATCTGAAAATTATTAGATTTTTATTTTTCATCACTAGTCTGTCACAATTTGATAAATTATTCCATTTATTTCTTTTAACCATTTGGAAAATGGTTGTTCTTTTCGGTCAAAAATGATATTGTAGTGTCCGTATTTATTTATTTATTTATATTTATTTATTTTACATTTTTAAAGTCCCTTATAATTTAGCTTTTCTTCTTTGAACGTCCGTGATCCTTTCGAAATTCTTTTCTTGTTACAATTCTTATGCGGCAGCCATGTTGAAAAAAAAAAATGAAACCAGACACATTTGAAAGGAAAATTGTTTATATAAGATTCACTGAAAGCGTGAAATGTGGACTCGGGGCTATAAAGCTTCCGGACGTCTGCAACTGCGTCGAGCTTATTATTAGCTGACTATTTCCACAGGATAAACCGAAATCTGAATCCGGTAAACTTAATCCTTTCAGATAGATTGTGCCCAGTCTGGGATACATAATTTTATTTCCAAACTTGAAAACGATACCAATAATAGTTTGTTAAAGTTTTTCTTTTACAATAAAAGCTTAATGTTAGGATTTCAAAATATCTAAAAAATTCGTTTGTGAATTCGGTGGCAGTCGTCATTTTCTCATTTTACTAACAGATTTTGCACGTGCCGGAAAGGGTTAAATCAGGTAAACTTTCGTCATCTGAATCTGAATCGAACAGTTCAAATGTATCAGAATTTCATTTTCTAAATGGTTATTATACATAGAATATATATATGTATATATATGAAACCATTAATCGTATAACAATATATGAACCATACACACACGCATATATATATATATATGTGTGTGTGTGTGTGTGTGTGTAGATGTATATATTGTACTATATTTCAAAACGCTATGGGAAACTTGTAAGAATAAATAACAAAAAAGGAAAAATATCATTTTTTTTTAAATTTATAATTTCATACTGTACGCATTTTTAAAAAATATCCTTTAAGTCTTCATAATGTCTACAAAAATTAGACAGTGTAACTAAATTTTTTGCATGCCATATGAAAAGAATAGAATCCTAAAAAATAATCTAAATATGCATTAAAAAGTATAATCTAGAAGAAAAATGAATTTAGTTAAACACTCTACTTAATAATAACAGCTGCACGCAACAGAATGGATTAAAAAAGTAAATACAAAGTTAAATTTGAATAAAGATTAGAATACAGTATTTTGCAGGAAAGGAATTCGTAACATTTCATCTAATTAAAATAAAGTGCAAATGTGCTAATGAAACTTTAAAAGGTATTTAAAGTTTTGAAAAATGTTTTTATTTTTAAAAACGTCAACTTTGTACTGCAGAGAGTTTTTATGCAAAATTATTTCTAGAGCAAGGCGAAAAGTCGAAACGCAAGCTAACAAAAGAACATTTTTTATAAACATTTGTCATACTGAATTTATCTTTTCGCGCGTCAGAGTTCTAAACGCATTTGTTTTACTGGCCTCTGACTAGCCATACTCATAAAAAAATAAATGCATTTAAATTAATTTTTATAATAATTTCTAGAATTTGTATCATTTTCTTAAAGGCAACGTTTGACCCTTAATTTTTCGGTCTAATGTAACTGCATGAGATCCAGATAGTCTGACAGTAGAATACTATTATTTTGATTTACGCATGTCCAGTGAAATCTACGACCTACTAAAAGAAGCGGATTGGCCTTAAAACATGCATTATAAACGTATCTATAAATTTTATGTGTTTAAAGTCAATTTAAAAAATAAATAAACATTAAATTATACAAAACTGTAGACCAAACATGTAAAACATTGAAACAAGTGTCCAGAAAGTAAATATGAATAATAATATAATTATAATGCTATTCACATTGCTTTATACTATATTATGAAATTTATGCTATATTATGAAATAAAATAATTATGCTATTCACAAACTTTTAAAAGGTTTAGCCGTCTTTGGTATATCCGCGAAGATGTGAAAGATGACGCGTATACTAGACGGCCGCATTTTATGTGTACACTATAAACAAGTTCGAAACTTCTGATCACCATTTGGCTATTTGTGTGCACTGACTTTTTAAGAGATAGTAGAAATTGTGCCGAGACAGAACACGCGGGCATGTTTTCACAGATTTCTGTACGGGCCGGGCCTGAAAATTCCGGCCTGTGCAGACCTCTAGCCGCGGGTTATGCGAGTTTCCAGAAGAAGTCTGCACGGGCTAAAAATTTCAGCCCTAAGCAAGGCCCGAGAATGCCAGTATATGATTCTGATTTGAATATACTTTCTATTATTTTATGAAATTTTTGTCTTCTGATTGGATAATTTTACGTTAATTTGGGCCTAGGTTCGTATTTTTGGCGTATTTTTTAGGTAAAAGGGATTTATGAATTCCGTGTCTAACACTAAAAAGTCCTAAGTGGCTAAGTTGCTTGAGCATTCATGTATGTTCTACTTTAATTAAGGGTATTTCAGGTACATGGTGTGTTTTTAAGGATTAGGAGAGGTAACAATGGGTCAAAACAAAGCGCAAATTCCCTTAATTTAACGAAATATAAACAAGAAAAAAATTAGTTCAATTCATGGATTAATTTGAGAGCATTTAGTCCTGCGCGGATTTGGTTATACCAGATCCGAACCTGGAAATTTTATCACATAAAATCTATTCATTCCTAGCCAGTTTTAAAAAATATTAGATGACTCGAAGTCGACAAACGTCAACTTAAAACCAACAGGATTGAATGCGAACCCACTCCGAAATGGAGAAAAGAAATTCATTTTGTTATGCAATAATGGAAAAGTAGTCTAAAATTTTTCCTCTAGTATCAATTATACATTTTATGTAGAAAAAATGTATATCTGTATATGTACTAGGTGATATTCAAATAACAGAGTTTTTCATTTTAAAATATATTCCAGAGAGTCTTTTGTAAAATTGAGTAGAATCGAATTCATCCGCTAAAAACAATTAAAGTTAACGCGATTCAAAAAATTAAAGTCAATATGAACCTCTCCTAAAAATATTAACTTTAGTCTGATCCAACACAAACTGCCAATCGGGTTGCGTTTAAATCGCACTACGTGATGCAGGACTCTGCCTGAAGCGCGATTTGAGAAAACCGAAAAAATATATATATATATATATGTGTGGCACTCGGGGACTGCCGCGGTAAAGCTACTGCATAGCATTTTTTTATCAACTTATGCAAAAATACCGCGTCAATGTCTGCTGAAGTCTATCGAAGGATACCGTGCCGAAGTCTGCCAAACTGAAACGTCGTTAGCCGGAGTGTTAGGATTTTTTCTCGTTCCGGAATTCCTAGAATCGGTCGCCGCGCTCAAAGCCCGCGATAAAAGCTATGCAATAGCTTAATAAATTACCAAACAAAATTTGGTCGCGCTACGAAAATTAGATCGCGAGTTATAAGCATTTTAAGTTTTTCGACCCTCACCGTGGGGGGTCTAATGTCCCCAAAAATTAACACTGCCTCATAATAAATTACCAAATAAAATTTGACCACGCTACGAAAATTAGATCGCGAGTTATAAGCATTTTAAATTTTTCGACCCTCACAGTGGGGGGTCTTATGTCCCCAAAAATTAACACTGCCTCATAATAAATTACCAAACAAAATTTGGCCGCTCTACGAAAATTAGATCGCGAGTTAGATGCATTTTAAATTTTTCGACCCTCACCGTGGGGGGTCTCCTGTCACCAAAAATTAACACTGTCTTATAATAAATTACCAAACAATATTTTGCCAAGCTACCAAAATTAGATCGCGAGTTATAAGCATTTTTAATTTTTCGACCCTCACCGTGAGGTGTCTTCTGTTACCAACAATTAACAATGCCTCATATTAAATTACCAAACAAAATTTGGCCGCGCTACGAAAATTAGATCGTGAGTTATAAGCATTTTAAATTTTTCGACCGTCACCGTGGGGGGGTCTAATGTCCCCAAAAATTAACAGTCTCATAATAAATTACCAAACAAAATTTGGCCGCGCTACGAAAATTAGATCGCGAGTTATAAGCATTTTAAATTTTTCGACCCTCACCGTGAGGGCTTTCCTGTCACCAAAAATTAACAGTCTCATATTAAATCACCAAACAAAATTTGGCCGCGCTACAAAAATTAGATCGCGAGTTATAAGCATTTTAAATTTTTCGACCCTCACCTTGGAGGGTCTCCTGTCACCAAAAATCAACACTGTCTCATAATAAATGACCAAACAAAATTTGGCCGCGCTACGAAAATTAGATCGCGAGTTATAAGCATTTTAAATTTTTCGACCCTCACCTTGGAGGGTCTCCTGTCACCAAAAATCAACACTGTCTCATAATAAATGACCAAACAAAATTTGGCCGCGCTACAAAAATTAGATCGCGAGTTATGAGCCTTTTAAATTTTTCGATCCTCACCGTGTGGGGTTTCCTGTCACCAAAAATTAACACTGTCTCATAATAAATTACCAAACAAGTTTGGCCGCGCTACGAAGATTAGATCGCGAGTTATAAGCATTTAAAATTTTTCGACCCACACCGTGGGATGTCTCCTGTCACCAGAAATTAACAATGTCTCATAATAAATTACCAAACAAAGTTTGGCCGCGCTACGAAAGTTTGATCGCGAATTATAAGCATTTTAAATTTTTCGACCCTCACGGTGGGGGGGTCTCCTGTCACCAAAATAAATAAGACCACCAAAATAAACACTGTCTCATAATAAATTACCAAATAAAATTTGGCCGCGCTATGAAAATTAGATCATAAGAAACATAAGTTTGAGACTTGATATCCTAATATTTGAAAAATACCGCGTCAATGTCTGCCGAAGTCTACCGAAGGATACCGTCCCGAAGTTTTCCGAACAGAAACGACGTTAGCCGAGTGTTAAGTTTTTCGTTACGGAAGTGTTAGGCTTTTTCGCGTTACGGAATTTTTAGATTCGGTCACAGCGCTCAAAGCCCGCGATAAAAGCTATGCAATAGCTTAAAAATATCTTCCACATTTCGACCTGAACTCTAAGTACTTACTTACTCAACCAATTTTCAACCCCGACTGATGAAAAAATATATCCACATTGTAATGCAGCTATATAAAAGGAGTCTAGAATTAAATCTCTAGTATCAATTTTAATTTTAAAAAATCCATATACATGTACTCATTAATACTCAAATATATAGTTTTTCATTGTAAAATAAATTGTGTAAATTCTTTTCAGAGATCGATTCATCTCGAATCAAGAACCACATGTGCAACTTACAACTCGAATGAAACAATTAAAATTATGTCAACTCGAATCCCACTTGTAACGTCAAAAACCGAGACAAAAACAAAAGCCCCACTCATAAAATAACAGATTCAGCTCACACCGCGAGTCGGGTCAGGTTCAATTTGCCGACAACAAGCAGCTCCGCTCCAATGCAGCAATCTCTTTGCGATCGAGAACGACCCCGAGCCCGACAAAATAACTTTTATCTTACGTATTCTTAACTGAACACGAAATACTTCAAACTAAGCCGACCGATACTCCTCAATCAGTGAAAATTGATTCTCAATTTAATACTGTTATAAAAATACAATGTGACCATAACTTCAGTATAAATTTGATCTTTTATGTTGAAAAATTAACATAAAAAGAGTCATTCATGTATCATTCTGTGTAGTCATTCATGAAGATTTTTAACAGACGGAATTTGGACATTTTTATTCAAAAAATCGGATTCACTTTATCACATCTTGCAAGAAATAAAATCAATCAGAAACCGATTCGTACCCGAAACAATAAGTTTAGTTAATCCAACTTATATATAAAAAAAAGTCTTTAACTCGACTTAATTTAACCGAGTCAAAATTGAAAAGTCAAAATTTTTTCCCCGACGACATTGAATTTTGACCCCGATGGAAGGGGGCCAGGTATGCCCGACGGGGGGGGGGCACATGCCCCCCCCCCCGGTTCCCCCTCTGGCGCCGCTCTTGCATTCTAATCATCATTAGCTAAGTAAAATGAAAAAAAATTAAATATACTTGTCATATAAAATATTTCGAGCTTCCTCGTTAGTTTGGCAAGTTAGCATGGGCGTACAGTCTTGAGAAAAAAGTAAACACCCTCTGTTAAATCCTTAACAAGTTATAATATATATAAATTAACTGATATCGAAAGATTGGAAACAGATTTTGCTGTTAAACGAAGTATATAAAGTTTATTTATGGCCAATTTCCTTATTAAAACGTACCCAAACTTATTTTCTTTTTTAATTGCAGCACCCAATTTTAACAAGATATTTGAAATCTTTGGTTTCAAGTTGTACTTAGACACCACATTTCAAGGCACTTGAATAATACGTTTTTAACACTAGAACGCCCGATGGAGTCCTCCTTTCGACTCCAAATGCCTCTTAAATGCACATATCTCATACAAATTTTGATTCATATTTTTTTCCTTCCGTGAATTTTATTATTTTTATAATCTCTATTTATTTACAAAATTATAAAATATAATCACATTTTCTAAATTGTTAGTAGGCTACTACCCCTAGAACGCCCAACGCAGTCGAAACGACTCCAGCGTAAGATAAGTAACATTCCCTCGTTATTTTCGCGTCTCATGACCTTGGGATTTATAATATTTTCTCGGTTACCAGATGTGTAAATGTTTTTGTTCCTCCCTCCTTTCCACCCCTTTTATTTAGAAAAATGGTCAGTGCCGTGCACCTGCGGAAAGAATTGCCTGCTGGTTGCGAAATTCTTTGTGTGTCATTATTCGACTGTCTTTTCGTGTTAAGTTTTATCATTTTACGTTTTATAATTGAGTGACTCTGCATAGCTCTTTTCTAAAAAAATTAACGGCAAAATGTCGAGGAAAAAAGGTTTAACACCGGATGAAATAGCTGCTTTATTACGAGAGCTTTCAGATAACGAATCTGAAGGCGGTGAGTTATCCGAATATGAAGAAGAAATTGATAAAATTAATATTGATAATATTTCTTCATCGGATTCCGATGAAAGAGAAGATCTAGAAAATACTGCATCTTATAAAGATGGAATTCATTTTGCTCCAGATGGTACGCAATGGAAAATGTTTGTAAATAAGAAAAGTCCTGGAAGATATTCAAAGCAAAATGTCATGTGTCAGTCCACTGGTCCCACTATTTATTCTAAAAAAAAAAAAAACGTAAAATCTGAAAGTGTTTTGAGTGCCTGGTTATTATTTGTAGATAACAAAATGTTACAACAGATAAAAAATTGCACAGAAGCAGAAGCAAGACGTGTTCTTGAAACCGATGGACAGTTACGTTAGATGAGCTCTATGCCTTTATTGGAATTTTATATGCTCGAGGTGTATGTGGTGCAAATGGAATTGATATTCATTCGTTGTGGTCAAACACATGGGGTTTAAATTTTTGCATTGAAACTATGGAAAGAAATAGATTTTGTTAAATTCTACGATTTCTGAGATTTTATTTGAAATCTACGAGATCTATGAGATTAAAATCGGATAAATTTGGAATGATATCTGATATATGGAATAGGTTCATCGAAAACTGTATTGCCTGCTTCAAGCCTGGTGAAAATGTAACAATAGATGAACAGTTATTCCCAAGCAAAACACGCTGTCCTTTTACGCAATTCATACCTACTAAATCGGATAAATATGGAGAAAAGTTTTGGCTTGCAGTAGATCTTAGAACGAAGTACTTGTTGAATGGTTTCCCTTATTTAGGCAGAAGTGAAGAACGGCCGTCGGACCAAAGTTTATTGGAATATGTAGTGATGCGATTGATGCAGCCGTTTCTAAACAAAGGAATAAATGTCACAGTGGATGATTATTTTACTTCACTGCGTTTCGCTGAACAACTGAAAAAGAAAGGAACTAGTTTGGTAGGTACTGTGAAAAAAAGTAGGAGAGAAATTCTAAAATCACTGAAAGTTTTCAAAGATAAATTGTACGAGACAAAATTTCTAAAACATGAAGAAACAGATGCTACTCTTACTGTGTATCAAGGGAAGAGAAATAAAAATGTTATCATTCTCAGCACGATGCACCCATCCATTAATATTGAAAATAACGAAAAGAAGACCCCAGAAACTGTTAGATATTATAATGAAACTAAATGTGGGGTTGACATTATTGATCAAATGGCCAGGAAGTATTCGGTGAAGGCACCTTCAAGAAGATGGCCTGTGCATACTTTTTACAACGTCTTGGATTTGGCTGCAATAAATGCGTGGATCATTTACAAAGAAGTTACTGGAAAAACAAAGCTAAGCAGACAAGCATTTATTCAGTTATTAGCAGATGAATTGCGTCAAAATTATATATCTGCTAAAAATAAAAACGCACGAAAATGTTTCACGGATGAGTCATCAGAAACAAGATCCCCAAAGAGAAGAAAAACTGTGTAAAGGCAATATGACTTTCAAAGATTGCATAACATGTAAGAAAATGGTTTGCGGAAAATGCTTAGCTAAAACAAAGTATACTTGCAAATCATGCTTGTCAGATAATTAATTTCAAAAGATTATGTGAGTATATTTGTTTTGATAAAAATTACTAATTTCTTAAAACTGTGCATATTAATATTATTCTTCCATTTGTAATATATATATATATATATATATATATATATATATATATATATATATGTAATGTATATATATGAATCTCAAATACAAATGTAAGTGTTATATTACGCGCTTATACTCATTTTCATGTGTTTTGTATATATTTATCTCTTCTAAAACAGACAGGAGTCGAAGCGACTCCCGCGGCGTTCTAGGGGGGAAAGTGTAGCGGGCGTTCTAGTGTTAAATAACATTGAAAATTTAGTGCTTTCAATGATAAACTACATTTACATATTTTTATTAATAGATTCTTAAATAATACTCCTAATGTGCTAATTAATTTTTAGCAATATTATGAAAATACCCAAACAGATATACGTTAAACTTGCAATTTTTTAAATTTTATAATTATGAGCTATGAACTTTATATTCGAAAAAATATATGAATTGAAACGTACAATTATCTTTTCAAGAAGTCTTAAGTGACTGCTTGATTGGCGCCTAAGATGTCTTGATTGAAAAGGCGGTTCTCGGTGGATAATCAAGTACCGAACTTCAATTTACATCCCTTATTCTATGCTAGGTTTTAAAATAGCTAATTTCTTGGAAACTAATTGTATGAAATCAATAAAAAATCGTTTTTAGGCCAACTGAAATGTGTAGAGTTTATTTATGCAGTTAGAATTGGGTACTGCTATTGAAGACGTTTCAATATGTAGATGCAAAGGAGGTGGGCTAATAAGGGCCATTTTTCGCCCATCAGAACCTTGACGTGACATATATTTTTTCCATTAATATACATCATAACAAATAAGAAAATAATAATATCTTGAATGAAAGATTAATAATTGATGAAAAAATAAAATATAGATTTAAGTAAATATTATGCGTATTAATGAACATAAACACTGTTGTCATTAGTTTTAATCCATATAATCAATGGTAAATACAACAATAAGTGTAAATTTAAGATGAATGGAGCTTATTAAGATTATTATTTCGATCTATGAAATATCGGAAATAATCTATAAATAATAATAATAATAATATTCAAACAGTTTCAGACCTTTGGGACAATGTATTTTAGATTACTTTCCTAATTGATTGCTTCATCAGAATCACTAATGGACCATCCAGTGGCCTCGTCTTGTATAGTATATAAACATATTCAATATTTGGTTTTTAAATTTTGATTGAGCTATGGCACATTATAGTAGTATTGTAAGCTAGAAAACTTAATATGAAAACAACATGCACCCAGCACTCTACGACACTTTCGAGTATTTTACGCTGACAGCACCATTATGTTAAGATGTTTTGCTGTGTTTTTATCCAAACATTATAGGTTTTAGAAATTTTGCGCCGAAAAATCAAATTTTGGATACGAGAGGTATCCCTAAGCATCCTCTGTTGAAAACTGTTGCTGCTTATTTAAGAATCTTGGCATTTTCAATATTCATTTCGTTCCAAACAATCCAGGTAAAATCTATCAATACTACCAACATCAATTGGCATCAGTCACTCTCTGATATTATATGAATATTTTTTAATGTGTTTGTAAGTATGTTAGCGTAATTGTTCTTTGTTTTTGCGAAGTAAGAAATGAAGACATCCAAAATGTAATTTGAAGTAGTGACGAATATCATATGCTTAATGAAAGAAAATACCATATGTCTCAGAAAGGAATAATTCACACTCTTTTGGATATAAATGTACGTGCTATCAAAAGCAATAATCACAGTATCATTGTCGTCATCCGGAATAATCAATCTTCCTGCTGAAGGCCTCATATATTATTCAATAATTTGTGTTCTGGTGATGTTTTCTATTCTACGGTCTTTTGGAACAACGTTCTCAATAAAAGCCAGGTTTTCAAAAGTTCCTTGGAATTATTAACTAATTTCAATTAATCGCAATGCCTGATACAGATTTGAAGGGAATATAACACCTTGAAATTGGTCAAAATATCGATTTTCTTTTTTTAATAATAACTGAATGTTTCTTTATTAATGAATATTTTGTCATCTCTCTTTTTACCTAAACGACAATCATATCGTAATATATTGTAAATTTCTCAACAGGTCCAGTGCAATTACCCATACAAAATGAAAACTTTAAACTGATTTTTCTCCCTGTTCACATTTTTAGAACTTCCTTGTTCGAAAAAGAAGACTTTTTGGATAGTTTAGATAGAAGATTGAATTTTTTTACTTGTTCTACGAGGTGTACTTAATGATTTTGTGCATTGATTTCACATTCAAATTAATATATATATATACGTTAAATATTTTACATTGAGAGCTTGTTGAATTTCCTTTATTTACTGATATACACCAGAGAAAAAAATCATATTAAATGCAAAATTCCACGCATCTAAAGAAAATTCCATGCATAAAATCCATGGATTTAACATTAAAGATTATAGTTATTACGGAAAAACATTAAATTGAGAGCTTGTTGATTTTTTTTCTATTTGAATATAAACTGGAGAAATAAATCCTATTAAATATAAAATTGCACACAACAACAAATTTATAAATTCATACACAGTTTTATGTAATGTATACTAATGAATGTGGAAAAATCGAAGCAATATATTTAAAATGTTTGAAAAATCTGCAGGTAAGAATTGTAGCAATTGTTTACGCTACACTTTTAAAAATTCATTTGTTCTGCTCCAGTACAATAAGAGATCGTACATGTCTATGAAAATCTTGTAGAGTGCTTGTTTGTAAAATTTTATAAAAATGTTATATGCATTGAACACAAATTTCCGCTATCGGAATACATTAAATTCCATAAAAATAGATCTTCAAAATAAACTAAAACGGAAAATTATTAGATTTAAAATAAGATTCTAAAAGTAAGTTTCATTTACACTTAACATGGGGCTTTATAAATTAAAATAAAAATATGTATTTTTGTTCTTTTATGTATCAGACAGTTTTTATGGGAAAAAAGTAAGTATATTTCTGTCACGAAGTAAACTATATAAAATTATATAAGTATCCTTCTATAGTAAAAAAAAACTAGCCTTAAAAGGAATGACTCCTGGAATGATGCTGATGTGGAAGATTTCCGGAACTAACGAATCCGGGTTGTCCACTCCTTCAATGAGTCAAATAGACCAATCAGGAAAGGACTCCGTCTATGCATCGCCGTATGGGTTACCATAAAGAGAGGAAAGGTTACCATCGCCAACAATCGCCAAGTTTGTCGCCAACTTGGCGATATATCGCCAAATTTGGCGACCAAAATTAGTTGTCAAAAGTGACGCCAACTTGGCGATAACTGTAATATTTCGCCAAATTTTTAATTTCTTTACAACACCAGCCGTTTGATACATCATTTGAGAGGTTTGCAAGTGCTTATTCATATAATGGATGTCTTGTGTGTTATCCCCCATTCTGCTCCCCAGGGGGGACACATTTTTAATTTCTTTACAACACCAGTCGTGTTACACAAGATTTGAAAGGTCTGCAACTGCTTATTCATATTATGGATGTCTTGTGTGTCACCCCCACACTCTGTTCTCCCCAGGGGGGGGTCACATTTTTAATTTCTTTACAACACCAGTTGTGTGACACATCATTTGAAAGGTCTGCAACTGCTTATTCATATTATGGATGTGTTGTGTGTCATCCCCCACTCTGCCCCCCCCCGGGGGGGCACATTTTTAATTTCTTTACAACACCAATTGTGTGACACACCATTTGAGAGGTCTGCAACTGCTTATTCATATTATGGATATCTTGTGTGTAACCCCCCCCCTCCCTCTGCCCTCAGAGGGGGCGTATTTTGTAATTTCTTTACAACACAAATTGTGTGACACATCATTTGAAAGGTCTGCAACTGTTTATTCATTTTATGGATGTCTTGTGTGTCATCCCCCCTCTGCCCCCCCGGAGGGGCACATTTTTAATTTCTTTACAACACCAGTCGTGTGACACATCATTTGAGAGGTCTGCAGCTGCTTATTCATATTATGAATGTCTTTTGTGTCGCCTCCCACTCTGCCCCCCAGGGGGGCACATTTTTAATTTCTTTACAACACCAGTCGTGTGACACATCATTTGAGAGGTCTGCAGCTGCTTATTCATATTATGGATGTCTTTTGTGTCGCCTCCCAATCTGCCCCCCAGGGGGGCACATTTTTAATTTCTTAACAACACCAGTCGTGTGACACATAATTTGAAAGTTCTGCAACTGCTTATTCATACCATGGGGTATTGGCGAGCGCAGCAAGCAGGGGTAGCCAATAATTTGGAATCGCGAAGCGATTACGCGGGGGGTTGGCGAGCATAGCGAGCAGGGGGGCGGGGCCCCCCTAGTTTTAGAAAAAGTAAAATGTGGTATATTTTAAAGTATTTCTTCAAAATAAACGAAACAGAAAAATTTTAAAGACTAAAAATTTAATTTTAAAAGTTATTTTCGTTTATATTTAAGATGGCGCTTTATAAATTAAAATAAGCAGATTTTTTGTGTGTTTTTAAGCACCAGATTTTTTTATGAAAAAGAAGTTACATAAAAAAATACTTTTTCAGAAATGAATGAGAGTGAATAAAAGATTTATATTGAATTTAATTGTGGAAAAGAACAACGCATAATTTTTTTTTAAAACGCTTCATATATTAATAACATCCTTTTCGTTTTTTATAATCCCTTTATAACGGTGGTATTTCTTTTCCTAGACATGTATGTCTGCAAATTTTAAAAGACGACTGATACGCCATGTAAAAGTTTTCGAGTGTTATTGGGAGTCAAAAAATAAAAATAAAAAAGCATTCGATATTTACAAAATAAATGTTTTCAATGATCATTGATATTTCAGTAAAAATCATTAGTAACGTTCTTTTTTTCTGTAGAATTAATCGAGAGCAAAAAAATCAATTTCCTAATTTAGAGACTATATATATTAATATAGATAGATAGATGCTGAAAGAAAATTTTTTGGTTGATATAGGTGAATGATTCTTCACAATGCAATTGAGTTAATGGATTTTTTTTTTATATGGGAAGTCTCAAACAATATATTTATTTAAGGAAAAAGGAGGCAGGGATATAAATAAGAAGAATATTGCCCAGTTAAACTGATGACATTGAACTCACAGGCTATGAATACTAAATGTACATTTCAGCCTTATATTTTCAATGCTGAACTGCGTTCGAAACACAAATTAAAGGAGGTGGGGGGGAGGAGAACAGCTTCCTTTATTTCTCCGTTTTATACTTAATCGTTGAGCCCAATAAACTATAAAGGGGAATGGAGAAAGGATTTATCATATAAAAAATCTATTTCCAAAATTCAGCGCAAATCGGAAAATTCCCAATACAAACTCATTTATATAATTTAAGGGTAGTTATCCCCTCTTTTATACTTAACCCTTAAACTTCCAAAACAATTCAGATATTCGCTTTATCAGAAAGAGACTACAACTAAAATTAAAAGCAAATCAGATAATTCTGCAGAAAAACCCATTTATGAATTTCAAGAGGGGGGGGGGGTAGTCGCAAGTATCCCATTTAAACTTAGCAAAAGATCCCCAGAGCTAATTATGGAAGTACCTTATCACTATTAATCTGTATTCAAAAATTGCAGCAAATCGGTTAATTGTGCTAGTAAAAAAAAAGAGGTGTAATCCCACCGATCTCCCATTTATACTTATCCAATTAATTCCCAAACTAAATCAGGAACGCGCCTTACCAGAATGAACACATATCCAAAAGTTGAAGCAAGTCGGTAAATACTACGTGAAAAAACCATTTGCCTAAATTAAGAGGGAGGGGTCCTTCCCATTTCTCCCCTATTAAATTTATAAAATGAACTCGCAAAACGAATGGAGCAGGTGTCTCATCAGAATGATTCTATGTCTAAAATTTTAATGAAATCTGATAAATACTGCATGAAAAACCCATTTATATAAATCAAGGGGAGGGACATTAGCCCTCCGTTCCCCCTCTTTCTATTCATCCAATGAACATCTAATACTAATCACGGAGGTGCCTCATCAGAAGGATCCTATATGTAAATTTTGAACGAAAACTAATAATTCTGCATGAAGCCATTTATATAAATTAAGGGGAGGGGCATTAGCAACCGTTCCTCCTCTTATACATATCCAATGAACTCCAAAAACTAATTAGGGAGGCGCCTTATCATAATATACATATAACCAAAATTTCAAGTGAATCGGATATTTTTATCATGAGTTATTCTATTTCGCACGCACTCACGTACTTAATTACATACATACAGAACGGAAGGGCACATACACTGTCAGGCTTTGATAGCCTGTGAGGTAAGGCTTATTATTGATCCATATTCAGAATGATTTTAAATTATTTATAACTATGAGTGCTTTTTGAAAATTTTTATATTAAATTAAAGAAAACTCTAGAATGCATGGATGGAAATAAACGATTTTCTAAGCAAAGTTAGTGAATTATATTTAAAAATTTATTCATGGCCATTTAGAGCGGGCGGCGGCGACACAAATGACTACGTCATCGAGTTACGGGATGAAATCATGATGTAGGACAAGATTATTGGGTGTAGATTAAGGAATGACTAGTCTGCCTCGTCATTTCTTGGTACGATATGAGTAACAGCAGGCGCCAACTCGCCATTTTGTCGTCACTTTCACGTCATCGAGTTACGGGATGAAATAGGCGCAAAATTAAAAATAAAATAGAGTATTTTAAGAATACTTCGGTCTGCCTGCGCATACCTGGTACAAACCCTCGGCAGACTGAAATTTATAACAAAAAATGACGTTATAATGTAAAATTCAACATGACTACGTCATCGAGTTACGGGATGAAATCATGATGTAGGACAAGATTATTGGTTGTAGATTAAAGAATGACTGGTCTGCCTCGTCATTCCAGAAATATTAGACAAATGTACGATATTGAAACTCGGTTAGTGGGTTTGCGGGGCTCTGAAGCTAGCGATTTCTCTTGCTTTCATCACAAATATGTATGTCACGGACGGCGGTTGGTGGTGGGTGAGTGGATCAACCGTCGTGTTGAGCGACCAATTTTCGTCGACGACCCCTACCTACGACCCAAACAGACCAAGTCTGTTGTGCGAAAGCTCTGTCGCCGGCAGGCCACCACGGATAGTGCCAGAATCCTGTACTTACGACCCGAATAGCCTTACACTCTTAATAAAAAAGGGAAAAAAATGAGTGGAATTGAAACCGGACAAATTTAACAGAAAAATTAGACAAATTAAAGATATTGAAACTCGGTTAGTGGGTGGGCGGGGCTCTGAAGCTAGCGATTTCTCTTGCCTTCATCCCGAATATATATGTACCAGGATATGTGCAGGCTGACCGAAATATTCTTAAAATACTTTATTTTACCTTTAATTTGGCACCAATTTCATCCTGTAACTCGATGACGTGAAAGTGACGCCAAAATGGCGAGTTGGCGCCCGCTGTTACTCATATCGTACCAAGAAATGATGAGGCAGACCAGTCATTCCTTTATCTACACCTAATAATCTTGTCCTACATCATGATTTCATCCCGTAACTCGATGACGTAGTCATATTGAATTTTACATCTTAACGTCATTTTTTGTTATAAATTTCAGTCTGCCGAGGGTTTGTACGAGGATATGCGCAGGCAGACCGAAATATTCTTAAAATACTTTATTTTAGATTTAATTTGGCACCAATTTCATCCCGTAACACGATGACGTGAAAGTGACGCCAAAATGGCGAGTTGGCGCCCGCTGTTACTCATATCGAACCAAGAAATGACGAGGCAGACCAGTCATTCCTTAATCTACACCTAATAATCTTGTCCTACACCATGATTTCATCCCGTAACTCGATGACGTATTCATATTGAATTTTACATTTTAACGTCATTTTTTGTTATAAATTTCAGTCTGCCGAGGATTTGTACCAGGATATGCGCAGGGAGACCGAAATATTCTTAAAATACTTTTTTTAGCTTTAATTTGGCACCAATTTCATCCCGTAACTCGATGACGTGAAAGTGATGCAAAAATGGCGAGTTGGCGCCCGCTGTTATTCATATCGTACCAAGAAATGACGAGGCAGACCAGTCATTCCTTAATCTACACCTAATAATCTTGTCCTACATCATGATTTCATCCCGTAACTCGATGAGGTAGTCATATTGAATTTTACAATTTAACGTCATTTTTTTTTTTTTTAATAAATTTCAGTCTGCCGAGGGTTTGTACCAGGATATGCGCAGGCAGACCGAAATATTCTTAAAATACTTTATTTTAGCTTTAATTTGGCACCAATTTCATCCTGTAACTCGATGACGTGAATGTGACGCCAAAATGGCGAGTTGGCGCCCGCTGTTACTCATATCGTACCAAGAAATGCCGAGGCAGACCAGTCATTCCTTAATCTACACCTAATAATCTTGTCCTACATCATGATTTCATACCGTAACTCGATGACGTAGTCATTCGTGTCGTCGCCGCCCGGTCTAATTTACATTTTACATCTTTCACTATTATAATGACATAAACTTTATCGTAAACTCAGCAATTGGAGACATATTTATAAATCTATCATTTATAGTTGCAGTATTTTTTTTACAATAAAACCCCTGATATTTTATTGGAAAAAATCTCTCTCTTAGGAAAAAGCATAAACGGTATTAAAAGAAAAGTTTCTGACTTCAAATTGTCACATAAAATAATCTTTAATAATTACTCAAAAATGATAAGAACTGATAAACTCATATTCAGTCAAGTAAAATAAAATTGTTCGCCTAGAATAATATTTTTTAGGTGCGTTCGTAATTATGTAAATACGTAACACCTGTAGTTGTCGTTCAGTCCGTTCTTCTGCCCGTCTGTCCGCACATAAGAACGCAAAAACTACCAAACAGAATCATTTGAAATTTAAAATATGTAATTATTATATAATTTTGTCGAACCATTCCAGATTTTATGAAAATCGGATGCATAAATCAATTAAAGGAACAATCGAAATTATTCCATTACATTACGGTTAATGAGGAAAAAATTTTCAAATGGATTTTAATCGTTTGAAATTTAAAATATGTAATTATTACATAATTTGTCAAGTCGTTTCAAATTTTATGAAAATCGGATGCATAGATCTATTACAGGGACAATAAAAATTGTTCCATTACATTACTATCAGTGGGAAAAAAGTTTCAAATACATTTTATTGGCGTTACACCCATTCGAACATAATAAAATTGATATGTATCTAGTGAAGAACATATTATAATATACATTTTGCACAATCTGTGGTGAAAATAAAATTTGTTATTGATTCACAAGGCCACACAAAAGTATTCCATTACATTAGCAATGGAAGAACATTTTTTGGTGCGCGTTTTAACTTAAATTTTCTATTTAACATTTTATGAGATTGATATATGTTTCTGAAAAATACTACGAGTTATTTCCCGTATAAAAGAAAGCAGATAATATTTATAGGGACACACAAATGATTTTGGCTACTATACTGTATAAAAAAATACTGTGTACTATTACACCAAGATCTGAAAAAAGTTTAGGTGATTATATAAATAGCTAGCACCTATATTCGTCGTTCAGTCTATCTGCTCGTCCATACGTCCGTCCGTCTGTCTGCTCGCATATAACAAAGCAAAATCTGCCCAACCAAATCGCACGATATTTAAAATATATATATTTTTAGCGTAATTTTGTCCAGTCATTTATAATTTTAGAAAAATTGGATGCATAGTTTTTTTTTAGAGAGACAATCAATAGTACTCCATTACATAACGGACAATGGGGAAAATTTTTTAATTGCATTTTAATGATGTTAAACTCTTTCGAATATAATAGAATTTACATGAACCTATGAAGTATATATATATATTTAAAATATACATTCTGTACAATCTGTGATGCAAAGAACATTTTTTATTAACCCGTCAGTAGTCGCGCGTCGGTCTTTTCGCCGCCCGTATAACTTATCTTCTCGTAACTTATATCACATTACAAATACAGCTGAGATCTACCGTGTAACTGACTTTGAAGCTTTCTCGAACACCTTAGTGAAGTAACAGGACACCTCTGTTTTTCTTTCAGGTAGATTTTTAGAAACAAATGTGAAATTTGCGAAAAAGTCTACGTAAAAGTCACTAATGTGAGTTCATTTTTACTTTTTCCAATTACTCCAAATCTCATGAATAAAATGCATAATTTAAAAAAAGTGCAAATTTATATCTTCGTTGTAATGTTATTTTCGTATATTAGGTGAAAAATATTTCTTATTTTACATATTTGGTAAAAAGACGAATTGGTCGAAAAGACCGAGCGCGACTAATGACGTTGTGAAAAAAGTCGCGACTACTCGCGGGTTAAATCACAAGGCCACACAAAAGTATTTCATTACATAATACTATACGGCGAAATATTGTTTGGGGCGTGTTCTAGTTATATTAAACTATTTCACATTTCATGAATATGATATACGTTGCTGAAGTATAATGAAATTTAATTCCTGTATATTTACAAGAACACAAGAAGATTTCGTCCAGTATACTGTATCCGAAGTACTTTCTAGTATAACGGCAAGATCTGATTATTTTTAAAACTTCGCCATCGTATGAACGCACCTCATTTGCTACGCTTCACATACAATTTCCAACTCGTTAAAAGTTGTTACATTCACAGACGATAACTCATTAAATGCGCGAGATTATGGTGGGCAACAGTGAATCGAGGCATGAAAGCAAAGTCGAGTCCTACATTTCATACTTTTTTCATTAAAAAATAAGTCGACGTATTAAAAATAGCTACTAAGATATTTATATCCTAGGATGCAATGCTTCAAAACGATTGTGGAGTATTATAGAAGCACTGCACATGTAAAAATAAAAATGGTGGTACACCAGGATTACAGAAATTTATTATCTCACTAAACACGGAGTACTTTATATCGATCTTATACCTTTTCTTGTGACTACTTTTCTACTGCTTTTATTCTACAGACAGTACATTAACTTTCATAAAAATAGAGTTTTATGGAACGAAATAAAATATATATATATTTTTTTAAAATAAATAATATTTGACATACTTTTGTTCTTCAAAATAAATTAAAATTGAAAATTAGTATAAATTTATAATAAGATTTAAAAAGATAAGTTTCGTTTGTATTTAAAATGGGAATTTATAAACTAAATTAATAAAAGATGTTTTGGTGTACATTTAAGCATCAAACAGTTCATATGAAAAAAGAAAAAACTTAAAAAAATATTTTTCAGAAATTAAAACGATATAATGTAAGATTTATATTCATTTTAATTGTAATAAAAAAAGAATGCACAAATGATTTTTTTCATGTTTCGTACATTAATAACGTTCTTTTCATTTTCATATTTTTATATTCTTTTTCTTCATAATCCGATTGTATGCCTGTGGGATTTTTTTTTCTAGATATGTATATCTGCATATCGTGAAAGACGATTGATACATCATATGAAAGTTTTCAAGTGGTATTGACAGTCAAAAATACAAAAATGCATTCGCTATTTAGAAAATAAATGTTTTCAAACATCTTTAATATTTCAGTAAAAATCATTAATAAAGTTTTCCCTTTATTCTGTAGAAGTAATCCAGAGTAACAAAATCAATTTCATAATTTATAGGGTATATATATATATATATATAAATGCTTAAAGAAAATTTATTGGATGGTATAGGTGAATGATTCTTCATACCGCAATTGAGTTAATGGATTTTTTGTGATGGGACGTCTCAAACAATATATTTTTTAAGAAAAAAGGACCTGGGATATAAATGATTATTATTGATCCACATTTAGAATGTTTTTAAAATTATTCATAATTAAGAGTGTTTTGTGAAAATGACTATATCAAATTAGAGAAAACTGTAAAATATATTGTTGGAAATAACCAATTTTCTAAGCAAAGTATTGAACTATGCATACATTTTTATTTATTATTATTTCGTTAATACATCTGTCATGTTTCGTTATAAACAATGAATTAATGTTTTGGACAAAACTCAGTGAATGAATACATAAAAATGAATCTAACATTTATGGCTGCAGTAATCTATTTAAAAAAAAAAAAAAAAAAAAAAAAAAAAAAAAAAAAAAAAAAAAAAAAAAAAAAGAACTATTTTTTTTCTCAAAGAACTCTTGATGCTTTATTTTTAAAGAAATAGGTTTCTCACTTCAAACTCACACATAAAATAAGCTTTAATAAAAACGTATAACAACGTATATAAAAATGGTAAAAACTGGTGAGCTCATATTTAGTAAAATTGGAACAAATATGTTTTTTACTTATTTCTATCTTCAATAAAAAAAATTTGTGAAATCGAATTTTATTTTGAATTCTGGTTTTCGACGGTGTTACACGTTTTAGGGGTCAGAGATTCCAAAAAACAACTTTTTACAAAATGTCTGTCGGTCCGTGTGTCCTTGTATCCGTGTGTCTGTATGTCTGTGCGTCTGTGTGTCCGTATATCACCATTCTACCAGCAAAAAATGTATGAAGATATGCATAGAATAGTACCAAATTTTATATGAATGTTTTGGCAGTAGCAAGCAGGTCCTCCTTCTTTTTTTAAATATTTTTCCGGAAGGGGACGCTGCAATCGTGATTTTGTGCTATTATCAATATTGTACCACCTATATCTGTATGAAGTTATGCATAGAATTTAACCAAATTTTTTGTATAAGTGTTTGCTATGGATAGTAGGTCCGCCCTGAATTTGAAAAAAATCCGCTGGAACGGAGCACTTTAATTAAGATGTCTGTGCCATTTTCATTATTTTATCATCAAAAAGTGTATGAAGTCATGCATCGAACTGAACTAAAATTGTTGAGTATGATTAATTTTCGATATGGCAAGTTGATTCTCCCTGGATTTGAAAAAAAATCTGCCTATCATTCCATTGTCCATCGGCTCGTGCAGAGACGGGAACAGTTTTTTACTCCGGTTAATTGACTTAAGCAGAAATTTAAGATCAAAATCAAACTTGGTATGGTATAGAATTAAAATTGTTAAAGCATTAACATTTTTTTAAATATTAAAATGCATGCATGAAATAGAAGAATGTTTTGGAATTGGAACATCCTGCTAGTTATTTTCTAGAATCATAATTTTAAGAGTGGTAACGTTCATAGAAGATAACATCACATGGGTGAGACTAGTGGCAACAATAAATCGATGCAGAAAAACAAAGAGGAATCCAAAATTTGATAAATTTATCATTGAAAAATAATTTAGCAAAATAAAAATATGCACTGTGATATATATATATACTAATATGCAATGCATTAAAACGATTTTCGTGTATTCTTGTGGCTGTGCATATGTCAGAAATAAAATTTGTAGTACATAATGATGTCAGGAATTTATTATCTCACGAAACACGGAGCAGTAAATGTTCACCTCGTATTTTTTTATGCCCAAATTAAAAGAACTGTTTTTGTTGTATAGATTTTTGCATATTTTTAAATTATATTGTTTATGATGATTTCATTAAATCTCTATTTTGCCAAATTTTAAATGATTAGACTGGGAGTAATCATCAATGCTCATCATATTAGTTAGGAATGAATTAGGAAAAAAAATAATTGCATTGTTTTTTGAGTTTTTCTATATCAGTTTTGGAGGGGCTTAAAAAATCAAATCCAGTTCTAATAACATATTATATTTAATTAATTTATTATCTAATACTATATCCAGGAATTGCGATTTAATTAACAATAGCCTATATGCCGTCCGAAAGAATCGATAATAACTCTCACTGATGCTTGAATTCGTCCTAAACGTAAGTAACAAGTAATGCCCGAAAAAAATAATAACACATTAATTCAAAATATCATAGAAAAATATAACTAATATACAGTTTCATATAAAATGTAAACGAAGGTAAAAAAAACCAATGGCAATCATTGCATTACTAGTTAAAAATATAGCAATTTAAAAAAAAGCATTTTTCCCAACTTTTTATTAAATTAAGATAGTTTTAGTAACTGCATGACATTTTTCTGTGACATCAAATATTCTATGTTTATATATTCGATGATGATGATTTGGTTGAATGCCAATCATTGTCTTTCGCGGAACTCTGGACCAGAATACTAGGTCTGAACGTTGACACTAACATGGCGGCTACCGAAAGCATATTTTAATCAGCGTATGTATGGTCTCTTAAATTTAGACGCCATTCTTTTTTTAAATATTTTTTTTTACTAGTTTACTTTAGAAGCATGAAGCGAAAAGAAACATAAGAATATATATATATATCTGCATGAAAATGTATGAAACCATACACATGCCGTATAATTTTATTTTTCTTATTTTTCTAACGGTAAATTGAGTGATATCAATTAGTTAAAGGAAACGTCGTGTCGAGCAACTAGGTGACTATTAGGGTGGAGCGAAAAAAAATATTTTTTTTTTAAATCAAAAACGGGTAGGTGCCAAAAGTTGCCTTTATACTAGTATATCAACTACGCGAAATTTTACCGCTGAAAAAATGGATTGAGTCTGCGCTTTTGCGCCAAAAGTCGAAATTTTGGGTAAAATTTGTCATTTTTTGACATTTTTTCAAAAACAAATTTCCTACAGAGCTGGTTATCATTTAAAAGTGTTACTTAGACCTTTATATTTATCTACTTAACATATTTAAACTATAAAAAAAATATCTGTAGCCTGTATAATTGGAGAAAATCCGAGAACTTTTGGTAAAAAATCAGCGTTAATTCGCTGTTGGACCATACAACGAAATGTGTTTTTTGAAAGCATTTCTTACCTAGCTGCATTCAAAATTACTCTGTGTATAATTAGTAGAGATGGGTGACTTTTCATATCCTATCCATCTCAACCACCCAACCATCTAGGCCCAGTGTTTTTTTATGCATTTAATTGTTATTTTTTCCCCGAAGACGGACATATGTTTTCTATGTATCAAAGTAGTTTACCTCTTCTTTGTATTCACTGACTTTGGATGTTGCTGGTGTGACCTGCTGAAAAGTATATTTTTATACCTTGTATAACAGAAGAGAAGCTGAGTAATGCATTGTGTATGAATCTATTCATTAATTGAACCTATTCAGCAGTCTATGATCTTTATTATAATTTCATGCAATTAATACATTATGATTGAAAGTTCCGTTAGCACAGCATTTTTTCAATCAACTGCATTTGACATAAAATGATTTTCCTAAAAATTGATTGTATGAAATCAATTTCTCGCATGTCATCATTTACTGTACTTATTACATTAAATATATTTTGAAAAGCTAGCTGCTTAATATTATGACGATCGTCACAGAGGATAGCAAACACAATTTGCGTGTAAAACAAGAATAATTCTAAAGAATTTTAGTACTTGTTTTATGTCGTTTCCTGTGTTGTTTCGTAGTCGAGTAATTTCTAATATGTTTTTACACCTATAATTTAGGTGTTTATTACATTTGATATAAAAAATACTGCGGTATATAGTTAGAATATGTATTTTGTTAGTGAACCTATAGACTCTGATTGCCAATCTGTGCTTACACTCTTATAACGAAAGAGCGGATTTAGCTTCTCAGGAAAGAGCTGTAATTTTTCCGATCATAAAAGAGGCGTTTTTCAAACGATTGAATCTTCTTGATTTAAATTGGTTATTTAATTAGCTCAACTTGATTGAAATTGTTTAAAAACAACTCGTTTACTCGAGTTATTTCAACTCTTTTCGAGAAGCCGCCTTTGAAAACGTGAGATGAGTGGATTTCAGCTCAACTTGAGTTATTTTGTGGCTGACTTTTTAAAAGTGTATATAAAGCAGAAAATTTTATTCTTTTTATGAGTTGTCTTTAGTAATAGATGTTTTCTAAATTCCTATTCCCCATTTCTTCTGAGAAAGAGCTTTCCTTATGAATTAGCTTTGTTATCTCCGACAGAAATTTATAGCCTGTTCTGAGTATCTTTTTCTCAATTTAAAAAAATTATTTTTCAAAATTATTTTCTATTTTATGTTTAAACAATCTAATAGGAATTGAATAGTACGTAGACAAAGATTTTTCTATAGATCCAATGAATCTATGTAGATTTGAACGTTTTATATCGACTTCTCTGTAAACTGACGCAAAGGAAATTCACTGGAGTTGAAGTAGCAAGCATATGATCCATTATTATACACATTTCTAAACTTACACCATACAAAATAGTTCCCAGAGACAATAGAATTCTCCTAATTTTAAATGAGTACTTATAGTTGATTAGAGCCTGTACATTCCCTCATAAAGTACAAAGCATTATAAGTTTATGTCCAGGACAGCTCATTATCAAATGCTGTCCACTTATAAAAAGGGGATCTAAAGGGAAATTAACTGACTACGAAAACACATAGAAAACGGCATAAAACTGATGCAAAAAAAGTTATTTACATCAACGGTTGCTCTCCATATGCAGAACAAATTCTCATTGCAATTCTTTCTGACGATCACCATCACAATTAACTGCTCGTTTCTCAAGATATAAAAATGCAAAAATGGAATAAATTATGGCATACTTGTAGTTGGAATACCTGAAATCATCTTTGAAGCAGATCATTACGTAAAAAAATATAATTGACTGAAAAAATGTTGTGATAACAGGACTTCCTATCACTTTCATCAACTGGATGTAAGATTGATATAGATAATAGATGGCCGAATAGATCCCATTAATAATATTCTAGTGCATTACGCTACTTGTCACTTTTGCATAAGCTGTAAAAATATACATTAAGATAATCACAGCAGCATATGGAAAGAACAGATAAACTAGGTGGATGCATCGAAAACATGCCAAATTTTGATAAAGAAAATCATAAATCAATATACAAATAAAACACAGTACTAAGATGATCGAATAGTTGAGACGGGTGGTATATGAAATATAGCCACCACCATGACATATATCCAAGGTAGTTTTAAAAACAAGAGCTGTATTAAAATTCAATGTATGTCCCAAGAGAGTGTTAATGCCATTGTCTTACCAAAAATTGTCTGTTTTGCCCTGGCTATACGGAATAAAGATATTATTTTATAGTTTAAATATGTTAAGCAAAAAAAATAAAGGTTTCAGTAACACTTTCAGATAATAACCAGCTCTGTACGAATTTTTTAATTTTTTTGAAAAAATGTCAAAAAAGGGCAAATTTTACCCAAAATTTCTATTTTCAGAACAAAAGCGCAGACTCAAGCCATTTTCTTTCAGCCGTAAAATTTCACGCAGATATATACAAGTATAAAGGCAACTTTTGACACCTACCCGTTTTTTGATTAAAAAAAAAAAATGTCCCAACCTAGTGACTATGTGTCGTGTCGAACTTTGTATTGGAGATAACGCCAGAGATCTGTCAAAATTGGTGGTGAAAGAAAGTCTTCTCTCAGTTTTACTCATTTCTTAATAGTGCATTATTGGGCATTAGGGTGGGTCGAAAAAATCGATTTTTTTCAAATCCACTATTAATAGTGCGGAAAAGTTGCCTTTTGTAATTAGAAGGATAACGCAAAAAAGGTTTTTGAAATCGGTTAATATCTTTAGGTCGCGCATCGCACTTGAAGTTCGGAAAATTTGACCAAAAAGGACATTTTTTGAAATTAATGAGGAAAATTAAAAAAAAATTCGAACTTGCTTGTAATAGTACGCTAAAGTAACTTTTTACAATTAAAAATAACTTTTTTTCTTTTTTAAATCTGTTAATACCTTTAAATTGCGCATCGTACCTGAAATTTGGAAAATATGATCAAAATTGACATAGGCTGATTACAAAAACAACTGACAAACCGATTTTTTTCTATTCCAATTGCTCAGTGCGCATATGAGCTGTGAACACAGCTGGTTTTCAGGCTTGTCATGTAATTACCACAAACAGTTACGTTATATCAAGGAAAAATCGGTGTTAAACGCTATCGAAGATCTAATAGGGAAGGACACATTTCTTTAATTCAGGAGCCGGATGATCAAAATATGTTGGTCATCTAACGCCTCTGAATGGAACCGGAAAAAATATTTGTGAAAGTATCGTTTTATATCTGGCTCAGAAGAATATATCCTTATATGAAGTCCTTGTATTTGGATGTGATAGCTCCTCTATCAATACGGGATTGAAAAAAAGGTTATTCGAAATTTGGAAATGAAGATACGCAGGCCCTTGCAGCGTGCATTTACTTGTTGCATTTCATCGAATTGCCTTTTAGGCACTTGTTTCAATGCATTGAAGATAAAAACAAACGGCCAGCATTATTTTCTCGTCCTATAGGCAAGCAACTACTTGCTTACGAAAGACAACCTGTCATCAAGTTTGAATCAATCAATTGCTTTCGCCCAATAGTGAGTGTTGAAAACCCAAATGACCTCAGTAAAGATCAAAAATATCTTTTTAAAATATCAAATGCTGTGTGATCGGGCTTCTGTCCTGAGGATCTTTCTGTCCGAGATCCAGGGGCCATTTCTCATTCCCGGTGGCTAACGACCGCCAATCGAATTCTCAGACTGATCCACAGAAAACCCTAGGACTGAAACGAGGCAGTTAGTTTTATTCATCATAGAAACATATGTGCCTGTATGGTTTGAAATTAAGAAGAATAATTCCATTAATCAAAGCATATACACAAGACAATAACAACATCGCGCTACCTATCAAAAAGTCTGCAGGAAGTTACAGACCCTGTTATTGAGGGTAACGCTTACTTCACTCATCCATAAAACCTACTATTGGCAATGATTGCAGATGAGAGGGAGCATGTGCGAGAGTTAGGATTACAACAAGTTTTGAAAGCAATGAAACAGGCGACAGAACAAGTGACAACTGTCAGAGATTTTGTGATACGCAAGTTAAATTTTGGCGCAAAGGATTAGACTGAACTAATTGAATTCGAGCTGCAAAGTTACTTCACCAACTTTTTACACAGAATCAGTCCAGAGAGAATTTTCTCTTTTATTGAATCGAAATCTCTCTCAGAATTGGAAATGAAAACAATAAGGGCGTTTCCGTACCACACACACAGGTGGTGGAATGATGTGTGAAACTTCTGAAAAAGGATGTGGCTCTAATAGCAGATACGGCTATATTAGATCATCTTTGCTTTTGCGATCACTTATGTCAACATTTGATAATAAATCTCACTACAAGGCTTTACACGAGGTAAAAAATGAAGGTAAAAAGAAAAATAACTATTTTCTAAAATTACTATAATGCAAATAACCTAATATTGCATAAGTAAAACTTGTTTAAAATTGATTTAAATTTTTTTGCTGAAGAATGTCTCATTAAGTAGTGTTCTAAAACTGTTCAATATAAATGTTTAAATAAATAAAACAGCTAAAAATATATACTTTTCTAATTTTTTTCGTAATTTATAAACAATGTATTATGAAAAATTATTATCCAATTTTAAAATTGATTTTATTTTACGTTTCTATGCATATAATGGAATATTTTATGTTATTAGAAAAAAATGAGAAAAGAAGACGACTTTTCATCTTTTATATGAAACATTGTCAATTTTCATAAAATTTCGCTAACTTAAATGGACTTAAAGGTATTAATAGATTTAAAAAAGAAAAAAAAGTATGTTTTAATTGTAAAAGGTTACTTTAGTGTACTATTACAAGCAAGTTCGAAATTTTTTAAATTTTCCTCAATAATTCCAAAAAATGTCACTTTTGATCAAAATCTCCGAACTTCAAGTGTGATGGGTGACCTATAGATATTAACCGATTTCAAAAAAAGTTTTTCCGTTATCTTTTTAGTTATAAAAGGAAACTTTTCCGCACTATTAGAAGTAGGTTCGAAATTTTTTTAATTTTCATCATTAATTTCAAAGAATGTCATTTTTGGTCAAATTTTCCGAACTTCAAGTGCGATGCGCGACCTAAAGATATTAACCGATTTCAAAAACTTTTTTTGCATTATCCTTCTAATTACAAAAGGCAACTTTTCCGCACTATTAATAGTGGATTTGAAAAAATTCGATTTTTTCGACCCACCCTATTGGGCATTTTTCAGTATGGCATTCTTGTATATTGTTTCACTAGCTCAGAACTGCCATTCTATTAGTTTTTATGCAACATATGACTAGTAAAGACGTTATGAAAATTAACATCATAAATTTTTGGATCTTAAAAAAGAAATAATGAATTTAATACTAATTTTGTACGCAAAAGACGTTCGTGAGATTTGGATTTTTTATCTTTTACACAATACAGTGTAAAATATCAACAGTAACCATCGTTGTCCGACAGAGAACATAGCTTATACCGAAATCTATTAAGACCTCACTAGCTGAGTGTTTAAGACCCCACACAGGCTTGATAGCCTTGATATGCCTTTAATGCTTGATAGTCTAAATCAAGGTTTACCATAGCTAAAATTCTTAAACAATATGACTTCAAAATAATATCGCCTTTACCAATAAACTCACACTCTCCAAACTCCAAGATCCTATAGAAATATTGAATTTATGAGGTATCTACAGGATTTATTGCCAATACCACCTTTCCTTTAAAAAAAATATTATAGAGTATAAACTATACATTAAGAAACAAGAAATCAAGAAATCCTCTATTGCAAAATATTGCTGTGAGATAAATCATACCTTTGACTTCTTTACCTTTATTAAAATAATATCTAAACCTGCTTCCTTTCATAAACTTAACATCCTTGAAGTATTTCATAATTATTAAAAAATTTATACATATTTTCGATAATGAATTCTCAACGGCCCCATTTTCATATTGCTGGAAATATTGCATAAAAACTTCTTTTTTCCCAATTTATTTTTCTTCCTTTTTTTACTCATTTCTCACTACTTCGGTACCACATCCTACCCATTTTCCTAACGGCAATTACATGCAATCCTCAGTTTTCCAATTGGCTATTAAACCTTCAACTTGAATGCCCCCTCACTCCTATATATATGAGCCGTCATCCTATTTATATAATTCCGCCATCCTTAGCACTAAAGACCATAAGCCGAATGCACCCAACACATGTATGCTTCTAATTTAACCCATTAATGCACAAATTATTTTTTTCATTAAAAATGAAATTTTGGGTTTCTAACCAGTTTTTAAAAACGAATAACTTTTATCATAAATTATTGAGGAATTTGTCTCTTGAAAGATAGTGCTTATTTATGTTTATGTTTACTGGTGTGAAAAGTGCTTTACTGCCATTTTTCTAATCGTCCCGAAAAAGGGACACTAGGCACTAATGGGTTATTATAATTGGTGCTTTGAACGTTGTTACTTTTACATTTATGTTATATTACACAATTAACCCATTAGTGCCTTGCGTCCCTTTTTAGGGACGCTAATGAAAAATGCAAGAAAGCACTTTTCACACCAGTAAACAGAAAGATAAATAAACATTTTGTTTCACGAAACAAATTCCCCAATAAATTAAGATAAACGTTATTCTTCTTTTAAAAGTGGTGGGAAACCCAAAATTTCATTTTTAATGAAGAAAATAACTTGGGCATTAATGGATTAATACATTACGCATACATAACATGTAAAATTCATCTTAATAGTTATTGTATGTTATCTAGTTTATGTACGAGCACAAACTCCAAATAATCTAGTATGAGAAATGCGATTTAAAGTTTCAACATCAACGTACTTTCAGTAGTACTCATGGTCTAAAAATGGTTATAACTCAAAAAATAATGCAGATGTATATATACACATGGTTTTTTTTTGCATATTCTTAAGAAAATTTTAAAACATCAGAATACATCAAAATATGAAACATCTTATTTTTTAAATGTTGAAGTTTCTGTGTCCATTTAAAAAACGAAGATTCGTGGAAAGCCTAGATTTTTAGGAATTACTTTGCTGTTGTTTGTTTGTTTTTCTTATGTATAGTAACCGCAACTTCTCCCTACAGCAGCGACTCGGAATTATGAACTTGATTTTTTTTCACACTACAATTCAAATCCTTCTGGTGAAAGTCAGAGCAAAATTTTAGCTTTTCATAAAAATTAGCTACAACTATCGACATTTTAATTTCATTTTCTTTCTTTTTTTTTGTTTCAATTTCTCATTAATATTAGGAAAAAAAGATAAAAATGCCATTTTAAAATTATAAATCTAAAGTACGCCGTTAAATATTTTAATTAAAAACAATCTGCCTATACATAATTTAAAAATTCGTTGCATGATGAGTATCATTAAAATAAAATTCAGATTTTAATATAAATATTTAAAAAGTCATGTGTACCAAATGAAGTAAAAAATATATATTTTCGGTATTTAGCAAAATTCTATATTTAATGATTTATTTATTTAAATGTTTAGCTAATTCTTATGCCCAAATAAACTCATCTTACATAACGTAAAAGTGCAAATAATTATAAAGTTCATAAATAACAGCATATAATAATATATGGGATTTAAAAATGAGATTTATATTAATCCTTCATTGCACCGTGTACACTGTTAAAACTAAAAGTTGCATATGGCCCTTTTAGGGGTGAAATGCTTGTCCCTTCAGCGACACCCCTAAAGGAGACAGAACTGCACCCCTAGAGGTGCCCTAAGGCACTCCATGGTACCACATGGCACCCCAAGTCACCCACATGACACCCTATGAGGTGCCATAGGGTGCCCTAAGGGTCCTCTAGGGGCGCAATTCTGGCTCCTTTAGGGGTGCCGCTGACGGGACAAATCTTTCACCCCTAAAAGTGCCATATGCAACCTTCAGTTTTAACAGTGTACCACATCTGGCGCATATCTAAATACAGTGTATTTCTCATTATGTAACATGCATTCGGCGAATATGATCACTTTCACTGATCAAGAAGAGTCCAAGGAACGGGATGACATTTATTTTGTTAATGTCACATGGCTGCATTCGAAAAAAAAAAAAAAAAAAGAAAAAAATATTTTTTGCAAACAAACAATGTTTGGTACTTGGGTCATTCGACGTCAAATGAGCAAAAATGTAAAAAAAGTCGTAGACCCATGGTAACCGATTTTAATAAAATTTGATACACAGGTTTTATTCATATTCAAATAGAGCTCTGAAAAATATCTTGACAAAAAAATAAATTATTTTAGCAGTTTTGGACTTTTAAAAAACTTGTGATGTAGAACGGCATGTAGTCGGCATCGTCCAATGTTGCAAGTTTAAAGCTCTGTATCTTGAAAAATATAGAACATAAATGAATTTGGCTTGCAATTTTATAACCTCTGAATAATTATCTTTTTATTTATTTAGCAATAGCAATCTGGTAACAACGTAATTAAGTTTAAATGGGTTGTTAAATAAGAAAATTTGTAAATTTTGAGAAAATTTGAAACATTATAAAAATTTTTTAAAATGATAAAACAAGTCAGAAATTGGTGCAAGATACAGTATTATATATGAAGATTGAATTCCCCAAGTTTGATAGATATCATTTAATTCCTTCATCTTCAAAAAAACTTAGAAACTTTAAAAAAATTACATAATCGTATTTTTTAATCTTATTTATGCTCAAATAACGAATAAAGAACATGTCCGTCATGGACAATATTGCACAAACATAAAGATTTATAAGTCCATAATATACTCGAAATTTTTAATAGTGCCTTTTGATTCCGAACATTGAAAAAAAAATGATTTCAAAAAGGTATTTTTGTTACATTTCACGCAAAATTTCCTTCGAATTAGCGCGCTTTTTAAAAAATATTGTACGATTTCAGTTAAAAAATAGTGTTGTCATCTATTAGATTTTAACAATACTAGATAATTAATTCTTCAATTCTCATCGCTTTTAATATAGGTTTGAGAGTAAAATAAGAAAAGAAAAGAAGAAAAGGCGAGAAGTAGCATTTGAATATTTAAAATAAACACTTTTATCTTTGATATCAAGTAATTTGAAATGATATAAGAGATTTCCTTCATGACTAAAAGAGCAATAGAAATATTGCCTTTTCCCGTCCTTTTTTTCCTTATTTATTTTTTTTTCACATTCAGAAATAAAAAAGGCATATAGAAAACTTCTTGTGTTCAAAATATACACTTTTATCTAAAATGTCAAATAGTTTTGAAGTCATAACATCTGTCCTAAATTTTTTCTGAGCAAAAGGATTATTGCATTTTCTTCTTAAAAATTTTTCTTTTTCTATATTTTTTCTCAGTAAGGAATAAAAATTCAAATCCTAAATTACGCCAATCTCTTACTTAGTATCCATTCTTATCTGAAAATAATTTATGATATAGTTTTTTCATTCCTAACGCCAATAATACAGATTGAAATTTAAAGCATATAAACAAGAACTCGATTTTGTATCAACTTTTAAAGTGAGTTTACATACTTAAACAATCTGTCCTTTAATCTATTATTTTGCATTTCTTCATAAATAAACATGTTGTACTCATATGCCAATTTTCATTGAAATCTGTGATATGGCAGCCACAGCTAATTTGCTCATTTTGCCTGGAATGACCCACTTACGTATTAACGCCGCGCCGCCGCAGTAGAAGATGTGCTAATGCGCCAATAAAGAAAAATCTTCATGTTCGCAAGCGCTCAAAAAATCGGCGCCTAAAAATGAGCAATAAAAAACACTAAAAAAGCACTAAAAACGCACCAAAAAACCAATAAAAAATGGCATCAAAAATCAGCAAACAACAAAGCCACAAGATTTCCAAAAGATAACTGCGTGCGAGTGCGAACTACATCATTGCTCTTTATTAGCACATTAATGCAATTTCTGTTGCGGTCGCTTTAATACGTAAATGCCCAATTTTTTAATTAAACTATTATGTCAAAATTGACTTTCATTATTGTTATTGAATATTTTAATTAATATAAAGCAAGTTAAACAGGATTAAGAATATACAGTTAATTAATTTAAGTCTATTTTTTTGTAAATATAACAATGGAATATTTAAAAACCCTAATTACGTACGTAAAATACACGCCCTAAATGTCAAATTTCAGTTAAAAATTTGAAATTTATAATTTTTACTATTTTTTTCAATTATTAGACCGAATATATAAATCTCAATTGAATTTTTTTATGGAAACAGAAAGAAAAAAGGTGCTGTGAAGAATAAAAAAGTTGGATATTAGCTGATCAAAATAGCTAGGTATTATACTTTAAATTTAAATTACAAATCATAGTATATTTCATATATTTATAATATTTTATATTCAAAAATTTTATTTAATTCATAAAGTAAAATATATTCCTTTTTCCTCAACAAATCTTCCTGGAGAAAAATATTACTTTTTTTTTATTTTGATGATGGAGATGTTTCAGTTGTAATGAAACATTGACATAAAATCATGAGCTTGTAAAACGTTATTTCACATAAATGTTTATGTACTTTAAAATGTATGGCCATGTTTATCGCATTCAATATTTTCAAACTTTCCATTTTTGTACTTTGAAAATAATCAAATTTGTCAAGTCATCAAAGACATATTGCACTAAAAGAGCCATAGTGCGTCAAAAAATCTTTCAAAGAGTTTCTTGCTGTCTTTTAAATATTGATAAAGTAATTTTGTTTTTGACATGTTATTACTGGATTTGTTGTCTTGCATCTTCATATTGAGTTTTTTATTTTCATAGTGCTTTTAAATGATAAGCCTATTGAAAAGTAGAAAGCACTGAAAATAAAATATGCAATAACTGAATTTTAAAGTTGCTGATAGTATATGCAACAAAGAAAACAGCCTTTTTTTATAATAAAATACTTTCTTTCAATATTTAGCGATACTATACAGTTAGTGATTTATATATTTAAATATTTAACAATTTATTGTATTATTATCCAATATAAACCCGCCATACATAATGTAAAAGGGCACTTAAATTATAAAGTACATATTTAAAAGCATATAATAGTAATATTCAAAAACTGATATATAATAAGTAATTATATATAATAACACATAAACATTTAATAACCGATTTTTAAAGTTGTTATTAGTATATGCAACGAGGAAAACATTCTTTTTTGTAATAAAATACTCTTTTTTTCAATATTAACCGATACTACGCAGTTAGTGATTTATAAATGTAAATATTTAACGACTTATTATATTATTACCCTAAATAAATTCGCCATACATAATGTAAAAATGCTCTTAATTATAATTTATATAGTTAAGAGTACATAATAATGTATCAGCTTTAAAAGTGAAATTTGTATTAGCAATACTCATGTTAACTAATCGATATATGCATTTATTGTATTCTAAATTTATATTTCTAATCTAAATTTATGTTACTAAATCTAAATATTTAGAATATTTATAATAATTTATATTCAAAAAATATATTTAATTCTTAAAACAACATGTATAAACTTGTTTCCCCAAAAAAGATGTTTCTGGAAAAAATACTATATATATGCATATATTTATTATTTAATGATGGAGATATTTTAGTTAACATTAAATGTTGACCTTCTTTAATGTCATTTCACATAAATGTTTATGTAATTTAAAATGTATGATACATTTTTTTAAAATATTTAGCAAAATCTTATATTCAGTGATTTATGTATTTAAATACTTAACAAATTATTATACCTGAAAAAACATGTCATGCATAACATAAAAGTGTACTTCATTATTAAGTATTTAAATAACAGTATATGAATGAGATTAAAAAAAAGGTATTTTTTGAACCTAAAGAATAATTCACCTCATAATACCTATAAACACTTTTTTTCCTTATGTATCATGCATTTCGCGAATATGATCGCAGTAATTGATAAAGAACAGCCCAAAGAACGGAATAATGCTTATTTTGTCCATTTCAAATAGTTGCATTTGAGATATAAATAGAATTTATTCGTGGCAAACAAACAATTTTCCGATCGAACTATTATGCCAAAATTTAGTTTTATTATTTTTATTGAATAATTAAACATATTATTATAAAGCAAATTGCAAAGTATTAAGCAGATAAAAATAATTAATTTAAGCCTATTTAATTGAAAAATATCGAAGTACAATATTTAAAAACCCTAGTTGTACATATAAGGTATACGCCATAAAATATCAAATTTTAGCTGAAAATTTGATTTTTTAAATATCTTTTTATTATTAGATCGATATACAAATTTAATTTTTTTATAAAAAAAATTGAAAAAAAAAAAAACGTGCGGTGAAGAGTTTAAAAAGCTGATATTAGCTAATAGAAATATCAGTTTATTATACTGGAAACTTATCAAGCTGGAAACTTACAAGAAGTTAGCAATCATACCATATTTCATATATTTATAATATTTTACATTCAAAAAATTATTTGTTTCACAAATGAGATGTATATGTTTGTTTCTTAAACAAGTGCTCAAATGAAAAAATGCATTTTTTTTAATTTAATGATGGAGATGTTTTTTTTTCACATAAAATTATGAGCTTGTATAACTTTACTTCACATACATGTTTATGTACTTTAAGAAGTACGTCTATATTTATCATGTTCAATATTTTCAAACTTTCCGTTTTTGTATTTTTAACATAATTAAATTTGTCAAGTCATCAAAGAAATGTTGCACTAAAAAACTATAGTATGTCAAAAAATCTTTCTAAGAGTTACTGCCGCCTTTTAAATATCGATAAAGTAATTTTCGTTTTACTATGTTATTACTGGAATTGTTGTCTTACATATTTATATTGAGTCTTATATTTTCATAGTGCTTTTAGTTCATAAGCCTATTTAAAAGTCTTGAGCATTAAAAATAAAATATTTAGTAACTCACTCTGAAAATTGTCGTTAGTATATGCAATAAAGAATATATTGTTTTTAAAAATAAAAATACATGTCAAGTTATAAATATTTATAGGTATTTTTAATGAGAAAAACTGATATTAGAACAGCCATTTTTCATTTTTTCTAAAACAAATAATGATATTAGAATACTTGTTTACATCTAAATAATACTAAATAATAAAATTTTATGCGTTGATATTTCATTGTTGTTATTAATGTACATTGTCATTTATTGTTGTTTTATTTGTGTTATACGTTGGTATTTTTTAAATGTATTTTTTATAGTACTTTACTTGTTGTTAGACAGAATAAATAATTATTTGGATAACGTTAATCACGATATACAGGTCCGCCGCTTAATAGAATCATTTTTTAGTACAATCAGTCGTTTTATCAGAGCTAATTATGAGGATCAGAGTCAAATAAATACAAAATTCTGTTAAAACTGCCGCTTAATTTAATCAGTACCGCCGCACAGTGGAGTATTTTTCCATTTTAGCCGGCCAAAAGTCGATTTTTCGAAATGCAACTAAAGAGAAAATAATATAGCTAAGTATGAAGCTAACTAGATGGGGATTCACCGTACAGTTATATTTTTTTCTGTTGGGCCAGCAAATAGGTACCAGGGTACCTCAAACTTGTTACTTGCAGCACGTTAATTATTTGTATTTTAAAGTTCCAGTTGTGCTTGTTTGTTTCACTGTGATTTTTTTTTCTCTAACCTTTTGCTTATACCATATAGTTGTGGATTCTTAAAGCCCATATATATACGCCTTCATTTCACATGAATATATTTATATTTGTTAATTTAATAAATGTAATAAAGTGACAAAAAATGTGACGTATAGTTTTGAAAATTTTGTTGTTAATTTCAATATTCATTAAAACATTTGTTATGTATCCCGATGGATCCCGATGGTTCTTTTCACTGTAAATCAAAGTTAAAGATGTATAGTTAATAATTTTAAAAAATGTAGCTGCTACAAAGTGCAATTTTAGAAGAATTTATTTCAAACACACAACTGTATTTTTTGGTAAATGACAATTTTTGAATTTCCCTTTCGAATTGAAAAGTATTTTACGATAGATAAATTGTCGTCTGCGGATATAAAAAAGTTGCAATTTACGTATCTGACAAATATTTTTAAAAAATATCGTCTGCATATGTTTCTGAATTTCTTATGTTATTTTTTAATGTTCTAAACTTAAAAAAAGATAAATGTCTTCTTAAGAAATGAAGTGCTGCTTTAGTTTACATTTTATAAATTCTGCTTCTTAAATAAATCTACTGTTCAACTATGGATAGTCAATGTCCAGGTAAATATGTTTATATTTCACATGAATATGTTTACTTTATTTATTTATAACATTTGATAAAGAGACAAAAATATCTATCGCGCATGTTTCATATTTGTATTGGTAATTTCAATATTCTATAAAAAATTCGTTATAATATTATAAAAAATATTAACCATGGTTGATGGAAAAGTTTGCAATGCCGCATCTGAAACAACATCAACCATGCGTTACTTCATCTGTGGAGCTACCTCAAAAGACTTTAACAATTTGGACATGATTAACGAAATTAGAGAGGGATGACTGAAATTTGGACTGTCCATACTTCATGCACGCATCAGAATATTTGAGAGCATTTTGCATTTAGCGTATAAACTGCCCATCAAAAAATGGCGCATTCATTCCAAGGAGGAAAGGGATCTAATGAATGAGACAAAGAGAAAAGTTCAGGAGGAATTTAAATCAAAAATGGGGTTGATTGTAGACATATCGAAACCTGGATATGGAAACATCAATGATGGTAATACCAGCTGAAGGTTTTTTGCTGATCCTCATCTTGCTGCAGAAATCACGGGGATAAATTTTGATTTAGTATTTCGTTTTAAGGTAATCCTAGAAGTTTTGTCAAGTGGACATAAAATTGATACCACAAAATATTTTGAGTACGCAAAAGACAATTCTAAATTATATGTGAATTTGTATCCCTGGCACCCCATGACACCAACAGTCCACAAATTTCTGAAACATGGTGCAACAGTTATTGAAAATGCACTCCTTCCTATAGGGCAGCTCTCCTCACATTTGAAAGAAAATTTTCCAGAGAAACGGGCAATATGGACGTCTTAAATCAATTATTACTGACTTCGGATCCCTTATTATCTAGTATGAGAAGTATAAAAAAGAAAAGAAGTGAACCATTTTTAAAGGAAAGCTTAGCTTTACTTTTTCCAGCAAACAATTTCAACTTAGATACAGTCTATCAGAGTGACCAGGAGCCTGTTACTGACGAAAGTTATTCCGAAGATGAATTATTTTGATATTTCGCCATCTAATTTGTATTATAGTCATCTGTATTTATAGTATTTTGTATATATATATATATATATATTCGTATATATTGCATTGTATATATAGTCATTTATGTTTTATTTTTGTTTGCATCCATTAATTAAAATGAATTGTGTGAGTACTAAAAAAGTCGGATTTCATTTAATTGCTTTTGATTTACTCTGTAAAATCGTAAACAAATGTTTCATTATTTTTTTTTCATAGATAAGTAAGGTATAAAAATATTTAAACGGAAAGCTTTGTAAATTTTAAACAGCTTTTTATTGAACTATAGTATAACTTGATACCAATTTAAAACCATCAAAATACTAATGATATGAAAATGATAAAAATACCGTATATATTCGAATTTTTGAAAGAAATTACAATATGATGTTGCAAATTTAAATTTTTAAGTCACTCTATATGAAAAGACATGTTTGTATTGATGGATAGAATGTAACGCACTCACGAAAAATCTGTTGCATCAAAGCCCTTTTTACATATGACTATGTTGTCCATATACCCTGTATCTTATATATATATGTGTGGATTTAAGTATTTTTCAAGGAAAATCCCTAAAATGTGATAATAAGATCATAAACTAATCAATAATTTACTTTACTCCAAACTTTTAATGAGAAATATTTTTGGCCGGCTAAATCCTCCAAATACTCCACTGTGCGCCGGTTATCAAACACAATAAAATTTCTTTGGGAACAAATTGCAGTAGAAATGTTCCAAATGGTCAGTTTAATCTTCGCTAAAAATTTTATTTTTGCTTACTACCGATATCCGAAAGAGTCGCATTTGCTTTGCACCAAACACTTTTTTATAGTACTTTACTTACTGGCAGACAGAAAAAATAATTACTTAGAAAACGTTAAGCACGATATATAGTTCCGCCGCTTACCAGAATCATTGTTTAATAAAATAAGTCGTTTTATCAGAGGTAATTATAAGGACCAGAGTAAAACCAATACAAACTTCTGTTAAAGCTGCCGCTTAATTTAATCAGTACCGCCGGTTAATAAACTCAAAAAATTTCATAAGAACAAATTGTAGTAAAAATGCTCAAAATGGTCAGTTCAATCTTTAGTCAGTTCAATCTTTCAATGGTGTAAGGTGTATATACATGGGAACAAGAATAAAGGAATACCTAATTTTAAAGATTATTAATTTAATCAATTTCGAAAACTTTTGATACATTGACCATGTATCTGCTAATTTTTTCTTTCTCAAATAAAAAATAATAATAGTTCGATTTGATTCAGTTTTGTTTTATTTGATAACCATAACGAATAAGATGTCTAAGCGAAAGGATTTTTTTTTTTTTTTTAAGTAATGAAATTTTAGAGAATTATGATAATTTATTGAAGAGCAGCCAGAGAAAAGTGTCGTCGAAACTTGGGGTTTTCTAACATGTTTTATGCAACTTGCCTTAGAACAAACACGATATTAAGTCTGAAGTTGTAGTAAACAAAAATTTGAATCACAAATGTATTACACAAAGAAAAACAGAAGACATCGAGGCAGATTATTGAAAGTGCCATGTTAACACTAGAATTACCGCGTTTCTTGTATACCTAGAAATACCGGGGTGGGTCACATCTGACCCATGGCTTTTAAAGTCGCTATTCTTGTTTTATATGGAAGATAAAGACGCACAATAATTATTGACGATTAATACAATGATTTTTAATTAATAATCAATTCAATTTAGCATTTAAACTATTACATAACATGAAATATTGAAATTAAATACCGCAAATGAATTTTTTAATTTTTAATTTTTTAAAAAATGCTTTGAGATATTGATATCTTTTTAGTATTATATATACATATGATTTATCGATTTAAATTGCGTAATAATGTTCCTACAGATCAATTAGATATTCAAATACGATAAAATCAAATATATATGCATATGCATATGATTTTTTTTACTTACACTTTTACGTTTTATGCAGTTTACGGTCCAATAAATTGGTACAGAATGCCATGGACTTTCTTCTTTTTCTTTTTTTTTCCGTGCATGATGCACGCACAATTTATGAGCACTTTATACAAACAATGTTAGTTTCTTTGTCTTAACATTGCTTTATGTGACAACATTTTTCATTTGTTTGAAATTTCAATGCTGATGCGTGGTCGAATATCTCCACGCTCTTTTGCAGTTTTTTTATCTATAATTTTAGCAAGAAGACTTTTCTACTTATATTAGAATCTGTTGTATATTTCATAACTACCGAAAATTCACGATCACTAGATCTGGAATCTGATTTTGCAGAAGTCTGCAGATATTAAACAGTGCGGTTCTACCGTCTATATGGTTCGAGGTTCCAAATCGCTTCGAAGAGTGATTTATTTTGTATCTTTCCCACTTTTTAGAATTATTTCGAAGAAGTGACTTCTTTTATTTTTAATTTTCGCAAAATATTTACAATTTACTTGTGTTTAATTTTTACCACAGCATTTATTTGGCTACTTTCATTCAGTTTGTTACTACATGTATTTGATTCGAACTATGAAATTTTATTGTTATTTTTAAGAAAAAAAATATTTCATCATTTATGTCAAGATTATCAGACTCATCAGATGTTGACAATATTCACTTTGTCACTATGTCTTCACTAAAGTCATTTAAAGAAAATTCACGTTCCAATTTTTAAAGTTTCTCATTCAAGAAACCTCCGCCATTACTATAAATGTGCGAGAATTAAATGCCACAAACAATTTTTTTTCCTCGGTGAGGTGTATGAGCGGCAAAATATTCTGTTTAGTTACTTTCTAACGTATAACATAAAATGCAACTATTTGCATCATCCTTACAGTAGTTTGGAATAACATAAAAACTCACACACTTACCTTACAAATGCATAGCAGATGTGTGATCACGACCTCCTCCTCCTCACGCCTGTACATACGCACATTCCTGTCCCTCTTTTCTGAAAAGTAAGTTTGGAACATATCCTTACACTATTCTTATGTTATTGAAAAATATAGAGTTGAAACCCTTGTAGAAATAAATGAAAATAGCAATTATTTTGTTCGGGTCAGCGATGACCCAGCATGGTAATTCTAGGTATAAAGATGTATATATAAAAAAAAAATTCGCCCGATTTCAACTAAATTCATGCTAAGGCATTATACTAAGTATTTAGGAATTCAATCAGTTTCAAAGTTCTACTTTGAAAAACAAAAGTGATATGAGTAAAAATCCACGTCTTGGGTCACGGATGACCCGCCTCGGTAATTCTAGTGTTAAAACAAAAGTTCTCATTTTATGTGGAATTTTGTGTGAGAAAAAAAAACAGTTCGTCCAAACGATTTTAGTTGAAAATTTCAGCCCCAATGATGGTTAATTATGACGATGAAATGAACAAAACGATTTAATTTATTGCAAACTGTAGAGCTAAAAGCAGGACGCGGATAAGGACACTGCAGTTTACTGCAAAGAAAATATTATGCGCATATTTTTGAAAGACTATGATCCTTCTCAAACTGTTGACACTGGCAAAAGAGAACTGTTTTATCAAATTTTACAATAGTGGACTCGTATGTTCAAAATTGAGTCCGGTGAAAGATACAAGAGAATTAAACAACGAGTAACTGTTTCTGATATGCAAAATGACATCGGCCATCAAGAAAACAACTTAATACACAGTGAGATGACTGTACAAACTATTCACTTATCGAATTAAAAGGTAAAATTATAGGATTAGAGAGGTTTTCGAAGTCATATCTTATTGAAAACCATCTACAGACTCGATTACATTCGTTAATGGGAATGTATATCATTGTGTTTTCATTCGCACAAAAGTATTAAAACTCAGAAAAATGGGAGCAGGAAAAAATGGTAAACCTACCAGTCGACCCTTATAAAAGCGTTTGCAGGTGTTTACAGTGATGTAGTGGATGTTATATGGGGGTATACGACGTATACTTTCTGGAGGTTTTAAAGGAGTACATATACCCACCTTTTCTCGTGAAAACTAGAGTATACGCACTTTAGGGTATACCCACTGTCTTGAGCGTATATCCTCTGTTTAGACGTATATACTCAGTTATTTTTAAGAATGCAACCTTGGGTGTTTCCACAAAGATATGCCTTATCACATTCGCATTATAAAATGCGAATATAGTTTTAACTGATCTTGTAATTGCAGCCATCAACTCAATGAGAAGGTGGATTGAGCAGTTGTCTGCTGGTCTATTTGTAATTGAAGAAAGTAAGAGATTACGCAGTTTTAAAGGAGTGGAGAGTTTTACTAAAGACTGCCACAAGATAAAGAAATTCGAATCTCCTATCGAGATTCTTTATCATTGCAAAACTCAGCAAGCTAGGAAAAGCCTGAACAAAGAGACAGTTAAACTCAAGCTTATAAACCCGCTACGGGAACGATCCCGCCTAAAGAAAAGCAACCAATGAGATGGAAGCAGACTGAACAACTGGGTGGACAAGCAGCGACATCTACCAGAGAAAAAACAAAAACTAAAACTAAAAGACGAAAAAAAGTTTTAAAGATTTCCAAATGATTGGAAAATAAGGATTACTTGATAAGTCATTGACTAAGGAGTGAGAGTTTTTAATGAAGTGGTAAGCTTCCCAAAAATTATGATCAAGAATAGAAGGACACTTATGGATAATAGTGGCTGAAGAAAAGTTGAACTTATGTTGTGAAGGCCAGTAATGATGACCAATAGAAGAGCGTTTAAGCTCTTGATTTTTGACATAAATTTTATGTTCATTTAAACGAAATCTGAAAGCACGTTTAGTCTGACCAATATAAGAAAGACCACATTGATAGGAAATTTGGTAAATACTTCAGTTATCTAAGCGATCGATGGTGTGCTTAAGATTTGAAAAAGCAATTTTATTAAAAGGAGAAAAAAATAACATGGAAATCGAACCTTTATAAAATTTTATCAACTTTCTGACTGATATTAGGAGAAAATTTCAAAACAACCAAAGTATTGGAGTTCGAATTAAAATTATTTCTTTCAGATTGGGTAGATATTTTTAATTTTCTATTAATTAAAACTATAATATTAGGGGAATAACCACGATCAACAGCAATAGCATTTAGAAAATTAAGTTCATCACTGAGTAACTGGGGAATTGAACAAATATTGGAAGCCCGGAAAACAAAAGTTTTAAAAGCCACAACTTTTTGGTTAGGAGGATGAGAAGAATATCTGTGAGGTGGAAGACACCGCAAAAAGTGTGCGAAAGACAGTAGTCTGAAAATTATGTTCGTTGCGAATAACAAGGACATCCAGTAAAAAAAGCCAATTGTTGGATTCAACTTCAAAAGTAAATTGGCTGCAAGAATCAATAGAATTCATGACAATGAGAATAAGATTACTATCTGGATTCACTTTAACTAAAGCATACCTATCATCAACGTAACGAACGTAAAACTGAAGTTTTAAGACTTCAAACAATTTTATTTCAAAATAATAATGTACAAATCGCATAAAATCGGACTGAGAGGATTACCCATAGCCAAACCGTCAGTCATACGAAAGAAATTCCCATTAAATACAAAATTATTTTAAGACAAGCAAGCACGAGTAAGAACAATGAGCTACTCAATTTCGAAAAAAGAAAAATGCAATTCACAGATTCATTTCTTCAGGCAATCTAAAGCCCCTTCGACAGGAACATTAGTAAATAATGATGAAATATAAAAAAAACATCATGTGGCCTTGTGGCTTAAATCCTCGAAGTATCTTAACAAATTCAAAAGAATTCTTAACAGTGAAAGGATTGCTGCATGAGAGTGGAGAAAATATGGAAACAAGATATTTTGCAAGTTTATAAGAAGCCATACCTATACTGGAGACAATGGGTGTAAAAGAAATGTCAGCTTTATGGACCTTAGATAAAGCATAAAACCTGGCACAATGAGCAATTGAATGAATAAGAGACCTCTTTAATTTAGCAGTAATAATGTGCGAAGACTTAATGGTAGATTTGACAGTATCAATTTCACTTGAGGAAGGGTTTTTGTGGATATCCACGTAGGGACCATCATTAACCTTTACGCAGGGGCTTGCTCAGTGTCTACCTGAGAATGCATGTAATCCTGGACAGATGCTGTCACAGCCCCTCCGTAAAGGTTAATTAATTTATGGGATTTTTCCAAATATGTAGACTTGTAAACATGTAGAACAACAATCTGACCACCTTTGTCAGCCTTAGTTATGATTAAATTCGGATCAGAACACAAACATTTTAGACAATGTTTAACTGAACTATTAAGATTTGGCTTCGTAACCATTTGCATTGATTTCGGCAGTATTTGTAATGAGATGCCTAATAGACTCTTTTTGAGAAGGGGTAGTAGCGCTATGCTTCAAAGCTATTTCAGTAGGAGAAACCAGACGGGGTAACGAAGCAGTGGCAGATACAGAGAAATTGCTGTTTAATTTGAGTGCATTAAGCTGGTTGTTACTTAAAGCGACACTAGCAAGATGACAACTGCAGTTTGGTTAATAGTAGGTAAATTGCTGGAGTTGTTAACAAAAGAATTATTACAAAACTCGCTGAGTTTTGCACTCGAATCTCGATAGTAGATTTGAAACAGCTCTTTGCAACTTTCTCATGAATTATTTGTGCATTTATAATCGTTGGTTTTTTATCTTCAGACGAGATACTGGACAAAAAAATATGATTACACTGTTTATGTAGAAAAAGTTATACTAGATTTTTCATTTATTTATTTATTTTTTTTTTTTTTTGATTGGGAGGAGAGGGGAAGGGTTTTTTTAACAAAATGAGTTTAAAATTATTTATATAGATTTTTTCATATATTTGTAGACTTTAAAAGTAAAAACTATATTGATATAAAGTAAATGAACTAGCGAGGCATCTGTTTTTCTCTGAATTTGGAGTCCATGCCATATTGCGGTCAGCTTGATGATAAATTCCGGCGGAAGACCTATGTTTATGACTCTGCACTGTAAAAAGAAAAGTGTCGATCTACAAAAAAAACTTTAGTGATCCTTGTAATTACTAAAAAATTTTTAGTAATCTTAGTCGGTTACAAGAAAATCTGTAAGAATTACTAGAAGAAAGTTAGCAACGAATAGAGTTAATAATTTTATATTTTCAATAGCTATTACTAAAACTCACTTTGTGTGGCCTTGATAGCATAGTGGTTATCCTAACGGACTCCAGGCTAAAAGGTCCCGGGTACGATACTGGCCAGTGCCAAATACGCCCCGAATGTATGCAGTGTAAGTACACGTTAATAAAGGGATTATGAAAATCCTGTCGGAGCAGGTAGCAATGTTTGGTGCTGCCATCTATTGCGGTTTTGCCAAATATCTTCCGCTTCAGAAGCCTGGATGCAGCTCGAAGGAAGCTCCTGCCCTTGGGCGCACGTAATGGTTATTAAAAATAATTTTGGAGCTGTAAATTATATGCACACACTACACGAATTATTCCATAGGCACTGATTATATTAAAAAACACTTTATTAAAAGAATAACACTCACTCGCAGCTCACTGCTGCATTTTCGTCTGCACATTTCTCAAACACAACTTTGGAATAATAATATAAAAAACACTTCACTTCTTTTCACTTTCTGGACACTGAAATTTTAATTATAGGTAGCACGGTATCGTCTGCCTACATGGAACATACCGGCCCCCATTGACATGTTTCACATTCAATAGTAACTCTTTTTGTACCAAGTACACTAATTACACAAATAAATACAAAAGGTCACTATATATGTTTACTCAAATATAAAAATTGAAAGAAAAAACAATATAATACTCACACACACACATATATATATATATTTATCTTTTATCTTTTTTTTAAGTACTATGATTTTCAGGCATAGCAAAATACGTAATTTACTAATCGATCTTCTAAAAATTCCATTCTGAGTTTTTACCTGAACTACGCGAAATTTCTCATCATTACCGTAATATACTTCAATAATTCTGCCTAATAGCCACTTATTGTTTGGTGTATTTTCCTGTAACAACACTAGATCTCCTATTTTTACATTATCTTTTTCAATTCTCCACTTACCAAATCTTACAATTAATTTCAATTATTGATTAAATTAAATAGAACTTTAACTTTAAATTTAATTTTTTAACAATTGATAAATAAACTTTTTAGCCTTTGCTTTAAATATTTAAACTTTAGTGTTAAACAGAAATATTAGAAAGGAGATAAAAGTGAAAAAACTGCTAGTATCCTACTGAATTTAAATCCTATCAAAACCCCCCTCTTAACACTTTTATCTAAAAAGGAGAGGCGACTACAAGAATATTAAAATACACCACTCTAGTTTTAATCCTCTTAAGGATAGCCTAACACACTAGTGCATACTGACGATGTCCATATTTAGAACAAAAAAGGATAACATCTTAAAAAGGACCATTATCTCAACAGAACTTAATCACCTGTACACTAACTCCAAATATATTAATAAATCTTTAAAGAAAACACAATAACCGGGAATAAACAATAAAAATTACCCAAAGTTCTAGCTCAGCCCAACACCCAAAATATTCAAACATATTTATACACAAAATAAAAACTTTTATATAATATTTACACACATCAAAAAACAACTTTTACCAGGCAGGTAGTCATTTAAAATTACTCTCATACCAACAAGATCCACTCGATCTGGCTCCTATGTTTTGAAACATATTCAAAAATATTTATATATACTGTTTTTATATACCTTTTACACATTTGAAAAAACCTTGCATATATTTCGACAAGAACACAGCATGTCAATATCTTACACTTATTAAACTTTTTCAATATTGTAATATTCATTAAACAATCTTCAAAGTCTATAATAGGAAGAAATTTCAATTATTCCGGCGGAAGACCTATGTTTATGACTCTGCACTGTAAAAAGAAAAGTGTCGATCTACTAAAAAAACTTTAGTGATCCTTGTAATTACTAAAAAATTTTTAGTAATCTTAGTCGGTTACAAGAAAATCTGTAAGAATTACTAGAAGAAAGTTAGAAACGAATAGAGTTAATAATTTTATATTTTCAATAGCTATTACTAAAACTCACTTTGTGTGGCCTTGATAGCATAGTGGTTATCCTAACGGACTCCAGGCTAAAAGGTCCCGGGTACGATACTGGCCAGTGCCAAATACGCCCCGAATGTATGCAGTGTAAGCACACGTTAATAAAGGGATTATGAAAATCCTGTCGGAGCAGGTAGCAATGTTTGGTGCTGCCATCTATTGCGGTTTTGCCGAATATCTTCCGCTTCAGAAGCCTGGATGCAGCTCGAAGGAAGCTCCTGCCCTTGGGCGCACGTAATGGTTATTAAAAATAATTTTGGAGCTGTAAATTATATGCACACACTACACGAATTATTCCATAGGCACTGATTATATTAAAAAACACTTTATTAAAAGAATAACACTCACTCGCAGCTCACTGCTGCATTTTCGTCTGCACATTTCTCAAACACAACTTTGGAATAATAATATAAAAAACACTTCACTTCTTTTCACTTTCTGGACACTGAAATTTTAATTATAGGTAGCACGGTATCGTCTGCCTACATGGAACATACCGGCCCCCATTGACATGTTTCACATTCAATAGTAACTCTTTTTGTACCAAGTACACTAATTACACAAATAAATACAAAAGGTCACTATATATGTTTACTCAAATATAAAAATTGAAAGAAAAAACAATATATTACTCACACACACACATATATATATATATTTATCTTTTATCTTTTTTTTTAAGTACTATGATTTTCAGGCATAGGAAAATACGTAATTTACTAATCGATCTTCTAAAAATTCCATTCTGAGTTTTTACCTGAACTACGCGAAATTTCTCATCATTACCGTAATATACTTCAATAATTCTGCCTAATAGCCACTTATTGTTTGGTGTATTTTCCTCTAACAACACTAGATCTCCTATTTTTACATTATCTTTTTCAATTCTCCACTTACCAAATCTTACAATTAATTTCAATTATTGATTAAATTAAATAGAACTTTAACTTTAAATTTAATTTTTTAACAATTGATAAATAAACTTTTTAGCCTTTGCTTTAAATATTTAAACTTTAGTGTTAAACAGAAATATTAGAAAGGAGATAAAAGTGAAAAAACTGCTAGTATCCTACTGAATTTAAATCCTATCAAAACCCCCCTCTTAACACTTTTATCTAAAAAGGAGAGGCGACTACAAGAATATTAAAATACACCACTCTAATTTTAATCCTCTTAAGGATAGCCTAACACACTAGTGCATACTGACGATGTCCATATTTAGAACAAAAAAGGATAACATCTTAAAAAGGACCATTATCTCAACAGAACTTAATCACCTGTACACTAACTCCAAATATATTAATAAATCTTTAAAGAAAACACAATAACCGGGAATAAACAATAAAAATTACCCAAAGTTCTAGCTCAGCCCAACACCCAAAATATTCAAACATATTTATACACAAAATAAAAACTTTTATATAATATTTACACACATCAAAAAACAACTTTTACCAGGCAGGTAGTCATTTAAAATTACTCTCATACCAACAAGATCCACTCGATCTGGCTCCTATGTTTTGAAACATATTCAAAAATATTTATATATACTGTTTTTATATACCTTTTACACATTTGAAAAAACCTTGCATATATTTCGACAAGAACACAGCATGTCAATATCTTACACTTATTAAACTTTTTCAATATTGTAATATTCATTAAACAATCTTCAAAGTCCATAATAGGAAGAAATTTTAATTATCATATACATTAATAATATATCTTACACAATTAACTGTTTTAAACAATATAAAAATATTATTTTCACATATTGAATAAAAAGATCAAAAATCTTTAATATTCAATTATAAAATTTAAGAATAGTGGAACCCCATGATTAAATTCAAAGGTAACCAAATCTCATTTTTACAACATACAAACTTCCCGGTCAGGCATCAACACATGACTCCATTCTCAATAATAATCCTATCCTTCACAGCAGCCAATTTCCAATAAAAACAAAGTTTCAGCTACAACATCTCCTAAGAATCCGGAAGACACATATAATTAAATTGGTACATAACATTCATACAACTTTCAGCGCCGTGTACACCCGGCTACCCTTTCACTCTCTCCCAATTTGCCTGGGACCCTAGGTCTTCATACCTCACTCTCTCGAAAAACACAAAATCACATAGACAAGAGTTGTAGCACGGATACAGATTACTTGAATTCAGACAATCGCAAATAAACCTCAAATAATAATCTATTGTTTCATACTTAACATATCAGGACAGATCAACCAATGTTGACACCAAGACAATAGAAACTCCTGATTGCCGAGAAATAGTCCACCAGTACAAAAACACTTTCACAAAAATTAGACTCTCCTCACAAGCCCTAAAACTTACACAGCTGACTGAATATACTATCACATGATTGTTTCTGTCACTCAGTGAGGAGCAAAGTTAACATCTGAAAATCAATCCCCCTCCACTAAACACACAAACGTTTAGCAAATTTAACATCAGTTTTCAAAACAAAAATTTTCATTCCGAAAAATCTCCATTAAATATCCAAAAATTCAGCCCAAGAATTGAAAATAAGCAATTCCATGAGAGTCCATCACATACTAAACACCTCCAACTAAACCAAGTTTAGCCCATTGGGTTCATTCGCTCTTACACTACGACATGGTTCCCCCAAACTATTGTTCTTATATTCACTGGAGATTGAATTTTATCTGACCAAGTCTAACACATTTAGAAAACTTGACAAGCCAGCTGAAAGATGTTCCTTCCACATTCAGGAGACAATTCTAACAACTTAAAAAAAAAAATGCAATCCTACAGTTGAATATAACACAAAATATTTAAATCTGTTCTATTACATTAATAAAACAAAAACTTTATTAATTTATTTCCATATCGATTTCAACATTTCACAATTGCTTAAACTCAATACCAAAAAAAAAAAAAAAAGATCCATCAACTCAATCAAAAAATGGATCAGATCTTCAAAGACTCCTTCATCAAAAGAGTTAGCCTTACACATGATCAACTTTCAACTTCCAATTAACAAATGTCAACTTAAAAAATTATTTCTCAAATTAGCACTGAGCAGGCATGACACTAAACAACTGCAAAAAATCTTTTAACCAAAACTCCATAGCAAAAGTTTCCAAATTCTGATTACACCAAACTTGCTTAAACCATACTCCACTATGATAACTACCTCTCAACCAACAGAAAAACTTCAGCGGATCTTCAAGCTTTTGTGGGGTGGTCATACACTATTCACTTAAGATATCCAACGCAGAAGATTCTACATTTCTGTTCACCAGAGAGGGTAAGTAAACAATTTAAATCTTTAAATATACTGATCCCTAGAATATGCTATTCTCAAAAGACATGACAATTGTGCTGCCCACAACGGAAATCCTATAACAACAACAGCAATCTATCCACCGAGAACTTAATGTATATATTCAATACTTATTCTAATTTAATCTTTCCGATTTGGGTATCTGTGAGCACCAAGTTTCGGAATAATGCCTTTCACATTTCCCAAAATGGAAAGTACTTATTGCTATTTTTTTGATTTGTATTCAAAAAACATTGCACAATTACAGAAAAACTACATACTAAATCAACTATACTTAAAACAGAAATAAACAAACATTAATTATTCATTTTATGTGTAAAAATAAATCATATTTAATATATATTTCATTGAACATTTGCATACACATTTAACAGGACAAAATTAAATGTACCAGACCAAACTCGAAAATCCTAACACTTAAAATGGTGGATCTCTTCCATGGCTCTAAAACTCTAAATCAATTCTAAAACTCTAAATCAACTCTAAAACTCTAAATCAATTCTAAAACTCTAAATCAACTCTAAAACTCTAAATCAACTCTTAAACTCTAAATCAACTCTTAAACTCTAAATTAACTCTAAAACAACTCTAAAACTCTAAATCAACTCTAAAACTCTAAACCAACTCTAAAAAAAAGAATCTGTAAAACATATTGCAAAAATTAATATTTTTATGAGAACTCAGAAAAAGAAAAGAAATATTTATCTCCGATTATAGATTATTTGCACTAAATCAATGACTGGTGAAAAGTAAATAATAAAATTCATCCAGTAAATAAAAATTCAAATTTATTTAGAATATTCTGTACTTAATATGCCAAAATTTTCGTGAGATCATGTTTCCCTAAATCTAACACTAATAATCAAGAAACCTCCCATACTGAAAAAAATATATTTGATTTTTTAAAACAAAAAATGCTAAACTTTAAGATTATATATAAAAAAAAATACCAAACTTTTAAACTAAAAAGAGTAGGACATAAACTCCAGGAAATCAGCAAGATCAAGTAAACCTCTGGAGCCATGTCACAAAACAAAATTTAAAATATTAAATTACTGAAAAATATCTATAAACTTTCATTAATAATTCATAAATCTCCGCCCGTAGACAGCATTCAAAAACTGATTTCCTACCATTTAAGCACCTTATAAGTTTTTTAAAAACTTTAAATTTATTAAAAATTTTAAATATATAAAAGAGTCTATTAAAACATTACACACTTTATTCAAAGTTCAAATATACTCTCAAATCTTATACTTTTCAAAAATCCTCAAATGCAGGCTTTTTCATTAAAATATATATATATATATAGATAAATGTAACAATTTTTAACTTCATTATACTTAAACTTCAAAATTAACTTTAACAGTTTAAATTTAAAAATATAGCAAAACTATTAAGGTTTTAACACTTCATTTTTAATAAATATCTCTATATAATATTTGTCTCATAAACTACTTAAAAATTTATCCATTTAATTATTTTCTATTAAACTAAAGAAAATCATTTCATCTTCAATAAAAATAATTTTAAAAATTTCACTTTTACTGCAGAAGTCCTCCATCACACAAAGTACCAGAACTGGTAGTTCTGTCGAGAAAATATGCAAAAACGTCATGTCCAAGTAGATTCCCAGTTTATCAGAGCTCTTGAAGGTATGCAGGATACAGTCTGTCACAACTAAGTCCGTGAACAAAAGCTCATTCATAAACTCATTTCAAGCACTGTAGATCACAGTTCACGATCGAAACAAAAACTCATCAGGATGAAGTCCTTTCAGGCACCATAAGGCATCACAGCAAAATATCCAACTGGGCAAAGTCGCTATAGGCTATGTAGAGCACAGTTCAAGAAAAACAAAGCTGAAAGGTTCTTGTGAGCATTCAGGGCAATCAAACTTTCATACTGCCCACACACTTCACTTGCTGCACCATGACATTCACGACAAAAATGCATAAACTCCAATGTTTGGGAGGCAGACCATACTCAGGTCTTATCGTCGTTCTTCACACTAATAAAATAAAACCAGCACTGTCTCTCTAGAGGCGATAAACTTTTAAAAAAAAACAGAAACAGTTCCTCTTATCATATCCCACGAAAACAGACTCAAAACTTTATTCTCTTAGTATGCAAAAAGTCCATGACTTAATCACACAATAATTTAATCAGTTCATCTTCAGATTTAACCAACATATGACTTCTTTAATTTTAATTGGCAAAGTCATTTCAAAGAAAATTTTCAGCGATCGGTATCAATTTTTTTTTGTCAAACTATTCCTTAACTCTTAAAACAATATCTTCTTAGACACACTTTATTTATTTGAGCATAACATTTCACTAATTTAAGCAGAATATTTTTCGACGAATCTCACAATGAAAGTGTGAGAAACACCTTTATAGAACTCTTAATATCACATCAGCACATAGTTAATTCGAAGATTATTTATTCACGTAATTATTTTCACCTCCAGCTCGACGGACCATTTAAATTATATGCACACACTACACAAATTATTCCATAGGCACTGATTATATTAAAAAACACTTTATTAAAAGAATAACACTCACTCGCAGCTCACTGCTGCATTATCGTCTGCAAATTTCTCAAACACAACTTTGGAATAATAATATAAAAAACACTTCACTTCTTTTCACTTTCTGGACACTGAAATTTTAATTATAGGTAGCACGGTATCGTCTGCCTACATGGAACAGGAGCTATTACTAAAATTTGCTTGGTAGCTCATACTAAAAATTTTTAAGTTAGTTATACAAAAAAATCTTTTGTTCAGTTTACAAAAGAAATCCTTGTTTCGCTTGCAAAAAAATGTTTGTAATGGTTACTAAAAAATTCTGTGGAATACAAATTTACTAAAAAAATTTTAGTAACCTCTTGAATTTTTTTTTACAGTGTGGGGATTAAAAAAGGACAGACCTAAGAATCTTGTACTTCCGCTTAAACAATCACAACAAAAACTCTTCAGAGAAAAAAATTCCCAAGGCATAAGAGGCAAGTCTGCGAAATATAAAAATTAAAACAGCTGATATTTTCCTAGAGGTAACTGGAGATCGGGTTTTCAGCAAAATAGAACAGATAAACATCATAAAAAATGAAACATGCAAAATAAATAATAAAAAATAAAGAAATTAAATTGAAATAATGTATATTTTTGATCAATTTAATTGGAGTTGTCATACAAATATTAAACGCGCAGGGTGTTAAAAATATTGTCAAGTTTTGCAATGAGAAAGGAAGACAAATATTTCAGAAACGAAAAATCTATGGAAATAACTATAAAAATGGTGAAAACCTAGAGCAGATGTTTTGTAAAATCCTCTAAAATAATATTTTTGTGAAAATGTTTGTTTGACAATCCCGTTTAAAGGATGAAAGAGAAGTTTTCTAAAGATAATATTCGTGATAAAATATTGGTTTCATGTATTATCTAAGGATCATAATTATTTAAGGTATTTTTTTAAATACTTTAATCAACACAATATTTTTTCAGAAATCGATTTATCCCAAACACATAAAACACACACACACTCGTGCACATACACATATATATTTATATATATATGCTTTTTGTCGTTGCCACAAGAAATAAAAACTATTAAACCGCTGTCAAAAGTTAATGTTGATTTAATTATGGATTTTATTCAAGGACTACTGTCATATACCAAAATATTTATACTTGATTTTAGGAACAAAGCAATTTTTAGCAATAACGGTTTTACTGCATATCTGGTGTCAAATCGCAAAGAGTTTTTTTATTTATTTATTTATTTATTTTGTGATTGAACGGGGGATATTGCGAAGTGCTGCAGAAAAAAAGACTTACATTATATGCAAACGAGAATACTGAATATATTAAAATTACTAGTAGAATTATAAAAAAAAATACATAAATAAAAGTCCGCATTTTTCATGTAAAAAGAACTACTGGAGTATAGTGAAAATTTATCCCCAGTGATAACTATGCCAGCGTTGTATTTAGCCCTTATGATGAATTTAAATAAACACAATACATGTATTTGTAATGGACGGAAACACTTTTTTACAAAATGGCGAAGTAAACTAACTAGTTTTTGTAGGATAGAAAACATGCTATATACGTAAAAATTTAATAAAATATAAAATTTAAAGAAGTCCATATGGTACAAAACAGTCCCAAACAAGGGTTTGAAAGGTATCTCGAAGTAGTTTCAAATTAATATTTTATGTCTCAAGATAACAAACATTCAACCTTTATTCGTTACATTAAGTTTCATCAATTAACAATTCCTTTTTATGCAGATATTCTGTTAGTAAAGCATTTAGATGCAAATTAATGTATTTATTTATTTATTATGTAAAATGTTCAACATGTCGAAGTACAAAATTATTCTAGAATTTCTTAAACTTCAAATGGAATACAAGCCCGATGGTTTAATAAGATATTATGGATATTTAATAATTTAATTATTAAGTAAATTTAAAATGTTAGAATGTTATCTCAACAATGCTCATATTTTTTTCAATGCCACTCCATCTGATTTCAAAAATGATATTTTTTAGTTTTTAGGGTTTTGTTCATCTCTCAATTCGTCTCTGTTCTATGTAAGATTGTCAGGCCAAAGATTCCATACTCAAAAACTATATAAGTCAGAGAGTTCAAATTGTGTGTACTTAACATTGAATACCTCCTGTCAAACACATAATCATAAAATATTGAAAAAAAAAACTATTATTTTAATTAAAATATATTTTCATAATATCATCAGTTCATTTTTTGTTGTTTTTTCTTATAATAATTACACGCAAGTTTCAATAGATATGAAAATTATCATGCATGTAACATAAATTAATGGATCAAATAATTCACCTTAAAAACGCGCTTATTTGTTTTTATTTCATCACATAACATCATATTCATCATCTATTTTGTTACGCGAAGTGAAATACATTTTTTTATTTATTAAATTCCTGTACATTTAAATTACTACCCGCTTCTGATCACCAGTTTGGTCTCCCTTAAATTTATGCTAAGCCAACAAAAGTTTTGTTGGAATTACAAATTGAAAATACAATATTTTAGTAAGACTCAAGTAAAATTGATAAAATTTCAAAAAATCGCTTAAAACAACCAAAATGTACTCAACAAGATATGTTTTGTACTTTTAATCAATTACTTTTTCTGGGTGAAATGAAAGCAATTATGGTAAAATAAAACTTATTGACATAAAACATTTTTTTTTTTGCAATGCTGTAATATATATATATATATATATATATATATATATATATATATATATATCAAGTTGAATATATTACATGTATGCAAAGCTGGTGTGCTTACAAAGGTAAACTATATTTTTTAATGTTGCCCAAAGCTAAATTTAATTAACTGTTAATTCTTTGCTATTTGTATAAGCAATATTTAAATTATTTCATCATATTTGCATTGATTTTTTAATAGAATTAGTTTTCAGTTTTTCTTTCATTGCTCGAATATGGACGAATGCTGAAATACATAATATTTGAATTACACTAAATATTCATTTCTTTCACTTTCGGATTTTGTATTTACAATTGTAAAAAATTCAAATACTTTTGGTGTTTAAATATCTAGCTCTGACATGCATCTCTCGAGATCGCTATGTTTCAATTTTAATTTCGCACTGATGATGGAGATTCAAAAGCTCAAAAATACCTGTATGAATGGTTTGTACATATTAATTTATGTAACCTAATGTTACTTCTTTTTTTAAAATTAATTTTATGACAAATCATATTCACAAAATAATATCAATTAAATACGGGGCGTCCCATTAAGAGCACCCAAACACTGCACAACAAGATTTCTCATTAAGTGTACTTTAAAAATACACAGATTATATGTGCATACCCTGTACCTGTATGATCCATAATTTACGAGAAAAATACGAAAAACAAAATATGATGTTATAGCTGGTGCCAGGAAAAAAAACGAAATGGTGGACACATTAACAGCAATAATTGCACAATTTTTCAGACATTAACGTTCCAAAACTTCGTTACGCATGTCCGTCAAAGTTTGCGCAAGCCGTGAAACTCGAATTTAAGACCATATAAGTAATGCTGGTAGCTACAAGATGAGTTTTTAAATATGATTTCAAAAGCGGCTTAACTTTATTCGTATTATTATTATAATCTGTCATACTTATGTAATATTTTAACTTCTAGCAACCATATAATTTGATACATTCTACATTATAGTTATCATATCATGACTGATTTTAAGGTTAATAGTTTCTCTTTTTAGTAACTACATTCTTTTTTAATTAGCTGCTGTTTAATTAAAAAATTTACATAATATTGAAATTATTAGCATAAAAATTAATGTAAAAATAAGGATTTTATAGAATAAGATGCATACTAATGTATTTCTGAGGAAAAAAAAAACGTCAAAATGCTGAGAAGCAATTAACACTCTACTCTTGCGTTTTCAAGACAGTTTTATTTGTCCATTTCTGAAAAAGAGTTTTTTAACTTAAAAAATCTAATGCGTTTATAACTATTAATATATTATATTTATACTATATGTGTTTTTATTCATTAATAAATCCTATTACGCATGAATTGTTATGTGATTCAATAAAAAGTTTCTGCATTTTTTTAATGAAATTTTAACTTGTATATTTAACTGCGAGTGTTTTTAATAATGTGAAGTTTTGAAAATATTTTTGCGCGAATTTTATATACATATCTTATCGTATTATTGTTTTTTTAGAATGAATGAGAAATAAACGTATATGGAAACATGATTGTGATAAAAATACGTGAGTAAATGTTTTTTATTGCTATTATTTTTGAATTTCTCTCTATATATAGCTTGTAAATGGTCCATTGGTTAGTTTTCCTGAAAAGTATTTACTTTTTCTAAATATGTATGGTGAATAATTAAGCAGAGTTTAGCCCATATGAATCTAAATTCATTTCCATTAATATATAGAGTAAATATATTTAATGCAAAATAAGTGTCTTCTTTCTTTTGCAACAACATTGTAAATTATTAAAGAAATTCAGTTTTTCATAAATATTATAAAGTAGCTGTCATTTTGACTTTATATATATAGAGTCTGTATTCTAAAGTTAAGAAAAATATTGCAAAATAAATATAAGTCGTTTTATACATTTACAAATAAACCATACTCATACATACATTATCAATCAAATAAATTTTAATCTTCACCATATCATCTGTTTCTGCTATAGAAATCAGAAAATAAATTTCTTAATATATTTCAAAATTTTTAAATACAAAAATGCACAAGTTTTCCTTTAAACATAAAATATTGTTTTGTTTTTTCGTTTTATTCTAACTACTTAAAAAAATCAATACCGTGCCATTTTTTGCAGACTAGATGAACCATATTATCAGTAAATATTCTTTTCCTTTCAGTTCTAATGAACTGCTAATTTGTATTCTTTGCATAATAAAAAATATTCAGTTAAGTGCCAAAGCAAAATAAAATGTACGCGCTCATTTAAAAAGGAAATACTCGTTAATAGTATACCTCTAATATAGAGGTCTACAAACAAATAGATTTTTATACAAACACATAGGAAAGGGGAAATGCAATCAATGATTTTTCTGAAATACAAAAATATCTTCGAAGCTATTTATTTTCTTAGAAGAGAATGAATTCTTTTCTAGTCTTTTATGACTGCCAATAACACTCAAAACTTTTTATTTGAAGTATCAATCCTCTTTTATGATCTGCACACCTATATATCGATTTACTCAGAAGAAATTGGCACAGACATAAGAGAAGATCTATAAAGACATGGAATCGCAATTAAAGTCTATGCCATGAGTCATTTTCGATCACCAATATATTTCAGCTTTTCATTTTCCACGGAACGAATTTTATACAAGTCTTATATCGTATTTGCTTGTTTTATCAACATTTAATTTTTTATATGAACATTTTTTTTTTATTGAAGGCATTTTGATGGGAAAATAATGCACAAATATCGAAAGGCTATTTCAATTGTGAAATTGGATTTTGACTAAACTATGTATGGGGAAATTCTTCAAAAGAATATATAAGAAATCTGTGGTTAAATAATCTTAAAGTTGCCATTTGAAGATTTCATTGGGAGGGATTGGGGATTCCATGTACTGCATACGAAAGTATTCATAACAGACCGGGAGAAATCAGCACAAACAAATTAGCTCATAGAGTTCAAGGATTAAATTCTAGAATTAGTTAGATTAGAACGCATATTAGAACGATTCGCATATTCGAACGCAATCGGTCTGCCATGACATTCCTTGGTGGAAACCTCCTTAAAACTCAATTTTAGAGGTTAAATCGAAGGTTTACCATTGTGTTTTCCAGTACCCAAGAGAAAGGAAATATGGAGAACTGGTAGCTGGAAAACACAATGATAAATCTACGAGTCAATAACTAAAACTGGGCTTTTAGGTATTTTCCATACAGATATAACTTAGAATAGGGACTGTATTTTAATAATCCAATCGAGATTTAACGAATACTAGAATTCCATCCGTGGACTTAATGAGGTGATTGTCTATGCTGTTGCCTCCCCGCCTATAACGCTTCTCCCCAATGTGTAAAAAATGATACATGTAAGCGATTTTTAACCATAAAAGTTTTCGAATTTTTTAACACAAGATTTTAGCACCTTCTATTACACCAATGAAATTCTAACTAAGTACACACCTAGATATATCCTTACACAATGGAAGTTCTTAATGTTTACAAACTTGAATACGGTTATATTTTAATGATGATATTTTTAAGTATAATTGTAGATTTCATGAGAAGCAGATTGTAGAAAATAGGGATTAATGTACTATTGGAAACTACGTGCATTTAATATATGAAAATTTTTATACTGTTGGCCGTATAAAAAGGGAATTGGTTGTTCCTACTTAATAACATTCCTTTAAATTGCTAATCGTAGCAGCAGCTGAGAAAGTTTTATGCTTGAAAATTAATCAAAAAATAAAATAATCGAGTGTTAAATGATTATCGGTTATATTTAGTCAAACATCTACACGCTACTAGTAAATAATATAATGATAATAATATTAATAACTATTAATAATAACACTAAATCTTTATATATCTTAAGCTGCATGATTATTTTCATTGTTGATCATTTCCAAAATTTAATATAATAAAATAATTCGTCTAATAAGCTCCATTCATCTAAATTTTGCATTTAATGATGTATTTTATATTGGTTATATAAATTTAAATTGATGGCAATGGTATTTATATCCATTAATGTACAAAAAACTTAAGTGGATATTTTTATTTTATCTATCAATTATCAAACTTTCAGAAAAAAAATCTATTTTTTATAAAGTAGACTAAAAAAAAAAGCATATCATATCAAGGAGTTTATGTATGAAAAATGGCCTTTATCAACTCACTCTACAGTTCTTTCCTTGCTAAAAAATGTCTTTTCTAATTTATTATTTAAACTTGTTATTTAATTCAAATTAATTTTTAAAATTAATTTATTATATATCGGTCTAAAACAAAATAAACACTGTCAACGGCTCCTATAGCTCACTCTGTCCGGTTGCCGTCACTTGCAAGAGCCCTTGGTTCAAACCCTAGTCTGGCTAGAAATATATTGTGTAAAAACTAAATGATACAGCATTTGAAAAAAAAATCATGAAAAAGTCATATTAATTAAATCTCACTGAATATTATATGATTCACCTATTTTGGAACTAAATCAAGTAAATTTCGTTCAAAAAATGCAGAATTTTGTGTAATTTAAAGATGTAAATATACAGTATATTGTAGATTTATCGAATAACTTCTATATTACTTAACAAAATCTCGTTTTTTTATCTCTGCAATTTTACATAAGACCTACGATAATGTATTACCCATAGATTCTCTCTAATTTCAAAAAAAAAAATTTAAACAGTGAAATAACTACAACTTCCAAGAAAAAGAAAATAGTTCGTTTAGATTTTATAATATACTTTATTATATAACACTTTGTGGTTATTTATTTGTGTAAATATAAAACTTCAATTCCACATATATATTAATATAATGAATTATTAATGGAAATTTAGTTTCTTTAAAAATTTATGACACTTACATTTTTATGCATAAATCTATCTAGCATCAGATTTCTCTGAGACTTTAAAACTGCAAGGCAAATCTTTTTCTCATTTTCTCCTTTGAAACGTGATTTCTCCCGCTTCAAAGCAATATTTTTCAAAAGTGCATTCAAGTTTTTATTTTTACCTTTGAAGTTTTTCGAAGATTTTCAAACTCATTCAAATATATTAAAGCTGAATTTTTGATTTACAGATGATTGATGTTTATAGAATTATTCAACTCGTATGTCAAACGAAGTTTCATTTCTTTGGCAGTGTATTTTTGTTCTTTTGTTATACGTTTCGAAAAATATTGACAGTTTCTCGTTTCAAACATCTGAAATATTTTTCTAAAGAATATATATTTATTTAATTATTAGATTTTATTTTTTATTTATTTATTTTTTGAAGAACACTAGTAAAGACTTTTAAAAATCTCAATTATTTATAATTTAACTAATTTACGAAATCATTAATATGTTACATTTATTTTAGTTTCATCAAGAATATAAAATTATACTATTTTTTATTTTAAAACTAGCCGTCCTTGTCGAAGATTTTGGTCTCCCTTAAATGTATGCTGAGCAATGTATAATGTTACTTTTATTAATAATTCACATTACTTGCTCAATTTTGAACAAATCTGAATATTCCTTTCGAGAAATTAAAGGCTATTTAGTTTCACATTAGCCGGGCGCAGGTGAGATATCGCTAAACATTGTTTCCAGCACACTAGCGCATTTTTTTTTTTTTTTTTTTTTTTTTTTTTTTTTTTTTGTATTTCATTAAAATTAAATCCTTTCATTCATCTCATTTAAGTATACGATACTTTCATTTCCGATGAAATGTGTACAAGTCTTGGATTTCACATCTTTCTTTCTTTACTTTTTTTAACAAAAAATAAAAATAAAAAATAAATAAATAAATAAATAATGGCAATAAACCATGGTACTTAATTTCAACTTCAAAGCATTGTTGTGATTTATCACGCAGGGAAAAATAATATTAAATATTCTCTTTGGTTATGACAACTCTTTTGTTGATTTATTCGAAAGAATAATTTTGTTCTTTTATCAAAATAGAAATCTTGCGCGTGAAAAGAGATGAAATCAACTCATAATTGTTTGTGACAATCATATGGCATAGACTATTATAATGTAGCTGAATTGATGGATATAGAACAACATTTGGTGACTTACCACCTGCACATGGCTAACATTAAAGTATACAAATGATCGTCTGGCATATAAAAAATGACGCAGTCAATCCGGAACTGTTGATGACAGCAATATAATTTAGGCTTTTATTCTACAGATATTACTACGAATTATACCAGTCAAATTAATTTTCTCTTACCGAAATATAAAAAAATTCTAATATTGGGAACTTGTTGTAATATTTTAAGTATTTTTTATAATTGTTTTTTTAGACTGAGTTGAAGTGATTTGAAAGTAAAAAAATACAAAGTAACTTTAAACAACTTTATAGCAAGTTATAAAAAGAAAATGTAAAGCAGACAAGTACCGACCGTCAATAAATTTTAAACTATATGCCGGAGATTATTTATAACAGATTGTAAGAAAATTATATAGATACTAGCGAACCCGACAGACTTTGTCCTGGCACCGACTCCAAAAAATCAAATAAATGTACATAAATATACTAATACGCATGATAAATACTATGCTCTTAATTTAATTTCTTATTACAATTATGTAAAAAAAATATTTTTTACTTTGCAGTAGTTTTTGAAGTCGGTTCAATTTTTGATTAAAAAAAGACTTATTTTTCTCTTTTTAGTTAAATATTAACGATTTTCTGAAGTCGGTTAATTAAAATTACAATACAGAAAAAATTCTTGTAAATCATATACGTATGTCAGTAGCGGGGTTCGAACACACTAGGTATTTCTTGGAGAACCAGAGTTTATATCTGGCGCCTTAGATGACTCAGCCATTCTATCCGCACTCTATGTGGCGAACTTATTCAACACTTTTAATTAACAAAAAATCACTAATAGTTTTTGCCTAATTACTAAAACAGTACTGAATAAATTTCGACGAAATGTGAATCTAAACCATTCTAGAATCCACTGGAACACACACAAACAAAAAATTTCATTAAAATTGGTCCAGTCGTTTAGGAGGAGTTCAGTGATATACACAAGCACAGAAAAGTTATACATATAAAGACTTGCATTGGATACTTAATTTTAATTTTGAAATTGGTTTGGCAGGCACCGACTCCAAAAAATCAAATAAATGTACATAAATATAATAATACGCATGATAAATACCACGCTCTTAATTTAATTTCTTATTAAAATTACGTAAAGAAATTATTTTTCACATTGTAGTAGTTTTTGAAGTCGGTTCAATTTGTTATAAAAAAGTTAATTTTTCTATTTTTAGTCAAAAGTTAACGATTTTTTGAAGTTGGTTAAATAGAATTATAAAGCAGGAAAAATTATTGTGAATCATACACGTATGTCAGGAGTGAGGTTCGAACATACTATCTCTTTCTTTGAGAACCAGCGGTTAAATCTGGTGCCTTAAACCACTAAGCCACTCCGTCCGCACTGTATTCAGCGAACTTATTCAACACTTTTAATTAGCGAAAAATCACTAACTTTATTAGTTTTTGCCTAATTGCTAAAAAAGTATTGAATCAATTTTAATGAAATGTGAATCTAAGCCATCCGAGTATCCACTGGAACACACACAAAATATTACATTAAAATCGGTCCAGTCGTTTAGGAGGAGTTCAATGACATACACACGCACAGAAGAGTTACATATATAAAGAATCGGCACAGTTAACTATCAAAATAATGATATTTGGATGTTTTGCACAAAACATGTATATGATCAAAAAATAAATAGATAAAGTGACAATTTACCCTTTAGAAAACACGAAGTATAACAAATGAAATCTTTATCTTTAGGCATTTATAAATTAACTTAATAGAATGAGTTAATTTAATTAACTGATATGTAATAAATCAATAAATTATACAGAATTCACAGAAAACGCCTGCATTGGCAATTTTAAGCCACTTTAAATTCAATTGCAATTCAAATTAAAATTCGTTAAACATCTGCGAGAATAAATTTCTTGATTGGTTTTAAAATAAGTTTAAATACATTTCAATAAAAAAGAAAATCTGCAATTGGTGAATAAACTGCAAAATAAACTGCAGTTAAAATGCCTTTTAAAAATCATAATTTTTTGGGAAACATATATTTATCTCATTGATTTCCAATAAAGGAAATGTATTTATTTACTTATTTTTGCGTTATGATATTTTTAAGGACATTATTAGAAACTTCATATCTGGAATTCAAAATTATAGTTCATTGTCCAAAGCATTTTTTGATTATATATAAAGTACAATCTTTATTGTAATTTGTTTTCATACGAATTGCAAATAAGAAACTGTAATTTTTAAACCATCGTTATCACCGATACACTTGGATAAATGACTGCTTTAAGATAAAATGTATCAAAAAACCAATATCTTGTTAAAATGCAGCAGTCAAAATGAAAATAACATTGTTTCGAATAAATTCATTCTGAAAAAATAATCTTGAGTATTTTAAAAATTTTCCGACATAGTTCAAAAGTGTTAATGAATTAAATATTTCTGTCTGTCTATTTGTATCAGAAATCATATAAATAAAGTTAAATTGAGATGAAATTAACATACTTTTTTGGTGTTTAACATTGCATGCTCAGTATATATATATATATATATATATATATATATATATTACAAATTTAAAAAAATTTCGCCAAAACTAACCTTTATACTATCTTAATTTTCTTATAATAATATTCCGTACTTACTTCAAATTATTAAATTAAAATCTTGTTTCTAAATCTAATCTGTTAATCCTTATGCAGACGATATAAATTCTTAATTTGCCTTAAAATACATTATTCCAGTATGCGTAAATTTAAAAAGATGGCTCTAAATTAAAAATATTCTTAATTAAAACTTTATTTCTTAATATTACTAATAAAACTGATTTCTTCTATGTTTTTATCAACCCTTTTTAAGAAAGTCTTATTAAATTTATTCCAAAACCATACCTTTCAAAAAATATCATTATTTTATTTTATCTATTTATTTATTTTTCCTACGTCAACCTTTGATGTGTGCATATTAATAAATTCATTTCTTTTCTTTTTCTCTAAAAATTAATCATTTATAAAAATCGTCTGCCTAAGATATTTAAAATTCTGAGTCAATTATAAATTGGTTAAATAATATTTTTTTTAAATATATTTATCGTTTGTGGAAAATAATCTCGTAGCTGGAAAAGAATTCTGTTTACATAAAAGAATGATGGTTTGAGGTTACAGAATGTTCCAGAACTTTCTTTTAGTTTAAAAAGGTGGAAGTCTCGAGATGAAAAAGAAGATTTCTTGGGTTGCTTCTTCGATGAGGACAGCTTGCTGAAATAATGATGGAATTTTTGCAAAAGGAGCTTTTCCTTCCTCATTATTACGAATTTAATAAATGAATTTACAGCAGCCCATGACTAATTATTGGATCTTCTACATTTATTTATTTATTTTGTTTCTTAAGGATTTAATTGAGAAGTATGATGTTCTTAAGATATTTACTGTTACTTATTAAGATTATTATGATATTTTTATGCACGTTTAAAGATAAGTTCGTAATAATAATGAAGTATAAAAGAACTTAAAAGCTCAAGTTATTTTTTTAAAAGGTACATTTTCTAATTTATTGATATTGTTTGTTATCAAGAACTATTCTCAGAATACAGTATTTTCATGGTAATGTTCCTACAACTAAACATTTGAGCTGAAAATTAAGTTAGCATTTTTTTTTCTTTATTTGTTAGAATTTCTAGTGACAGTGAGCTTTGGTTCCCGGATTCTTTTAATTTATTTAAATTCAGTAAGAAATATGGAACTGTGCAAGGCCGTTGCTGGAATTTTGACTGATAAATATGATTAATTTTTTCAGTAAATTTTGTGATTTTAAGTAAGAAATTACGTATAATTAAAATTTTTGAATCTGTTTATGATCTATAAAATAATAGAATTAAAAGTTGATCCCAATTTAAGGTATATCTATGATATTTACAATTTCTGTTTTATTAGATAAAATTTCTGGTTAAAGTTAGCAGCTAAATATAGTTATAATTTTCGCGATAATTTTGATTCAGATTTTTAAAAAGGTGGGTAATGGTTCTGTGTGAGGCAGTTAAAATGTGTACAACACCAGTAAACAAAGCTCTCAAAATTGCGAAAGCGCGAACTCATGAATTTCACCTTAAAAGTAAAAGACTCTATGATCGAAATTTTGTCGAATGCCCATTAAAAATACAAGACTCTGTAATTTATGAAGAATTTAAATACCCTAACACTCGAAAATTAGAACCTACTTTCTCTGGACCATACAAAATTATAAATAAACTTTCTGATGTAACTTATGAAATAGATAAATTTAATTATGAGACAGGACAGAATTCCGTTATTGTGCATGTTTCCAAATTAAGACCCTATTTTTCACCAGAAGATTTTAAGCTGTTTCATGAGCAACCCAAAAAACAAACAAAACCTCAGATACAATCACAATCACTAGATCAAACTAAAGTCAAGACAGTAGATTAAGTTTTAATTCTTATTATTTAAATAGTTTATCACCATAATTTTCAACATTAGCAGGTATGTTCTTGGAGGCCTACAAGAATATTACTTGTTTTTGGGAGTTTTTTGGGTTAAATTGGGCTCCTTATGCAGGCATAAGGTGAACACTTTGATTGTAAAAGCTTTCAAATTGATGTTGATAAATTAATTTTAAGGGTGTTTAAGTCTAACTATATTTACTCATGTATTTGACATTAGTATTATTCTATTTATTCAGCAGATATTTATGTTATAACAGTTATAAAATCTAATGATTCTACTCAAACCTATAACATAATATGTGATTTTCAGTGATTGTGAAAACTACAGATATTAAGAGTTTTTCAGAAAAGCACACTATTTTTATTTCTATTTCTCAATTAAGAATGACACCTTTTATTCCTATTGTATTTTATTATTAAAGTTTATAAACCATGTGTAGATAAAACATTATTCTACATTTGGCATTTGAAAACTTATAACCAAATTTGACAATTTTGTAAAAGAGTATCAGAGAGGAACTATTGTAAGGAAATACTGGTTGAGAGTCCATTTTCTAAATAGTTAGATTTAATTTTATTTGGATTTTGGAATTATTATGATTTTTTTTATTTATACTTTCGGCTAGCAAAAAATACTTTCTTATGCTATTAGAAGATAAGAAAAATATTTAGTTGCTATGTAATTATTTTTATCCTCAACCAATATTTTCCCTATCAATAATAAACAAATAGTGATATTTTCTTTTGATTATACTCTTGTTTTACTATTATTATTATTATTATGATTTCTATAATGAAGTTTAGTATTAATTATACTCTTATTGAAAAATATTAGGATATGGAGTCTTATTATACTATTTCTTATTATTGTTGTTATTGTTATTATTTAAATTTTTCTATATTATTTATTATTGATATTGAGAGTGATGCTATTTATTATTGAAAAATTGATATATTACTGAAAGATGTTGGATCCAACATAACATTAAAACCAAAGATTAAACTAGGTTTGAAGATTTTTAATTAAAGAGACTGTATTCAGAGAACATTGGAAAAGACTCTTTTATATATACTATTGAAAGACTTGTTTCATTTAAAGGACTTATTTAAAATAAACTATGCATTAAGTCATTGTAATTATTTAAACTTCCATGAGAACGAATTTTTATTGTTTTTATTATATTTTTATCTCTTGCTTATTAATATTCATAACTTATTTACTGTTATTATATGTATTATCTCCTATGCACTTACAAATGGTAAGTGATGTTGTAACATTACTGTATTTCTTTCAGGGAAATGCTCCTACCTAAATTTAATTCAGAATTATTTTCTCTTAACTATTTTATTTTAATCGCTAATATTTTTTATATTGCGTTAATTTTCTTTTCTTCCATCTCTTGGCTTCCTGAGTTTGACAGTTTTATTCCAAAATTTAACTTTTCTAAATTATTATATTTCTGTTGTCTGAACTTGTAGTTTTATTTAGTAAAATTCTGAGTCAATTATAAATTGGTTAAATAATATATTTTTTAAAAAATATATTTATCGTTTGTGGAAAATAATCTCGTAGCTGGACAAGAATTCTGTTTTCATAAAAGAATGATGGTTTGAGGTTACAGAATGTTCCAGAACTTTCTTTTAGTTTAAAAAGGTGGAAGTCTCGAGATGAAAAAGAAGATTTCGTGGGTTGCTTCTTCGATGAGGACAGCTTGCTGAAATAATGATGGAATTTTTGCAAAAGGAGCTTTTCCTTCCTCATTATTACGAATTTAATAAATGAATTTACAGCAGCCCATGACTAATTATTGGATCTTCTACATTTATTTATTTTTTTTTTCCCTCGCTTGCCATGACTGTGTGTTTCTTTTTAACCAGTGGAAATAATTCGAGTTCTCCTTAAATCGTCACACACACATATATATATATATATATATATATATATATATATATATATATATACATATACAATAAATAAATAAAAGCTGCATGCCACTTATAGGTTATTTACAAGCGCACCCAAATGTACTGAGCTACATTATGCTTTATAGAAAAAAAATTGCGATGTACTTTAACAGCATTACGATATTTTAAAAATGACAAAAATTATTAATTTTAATGAGGTGCAGTAGAAAATGGTTCCTATTGAATATGTTATGTGCTCATCATTTATTATAAGGTCACACAAAAAATCACATTAAAGGGCCATTTACTTTAACGTAACAAATTTTCAAAATATTTAGATTACGTTGCACTATCTATATTATAAAGGCCAAACATATTTGTACGTAACGCATACATCATTTTGCAAATTACAATATTTTGAAATTTGAAGTGAAATTTCGGTTTTGCAATTTTTCATACTACAAACATTGAAACTTCTAAACATCGCACATTTACATTTTTTACACCGTCGTATAGAGAAAAAAAATGCATTTTTAAGTATAGTTTGTTTAAAAAATTGATCTTAATTTATTTTTGAGATATTAATTTTTTTCTTAAGTTTTTATCGCATTTTTGCAAGCGTGGCAAAAGAAGTACATTATTTCAATTAAAGGTAACGAGAAAAAAGACGAGCCGTTAAATCCCAAATTGATTCAGTCCAAAATTTTAATATATTTTATAGAAAAATGGACAAATCTGTATTCTTAAATATTCAAATATAGTAAAACCTCTGAATAGCATAAACCTCATTAAACAAATTTCTGCATCGGATCCGGTTGTTCTTATTTTTTTAGCACCGGTTCTAATCTACGTCACTTCCTCCAGTTTTAGCCAATCAGATTACTGAGCTTGGCTGAGCCAATTTGGGAACTAACGGCTCGAAGAATAAAGCGGGAGTTTTTTATATTTTTCTGGTACCATTTTTTCATAAAAAGTGAAAGATTTTGAAATTAATATACGATTTTTGTAAAAAATACATTGTCCGTTATAAAACAGGGGAATTTTGGTTTTATTTCGATTTTATTTACCAATAAAATGATTTTTAGTTCATTACAAACTTACTTTATACACGATACAACACTTTCTTTTTACAAAAATGTATTTTAAGGAATATTTGTGACTTATTCTTTCCCCTTTTACTTAAATCGTATCAAATAGCTGAAAGAATGCAAATTTATTAATTTGTGTATAAAATCCTTCTCCAAATTTTGAAGAAATATAAATAAATGATATCCGATAAAACATGTAGCTATCATAAATAAACAAAAGAAGACATGTGAGCATTAGATATTTAATTTGTATCTGGACTAAAGACATTGCTTTTTTGATGGGTTTCTGCAATAATGACGTCATAATCGAAAAGCTACACTTTTTTTATAGATATTGTTTAAGAATGAACTAATTTCATGCATTTATTATAAATCGACGAAACAACTCCTATTTAAACATTTTCTTTCTTCGAAATTCAACGGGTTTTCCCTTGTTTCAGTAATTTCGAAATTGGAATACTTTACTAAAGTTCACTACAAGATACTTGTAATTCATTTATTCCTCATATATAGGGACGCATACAAGGTTTTCAAAACAATATTAAGGTTTTTCAAATAATATTGTATCCAAAGGATGTTTCTTGAAAATTCGTTGTCAGTCATTGTATGCCTAATTAAACTGAACTAAATATTTGTATTCTACGCAAAATGCATAAATTATGTAGATCATATACAGGACTACCCGAAATCATTCGTAAGCATTAGTGAGAAAAATCAAGAATTGATTTGTGTTTTTTTTTCTTTTTAACTTTGAGTTATTTTTATCAATAACACTCAAGTACATTTATCATATTAAAAGGTGTTTGTAGAATATAAATAAAATTGTGTACAAGTATAATGACAGAACATAATGCATTGTTCATTATGGATACTAATTCCTTGTACGTTTCCAAAATATATCCTATAAGGGAATAATGCTGAAAGGTCGTTTTAACTATTGGTATGCTTTTAAATTGAAAAAAAAATTCTTTCTATGTGAAATGCAAAACATTTATACACCATGCACAAAAGATTTCGTAAGTGCTATAGAGAAAAAGCAAGGTTTGCTGAGATTTATTTTCCCTTTAAGTTATACTTTTACATTTTTAATGAAATTAAGCATATTATTTTTTACAGAAAATAAATAAAATTATATACAGGTTTATGAGAAAAAGAATACAAATTTATTATCGCCAATCGGTAGTAAATCCTGGATGTGGGATTTCAGAAGTGTTAAATGTATTTTTGTCAGAATTAAATTTAATTTAATATGTGACGATTATAAATGGATGTATGTATAAAGAATTATATAAAAATTTAAATACGTTTCAGTTCATTGGTAGAAACTGCTGAAGGCGAAATTCTAGTATGTTGTTCATTTATTTACTAAACTAAATATCAATATGCTACATAGAATATGTAAAATTCTATATATCAAAATCAGATCTACAAAAAAAGAATTAAACTTTCCCTCTATAGGCAGTAATTGTTGAATTCTGGTTTTCATATGTGTTATACTGCTCCAAAATATTACAGTGATATATCTGGTTTACCTTATTAACCCTAGAAAGCTACTCTTTGAAAAAATTATAGGATTTATAGCAATTCGTCTCCCAGACGAAATATCCGTAGGTTTGCTGAAAACAAATTTTAAAAACTATTTAAAAGATACGTGTATTACCTGCAGTTCACTTTATCACTCTCGATATCCAAATAAGCCAAAAAGCATAATTTATGTGTTTGTTTATTTTCAAAGCAATTTTTATACAGATTAACTTAATGTTCACCACACATTTCTCTGGAGCATGTCAGGAAAAGTTGCGCTTTGTTCCAGGAATATAGCATTTACATTATTATTATTATTATTATTATTATTATTATTATTATTATTATTATTATTATTATTATTATTATTATTATTAACTGTTTGGAAAATAGTTGTTGTTCTCGGTAAAGAACTGGGAAATCCGAAATACATCTGAATGCTTTTAATGATTAAATTCCGCTACTTCTTTTATTTTATTCGTTTTCTGATTGGCCTATATTTAATTTCCAAAAATGCAATACTTCTGGGTTTATTTTATTTTATTTTTTATTTATTTTTTATTTTTTTAATTCGTTTTCTGATTGGTCCTTGTTTAATGTCCGAAAACTGGAATACTTCTGTTGCCACGATGACAAGAAAAGGAATAACAATTCAAAAGTAATAATAATAAATTGAAAAAAAAAATGTGATAAAGATTTCAAACAAATTTCATTTAAAATGTATTTTTTTCTCGCAACGCTATAAAAATGTAAAATGTGCGATTTTTAGAACTTTAAATATTTACAGTTTCGAAAATTGTAAAACTGAAATTTAATTTGGAATGGTTTTATGATGTTTCCAGGAATATTAATTTTTAATTAATGTCGTACGTAACATGAAGCGTTCAGAAGTCAGTCTGATTAACTGCATCAAACAAAAATGCGCAATTTAAGAAGTTAATGTTGTATATCTATAAACAACTGTTTTCTTATCATTGGTCTAAGAATATTAATGTTTAATACATGGCGTACGTAATATATGACTCGTTATGATCATCATAAAAAATTATGTTTATTAATATTATTAATTTTAATTTTGAATTTATTTATGAATCTAAAATTTTAGTCTAAAAATATCATTTTCAAAAAGACGTTATAATTTGTTATATAACAATTTTGTTTTTATTTTATTTTATTTTATTTTATTTATTTAATTTGCATTAAGATTGTCCATGTTATTAATTTTGAATTTCAAAAGTTCACTTATAATTGTCCTTGTTGATTGGAACAAAGTTGATACGTTGAAATGTTTTTTTTCATCTATGAGCAAGAAATTTTTATTGCAAGCTGTTTTTCTGAATAATATTCATAACCATGTAATGAATTTATTTATCATTTGCACTTACTAAACTGATATTTATCGTAGGATAATACACGCAAATAGGGCATAGGCGCATTCTCCTACTCTGATATGTTATTAAAAATTATATTGGGTGTGTCTATGGTTTCTTTTAGAGGATCAGAAAATTCTATCATTTCCTGTTTTAATTTCTTGATTAGTATTAAAATATTAAGATAACTAATCGGAAAAAAGACTTTTTTATTTGGTTTTGTATAATATAAATGTAATAGAGTTGTAATGTCCCACGACCCCAAAAAGTTTGGAGCATTTTGAGCATATTTAATTTTAGGGTACACATTACTTTTTTGCAATTTTAATTTAATTTCAAAACTTTGATTTCAAATTTTACAAACACATGCAAACATCTGTGTTTGTTTTTCAAGCATTGCTCTTTAATTATCTTTATTGTCAAAGGATAAATCATCATATTTACCATTATTACTGTCAGAGATCCACTGTTGTAATCGTAAAAATACATAAGGTTATACACTAGAAGCAGTAGGTATACGCTTAAGTCATGAATATCCGAGTACACTCGGACATACTGACTCGAGTACACTCTATAGCTCTATTTGAGAATCATATCTTATTTTTATTTCTTAAAACAGACAGGAGATATACGGCGTATACCTCCGTATACCCTCGCCCTATACATCTGGTGATTACATAATTTTCAACTTCCATTAAAATATTTGTTGTCTAGATGCAAGATAGTATGTATCAAACTAATACATAAATTGTCTTTTATTGTTTAAAAATATAAATTGAAATCAAATGTAACTCCTTTGTAAACAGCTATTGCATTTTTCCTATTTTAATTTTTATTAGTAAAATTTCAGTGATTGCAATGTATGGGAATTTATCTCATTCTATATATTATTCCAATAATTCTCATCGAAAACTGCAAAATTTGTTTAATTATGGCATTTATTTTGAGTTATTTCATTATATTATCACCTTTAACTTTTATATTGCTTCCATGTTTTCTTTCAGTTATAAAATAAAGTAAAAACTTACGCAATGCTGAATACATTTTCTAATACACCGCTCATTTACCTCTGAAAAAACTTCGGTTATCTGCTACAGTTTTTTTTTCTCACACAAAGATAGTTTTTATTATGTACTTGTTTCGAATTGTTTGAACTGGGAACTTTTAAAAATATTTTTGTTTAAACGGAAATGATAAATCTAAAGATGTTTGAGAAAGATATCGATTGAAAACATTTCTTTAATAAATCTATCAAATTAAAAACGTCATCTGTAACTATACAAATTATCCATATGCAGATTTTTGTGTTGTTATTCTACAAGTTTATGTAGCATATATCCCTTAAAAATATTTCTTTACTTGTTTTAAATAGAGTCAATTTATGCAATGTATGGGATTTTACCTCATCCCACATGTTATCCTATTAATTCTGATCAAAAAATTCTAAATTTGTTTAATTATGGCAATCATTTTGATTTATGTCATTATATTATCACTTATAGTTTTAAATTTTGCTTCAAAGTACTCGTTTCAGTTACAAAACAAAGTCAAAACTTACACAATGAATAATGCATTTTCCAATACAACGCCCACTTACCTCTGAACAAAACTTCTTTTTTGTACTATAGTTTTTTTATTATTTTTATTTATTTTTACACACAAAGGGATTTTCTATTATACACTTGCTTAGAATTGTATGAGCTGGGGACTTTTAAAAATATTTTTCTTAAAAACGAAATGATAAATCGAAAAATGTTTATGAAGATATCGATTGAAAACACTTCTTTATAGAATATATAAAATGAAATATTTAATTTATGAACATGCAAATTAACCGTACGCTTTTATTTACATGTTTATGTATCATATATCCCTTAAAATTATTTTTCTTTTTCTTTTAAATAGAGTCAAATTATGGTATGTATGGTTTTTTCCTCATTCTACATGTTATTCCATTAATTCTGATCACAAACTGTTAAATTTGTTTAATTATGGGAATCATTTTGCATTATGTCATTACATTGTGTAGCTTATATTTTTAATCTTGGTTCAAAGTACTCGTTTCAGTTATAAAACGATGTCAAAACTTACACAATGCATAATGTATTTTCCAATACACCTCTCATTTATCTCTGAAAAAACTTCGTTTATCTACTACAATTTTTTTTTTCACACAGAAAGATAGTCTTTATTATGTACTTGTTTGGAATGTACGAACTGGGGACTTTTTAAAACATTTTTGTTTAAACGGAAGTGATAAATCGAAAGTTGTTCATGAAGGATATCGATTGAAAGCATTTCTTTTGAGAATATATAAAATTAAAAACGCAATCTGTAAATATACAAATTATCCATATGCTGATTTATGTGTTGTTTATCAACAATTTTGTGTAGCATTTATCCCTTAAAATTATTTTTATTAATCATTTTATTTAGAGTCAATTTATTCAATGTATAAAATTTAACCTCTTTTACATGTTATTCCATTAATTCTCATCAAAAACTGCTATATTTGTTTAATTATGGCAATCATTTTCAGTTATGTCATTATATTGTCACTTTTTTTATCTTGCGTCAAAGTATTCGTTTTAGTTATAAAACAGTCAAAACTCACACAATGTATAATGCCTTTTCCAATACCTCTGAATAATATTTCGTTTATCTACCATAGTTTTTTTTTACACAAAGAGAGTTTTTATTATACACTTGCTGCGAATTATATGAACTGGGGATTTTTAAAAATATTTATCTTAAGACGGAAATGATAAATCGAAAGATGTTTATTAAGAATGTCGATTGAAAGCACTTCTTTATAGAATTTATAAAATGAAAATCTTAATTCATAAATATGCAGATTTACCTTGCGCTAATTTTTTTTTGTGTTTTTTTTTCTAAATATTGATGTATCATATACCCCTTAAAATTATTTTTCTTACTCATTTTAAGTAGAGGTAAACATATATTTAGTATTGTAGACAATTTTACTTTTGACAAAAATGAGAAATTTTTAGACCTTTTTTTTTTTTTTTTTTTTTTTTTTTTTTTTTTTTTTTTTTTTTTTTTTTAGCTTTATTATAAATTTACAAAAATTAGCAATACAAAATAAAAAATATATGTGTTTTAAATACAAATACAAAACTCTAGAATAATACAAAATTAAAATTATTAAAAAAAATAAAAGCGCCTTTCACATTGGATCTCATTAAATAATTTTATTAAACTCACGAAAATATATGTAAATATTCATACAGTGTAAATTATTAAATCTAACATGTTGTAATTTCTCCGAACTGGATGAAAAATTATCGAAAGTCTGGATGTCTACCAGGAAGCCACTGACTGAAGTTGTCAATTAATCACCTAAAAATATTTTTAAAATACCGTATTTACTCGTGTATAGGGCGCATTCGTTTATAAGGCGCACCCATACTTTACAAGTAAAAATGACGATTTCTTAAAATCTCGTATATAACGCGCACCATAAATCTGATATGCTAATGAAGAATGACTAAATGAATTTCAGTAAAAAAAAAGGTCGAAAAAAACATTACACCAGACGAGAAAACAAGACGAAAATGCATTTTTAGACTTCGGGTGGTAAGAGAATGACGGGAAATAGGAATGAGTGATGGTAAAGGGAATTGCTAATTAGCGTTTAAATAATGTCTTTATTTCTCTTGCATAAAAAACTGCATGGAATGAAATAAATCTGAAGTAATACTTAAATTGTATTTAAGTATTGAAAAGTAACATTTTCCGAGTTTTTATATCTTCTTTGAATAATTTCTTGTTTCATATGTATATCGTTCGACTGCATCCAACAGTAAAAAAATATTCCGTATATAAGGCGCACCTAGGAGTTTTGCCCTAATTTTTTGGAAAAAAAAGTGCGTCTTATATAGGAGTAAATATGGTAACAAATTCCTTTCGCACAGTGTATCATTAAATAAATTTATTAAACTGCCAATTTTTTTTTTTTTGTAAATATGCATGTAGTTTTATTAATTAAATATCATGAGTTGTAATTTTTAAAACAGTGTAAAAATGTGTCGAATGTAAAGATTTGAGATAGGGAACCACTGGCTGAAACTGTCAATTAATTACCTAAAGTTATTATTAAAATTATAAATTCTTTTCACGTAGTACATTATTACATAAATTTATTAAACTGATGAAAAATTTTTTTAAATATGCATATAGTTTGATTAATTAAATCTCACGAGTTGTAATTATTCCAAATTAAATTTAAAAAAAGTGTCAAACATCAGGATTTAGACATTTCAATAAACAATTTTATTTTACTTGATAGGTGTAAAGAAAAATTAAAAAAATATATTGACATGTTTCGACACCATCTTATAAGAACCATAATCATAATAAAATAAAAATAAAAATACGAATCGTTTCACGGTCAATACAAACGGCTCGCGACAATGAGATGTAAATTAAAAACCACGCGCACTAATGCAAAAGTAATTAATTAAAAATAGACCATGATCAAAATTAATTATCAACTTGATTCAGCCTATTCAAGCTTTCACGAGGAATTTATTTATAAACTCTAACCATAACTTATGAAAATTAAAAGAAAAATCATCATTGCAATCAGAATTTTTACGTGTATACATTTCGATAGACTCCCTTATAATGGATTAACGTCAACAGTTTGATATGAAACATAGTTTACTTTCATTAAACATAATTTTTATCTTATCTTTAAATGTAATCTAGATAAACCAAAGTTAGTACGACCAAATTTTATATCTGATTCATGTTCACGTTTTCTAATTCCGTATTTTCTCCCAGTTTTGCCTATTGAATATTTTAAGTCATCTTTTTCTGAAACATAAGGAATTTCATAGACCCTTGCAAGATCATCGTGCCCTATAGGGTCAAATAATTTAATAAGTAAACTCTTTAATTTTGATGGTGGTGTCGCAATCAATTCAACATTAAACTTTTTTTATTTTAATTTTAACTTCTCAATACTTTATTTTAAACATGGAAAAGATACTTTTTTAAATGGTGTAGGATCTCCCACATTATTGAACATTTCAATAATTCCAGAATTTTGTGGTTTAGCTTTCGCTTTTGCATAACAATTTATTAATTTATTGATGCTCCCTATTTTATGCCCATTAGAACATGTAATCTCACGGATAATATTCAACTTTTTACTTAAAAATTCACCAGAAAAAACCTTAAAAGCTCTATTAACCATGAATCGAAAAGTGGAGAATTTATAACAAAAAGGTGAACATGCAAAATTTGAAATAATATTTAGGCTGTTAATTTTCTTTCTATAAACTGTTCTTTTCAATGAATCCCCTTCCCTAATTAAATCAGCCACATGATACATATGGAGCATCAATAAATTAATAAATTGTGTTATTTGCTACAACAATTTAATAATATTTATCACCTTATTTAATTAGAGAATTTCTGATATTTAATAAAACATGTAAATCTATTAAAATTTAGTTGTGAAAATCTATCTTTTGCGATCGATAATTTTAACATCTGATTTAAAATAAAGAACACATTTCTAAACACGGTTGATTTAATATATTGCTGAAAAATTATTATGTACGTAATGCCCTTCCTATAAGTCAGCGGTTCAAATAATTATGTTTGGATCCAGAAATCTTGTTTCATAAACATGTAACTTATTAAATCACGGTAAATGTGTAACTTTATTCATTATATGACATTTCTGTGACGCCACATGATTGTTTTTTCGCGGATTATGGTACTTTTTTAAAATTAAATAGTTTAAAAATTAATATTGAATATTTTTAAAGATATTAAAATTCTTGTTCTATAAAAAATATACATAATTACGTAACAAAATATGTATGAGGACATCAAAAGCCAAAGATAAAAGAGACAAAATTAAAGAATAAATATTTAAGTGCAAAGGAGACTTGAAAAAATATGCTTCTTTTTATTCAAGTAATGAAAAATAAGTGATTCTCTAATTATATGCTGATATCTGGAGATTAATAATCAATATTGATTAATCATTACTTGTTTAACTTAAATTGTACTCCACTTTTTTTCACATGTTTTAGATAAGAGTTCAAAGACCATGATAAAACAAGCGAAAGTTTCCTATTTCAATTCAGTAAATTATTATTGATGTTCAAATTTAACGTCTATTGAATATTATATTATGCGTCTATTTATAATCAGTTTAATCCAAATATATTTTTTGTTACTAGTATCCCTTGGCTTATGAGATATTCATATATTACTGCTAAGCAAAGAGAAATATAAGAGATTCAGAAAGATTAAATGTAACGTATGAAGGTGGCTGACTGTCATTAATAATTACACATAACTTTTACGAAAATGGTTAATATAAAATTACCGTATTTACTCGTGTATAAGAAGCACCGCTACTTTACAAGTAAAAATGGCGATTTCTTAAAATCTCGTGTATAATGCACACCATAAATTTGATACACTATTGGAGAATGACCAAATAAATTTCAGTAAAAAAAAAAAAAAAAAAAAAAAAAAAAAAAAAAAAAAAAAAAAAAAGAGGTCGAAACAAATATTCTACCAGATTAGAAAACAAGACGAAAATGTATTTTTAGACTTCAGTTTGTAAGAGAATGATGGAAATAGGAATGAGGGACGGTAAAGGGAATTGCTAATTAGCGTTTAGCTAATGTCACTAGCTCTGTTGTATAAAAAACTGCAAGGAGTGAAATAAATATGCAGTGATACTTCAATTAAGTAATATTTTCCGAGTTTTAATATTTTCTTTAAATAATTTCTTGTTTTATATGTATATAGTTGGACTGTATACAGCAGTAAAAATTATTCCGTGTATAAGGCACACCTAGGAATTTTGCCCTAATTTTTTGAAAAAAGTGCGCCTTATACACGAGTAAATACGGTAACAAAATAACTCTGAAAAGGATGTGTCAGGGATTTTTTTTTTTTTAAATACTTAAAATTTAGGTAGACAATTTTGAAAAACGCGCATCATCGGCATTTGACATCCACTTTCTGATAATGAAAACGGTATTTTAATAATTATATTAGGTAATGAGTAATCGCGCTTAAAAGTTTTCCCATAGGCTAACATGGGATTTCGCGATCGGGGAATTTCAGTGAAGCAGAGCCTTAAAGCACAACTTTCTCAAATTTGAAAAGGTAAGAAATTGTGTATATTTTGTTGACAAAGAAGTCATAACAAAATTACAAAATTCAGATTTTTGACATTGTGTCGAAAATTCATATCGAATGTATCTAAAGAAATCTACCACATGAACCTCTGTCATTTTTCTTATTTGTAATATATTTTACAAGCACATCCTAATAGCAAAATAAGCATTTTTTTAATATATCTTTAACTGTATTTCATTTATGTTTCTTCTTATGAATAAAGAAATAATGTAAAAAAAATAATGATTTCATTTCCTAAAAAAATGAAAGAATATGTGTAATTTAACAAATTACAACAACCATATATTCATAAACAAACTGTAACACTTTAAGATTTTTGAAAAATAAATTTTTATAACTTAAAGATTTATACTATAAGTTTTTCTAGTTATTCAAACTTATATTCATGGAAAGTAAAATAAATCTATAAAAATATTTGCCAAAAAAATAAACTTCACGTTAATTTAAAAATAACACTTTATTTAACATTCACGTTCACATTTTTCCATTTTTGCACTATCAAGGAAAAGAAGATGTTTAAGTTTCAGTCTGTGATATCACAGAGATGAACTCTGTAGAGAAAATGTTGCAAATGGGCTTTTTTTTTAAATCTGAAGAATGCTGTAAAATTCATCTTAAGTATGCTTTGGAGTTTTCTGAATGAAATATTTATATATACATATATATATATATATTGTTGTTGTTTTTTTGTTGTTTGTTTGTTTTCAAATGAGGAGGGAAGTTTGTTTATAATAGAACCATCAAAAATAATTTTCTGATTCTGGATATTATTTTTAAATTTTATAAAGAAGAAAATATCTCGTACACTGTAAAAAAAATTCTGCAAGGTTACTAAGAATTTTCTTGTAAACTGGGATGCCTAGAACTTTTTATGTAACCGCAGCCAAAGAAAATCACTTGAAATTACCAAAGTTTCTTTAGTAACTGTTACTAAATATTGCTTAGTAAACATACTAACGGTTTGTTAAAGAGGTTTCCAAAGAAACTTCCGTAAATTTTCTAAATATTGTTTAGTAAACTTACTAATGATAGTTTAGGGAGTTTAGTAAATAATGTCTATTAAATTTACCAATAATTTTGTTGTAAACGTAGTAAACATATTTTAGGGAATTTTCCAAAAAACTTATTGTATACTTACTACGGATTATTTAGTAGATTTACTGAGAATTTTTAAGGGAGTTTCTCAAATTAGTTTTAGTAAAGGTACTAAATATTGTTTAGTATACTTACTAGTGACTTTTTAGAGAATTTACTAAATACTTTCTGGTAAATTTACTAAGGATTATTTAGTAAAAAATATTTTGTAGGTTTTCTAATGATTTTTAGTACACTTACAAAGGATTTTTTGTACAGTTGCTAAGAATATTTTGTGGATTTGTGAAGGACTTTAAAGTACGTTTACTATTTTTGTTTAGTAATGCACACTAAGTGTTTTATGTAATTTATCAAATATACTTAATAAAATTTGCATTTTTTGATAAAATAGATAAAATACTTAGTATGCACTCCAAAAAAATAATAATTAATGTGTTATAAAATTCTTTACAAGTCCACAAAAAAGCAAATATACTAAAAAATCTCTTGAAGGTGTACTAAAAATAATTAGAAATATAATTTGATTAAGAGACAGAGAAAAAAATTACAAAAAAAAAATATTATATATTGATTCTAAAACATTATTTATTATCGGCAGACAGTTCTTTACAACAGTACAAGAGTTAATGCGTACATTTGCTAATGATTTCTTAGCATTGTATATAAAATATTTACACTTACCAAAAAAGTATTTGTAACTATAAAATTTTTGCATTAGTATTACTAATAGTTTTTCAGTAGTATTTCGAAAAGATTTTAAGTAATTGTTTTTGTATGCTAATACTTATATTAATTGGAGTTGTTAAAATATTCCTTTTTCAATATGAACACACTGGAGTTTTCCTCGTGTATCAAAATATTTCTTTACAAAATAATCAAAATGGTCTGACATATGTTTCAGTAATATCACAGCAATTGCCGTAAGTATTTGTATGTTAGATATGAGAAAACTCACATCTGTAAAAAATGTCTTTACCTGAATGCCATATTTAAGAAAATATCTTTTTTAATGTATTATTCTATTTTTTGCTGAATATTCCATATAGTTGTTATTAATCACTTGAAACTTTCTTCATTTTATTTATTTATTTTATTGTCTCTTTCCTCAATTTTCTCTTCACAAATTTCTTGCACTGTCTACACTTAATACATTAGACATTTTCTAATATTGTATTTGCTTGATAGTTATGTTTCAAATTGAAATAATAAAAAGGAAAATTTAATTATTCATAGGACCACAATTTTAAAACTCTAAACTGGCATAAAGATCAAGAGTGAATCTAAATGCATGAATTTAGTAGGATTCAACAGTGGTTAATTCTGCTCTGGAATTAGAATTTCTAACTCAAAAATCTGCATATTACAGAGATGATGTACACACATTAACATATGTACTCAAAAATCTATATTAGGCATATCAGCAGTCATTATGGGCAGGTTTCACATTTTTTTAGTGCTTATGAGTATGCGTAAGCACTAGAGATGGCTAAGAAAACTTTCTAAAAGCAGACAATGTATGGAAATTAGAAATAAAACAAATAGAAATGTATAAAATGCTTTGGAAAATATTATGAATAGTCATTTTTATTATGAACGCAATATGTATACACGTACAACCAATAACTGCAATGTGATTAAATGGCATAATACAATGAAATATAAATAAAGTTTATTTCTAAATAACGATTTATTACATTCTGTACAATAAAATGATTTGCATATACATTTTTAATATGACACATATTTTACAAATATTACATATTTAGAGTTTATACAAATACCTATTAAAATCATACTTATTGATAATATTTTTGGAAGCATATTTTCTACAAATATCAATAATCAAGCTTATATACCTGTTAAGATACTGTTAAAAAATGATTGATAAACTGATATTATTTTAAAATATTTGAACATTTCAGGGCTGTAGAACATATTAGAAGGTCTGAGTGAGGTATGGAGAGGAATTTTTCTCATAGACAATAGTTTTTTTTTTTCCTCATCTCACTTTATCAAATTTTCACCGTCAGAGAAGATTGCACTCTTTTTAAATTAAACTCCAGTTCCTCCTGCATCTATAGAAGAAAGTTATATGTTAACATGAACAGTAAAGAAATATTCAATAAAATTTATAATGAATGTGATATTATAAAAAAAGTTACATTCATCTTCGTATTGAATAAATGAATTTTACAAGTATTTCAAAATTATAAAAAGGTACATGCAAATAATATACTGATACACAAACAATAAATACAATAAACCCAACTAGAGTGAAAAATTAGCCAGAGCCAGGAATCAAACCCGATACCAAGTATTCCAGGTTGTTGCCCTATCCACTAAGCTACTTCAGCCGATGGCCGATTCTGAGTTTATCACTACTAAACGAAGTTTGGGAAAGTTATCTACCATAATTTATACAGCCTAGGATGACGGGACAAATTAATTTAAAATTATATTAATTTAAAATTATATTTGTTTATGAACTATTTTAAATGGCCGATATTGTATGTTTTTAGGAATAATTTTCAAACACAATTCTTCGTAATTTATCTTATCACGTGCCGGCTTCAGTATATAAACATTTTGCACATAAAGCAACAAAATTTCTTCAATATTTATTTTTGACTAATTTTCCATAACGAAATTAATATTTTCTGTATGAATAATTTAATTAATAATATTAAAAATACACAAATTTAACACATTTGTAATCGAACAATTTAATTTTTTTAGGCAGCAGAATAGAAAAAAGAATCTTTCAAATGGAATTTGTTTGAAAGGTTCATTTGAGTTCACTGATTGTACATGGTTTAAAAAACAAACTTGAAAAGATAAATTAAAAAATATATATTCCATACTATCACTTGCTCTCAAAACTAAGGTTTTTCATCATCATTTTCTTACGACTAATATCCCCTAAAAAGAGATAAAACTTCCTCTAAAGTTAATTAAAAAATATAAACAAATCACAAATTTATCAGACATATAATTGAGCTACGCTTTTAAATCTATGAAATTATCAGAATATAAAAGATATATCAAGTATAAGAATCTTGGGTTGAGGGAAGATTTTAAGTGGTTAACTGCTGTTATAATAAAGTAATAAATAAAGGAGTAAAAAGATGAATACATTTTTAAAAAATTATTTTTGCGAGTAAAAATAGGAAACAAAGATAATTATATTTTATTTATTATTAAAGGGAAGGGGGGTCACAAAAGACTGATAATCTACCATATTAATGATTTACAAATAGTGCACAAAAATTAAAAGCAAACAAGTTAAGAGTTATTCATCGATTATTATTATTTTTATTTTTGTACTCTATTGTAATTTGAAAATTGTACTCTATTTTTTTAACAGTTATTGAAATGAGAGTTCAAAGATTAGAATGAAACAAGCAGATGTTTCCTATTTCAATTTAGTCAATTGTTATTGATGTTCCAATTTAACATGAATTATCTTTAAACTCAATTTACTCCAAATCGACATTTTGTCACTTGTACCCCTTGGCTTCTGGGCTCCTCATATAGCATAGCGCGCAATATGAAGGGATGAAGAAGGAACGGGGAAATGGAAATTTAGAGTTGTAAGAAAAATCTTATTTGACAATTTATTGTGAAAATGAAATAACACATAGAGCAGATTTTCTTTATTTTAAATTAAAAGGTTTTACAGAGTTTTTAAATTTTAAGTGCTGTTACTGTATGGGATGGAGGAAGTTCAAAAACGAAATTTTGAGGGTGAAATTCAGATGAAATTTTTAAAGAAATGAAAGTGATGTAATCAATTGCTAATGAAATTTAGGATTGATTATTCCCTTGATTTAACAAATAGAGTAGAAAAAAGTTTTAAACACTTTTATATCTTGTATTTTGAAGAAGGAGGCAAAAAGCGTAGGTGAAATTTCAGAAAAAGAGAAAGGTTTGATTTGTTACATTAAACATTAAAAATTTCTCACTTGTAATACATACCCACGTAAAGAATAGTTATCTAACAATGAAGTGTAATTAACAGAAAATAATGGAAAGATTTACTTGCTAGATAATGCTACATGATAACAAAAAATCAAATAGTCTTTTCTGAGTTTTTGATTTTTAGTTATTGTGATTTAAGAAGAACGGAAGTCAAAGAGCTCAGGGTGATCTTATTAGCGCAAATCCGCTACAAACCGACGAACAAACCGGACGGAAGTTCCGGAAGGATTTATCCTCCTCGGTCCTGCGACAAATATTACGAAGGACCACAAAAATCATTTTAAAATTTTAATAAAAATCTCTAATGATGTACCAGTGAATATACCGATGCTTAAAGTATGCACACGTTCATTCAAAGAAGTCTAAAAGTAATCTTAACAATTCTAGAAGCATTTTAATTAATTTAAAAGTGCTCATTAGTGTCTCCTGGGGGCGAAGTCAGGACTGAAGAGGTTAAAACAAAATTTAACATATTAAGAATAAATATTTACTTACTTCCTAACTAGATGTCCTTCTCAATAACGAATTCAATATGGACGTCTTACGTTCTTGTGGTCGCATAAACAGTGTTTACGTCACTACTGAAGCCCTTTCTGATTGGCTGATAGGTGAAGCTAAGATATTTTATGTATTTGTACTATGCGCTGGTAAATATAATACCCCGGTAACAGATAAAATTTTAGTAAACTTACAGATTTCTCTAGCGTTACAAAAAATAGTTTTGTAGGTTTACAGATTTTTTTTTTACAGTGTAATTGTAAAATTATCGTTAAATGAAGGATTTATTTTCTTTACTAATTTCTTTGATATTATATATTTAGAAATTATTGAATTGCGCAGTCAGTATAAAATAAAATATTCAATTAATTAATTGTATGCTATTCTCATAAAACGCAGCTCATTTATACCGTAATATTCAGGAAAGTAAGTAATGGGAAAAAATGGCTAATCAGATAATGAAAAATATTAGTTATTATAAATATTTTGATTTAAAAAATCCATCGATTTTATTAATTTCAAATAGGGAATATTATTACTAAAATAAAATATTACATATATAATAAAATAAAATCATAAAATATAATAAAATTACTAAAATAATTAATGTGCTACTTCTGTCACTTGTGTATTAATGATTAACAGGGGAAAATAGCGTTTAAAAAATTAAATATAATAAAATAAAAGCTATCTCAAAAAAAACAAAAAAACAAATTGGCGTTTTGAGAATAATATAACCATATTAACATTATTGCACATTATGCAACTTTTTTTTTCATTCGAAAATTATTTTTTTTATTCCTTTCTTTTCTTTATACTTTTTTGATACTTTGATTTCAGCGGGTTTATTTTTTTCATTTAGGAGAAATAGATATAATATAATTAATATTTGTACCTGATAATTTTTTGGAGGGGGGGGAGCATCTATATTTATAAAATGTGTCACAATAAAGTAGTTGTCAGAAGATGTCTCAGTTATTAATTCGTATCGTATAGTCTATTTTTTTAAATAAATTTTAACCCATAAGTCAATGACGATGTTCCCAAGTAATTTTTTCAACCGATTTAAAGGTTTTCAAATCAAAATAAATTAAAATAGATTTACATCCCCATTATTTCTAGTATTGATTTTCCATCTGCATAGTCACTTTTAAAAAATACTGTTCAATTTTAGTATTTGATGTTACTATTTGGCATTGAAAATGTATATGACTTTCATGGCCTAGGAAAATCTATTTTATTCGATTGGCGTTAAGATAAACTAGTTTTGGCTTAGGCCAATCTAGTTTGACCTAAAATCGGGTTTGTCCGGTAACCTATATACATGCATATTAATAAATACATTGTAATTTTGTGTTATTGCCCATTGCCTTAATATATTTAGTGTCAATATTTTCATTAAACAAATTTTATCGATTCTAGAAATATTAAGCAACATTATGTATATATGTATATATGTATGTATATATACATTTATTTATTTATATATATATATATAATCTAATAAACATTGCAAATATATGCATAATTATAATAATTAAGTGTCGCGTTTTTCATGATCTTGTTATAAAAAAAAAATAATAATATTTAGTCGGAAGCACCATCTTATTGTATTAAAATAACCATTTTACTTTAATTAAACTTGCTTTCTTTCATCATATAATAGTGTGAATTTTGTTAAACAAACTATCATGATTATAAAGAATTTGTTGAATGATGTCTTATGCACCTGACAAATTTTCTTTGTATAAAGTATCTTATGTTCTTGGTTTTGAAAAGAACTCAAAATTAATATTTTGCTCTATTTCAAAGTAGATAATTAATTTATTAAACAATTTAAAAGATTTTTTTTATACTGTTGAAGAATTATTATCGATATTACACATGATTCAATGGTAAATGTGCATTGATTTCACAGTGTTTTTTGGCCGCCATATAATTAATTTTAGACGAAAATCGAATAATGGAAGAAGATATGATTTTCAACTTTAAATTTTTGTACAGCAAACTTTTGAATGAATAACGTTAACTTAAGAAATGAAAATTACGATTTTTTTTTTTAAATTAGATATATTGTTTCGGGGACATATTGATATTATGGAATAGATTACTTTTGAATTGGTAAATTCATTGCTTATTTCTTGTTAAGATTATCTATGCTTCTAAAATATCAGTTATTTTTACAGTATCTCTCATTAGTGATTATTATACGGAGTTTAATATAAAAAGAAAACACGTGAGGCATTACCGATAGAAAAATCTTTTAAAATTTATGAAATTTTCCAGAATAGCAAATAGTTGAAAAATAAATAATAAAAGCGTTTAAATTTTTAATGTTTAATTTCTTGTTAAATTTGTTCAACTTTTTTTACATTTATAACGATAGCACACATTAACCCCTTAGGTATGTCACTTCTTCAAATACGAAAGGTGAAATAGACAAACATTCACTATATTATTCATGCATCAATTAAGCTGAAACTTGAGGTCATAAGAAAATTGGTACTGTAGCAAATTCCAAATTTTTACTTGATTTATATTTTTAAACGGACACGTCCCGATATTAGGGGGGGGGATATTCAGATTACGAAACATTTTAAGAGATTTAACTCAGAATACCAGACGTAAGGACATGCGTATATCTTACATTATACATATATCTATATATTTACATTATATGGATAGATATATTAGATAGATATCAGCAGATGTTTTAGATACACACGTGAAAATCCAGAAAACAAATCTACTGGCTAAAATATTAAATATGCAATTTCAGCCGTTTTAGATATTCCCTCACTAAACGCGTTAAATGGAGTTTTGTAATTTTAGATAATTTTTTACATTTGAATAGTTATTTTAGGTAGAAAAGCAAGTAATTTCAGAAATTAATTTTCTAAAAAAATAATTAAATATGTACTTAGACTTCCTAGGGTATTCAGGACTATTTGGATTCATATCAATATTATTTATTTTATACATAATATACATTTTTTTTCCAAAAATGTGACCAACCGTAATCAGTTCAAAATAGAATCAGATATACTCATTTGAAGGTATGCCACCGAGATCGTGATTAAATAAAACAATAGAGTTCTCACGGTTGCGGATACACTGAAAACAAATTAAGGCTTTCTAATTTCAACATCCGTTTTTTAACGCGCAAATTCATCAGCTCATTGAGAAAAAAAATAAGACGCGTTCAGTTATAATGCGTTAGAATAAACCTACTTATTTGACAAAAATAATGATATCCCATCAACAACATAATTGTGAAAGAATGCCAAGTTCGCTAATGGTTTCGCTAATAAAAGAAGGGAGATCTAACTGGAAACAAAGTTCTTTCGAAGCTCCTTAAATCATAGCTCCTATCATGCGTAATGTTCTTCGATTGTTTAAAATGATTTTTTATGCTACTTGTTATTCAATGGAGAGACTTGACAAGTTTTTAGCCACCAACTTTCACCTTTAAGTCTGAGTACAATTTACTCTAGTATGTCATTGGCAAAGATCAAGTCAATCAAGTATTTGAATAAATATACCGAAGTTAAGATATTGATAAGGTAAGGAAGCGATTAACTTTAAGTTATGATCAACTAAATAGAGAAATTTGAAAAGAGAAAACCTGCCAAGTAGCTCCACTGAGTAGAAAGTAACATAACAAATCATTTTAAGTAATCGAAGATCATTACGCATAACATGAGCTATGATTTAAGGAACTTCGAAATAACTTGGTTTCCAGTTAGACCTCACTTCTTTTATTAGCGAAACCTTTAACTAACTTGGCATTCTTTCACATTTATGTTTTCGATGGGATATTTACCACATAATAATTCAAGTGTTTTAAATTATTATTATTTAGATTTTTAATAATGCATTATTTTTAATCAATACGCCATTTTCATTCCTAGAACATTATTGCTTATTACGCTGCTCATATAAAGAAAATTGTATTTTTCTAAAAAGAGAACTAATTAAAAAATATTGCTTTCACTTAATTACATTTTATATCCATGAATATTCAAATTATTAATATTTTCCTATAAATATTATATGCATTTTTCTTTTTATAAAAATGTGATAAAATAAATAATATTAATTATTACACAATGGTTAACGTAATTTTATTCAAAAAATAAACTAATAATTAAAAATATTTTCGAAGCCACTTAAATAGAAAATACATATTATGTCATTAAATACGAAGGAAAAAAAAGATTTTTTAAATAACCTAAAATTAGAATAATTAGTTTTTTAATTAAATGTTCCTTTTTTTTTTAATCCGTAAAAACTAACTAAACGAAATATTGTATTTAATTTTATTTATATTTTTAAAAAACTGCTAATATTTATAAAATGTATTTAAACAATTTCGTAATGAACAATTCGTCATTATTTCTACAGGAAAAAAAAGAAAGAAAAAGAAAGAAAGAAAGAAAGAAAACGCATTAAATCAATAAATTTAATATATTTAAATGACATTTTTTTCATTTTTAATTTTTTTTTAGTTTAAAAATAATCAATTATTTTTAATGCTTTTTCAAGTGCGTAACGATAAATGATAAAATAAAACCTTTTTTTTTTTTTTTTTTTTTTTTTTTTTTTTTTTTTTTTGTAGAAGTATGGAAAGATAATGTAATATTGAATTAAGCAAGAAATTATCCGCAGAAATTTCTAACACATATAATGATATTGAAGTGATCATATATAGTTTTTTATTCTATCCTAATTTTGAAAATATTGTAAATTGTAAGTTTTTTTTTTTTTTTCAGATTAGTATTGTGACATTTTCTCTGTTGCACACTCTCTTTTTTCGGTTTCTAAGTGTGTAACAACAAGTGCATTTATTCCTTGTGAATGAGGAATGGAACAAAATGAGGATACGAAAACATTTTTCAGAAATTTCTAATACATTTAAAGATACTGAAGTGATGATATATAATATTTTTTCGTTATACTAATCCAAATAACATTGTACATCTGAAAGATTAAAATGTTTCGCTGGCTTCGTATACTCATTCATCAGGGTACAAACATTCAATTATATGATTAAATGTCTTTGTATACTGATGTATTATAACGAGAAAGTAACATACACTAAGTGTTTTTTGTTTATTGTTTATACACACACACACACACACACACACATATATATATATATATATATATATATATATATATGAATTCAAAATTTTATTATCTTCAAAGTAAAGTAATTAATTCCTGAGTGTTTTGATAAAAAAATTGCAGAAGGGCTGTCAAACGTTATCCAAGACTTATTCATTAAACTATAAAAAAGAAGTCACCATTAATATACAGATTATGTTATTAAAACTATGTATAATGTTGTAATATTAAAAATTTACTTGCTCAAAGTACTTTAGATTTAATACCAGGGCTCCGAACGAAACATATTTTTAGTAGAATCTTTAGGTATACATTGTAGTCTGCGAAACCAATTATCTGTAAGTTTACCATAATTAACGTATGGTTAAGTTTTTAATATTAAAAATTCTTATGTTATAATTATTAAAAATTGCTTGGCATATAAAATAGTATTTTGTCTTTGAATTTGTTAATTTGAGATTGTAATTCATAAATAAAAAAATATTTTTTTTTTTCCATCTCGAAAATTCTAATCATTACCGCTTTATCCATCATCATATTATTTAATAAACTTTTGAAATCTTTTCATTAAAAAATGCAGATTTATTACTTTGAAATAACAGCAATTAAATGAAATGAAACTCTTGCCTCTTTAATTTTTCTTATAATCGATATATAGATATGCATATCCATCATTTCCTACTGTTAATTCCCCTGTCTTTTTTTCCTCAATTCTAGCATTCCAGCCTCTCATTAATAATTTTTTGTAGCAATTTCCCTTTTAATGCATTGAAGTCAATTCTTCATAAAAAATCCCCAATTTCTTCTTCATAATAGCTTATTGCTGGTGCATAAACTTGGGTAATTTACAGTTTGTATATTTTGAGCACTTGTATTTCTAATCTTGAAGCTCTATCTGATTGACTATCGTATTCTACATTGTGATTCTTCCACCTTTTATTAATCAGAAATCCTAAAAAGCTGGTTTCCCCATCTTCTGTGCCTTTGTTGTACAATACATATCCGATATTTTAATCCGAAAGTTCCCAAAAACGACGCCCAAAAATATTAAGTGACAACTAGAAATACCCCTAATTCTTTTAAAGATAAGTAATTTAAAATATATATATTACTTTCAAACATGCTTATTTAATAAACAGTTTTTGATACTTCATTTTAAAACCTTATGTGTTTATTTTTGTGTTAGAAACAGAGTAATACATTTTAATGACTCAAGCATTTGAATAAATTAAAAGACTGAATGTTTACGGAGGGGTGGGGGATGGCAGGAAAGAAGTTTACGGAAGAAAAATAGGTCATTGACAGTTATAAACAGTCAATTCTAAACAATTCACTTTGTATAAGAATGAATATTACTCCCAAATATACTCACTTTGCCGCAAAACATAGTATAAAAATGCGATCATCACAAATGCAAAATAATGAAACTAATAATAAAATTCGAAAATATGGATGTTTAGATTAAATATCTATGTATGAATCGTAATGTATCTTGTTATTAGCACATTTTAATAATATTAACATTAGTCACATACAAAAATCTCCGATTAATTCGGCAAGTACTTTTATTGTTGTTATTGTTATTATTATAAAAGTAAAATCATTACAGTTCGTTTTATAACAATTAAAAAAAACAATTTACAGTGGTTCTTCCAAACGTTCAGAACTCACAATCTTCTATTCATTCTATATATTCAAATTATTTCTTGTTTCACATCTGCAAATAATATTTACCGCAAAATCCAAATAAGGTATCAAAATTAATTTTTGGTGATGGGAAGGCATAAATACTTATGTATATACATGTGCAAATAGTTACCTAAAAGCAAATGAAGCTTAAAAATTTTTAGTAGTTTCAATTTATCAAAGTCATTCTTTTAAACGATCAGTCGATGCAGAGTTAGTTGCTGGCATATAATTTTTTGTCAAAACTAGTGATACTTTTTTTATAGATTTGTTAAAGGATGGTTGTGTAATGGTGTCATGTATATAAAAACATGCGTAAAATAAAAACATGCGAATTCATTATTTTTAAAAGTTTTTATTCATCATCTTGTCAGTGAAAATAATTGAGACTGTTTCTTTTAAAAAATTTAGTAAACATTCAACTTTTTCTTTTCACTTACCTTCCTAGAACAATTTTAACTCAATTTAAAATATAAAAGAAAAATATATTTAAATAATTAATAAGCAACAATTTTACATAAGAATTGTTTTAAAATAAGATAAATTTGTTTAAAGGAGAAAAATTATCTAGAAAATTTGTACTTCTCAATTTTTAGATTAAATGAGGAAACTTTAATTAGGGAAAGAGATTCAATGTAATGTCAAAATACAGAAAAATATCTCATGAAAAAAAATCGGGAAACTTTGTTCAGATATTTCACTAATAATAATAAACAATTGAGCACTCATGGTAATTATTTATGTGTTTCCTTTCAATTTCAATTTTTTTTCGATAACACATGAGTCTTTTAAGCTTTAATTTTACTGCTTCCTACAGTTTTTTTTCTTTTTTCTTTTGCATTTTTATTTTTAAATAAATAAAACTGAATAGTTCTTTACACTTAAGAACAGAATTGTGGTACAAAACGTGGAAACATAATATATTTCATGCAAAAAAACATTTCAAAAGGTCATACCAGAAAAAAGAAATTTCTTCAAAGTGCACTGCAACTTGTTTTACAAAATGTATACAAAATGTTATTTTTTAATAGAAATTTAAAGTTAGAAAAAACATTTTCCACAATAAAAGTAAATTTTAATTGCAATTTACTGTTAAAAGAGTTTGAGAAATAGAAATAAAATCCTCGACAATTTTAAAGAAAAAAAAATCTATTTACAGACATTTTAATTAGATGATATTTTGGAGCATTTACCTTTAACTATGCCTTTAAAATTTCCAGAAAAAAGTGCCTTATTATTTAAAAACTACATTTCGTTAATTTAATAAACATCCACCATTCAAATGTTTTGGATAAAGGAATTTTCAAAGGAATATCTTGAAGAATGTGAATTGTAATCGAAACCTACGGCTAAAAATATGCGAAAATATGGTTAATGATCATCGGAAAAAAATTTCGTGTTTACTTTATAACGTCATATACTGTTTCCAATTATAAATAACTAAGCGTGTCGAAAGGTTTTCTGAAAAATATTTGTGTGTCATTTTTACAATAATTATTCAAATGAATGCAAAACAAATTATACAAAAACATATTTAAGATAATAATACCGCACAAAATTGAAAAAATAATGGAAATATAATTTTGTACTACACATAATTTTAAACTTCGACATTTTCTAAAATTAGGTTTTCTAATTAATATTTCGAGTAATTAACAAAATATGAAAATTTTGGTGATTAAGTGGATCAGAAGAGATGACTTTGAACTACCCTCTCACAAATTTCAATATGCATACGCGGTAGACTTTCCACGTAATCGCACATACACAGGGGAAAACATTTTATAAACGTAAACAAAATAAAATAAAATAATGAAACATAAATAAATAAAAATGAAAAATGAAATGATATTCATATTTTTGAGCACCTTTTAATCATTCAAAAATAATAATTTTCTTTTTTATTATTAATGTTTCTAATGTATAGTGAAAATATGTGTCTGAAAATATTGCTAAATATTTGAATTTTAATGTGTACTATGAATGTACAATACCTCATTAAACTCAAATTGACTGTATTTTTAAATTTTGGACTTTTTAATTAGTCTGTTTCATATGAACTACTGCAAATTACTTTCAGTATTAATGCTTTAGATATAGACATTTTAGAAAAATTAGCCTATGCGTTTATGGATGTTTTGTACAATTGAATTCTTTCTTTCCTCATTAGACAGTTTCTTTCAGAAATATAACTAACTGTTTTCTCAAATAATTAGTGTGAATTCCACGTATCATATATTTACGTTATCTTAACTGAAAATAAATTCTACATTTTTAAAAGACAACAGTATTTTTTTACGAAAGTTTCATTCAAACTGAAGAAATTTTTCTAATAAGTTATCATTGTATTTTTTTTCAATAAATTTTAATATACATTTTTATATCAGCTTTAATTTTAATATTTTTAGTGTTTAACGATTTATTAAAGTATTTGAATTGAAAATATCCTGTTTAATACTGAGTTAAATTTTCCTAAGAAAATATAAAGCATTAAGCATTTATTTAATACAGCGGGAAAAGACTTGGGTAAAGTAAATGGGTATCATTAATCATCCTTTCACGCCGAAACAATTTATAATCCGGACACTAATGCTAATATATTTGATTCGATTGTCATGCTGCTACAATATATCACAAAGATATGAAATAAATAGACACTTATCCAGATTAAAAGATCTGCTCAAGATGAAGTTATAGTGACCAATATATAAGGTGGCATAGATAATAATAAGCAAAATATGACCTGAAGACTTCTATACTATAGTAAAATTTTGAAAATGTTTTACAGAAAAAAAGCATGAAATCAATGATTAACAAGCAGCTTTTTCAAAAAAAAAAAAAAAAAAAAAAAAAAAAAAAAAAAAAAAAAAAAAAGTGGTGCATACAACAGGAAAAACAAAAACTGTTTTAATGAAAACCATAGATTAATCACGTGATGTTTTCTTTGTTAAAAAACAGTGTCTTACCATTGTAAAAGGCTTCTTTTAGGAGCAAACGTTTTGTACTGATAATGCAAATGCTTTATCAGCGATTAAATTTTTCAGTGATGAAAATCAATGATGATAATTAGCGATGAAAATCAGCGTTAAATATTCAGTGATGATTACTGATGAAAAAAAAATGAAACAAATTATTTAAGCAACAACGGTTACAGCAAAAATCATTGCTATTATAATATAAATATAGCATAAACGTAATTATGCATTATTAATGACTTAATTATTAGATTATTACATGAATTTATGCACCGATACATTGAACAAAAAATACCAAAAGTGTACATTCATTATTTTTTTATATATAAAAATACATTTGAAATTCTAATTTTAAGGGAATATTTTTTCTTTTTTTAATTAAATCGACAAATCCTTTGCTGGTTTTTCCTATGTTTTAATTTGTAAAATGTTTTGAATGGGAAGGTAATAATAATTTAAATCTATCTTACTGTAAAAAGTTCATAAAAAACTGATTTGGTCATGAATTTTATCTATTGGTCTGAGATTTAAAAAAAAAGCACTTGTAACGGAAATTATATGTTATTTAATTATTCGTTACTAGCAGGCTATGCCCGCTACGCTGGTGAATATTTCAAAATCAGCCGTGGATGAAACGAACTGGTGAATTTAAATTTGTATTTTAAATAATGTGGACCTCCAGCAGCACCTTGCTCATTGCTGAAAACGATTTAGACACCATTGTGATATTGAATTATTATAAACGTTGCACAAAAACCAGCTATTTAGAAGTAATTATTTTAGTTTATTACTATTAGTGCTCATTTGGAAGTGAAATGAGACCATTATGGCAACATGATTTAAAATTTTCCCTTATCTGAAGAAATATTAATTATTACAGTCGTTACCATGGTACAACTTCTGAAAAATTTCTTCACAACTTTTCATTATGTGAAGCCAGGAACCCAAAGCTACTCCCACCTAAAAAAGTATATATATATTAAATTTTGTCCGCGCGATAAAAGGCACAATTATGCAAGAATCATCTTCAAACTCATCAAGTACATGAGATGGTTAATATCTCAGTGGGAATTGCAAATGAGCAAAATCGGCCAAAGGCGGTGGTAATTGGTAAGGGATAAAAAATTTGAATACCATCTTAACATGGCTTTGACAAAACCAGCTCTTACAAAAGAATGGCAGGAAAAAAAATCTTCGTTACAGCAAGTTGCCAACGACAAAAAAAGCACACATTAAAATTCTCACTACAACAATTACTTTATTATTGCAAAATTTCCTCCTGAAAAATGAAAACAAAATTATTTGCTCTTTCGTATTTAAGCATTTTCTCTTTAGTTATTAAAATAAAATTATGCAAATTTGTATAATTTAGCGAACGATTTGGCGAAATTGGTTGACGTGATAATCAAGTAGTAGCCGATTTACACTTTTCATATTTCACAAAAGATTCCTACACAGACATCATATGCGCAGTAGGTTTAGCACGATTTTCTTGCAACTACAATGTGGCAAAATCTTCGTTTTAGAATACCAAAGAAATTTATGTATATTTTATTATTTTCTATCATTTTAAACAGCAATTAACAATAAATAAAAAAGTAACTGTAGAACAAAACAACAAATATGTTTCAAAAAAGAAAATAAAAGTAAATAAATAACTTATCATCAGATAAACAACTATAGCTGGGTTACCATATGAGGCAAATAATGCCATTTTGGCGCCAGTGAGATACCTCGATGAGTATATGACCAAATCTGTGACAAAATTTCCATATTTGGAAAAACTTTAATCGGTATTTATACTGCATTTTCCCTACTTATGTATAGTGAAAAAACTTTGACACAAATGTCATGTATGCACCACATTGGCGAAATTTTTTTCTGGCGCGAATTTGGTGAACTTGGTTTTTAACTACTAATTTCATAAATATTTTTTAATTATTTTATATTATTTGAAAAAAAAATAAATACGTAAAAAAGTTTAATTAATAGCTATAGAACAAAATGATTTATATTATTTTAAAAAAGAAAATGAAAGTTAATAAATAGTTTATTTATAAATAAACAACCATAGTCGGTTTTCCATGTGATGCATAAAATCGCCATTTTGTTGCAATCGTGCGAATGTGGTGCATATATGACATCTGCGACAAAACTTTAAAAAGTTGCAATTAAATTATTTTACAGTTCTGATGGGGAAGACATTTATACTAAAATTTACACATTATCGCTTTTTTTTTTTTTTTTTTTTTTTTTTTTTTTTTTTTTTTTTTGCTATAACTGCTATTTATATATTTACAATTAAACATAAAAAAATATCCTAAAAATGCTCTCACACATTTAAAAGAAAGTGAGACAATTTAGTAATTGTGAACATCGCTCCGGCTTATGCCTTCTTGGAATAAAATCGCATTGTTTGATGACAAAAGTAAATTCAAACACCCAAATAAACAAATAACATACAATTAACAGATAAAACCATTTTTAAAAGTAATTCTGCTATTTTGTCCTGTAAGACACATAATGGTAGAATTAGATTTATTTATTTATTTATTTTTTAAACAGAAAAATATTATTTACGTTTTATATAATAAAATATATGAAATACATTTTTGTTAGCCTGCGCGAAAGAGAAAACGAAATATTGATTGAAGAAATATTGAAGAGGAAATGGTCAATGAAAAAATACTTGTAAATTTTATTCAGCGGGAATTTTTTATTTCAAAATGTTGAATTTATCTATAGTAATAACGCACAATTGCATAAATTTACTTTGAATTGCAAAATTTTTCCTTCAGTACTACTTGGTTACACCGTCGACCAATTTCGCCAAATTATACAAATCGCCAAACTATTAGCCAGATTATATAGATTAGCTTAAATTTTCATTTTAATAACGAAAAACAAATTAGCACAGCATATATAAAAGTAGAAATAAAATGTCGAATTAAAAATCACTTGATGACAAAATTAATATTTATATTATGCTTAATGTCAAGTGAATGTGACATTTACGTTCATCCATTATTGACATTTAATCTTGGAATTTGGCGGTAGATTTTTAATCGATGGGGTAATCTTTCCTTCTTCAGTTTTTAAATTTTAAAACTGAAAATTTTCCTGTAAGTGAAATTGACGAAATCGCGCAAGAAAAATTAAATTAACAATAAAAACATTTGCAAAAAGAAATAAAAGAGTTATACTCATATCTATATAATTTACGATTGAATATTAAAATATACTCAAAAAATTATCTTCACTAAAAAAAAAAAAAAAAAAAAAAAAAAAAAAAAAAAAAAAAAATTATTGCGACCATTAAGAACTTAAGTCAGGCATTAAGTCAGTAGTGCATTTTCGACTTAAAAACACATTCTTTGGCGACAAAAGCAAGGCGAAAATGGAGTAGAAACGAATAGTAACTCACAACTTACAGTGTCTTTTACAATCAGATCTGCTTTTTTCTGCTGTAAGTTATATTATACGAAAATTCGATAAAAAAAGAGAAAGAAAATAATAAAATGGGAAATAACTATCATTCAAAATTCATTTAATCAATTTCTGAAATTCATGTTTTTATTCTAACGCCAGGGATAAGTCGCCAAAAGTTGAACCAATTGTTATATTTCGCGTTAATTTAATTTTTAAGCGTTACAAATATTTTTTCATTTTCAAGATAAATATATTTTTATAATATTACGCCTGATTTAAGCGGTCTTTCTTTATTATTGTTAATATTATCAGTAGTTATTTTCTGCTATTATTTGCAAGATTTTTGTAATATTTCTAATAGATATAGCCATTTTTATTCTTTTAGCAATTATAATTTTCGCCAAAAACAGCTACTGGCAACCCTTTTGTCAGAAATAACCGAAAAATACGAAATTTACTACGTAAAATCAGAGTTATCCCTGTAAATTTTAATCACAAACCTTAAGAAAAATATTTCCTATCGAATGATACAATCGGCAAAAAAATCCATCGGGTAGTTTTTGAAAACACTCGTTTGGAAGTTTCAGAACTTTTGCTTTATAAATATATATTTTAAAACGTGGGGAATGTTTTAAGGGTTGATACAAAGGCATGCTTCAGATAATTTATTTTATCTATTCATTTATACTAAATTAACATAAATTTATGGAATATTGTTTTTTAAATTAGTAATTTGTGAACATATTTTAAAATCAGCATCATCAGGCTCCTTAAATATTTCATTTAAATTATTTTAACTTTCGATGAAGTAAATTTATCTGTTAGTGAGAGGAAAGATGTATACATAAAATTATGTATACATCTATAAAATATGTATAAAATATGTATACATAAAATAAAAATACATCATACAAATAATTTGCAAATTTTGTTGAAGATTCAGAAAAATATGTCGTTCTTTTATCATAAAAATGCAGTAATTTAAATTGCATCCCTCATAGTTTTATTCATTGTACATTTTCATAACACATACCCAACTTTATCTTTGAAACATGTTAATACAGGTACTTCAGTAAATATTTATAAGAAGACTCACTAATTTCTCTTTGTGTAATCACAGTATTAATTTCCAGTAACGAATATTCTTTCTCATGTTTTATTATAATTTGAATAAGTTTCAAATACACAATTATTGTACAACATTAAAGTATAAAAATCATAACAGAAAAAAAAGTATTGTTTGCTTTTTTATTATATTTTACAAAATTATATGATGTTGTAATAAATAAAACTTACTTAATTTTTCTTTTAAATAAGATAAAAGTATTTAATTTATTGCAGTACTGTACTGTCGTCTTTATTTTAAAAAAGTCGTTCCATACTTATTTTTTTTACAAGCTTTAGTATTATAATAAGATAATTCAATGTATGAAATTACTCATGAAAACACACATTTTTGAATCCATACATGTTCACCTTTAATTAAATATGCATTTTTTATTTATTGTTTCAGAATAAAATGTTGTACTAAACTAAACTTGAAAGCTACAGTGGAATTATTATTTTACGCATAGAGAAAGAGAATAAAAAGAGATCAAGTGCGCCAGCTGGGCTGACGTAAAAAAGGCAACCATAAAATGCGCTACATTCCGCCCAAATACCACTTGCTTTCGCAAAAAAGAAGGAAACCTTCAATAATACTAATTTTAATTCTAATACAATGAAATTATTTTTTAAAATATTTAAATATAACCAAATTGTTTCAATTTAGGAAAAAAAAGGATGAATTTGGTTTCTGTTTTGTTTGGGCCGATTGAAAACATTAAAATATGAGTGATGATGTGTATCATATTGAAAACCATTTTACGACATACTTCATCTCTATCTATCTCTTTATTTGACGATTTTTACATCAATGGAATTTATTTCAACGATTAAAATGATTAAAATTACAGGCGATTTTTTGCCTTCAGATGTAAATTGATACCTGGAGGCCGAAAAGGTAAAAGTAAGATTTTATTTTCTCAGATATGTTTGAAAAACATATTTTAATATTAATATTATATTCACTATTGATTGAAACAAAATTATTTTTGAAGTTGTTTAAAATTTTAATTTGAAAAAGACAGAAGAAAAATATATCTAATAATACTTATCACTATCAATTTTTTTTTTTTATCTTTTTACAAAAATGGAATGATTTGGTGCCATCATTAGAGAAATTTAATTCAAATTAGAAAATATTAATATCTAGAAAACTAACTCAACCTGCAAAATTTTAATATTAGTTTTGAGATCTGCGAATCAATACACATTTTATGTGCTATTTTTACCACATGATATTGAATAATTTTGAATAAAAATCGCCATAAAACAATATGAGTTGCTTATCAGTCATTTCATAGCACATTGAGTTTGCTGATCAGTTATTTCATAAAATCGTTTCATGAATTCGTTTCATTATGATTGTAGGGCAAATAACTATATATGACAAATATTTCTATTTTCCATGCTTTTTATGCGTTAAATTTCCTGTTCATAATAGTAGTAATTATTTTTTTAATTCCAAATTTCAAATTTATACCATTTTAATTTAATTTTAAACTTAATTTGTGAATGTTTGGATCATGTCTTAAATCATAGTTAATAATTACTTAATTAAAAAATTTATAGCTGCAAATTTAAAATTCCAAAGTTTGAATCTTTTCGTAAAATTTTATTTGTAATTTATCTACTAGCTTCACCCGTTGAAATTCGACCGAAAAGAATATATATTAGATATAATATATATCAGTTTTATATACACAATAAGATACTGAGCGAAATAAACAATTGTCAACTCTTAAAAATAGGGATAACCTAACTTTTCATGATGAAGATACACAAGCTTCTGAAAATAAAAAAAAAATAAGGAAAACAACTCATAAATTATTATGTTGGACTTATCTTCAGCTACAAATCGTTTTAATGCGGTTTCTATACCTTAAACTTTATTTAAATGCCAAATTATTTAGGACGTTAATACCTCCGAAGACGAATTCAAAAATATCTGCATAGTTTACTTTTTCTCCATTTAAATATCGCTTGGCAACTAAAATATTTATAACATCAATAAAACATCTTAATTATAATAGAAACAGAGAAATACTAAATTCCATAACCAACCCACTACACATTTACAGCACTTACAATAAATTTAATATATTTATTGGTTTTTAGCATTTTATTGTTAAGGCAACGAAAAGAAAAACGATATATTTGCTATTAACCTAGAGGAATGAGATAGGTGAAGGTGAAGTAAGGCTCAAAAAAAGTTTGCAATATGAAACCATTTATCGCTCAAACTTTAATGTCCGAAACATAAGAATGCGGAAGGCATTTTGTATAAATAAGACGAATTGAAAGAAATGAATCACAACTAAAGCATATTTTAAGAAAAAATAGTAAATTTTTAGAATGGTCTCTGTTCTATTATTTATTAAAATAAATGTTTGCTTTTAAAGTAATTGAAATTGATAAATTAGCAATAATTAAATGTGAATTAAAATTAAATAAGGAATTGAAAACATTTGATACGAACTAATTGCATTACTAAAAGTGTCCTTCTTTACAGTATATTTTTATTACTTTATAACGTAGATGAAAAAATATTTCTTAATAATTGCATGTAAATAAATATTAAAATATAATGTTAAAAACATTCTTTTAAAATCATGTATGAAAACTTAAGTAATAATCTCTATAAATAAAAGGAATTCCGAGGATAATTAATTAATTGAGGCACAGGGGAAAGCAAATCTTGGCAATGCGCCAACTCGGTCCAGAGGAAGCAAATCTTGGCAATGCGCCAACTCGGTCCAGAGGAATATCATTAAGAAATATAAAACAGATAATGTATTTATCACAAAAAATCGTCTGCTAAGAAAATATCAACACTTTAACACGAAACTAACGCAATCGTTGGATACATGTTCCCTCCCGTGTTTCTCATTGCTCATTTTAAGTATTTTTAGAGTTTAATATTAGTTGTTGTTTTTAAAACTGATTTTTCACAAAGTCAGCTGCGACGTATTTCAGACAATGCATTTCTGCATGCTTCCAGTTATTGATAAAATCATACAAATTTCAAGTTCGTTTAATATTGCTAATACGGACCCGGGCAACGCCGGGCGGGTCAGCTAGTAGTGATAAAAAGAATCTGCTGAAATCAAACAGCAGTAATACTTTAAATAAATATTTTTTTCACTTTCCCTGAAATTATTGGATGAAATAAATCAATCGAAAATCTAAAAACTAATCTTTTAAATTTCATTCTTGAATCGTGATTACAAAAAGTAAAACTATTATTTGAAATAAGAAATTTTGAAGTGGATAGTTTAAACTTACCACAAATTTGTAACTAATCAAAAATTAAGTTTTTACATTTAAAGAATAAAACGCATGGAAAAGCAATCTTTTTTTACTACACAGATGACAACAATGTGACAAAAATGCAATGACATTAAAAGAAAAAAAAACCTGCCGGTTTGGCTTACAAGCGCAGGTAGATTTCGAAGTTAAGTGCTAATTTCGCGATTAAAAACTAAAATATAAAGAGATATACCCATTTTAATAATTTTATTTGGACGTTTTTTAAGAGTTTTAATTTCATTTTTCTGTAAGAGGTGGTTTAAAGAGAATTTTCTTAAGGATAATTCGTTTTAAAGTGCAAACTTTCACAGCATTTTTGAAATATATCCTGTCTTTATGAAAAAAAATCGACTAATTTGGCACATTACATATATAAAAAAGAAACTTCCAATTTTTCCATTTCTCGTTATTTGAATAAAAATAAGTTATTTGAATATTATTTTTTTTTGTTTATTTTAAGGTCATTTGTATTTTTGCGTAGATACCGCGAAATTGCAGGAGGGACACCATTGTGAATTATAGTTCTGTCGCCAAATATCGCCAATTTTGTCGCAAACTTGGCGATATATCAACTAGTTTGGCAACGAATATTTTTCTCCAACAGTGATGGAAACTTGGCGTTATTTACAGTATTTCGCTAAATCCACATAGGTTTTTGCCATGATACCATGGCATCATGATACCTTTCCCGCATGTTTCGAGGAGAGCCTTAAATGGAAGACGGCAGTATAACCGCTCTTCCACTTGGTAAATTTGCATGTTCTGCTGCTTGGAGAAAGTAATACACATGTCCAGCATATTGTTCACAACGTAATTTTGATTGTTGCTGCCTGATAAAATTTCGATTGTTCGCTTCAACTTGAAGATATGAGTCAATAACCCACTGTTGAATAAGTGGACCTCCATACAAAATAGGGTTGAATTCGTCATGCCGAATACCAGTTTGTGCTACTTTATACGGAAGCATCGATACATTTTTTCTTAAACCTTCAATAGATCCAGGATTTTCATGAAAATCTCTGTAATCAGGTGAATTTTGGTAGCTCATAATGTCTTGCAAAAATGATGGAAAAGTTCGACGTGCAGGAAGTTTAACTTTTTCGTTATGACAACAGCTATTAAAACTTCCGCAAATTAATCTTCCAGATGGAAAATGAAGTGTTTGACAGTATTGGCAAATAGATTCTAAAGAACCACAACTGTGACTTTCAATATCACCTTGAATTTCAGAAACACTTAGTCCTCTCTGGTCTGGTTTGGGGTTTATTTGAATTGCTTCATTTTCGATTTCTTCACTGGCTCTGATCTCAGCTCGTTGACTTCGAAGATGTTCGCGATTTTATTCCCTTAAACGATCCAATGTTGCTTGTGATTGTCGAACAAGCCATCTCGATTTTCTTTCGCGAGCTAATCGCCGTCTACGTTCAATCGGCGTTTCGTCATTTTCATCAGGCATTGCTGAAACGATCGTTGAATTACATAAACAATGATTTACTTGTATATATATATAAAACTACAATACTAATGTTTATAATAATATGTTTACAATTACTTATTTTTAATTTGGAGCCTAATTCATTATAATTGGATTTGATATACATGTTTTATAGAGAAATATGCTGTTCGAACATTATTTTAAGTAGAAGAAATTATCTTTTAGCTATCATATGTCACATTGGTTTTTCATTAACCCCTTTGGGAAGAGCGACCCGTATACATGCCGGCGCCGTTGGCACTCACATCCTGCGCGACCGGTATACGCGACAGAGCTTTTAGTACTCAGAGCACGAGTGACTAGTATTCGTGCCGAGTATTTGGAAACGTTATGTGTCTAAATGTATACTGTTCAAAAAATTTATTTTTGTCGTTTTTGAATATATATTAGGAAAGAACACACTTTCATTTAACTAGGAAAGCAAATGGAATTGATGAATAAATATTTTTTAACCAATGTTAATTATTTTTAAAAATACTACGATGAAAAGAAAGTAATTATGTCATCATCCATTTACGTTTCTGAGTTGTGATCTTTTCGCAATCAATAAACTTTTTACATGTGTAATAGAAGTCTATTTTTATCTATCGTGCATGGAGGGAGGGGGGGATAAGCTGATGAAAGCAAATATATGAAATCTGCTATACATATGCTTCTGACTAAGACTATCGTACTTAAATGTGTTATAAATCTGTCACTTGTACGTAACAGTCTCGAATTAATGCGTGTTTTCTATTTCCTTTGTTCTTCTGCTTTTATCTCGGCGATTTAAAAATCTTCAAATGCACATTTTCAATTAGTTGTTTTTTCTTTTCTTTTATTTCCGATTAGAAATTACTTACTTGTATATCTGTTGTTGTGAATGTTCTGGGATTCGATGAGGATAATGAAGCAGTGACTTCATTTTAAACTTTCTTTTGTAGTGGTAATTTCTATTCGGCAGTAAGAAAAAAAAAGAAAGAAAGGGCAAAAAGAAAAGAAAGTTTTCGATTAGAGGAGAAGTGGATTAGTTTGGTTTATTTTTATTTTATTTTTTTAACCTTCATAATGTTACATTGTTTCAGACTTGTATTCATTTTCAATTGAATTATCTCTATTTAAATATTGTGTTTCTCAAACTCAATGAAATGTCAGCGAAAGAAAAGTCTCCAGAAAGTAAAATTTGTGTTTCCTATACAATCATTAAATTCTGACTATGTTGATGAATAAGCGTATATATTAGCATGCATATTTCGAATTAATAGTCAGTTTTAGCTGTTATAATTGAAGAGATTTAGTAGATGCAGTATTTAAAGTTCAGTTCTACATATATATCAAATTTCTAAAATACTTTTAACATTAATGGCATTTCTTATCAGTATACTAGCAAAACCCGCGGCTTTGCTCGCGTAATAGTTGAAATATGCCAAGGGATACTTATATATCTGATTTTCATTAGAAGTAATAATGTATTATGGAATATTTCAAAAACTTCCGTTTAATCCACAGTTTGACTGAATTTCTTTATTACATGCATTATTTCGAAATTAACACATAAAATAATACGAAGACCTAAAGATACTTCTAAGTAAATAATAATTTAGATCCTATATTAGAAAATGTATTGAAACTTTTATGCTCAATTCATAATTCCATTCAGTATTCATCTGAAGTATTTTTTTAGAAACAATATCCATATGCATTCACGTTTTTTAAATTAATTATCAAGTCACAATCTAAGTTTATTTTCTAAGGGTCTACCATCTCTCGAGGAGTAGTGATATTACCATAAAATGCCTGTGTTAGAAAAGGGGCGGTCATTAATTTACAAAGTAATTTTGAAATCGGTTTGATATTTTCTAATATACCAAAGAAACGTAATTTAGAAAGCTTTTAAAGGCTTTTATAAAATATTTATTGCTTCTGCTTACCCCATGTGGTAGCAGTACTGGCATAGAACATAGAGGATCATTAGAGTGTAGGATCATGAGAGTAATCTATGTAGGAACAAAGAGTGTCATCGTTGATACAAAACCATCACTTTTGTAATCGGTTTAGGAATTCCTGAGCTTGCACAGATAATGTACAAATTTTTTAGAATGCTTTTCGCATCGCTCCTTCACTTCACAACTTTTAGTTTCACATTTACTCCCGACAGTTCTTACATTTTGTAAGTAACTATCATGCCAAATTTTAAGTTTCTAGACACTTTAGTAGAATAAAAATCTTTATTTTGAATACTTTTGGATCCTGCACCCTATATTCATAGTGTCACCGAAATAAAATGTAGCTTACGTTTGATATGTTTTTAGCAGATTCTATCACCACCAATTTACTTTTGAAATCAGTTTGATACGTGCTCAGATTGCTTATAGATTGCCATTCAGAAAGTTTTTACTTTATTAAAAGTGTGCAGCGTTTGCTGCATCGGAACTCTACCTCTTTTACTTTATTCTGACCAATGAGAATGCCTTACTATTTAGTCAAGAAACAGACTTTTGTCAAAGCGGTGGGATGATGATGAAGCAAATCCTACAGATTTCTAACAGTGTAAGACGCTTTTTCGTGTACCACTTCCCCTATTTAAATTCGAATTTTTAAAGAAATGCTAGACATCATTTTTATCTCATAAGTAATTACCATGCTAAATTTCATGCTTGTAGTCCCTTCAATAACACAAAAAATGCATTTTTAGAGAGTTTTTTATTCCTGCACTTTCTTTGGATTTGTGACGCCGACATAAGATATAGCCTGTGTGTCATTCCGGGCGAACACAATCATTTTGCTACCATTACTTTTGAAATCTGTTCAGTAGTTCCGGAGATTAGCTCCTGCAATCAAACAAACTTTTCCTTATTTTAATATAGGTATAGACGACATAAGATATAGGCTATGTTTGATTCCGGGCGAACACCATCTATTATGTAAAATTACTTTTGAAATCGGTTCGGTAGTTCCGGAGATTAGTCCCTACAAACAAACTTTTCCTCTTTATAATATAGGTATAGGCGTCATAAGATACGACCTATGTTTGATTTTGGGCGAACACTATCATTTTGGTACCACTACTTTTGAAATCGTTTCAGTAGTTCCGGAAATTAGCCCCTACAAACAAACAAACTTTTCCTCTTAATAATATAGGTATAGACAACATAAGATATACCCTATGTTGGATTCAGGGTAAACACCGTCATTTTGAAATCGGTTACCATTTCTTATTATTACCATTAGTTTTGAAATAGGTTCAATAGTTCCGGAGATTAGCCTCTACAAACAAACAAACTTTTCTTCTTTATAATATATGTTTAGACGACATAAGATATAGCCTATGTTTGATTTCGGATGACCACCATCTATTTGGTAAAATTACTTTTGAAATCGGTTCAGTAGTTCCGGAGATTAGCCCCTACAAACAAACTTTTCCTCTTTATAATATAGGTATAGATATAGGCGACATAAGATACAGTCTATGTTTGATTCCAGGCGAGCACCATTATTTTGGTACCTTTACTTTTGAAATCGGTCCAGTAGTTCAGAAGTTGTGGCATAGACATAAGATATAGCCTATATTTGATTCAGGGCAATCACCAACATTTTGGCACCGTTACTTTTGAAATCGATTCGGTAGGTCCGGAGATTAGTCCCTAAAAACAAACAAACTTTACCTTTTTATAATATAGGTATAGATAATGACATAGATTATTTGGTTCTATATAGTTGTTGTATAAAATATCGTTTATTTATTATTTAATCTTTTAAGTAATAGAAAATAATTTAAAAATGTGTGTGTAACTGCTATTCAAAAATTACGTTATTGCCAAACTGTTATAAAAAACATCGCGCCAAACACAGTGCGTATATGACATCTGTGCCAAATATTTTATTTAAACTTCAAACGTTGCTGTTCCTAATTTACATTCTAATAAACATATTCTACGATAACTTCAATTGAAATTAAGTTGAGAACTTACTATCCAACTTCATAAAAAATTGCAAGAGATTCATTCGCATGAACGGTAAAAAATATTAAACCACGAAGATGATAATTCGCAAAGCAGTCCAACAATGAATGGACATGGACAATAATACTTATGACGTCATAGCATATAAATTGGAGGCGCTATCGGTTAAGTTGTTTCGAAAAAAGTTTTTGGGGTAGGCCACCCTTATCACTTAGGTGTATAAAAAATAGATAACAACCTATTCTCATATCTACTGAGTGTACCTATAAAATTTCATCAAAATCGGTTAAGTCGTTTCGGAGGAGTATGGCAACTAACACTGTGACACGAGAATTTTATATATTAGAATTTAAAACTACTATTTAGTTTCCTTTATTATTATTAATTATTATACAATTCCTTTTATTTTGATAACTTTATTTATAGTTTTAAATGTTTTTAATACATAAGATATAATTAAAGATATTTTAATATCAACAAATTCTTTGATGAGTGTATTTTAATTTATCATTAAGTTTACTCTTTATAATCTGTATTTTACATTTCGTTTTATCATATATTATTATATATATATATATATATATATATATATATATATATATATATATATATATATATATATATATATATATATATATATATATATACTTTTTATTTAATAAATATTTTATGATTATATGTTTCCGTGTAATTTTTGAATTCTCGTAAATATTTTTAAGGAAACATTTTAAAATTATTTTTTATTAATGTTGTATAATATTTAATAAAAACTAACATACAGAATTTGTTTGCGTGTTTTATTTAATTAGTCTTATTTGTTAATAAATCAGCTTTATTAAGAAATGTCTTATAAATTATTCAGAAGCAAACCTATTACTGTTTTTACAAAACTATTCTTTATTTGAACTAACTTTTTCATCTATTCCTGCATTAGAGATCCGTAAGTGTTTTGTGATCATATTGTACATTTTTTAACCTAAAAAGTAGTTAAAACATGCATTATATATATTTAAGAAGTCATTTTTATGTAAAAATATCAGAGAAAATAACTCAAATTTTTGCATGAATATGCATAGTAACAACTTATTCCATGCATGTGTATTTCAAATGGTTCCACAGAAAAGTGATTTTTTTTTTATAATTTTTCAAAGAAAACTTTGCAAGAGTTAGGCTTAGCTTCGAAAAGTCCTTCGGCCCTGAAGAGGAAATCAAATTTCCCCGCTCCGTCCCCAGATGCGCACTTCAAAATGCGCGCGCCGTCGCGAACGGGTTAAGCCTAACGTTGCGTATTGCTAGAGTCCATTCACAGATCAGAGTAATTCGTCCTGGAACCGTTCCTACTCTTATCTTAAGTCGCATTTTATTATAATTAGATTATCTATATTATTACATTAGCAGCCTTTTCTCAAAAATTGCATGGAAAGGGAAAACATAATTCACATAGAGGATCTTCAACCGTTTATTGAATCACATGGCTTCTGCGCAGTACATAATGCTTAAAGTATACTAAGAAAATACTAATTGTAAATGTTTTTGGCCACTATGATTCTCTATTCTAGCACCTTTTTTTTCGAATTTGTCAAGGTATGTGGAGAATTTTCAGAACATTTGTTTTCCTTTGCAATTAATTTTGTCAATCAAATTTTTTAATATTTATGTGTTATTCTTTCAATAATTTCTTAATTAGTCGATAGAATGTATGACTTCCACTTTAAGATGTCTCTTGAAAGGAGTATACATACAAGTTAACCCAAAATATTTTTTTACATCAAGCTACTTAACTAAGAATATTAGAAAAATGCGTTTTTCATTAAGGTCTTTTTAAAACTTACTAACTGACTAACAGTGTAAATTCTATAAAATCACAATAAATAGAGCCTGTTTAATCTTAAATGAAATGAAATAGGAATTTTCCAGCTATATATTTAATAGATGATGATATGACTTTTAGTAATCGGGTTCGCGGTTCAGGTTTTACTTTAGAAAAAACAAAACAACGCAAAACCACATTGTAAAAAATCATCCACTAAATATTATTCCAGTAACAATATAGGGTCACATAAAAATACGCCCAACAGAATTTAAACTATAAATTTGGAAAATTACATACAAAATTAATTTTATATGCTATTTACTACAGCAATCGCCCACTACGCATGTCGCTTTCTCGAAAAGAAATCTATCAGTGTATTTGGCCTTGTGTTTTATGCCAATATATACATGTAACTCTAAAGGTATTCCACCATGTTAAACACAACATGAACACCATTATGATTATGTATATTGTAATGTGTGAGACAAACTTTAAATTGTTATGGAACGGTAGAACAATATGCAGTATATTAAAATCTAACCGGAAAAATTAACAATGCATATTTCACCAAAAATATGCTCAGTCGTACTTTTTTAATCAGGCAAAATTTCATAATCGGATTCATCTGATAAAAAGATATTTTGCTTATGATTCTATAGCAAAGCAACTTAGAACGAGATGTGTTATATACAAAACACTTTCCTGAAACATTATCTAACGAACCCTAGTAATTCCTTTCAACTCAATAGACAATTTTTGGAAGGTCAATCTTTTAAATTAGAGTTCAAAAAGTAAATAACTATTGCACATAACTAAGTATTGTATAGGTAATTAATGTAGACTGATATATGTTATATATTAAAACATTCTTTGATATTTTATATAAAAATACAACTCGTCATAAAATCCACTCAAAGAACTAAAATTTCAAGTGATCGGGCCAAAATGTCCTTTTTGTACTTTATATATGTATTAATCAAATAAATGTATTTTAATCGCGTGAATCTGACTGTAGAAATTCAGGAATATAGTATACGCTATTCGCCAAATAACTTCTGGGTTATTATTAAACTCTCTAATATATACTTTCTGTAGTTAGCGTTTATCCTCACATTTTTACAACTACAGCAGTCATAACTTTCAATGACGTAATAATTAAAAATTAAAAATTCTAAGTTAAATATTAAATCCTTTTTTTGAAATATTATATGACTATGCAACTTCAATCAAAATCCAGTAGAGCTTAAAAATGCGTAGTCTATCATGATCCGGTTCACCTCACTTGAAAACTATTTTATGTACCTCTATAACTTAACAAAGTAAAACAATGTGATCTAAATCGAAATATTTTTTAAATAAATAAACTAATTTCACTGCAAGTTCTACAAAAACATGTTCTTTAGAATCTTGATTATCTGTGTTTTAATCAATAAGAGTTTAATATGAAATGTATGCTGATGTGATTTTGTATTATCTAATTTTTTTAACGATTTTACTTCTGAGATAACAGCCCACAATTTTTTAATTTCAGTCTCAGTTAAATCATCACACTGTATAATTTAATCTGAGATAGAATGTTATGCTATAATTCTAAAAGAAACTTGTGTCCTAAGCAATAGAATATTAAAAATCCCTGTCGGCTTGGCCTATAGGCGGAGGTAGATTTAGAAGAGTGTTCATTTCAACAACAAAAAATAAAGTATGATTAGAGATATACCCAGTTTAATAACTTCATTTGGCCGCTTATGAAAAATTCTTAATTTCATTTTTCTGCAAGAACTGGCTTTATCAGAATCATCTTAAGCGAAATTCAGCTCAAATGCCCATTTTGACAACATATTTTGAAATATATTCTGAATTTAGTAAAAAACCAACCAAAACAGCACATTATATAGCTACTAAATAACAAAAAACTGTCAATTGAATGCGTTTGAGAGTAAAATTGAATTTAAAAATGAGTCATAAAATAACCGATTTGATAACCGAAATCTACCTAAAATACACCTTTCCAAAGCTTTTTCACAATTTTGTCCCTTACTGTACCAGACAAGTAGGATTTTGATTCGTTCTGCGTGTGATTGTAGGAACCGAGTACGGATGAAATAAACAGAGTTGCAACTGCTAGCTTTAACTGACGCCAACAGTTACAGGCGATCCGGATACTAGTTATGTCAAAGGACTTTAAGGGGAGAATGGACTTTTATTCGAGCAAAATCGTCGCAAAAAAGGTCTATTTTTGTGGTATAATAGTACAAAAACAGCTTTTCTTTTTGAAATATCATTTATGAAGGTTTAAAGAAGTAAATAATAAAGGTAAGTACATTTATATATTTTAGATCTGTTTTTCTTAAAACTAATTTTTCAGCGTTTCTAGATATTTTAAATGCTTCTTGCGGCGTAATTTTTTTATCAATATTTATGAAACTGATAAGAATATATCCTGATATTGTTTAGAATGAAGTTGTGTAAGTTTTTAAAGATTCGTCTTCATTAAGATAGTCAAATTTGATTTTTCTCTTAATAAAAGCAAAATTTTGATGGAAATCGATATGGAATTTAGAAAAAAATCTGTAAAATATTAACTATTCAAGAGATTTAAAAAATCTTACACAAATTTGTTTATGTTAGAGTTTTAAGTGATAAAATTGCCAAAGGCAAGAAAATATCTCAAAAATTAAAACATGAGGAGCATTTTAAAAATTTCGTTTAAAAATTATTTTTTTAAAATAGAAATTTTAATAAGATTGGAAGTTGGTTTTGGTGAAAAATATATTGTACAAAATTTCATATTGCTATGATAAAATAAATAAATAAATAAATAAATAAAAATAACGTCCACCGTCCTGTTAAATCTCTTCGATGACAGAATTTAGTATTTAATTCATTTACTTCACCCGTTCACCTGGGATTAGGAATTTTTTACTTTCATCTATTTTTACAAGAAGAAAATATTGGTTTGAAAACATTTTCGAATTACGGTTTTCAATTATTTTACTTGTTTTAGGGTCTAGAAATTCCAAAAAATACGTTTTAAAAATATTTGTATGTAAACTGAGATTCTGTGAATCTGTGACTCTATGTGCATGTGATATAAATTTCTTGGTCACTCTAGCTCAAAAACTAATGCACTGAACTTGATAAAAATTTATGCTCTTGTATTCCTTGGTTTAAATTGATCTTGATTAGTTTTTACCATAAATCGCTCAAAAAGGTAAACTGGCTATGCTGTTTTTTCTTTTTTTTTTTTTTTTTTTTTTTTTTTTTTTTTTTTTTTAGCGATTTACACAGCAATTATATGTCAAGATTCCATGCTCTTATTTTCACCAAACTTCAAATTCAATTATCATTTGACGTGAAATGGTTATGTTTATATTTTGGTGCAAATCGCTCAACAGGTGGCGCTGATGTGCTAAATTATTTATGATTTCCTCTGTAGCTCTACCTCAAGAATCAAAGCACGGAGTTTCAACAAACTTCAGATTCAGTAAATTTGGGATATGAACTAGTTCCGTTTACATTTCGGTGTCGATCGTCAAACAGTTGGTGCTACTATGCAGAATTTCTTCCGGTTCCGACAAATTCCTCAATGTCAACAAATTCACAAATTTTCATCAAACTTCAGATTCAGGTTGATTAATATTTTTGCTGCTTATGTTTTTGATTAAATCGCGAAACAAGGACGCTTTTATGTTGCATTTTTCCCCAATATGCACAATATTTATTTCAAGAAATAATGCATGTAAATTCCTACCTTTACAATTGTCACAATCAGCATAGATTATCATTTAATTTTGTATTGAGGTATGAATTTTTTAAGTATTAATATGCATGAGATATAAGAAAGTCTTTGGATTGCTACATCTGAGTAATTTTCTTTGAGTCTGTAATCAATATGGTAATACTAATGCTCATAAAAAATCGCAAATTCATGTGTTGTTCCATTGTTAACGTAAATATCACGAAGTTTGTCGTAGATGTATGTAGAACTAAAAGTTTTTTGGACGAACACACTTCAATACTAAACAATTATTTTAAACATAAACAAATTTTAATAACACTGATTTCTTTTCATATCGTATTCGCAAAGAATAACCTTTACCTCTGAACTGTTCGTTCGATTACTTAAAGTGCATTTGAAATATTGGAGGGGGGGGGGGTAGGAAATGCGATAGTGTGCAGGTATAGATGCATAGTAAAAAATATTCGCTCGCTTGCTTGGATTGACGGTAAGAGATCAAGAACTGGTATATTACACGTAGTCCAGTCATTTTAGCACCTTTTTTTGCAAATAGCGGAAAAAATTAGAACAAAGCTGAATTTTTGCACAGGTGCTAGTTAGGGTATGTAGTTTAACATACTAACAGTCCCCATCGATCCGATGTGAGCTATCGCCTCCAGGGGGCGCTAAAGAGCTTGAAAATCGGTTTTCTGTGAATATCTCACGAACAATGGCATCTAGACAAAAAAGTTCAATCACAAAAATGTAGATAATTTAATTTCCTACAAAAAGTGTCATTAACATTTTTTGTCACACCAACCCTTCCCTGCCAAAAATTAAGATAAAATAAACATTATTGAAAAAGAATGTGCAAGCACAATCATAACGCGGCGAAGATGCAGAACAAATACTAAACAACTTTTGATCCCCCCCCTCATCTCTCCCCCATTGTTTGTATGGCGTTTTCGCGCGCTTGTGCAATACGTCACCTGAGAATAATAAGGTTCTATCTGTATTTTTGAAAAAATCGACTTATTGATATAGAAATGTTCTATTTGTATCTATGAAGGCATTTGTGGATTAAATTAATGTCATGTTATGATTGTAAGGTCATATGTAAATTATATATAACATCATTTTGATGCAAAAATGCCTTCATAGATACAAATAGAGTCTTTCTATATAGATAAGTCAATATTTTCAAAAACACAGACATAACTTTATTATTCTCAGGGAACGAATAGTCATTGCCCAATATACCCTATTTCTCTTTGCATTTGTCGAAATGTACCACGTGCAAGTACTTTTCAATATTTTATTTTTATTTGGTGCTCATTTCGCTAGTATGAAATGACCCTAATTTATTGAACGAAGTATTTATTCTTTTTAAGATTTTAGGAAGGGAATAATTTTATTTTCAACAAATGTTGTATGAAGTTTTAAATTATTTATGACAGTTTAAAATGACTCTTTCTTAATTGCTGATTCTGAGCGAAAAATGGAGATGGACAAAATAGTTTATCTTGAATGAGATGAGGACTGGGTTTCGAAAGATTTTGTAAAAACAGAAAAAAAGGTTCTCAAGTCGCTTGTGACAGCAAGTTCGGAAAGAGATGACCATAAGTGGAAATTATTTGAAGAAATGGCTAAAAACAATAATGAACTTACAGTTCATTCAAAGAGTAAGAAAAATTATTCACGAAAGAATTCTATTAAATCCTACAATAAATCTATTGCCGAAAAACGACCAACATCCGCACAAATTAATCATCCATTGAAGGAAAAATTGAGAAATGACAGTCCGTTGTTTGAATTTAAGGGAAAATGTTTGTGATTTCTGATACATTAGACGAAGATTTTTTACAGAAAGAAAAAAAAGCTCTAAAGTATCGCGGAAAAGAACTTTTTTAATCTAAACATTAAAATAAGACACGTCTCATATCTATGCTTATGGATAAATTTATGGAGAATGGTTTCGAAGCGAAATAAGCAGAAGATGATGCAGATACACTAATTCTTAACACAGTTATTGAAGTAGAAAAGTCTGGTGCGCTTACTGCTGTTGTTGGCGATGACACTGACTTGCTCGTATTGTTGACAGTTTTAGCACCTCCAGAGATAGAGATATTTTTTATTAAGTCTGGAAGTGACGAATTGTTACCACCCTGTATTCATCGCATAGTTTTAACAATGATGCTGTTCTGAAAGATCATATATTGTTCCTTCACGATTTTTCAGGTTGTGACTCGACATCAGCAATGTTTGGGAAAGGTAAAATGTAGTTAGCAAAATTTTTGAAGAAGGAAGAAGATCATAACATACAAGCTGCCAGCATTTTTAAAAGTGATCAAGTATCTTAAATTGAAGTTTCCGAGGCTGGAAAAACTAATTTCCTTGCTTTAAACGGCAGTAAAGTAGAATTTTTTCTGAAAAAGTACCGTTATGTATGTTTCAAGAAAAAGTTGCTGTTGGTACAAAAAGCCTTTTATCATTGCCGCCTGCGGAAGATGTAGCTAGATTGCACAGTGTACGTATTTATCATGAAGTACAATACTGATTGAGCAATAAACTACACTGAGAAAAAAAATATGGTTCTGGCATATAGAATCTAAGTAATGGCTCAAGAAAAAATAGTTCCATGTCATCCTTATAAATTTTAGTTCCATTTCTTAGAGAGTTCCAGAGTCTCTTACTAGAATTCAAGTACGCTTTCCGATATTTTTCTTGTCAAATTTATCTAAAAATCTCTTCAAATAAATGCGAACACAAGAGAATTGATTTAGTAACTACAATTACAGCTTAAGAAATCATTCCTAAAATCAAGCGATAATTTCTCGCTACTGAAACGGTTCAATGTCGTTTCGTCTCCTAGAAAAGAAGAGACTAAAAATGTCAAGTCATTTCGCCTATTCAGCTTAGTTGTTTACCCTACTCGCATCTTTTGGACATCTATATTTCTAGTAAATATTAATCTGAAATCTAGATTTCTGACTGCAAACGATTTTAAGATATTAACAAAGGAATGTTATCTTTTAAAGCAAAATGTTCAAAGAATTTTCTCTCTTGATATTTAAAATACGTATGATAAAATAATGTCATATATGATAAAATAATGGCGCGAATTGTCATTTTATTACGAAATTTTAATCATTTGTTTAATAACATTTTTTTACGGTAAAAATTAAGAGCAAAGAAATACGGGTTTAAACCGGTTTGAATTGATAGGCATGTCAAAGCACGTGGTTTTGCTGGTACTTAATTTGTCTTAATGTAGGGTTGCATTTTTGGCATCACCCCAAGACATTATACTTCCACACTATTAATCTCTTTTTACTCTATGGTTATTAAAAAGAATAAAATATTTGTGTTTGTTGCTGATATACAGAAAGCATATTATTTATTTTTATTTTAAATAACAACTTAATACAAAGAAATGATTTTTTTTATTTATTTTTTTTATTTTATGTGAAAAAAAATTATCGTGATACCGGCATATCGCAGGTTTTACGCCTTTTTTAAAATCTAATATGACATCATTTACACCTTCAAAAACACTCATCTTTTCCTAAATAAATGCGTGATTTATGCAGTTATTTAAAAATTCTTTAGTTTAATAAAATATTTATTATAATTAAATAGAAATGGCTCAATTTATAGAAATATTTTCATTTGTCAAACCACGGACCTCTAAATAAATAGAAGTTCAGTGTTTTTAGATGCAGGAATAAAAGTCGATGAATATGACATCATCACTGACACAGCTATAACAATGTATGTTATACTAATGGAACAAATTTATCTGGTTCTGAATGACATTTTCTCCATCGACAAAATTTCTTTTTAGATATTATATTTCATTAAAGTTTTTTTTCTGTTATTTTACTTACATAATACTTAATAACAATACTCAGTAAATAATCTGTGTATTGTACTGCGATTAGTGAATAACTTTTTGCAATCATTTTATTGGGATTAAATTTTACTAAAACTATTATTATTATTATTATTATTATTATTATTATTATTATTATTGAATGCGATTACACATTCACCGATGCGATCAAGTTCCTCATTGGTGGAAAGTAATGAAGCAAAATAATTTTTTATTATAATGAGAAAACTGTTGCCATTGTTTTAATGAAATGTCACAAAAAAGCTTTTAAAATTAAAAATAAAATATAAAAATGGAAAAAAAATAAAAATTTGTCAGAATGAACACATCTACACATAAACAGCTTTCATTTAAAAAATAATTATCAAAATCGTGCCAGTAGAAAGCTCAGGGCTGATGACTAAAAAAACAGCCAGGTCTTTTAAATATATATATAATAACAAAGAAAGAAGACTGTCAGCGTGTCAGCGCTGTTTTGAAGAGACCACTGCACGTGGAGTTACAAATTTTGGAAGGAAGGTACCTGAGTATATGAAGTTTTGCATCTCGAAGCCCGATTTCCGTTTTTATAATTAGAATTTTTATTTAATTTTTTAGTCGATTTTAGCGTTCTTTTAATGATCTGAAGCGATTTTTCCACATTAGTGAAAGGATTGTAGTTTCAATCTCTCAACCCAACATCTAAAATTAAGTTTTCTTTTCAATAAAGCTTATTCGGAACTCGTGCAGCGATTTTTTAATTTTTAACGAACTTTTTAATGCAATTTTAAGTGTTTTTTCGCATTTTGTGGTTATCTTTTTATATTTTAAAAGGAAAAGTGCTTAAAACTTTTAGAATAAATTTACTTAATTTTGTCTGCTACGGTTTTTGTTTTTCACCGGTTTTTAATGCGGTTTTTGAAGTAATTTTTTTTCGATTTTTCGAGTTTTTACGCTTTTAGAATCGATTTTTTTTTCATTTTTGTCAATATGATACGTATTTTTGTGCATCATGGTGTTATCTTTTTTTATTATTGCATGTAAAAAAGACAAAAAATAGAAAATTTATGAAACAGCAATAAGCGAATCATGTAGAATATCCACAGTAATATTCTATAATATTAAAGAGCGAAGTTTCTGAGTGTGTCAGCTTTGTTCTGAAGAGATAACTGCAAATAGAGTTACACAATTTGGAGGGAAGGTACTACTGTATATAAAGTTTTGCACGTGGAAGCCCGATTTTTGATTTTTTGATTAGAATTTTTTTATTTAATTTTTATTCGATTTTTAGTAAAAAGAAAATTGTTTCAAATTTTAGCCTAATTTACTAAATTTTTCCTGATAAGATTCTTGAATTTTACTGATTTTTAATGCGATTTTCAATGATTTTTATCATTTTTCAATCGATTTTCTTCGTATTTTTTAACGAATTTTTTTAGTTTTCTGCTTTTAAAATCTTATGTAGTAGGGTCAATCCATTTTAAATGGTTCAGCACTGGTCTCTCGACCATTTAAAAAAAAAAAAATCTAAAATTTTTTGTACAACAAACCTAACATGATGGAAGTTCAAAATAACAGTTATTTTTATTTTACTATTTCTTTTTGTGTATGGCGGCCATCTTTGTTCAATCGTGTGCAGCGATTTTCTCAGATACTAGGATACACAAAATTGTAATTATCTCGTGCTTTAATTTCCCAATTGGAATGGGGTTTGCAGCATTTTTTTCAGAATAAAATAGGCTAAATGTACGGTGATAGAATAATTTTGAAAAATAAATTTTTACAGGTGAAATTTTAGCACAAAATTTAAGATTTTTTCCAAAATCTATCCGTTTGCAAGAGGAATTTTTTCATGCAAGGAAAACTTTGAACCTTACACAATTTTTTCTACTAATAGATCAAAAGTGCGTGTACTCATACACTAAGTCCCAGATCTGGGAGTTAATTTCTCTTTGCGAAAAAAATTCAAATTCCTCAAAACTGAATTTTGAAATTTCGGCAAAAATTTCAAAAACAGCACTTTTTAAACTTTGATACCTCTGGTGGGGCGGGGGGGGGGGGGGGCACGAGAAAAAAATCTGAAATTCTGGCTTTGATAGTATTGTATAGTAGTGTTATGCACAAAAATTTTCTAGAAGGAGATTTGACTACAAGCTGAGATATGACACGGACAATATGTGAAAACAATACTTCTAATTTTTTGTAGCCTACTATGTGTTTGTTCAGTTCATACCTCCAAAATGTTAAACTGATGCAAAGTTAAGTCTAAATTACACAGATCATCTTCAAATGCTTGTATGATTTAAACAATTCAGAATATATGCTAAGCCAATACACTAATTTTCCAGATGAACAAACCTACTAGAAATGCTATTGCAACAATTTTACTCGGAACACATTTCAGAAAAAAGTAAATTACAAACAGTGGGTTATAATTGATCGAGTTGACATGGTTTCAATTATTAAACCTAGAGAATTTCATTCAAGTTAACGAGGGATGACAAGACTTGGGAGACTTCAAATAAAATTTTGAGAAAGAACAGCCTGATGGACTGACAAAAGTAAATGGGCGAACTCATTACACCTCTCGTAAATAGTGTTAAGCTCTTTGTTGAGCATATATAGTATCTTTTCAAATTAAACATTTAATATTAAACTGTTTTCAAGAAATGATATTTTCTGTGTAAATATTGTAATAAAAGATACTAATCTCATTTCTCCTAATGTACTCGTAATAGTATTTCTTTACGTTTTTTAATCACCGTATCTTAGCTTATAATCAAATCTCCTTCTTGAAGTTTTTGTGCATAACACTACCATAAAATACTATCAAAAGCCAGAATTCCAGATTTTATCTCGCGCCACACAAGAGATATCAAAGATGAAACAAAGCACACGATGAAACAAAGATGGCCACCATACTCAAACGAAAAATACTGAAATTAAAATAAAAGTCATTTTGAACTTCCCTCATATTAGGCTTGTTGTACAAAAAAATTTCAGAATTTTTAAAAACGGTCAATCAACCAAAATATTTTCGGGGCCATTGAAACGGACGAATATCATTTCTAGTAGGTTTAGTTCATCTGGACAAATAGTGTATTGGCTTAGCATACAATCTGAATTATTTAAATCACGATTTAAACAGAATTTGAAGATGATCTTTGTAACTTTCCATCATCAACCATTAGTTTAACATTTTGTAGCTATGAACAAACACATAGGGGGTTACAATAGTTTAGAAGTATTTTTTTTTTACATATTGACCATGCCATATCTCAGCTTGTAGCCAAATCCCCTTCTTGAAATTTTTTTTTTATGCATACCACTAGTATAAAATATTATCAAAGACCAGAATTTCAGATTTTTATCTCGCGCCCCACCAGAGATATCAAAGCCTAAAAAGTGCGATTTTTGAAATTTTTGACGAATTTGATATTTTTTCCGCAAAGTGAAATTAACTTCCAGATCTGGTAGTTGGTGTATGAGTAGACGCACTTTTGACTTATTTGTAGAAAATACTGTGTAAGGTTGACAGTTTTCCTTGCATGAAAAATCATAAGTAAAAGATGTTTTTTAACCAGAAGAAATCCTTCTCACCAGCTGATATTAATTTTAATAGCACAAGTAAAATGTGGAAATATCGCTCCGAGGCAATGTAACGAGATTTTATCAATCTCTGCGAAAAAATGCAGGATTTTTTAAGCAGTTCGAAGTTCGCTATTACAAATTTAGAAATAGTGGTTTCACCCAATGCGAAAATTTTAACCAGAAAAAAGAAAAATAATTCCTTCAGACTATCGGAAAGTTGTCTGATTCAGTCTAGTCTTCTAGCGTCCCTTATTGGAGGGAATTTTGGGTAATCGAATAACTTTTTAAAACGTAAATACAAAGATAGTATGCAACGGATAATAGAAGAAATTCAAGTAATGAGATTTTAGGAAAATAAATGCTTTGGCAGGTTAATGTTTTTTTTTTTTTTTTTTTTTTTTTTTTTTTTTTTTTTTTTTTAGAATAAAATAAAATAAAGAAAAACGTTAACTACATGTATGGAGTTACAATAAACATGTTAAGATATTATTTTTAAAAAGTAAAAAAATAAAATATTATAAGAATTTGGAAATAATTAATTTAAAATTGTGGCTAATTATTTTTATTAATACATATAGAATTAGAATAAAATAAAATAAACAAAAATGTTGATTAAATGCATAGAGTTAAAATAAATATGTTACGATATTATGAAATAATTAAATTGGAACTGAGGCGATTTTTTTATTAATACAAACACACACACACACACATATGTATATATATATATACGTATGTACGTAGCTAAATAGATAGATTTAGAAAGCCATAATAAAAACACGGAGAATTTTGAAAATAAATTTTCTTTTGAAGGACACTCAACATTAATTTAGAAGAAAATACTTGTACGCTTTAGCAGAAAAAAATACATGTTGCTGCTTAGTTTTCAAAAGAAATTATTTATTCTATGCATGCAATGATTCTATGTATCTAATTTTGTGAAAGTTATATGTTTTAACTATTGTGGAAATCTGTCGCTTTTAGAATGCTGATATAGCATTTCTTTTCTTTTTAAGAATATCCGTTTTCAGTAAGTCTTTATTAATGTACTTTTTATACTTGTTATTCAAAATATAAAATTTTTATATTACTGAAATATATATATATATATATATATATGAGCAAAATTTTGCATGATTAGATTAAGGTAATAAGAATACTATTTAATTAAAAAATACATATGCATCGCAAGAGAAAGAAAATACAACGCTCAGAATTATTCTTGCTCAATTAACCGGTTACAGTACCTATATATAAGGAGAAACTCGAAATAGCTTCACTATTTAAAAACACCTTAAAACTATTTAAAAGCACCTTTTTAAAAACACAGTCGTGGCAAGCGAGGGAAAAACAAAATAAATAAATAAATTTAAAAGATTCATTAAACTACACATTGGCTGCTGAGAGTTAATTTATTAAACTGTAGTCATATAGACAGGGAAACGCTCCCTTTGCCAGGGGTCTTGAACCGAAACATCGAAAAGAATATTCAATCATTACTTCAGCAAGCCGTCCTTAACGTACTCTTCGAAGAAAAAACAAAGAATCTCTATCATCATCTCTCGGCTTCCTTCTTAAATCTAAAAACAAACTTCTAAAAAATTCTATACTCTCTAACCATCATTTCCCATGTAAACATTATTCATGTCCATCATCGAGATTTTTATTTCTTTCAGACGATAATTTTTATTAAAAAATATTATTTAGCTAATTTATAATTGACTCAGAATTTCGAATATCCTGCAGACGACATTTTATGAGATAAATGAAAAGAAATGAATTTATTGATATACACAAACATCAAACCTTGAAGGAGGGAAAATAAATAAATAAAAATAATGATATTTTTTGAAAGGTATGGTTTTGGAATAAATTTAATAAGACTTTCTTAAAAAGGGTTGATAAAAACAGGGAAAATTTGAGTTTTATTTGGAATATTAAGAAATAAAGTTTAATTAAGAATATTTTTAATTTAGAGCCACCTTTTTAAATTTACGCATAATTAAATAAATGTTTTTAAAGGCGAATTAATAATTTATATCGTTTCCATAAAGATTAATATATTATATCTAGTAATAGGATTTTAATTTAATAAGTTGAACTAACTACGGAATATTGTTAAAATGAAATTAACATAGTATAAATGTTAATTTTGGCCAAAAAAAAAAAAAAAAAAAAAATCAAATTTGTAATATATATATTAATAGCACTCAATGTCCTATTCATACGCTTTTTATTAATATTTTTAATTCCGAATTTAAAATTTATAATATTTGAATCATTAATTAAAACTTCATTTATAAATATTTGGATATTGTCTTAAATCATCTTTAATAATTACTTCATTTAAATATTTATTAGTGCAAATAAACAATTCACAATGTTTCTGTCTTGTCTTCAAATTTAACTCGTAAATTATATTCCTTATGGAGTGTAACTTATAATATTTTATCAAGTCGTTATATATATATATATATATATATATATATATATATATATATATATATATATATAGAGAGAGAGAGAGAGAGAGAGAGAGAGAGCGATAAATAGATAGATAGAAAGATATAGATATCCATAATAAAAACACGGAGAGTTTTGAAATAAATTGTCTTTTAAAGTAGACTTTAGAAGAGAATTCTTTGTATGTTCTAGCAGAAAGAAAAAGACATGTTGATGCTTTGTTTTCAAAAGTCATCATTTATTCTAAGCACGCAACGTTTCTGTGTATCTATTATTGCTAAAAATATATTTTAACTATTTTGGAAATCTGTCGTTTTTAGAATGCAGATACAGTATTTTATTTCTTTTTTAAGAATATCCTTTCTTTGCAAGTCTCTGTTAAAATACCTTTTATACTTGTAATTCAAAACATAAGGTGTCTCAAAACGTCAATAATTGTCATTAGGTGTCACCTAACATGCTAGTCTGTCCTATCATGATGAACAAGATTTATATAGGAACTGGGTGTCAGAATCGTGATCGTGATGGTGCAATTGCATCCTGTCCGTGTCGCAACAACAACAAAAAAAATAGTTAAGATGACCTTATTTTTCCTAAAAAACTTAATAGACGTACAAAATGCAAATACAAAATAACAAATGCTTAAAATTTGTCCCTGTAGCTGCGATGCGTGTTTCATATTGGTGCCGCATAGGATCATGAATAGATTCCAAATTACGAGAGTCTCACAGAGTCAACTAACATATGCAAATGTCACTTCAGCAATCCGTTCCATGAGGTCAGTTGCCTAAAGACATGTATTCCGTACACCAGAGACTTAAGATATCCCCAGAGGTAAAATTCTAGGGATTTTGATCAGGGGATCACAATGCCCACGTGCAGAGGCGATTGAAGTGTGTTCTCAATTCCATCCGGCGCGGCCCTTCAACCAATTATCACGGCAAATGGGGCACATTTTGCGCACTCTTTGTGAGTTGTAACATTTCGCATTAGTATTTTGTATTTCAATTAAGGTTATTTTTTGTAAATTTAATGATTTTTAAACTGTTTGTTATCTTTTTTTCTACATTCAAACCTTCTTTTTTTCATTGCGACGATCACGATGCAATTGCACCGTGACGATCGCATTCCCAAAGGCCAGTTTCATGTAAATCTTGTTCATCAAGACATAACAGACCAGCATGTTATATTTGTAAATGACCTTTTGAGACACACTCCATAATTTTTAATGTTAGGGGAGACCGGGGTTAGTTGTGCCAAGGGCAAGTTGTGCTACCGAGCTTCCTCGAGCCAATAGGTTGCAGCACTTGTCGCGTCATGTGAATGATGAGGTTGATTATCTCAATGTGCTGTGTATTTTTTGAAGTACAACGTCGCGTTGTTTTCGAGATAAAAATATTTATCTTGTTTTTTATCGTAAAAGTAAATTTGTCGACCTACATTTGAATCGTCATTACCACTAACCATACTGAGTTACCTTATAATCCAGGCATTTGGTAAACAAATAAATGCAGGTTTTGGTGTAGTTTTGATTTTTGGTTCCCTTTATGTATTTTGGGTCGCTGAATACGAATCTGGCATTATCCAAAAAAAATTTTCCCCGGAAACACGTTTTTTTTGGCAAAAAAACTGTAAAAAACGTGGCTGTTTTTCGTTTTACTTACCCATCATACGTAGTATAGGGTAAGTCTTGCAATCGTTTTGAAAATCGAAAAATTTTTTTGACGGATTTACACGTTTTAGATAGTGGAGATTCCGAAAAACATATTTTTAGAAAAAAAAAATTGCCGTCCGTCTGTCTGTCTGTCTGTCTGTCTGTGTCTCTCTGTCTGTCTGTAAACGCTCTATCTCCCGAACAAATTGAGATAGAGACTTGAAATTTTGTATGTAGTTAGTATGTAAGAATGGGACGAACCCTATTTAATATCAGCAACCTCGATTATCCGGAACTGTTTTTTTCGGACTCTCGAAAAATTCGTTCTGATGAAAGGTACATAAAAATTTTCGAATTTTTTTGTTCTAAGGAATGGACGTAAAAGGCAATAAAATAACACATATTTTGCATATAGAACGAAGTCGATCGGATTATTAGTTGCCGAGATATTTGTAATCTTGTTTTCCACATTCTTCGATTTTTCATGACCCTGTATTTCATTCAAATTTCAATTCAAAAGTATATTTTAATTGGAAATGAGACGCTTAATCCGACGCAGTTAATTGTTAGTTAATAGAATTATTATTTTTGGAGTTATAAGGATGTTTCTTTTACGCAGTTCGGTACTACTTGAGTAGTTTGGCGTTTTATATAATTTGTCAAAATTGGTACATCAGCAGTTCTTTAATATAGCATTACTATGTATATTAATAATATTTAAATTTTGTTTATGAATTGCAATGCATTGTATAAATAGTTTCACATGTTTTATTTTCATATACATATCCATGATGGGTAAGTATTACGGTGGCCCCCAACGACTAGTTTTCGAAATAACTTCAAAATTTTGCATTTCACATAAAAGTCGTCAATACATAAATTAAAGAGCACAAAATTTCCTACATTTTATGTACACTCATTGTCATAAAAATTTGCGCACCAAGAAATAATTGTGGGATCGTAACGAAACTTGGCATGAAGGTACATTTCATGCAGGTATGCAAATGATTAGAAATGCAGTGTGATTGCGCATTGCATAATGCCACTAGAGGGCGTTGAACTTCGTCCTCCTTGGTGTATAAAACTGGTAAGCTGAGCTTGTTTGAGTGTTCCTTTTCTTTTGCAAAGGAAACGCTGAGGTAAACTTGCTGTTATGCAGCCATCGAAGACAATATCAGAAGCTGTCAGAGCTGGAGAAGGGAAGAATCATCGGGATGATAAAAGCTTGGTGGTCAGCTCGGCGAGAGCTCGTTAAGTAGGCCGTTCTGATTTTACTGTGAGGAGGTGTTGGGACCAGTGGATTGAAGAGATGTCATTTACACGGTTACCAGGCTCGGGACGCCTTCGACAGACCAGTCGTCGAGAAGACCGTCACATCATACGAAACGCACGCGTACAACCAACTGCCTCATTGGCCGCTATCCAGACACAGGCAGCACCATCACTTCAGACCCCTGTGTTTTCCAGAACCATCGCAAGGCCCCTGTCTGAAGGACATCTAGTATCGCGGCGTCCATTACGTGTGCTACCAATGACACCGACCCTCCGACGCTCCGTTTGGAGTGTTGTCGCGCACAACGGGATTGGACTGCAACGGAATGGAGCCAGGTCGTCTTCAGCGACGAGTCTACATTCAATTTGAGCAGCGATGACAATCCTGCTCGTGTGTAGAGGCCCCGTGGTGAACGCCTCAATCCTGTCTTCGCTTTACAGCGACACACCTCTCCTACACCTGGAGTGATGGTATGGGGTGCTATTGCTTATGATACACGGTCACCCCTAATATTGATCCGTGGCACTATGACAGCTCAGCGGTACGTCCAAGACATCCTTCTGCCACATGTGTTGCCACAAATGGCAGAGCTCCCAGGAGCCATTTTTCAGCAAGACAATGCTCGGGCACACACAACAATGATGTCACAAGCCTGCCTGCGCCACATTACCACCCTTCCCTGGCCTGCTTGGTCACCAGATTTGTCACTAATCGAGCATATCTGGGATCATTTGGGACGGCAAGTTGGACACCCTACGATTTTAGTTGAACTCGAGGCGCGTTTACAGCAACTGTGGAACGAGATGTCTCAGGACATCCTACGGAGCCTGTATGCCTCAATGCCCGCTCGTATCGCATCGTGCATTCGTGCTAGAGGGGGTCAAACAGAGTACTAAAATTTCTGTTCTCTTGTACTTTTTTCTGGAAAAAATTATCCTTTTTCTTTGGTTTTCTAATGACTTACTAATATCACAGTGGTATTTACGCATGCAATTTTTTTTTTCATTTGGACGTCTTTTTCTTGGTGCGCAAATTTTTATGGCAATGAGTGTATTTAAAGTGTTTTTCTCTGATCAATGGTTTAGCCGTGAGAGAGCCGCAAAAATGGGTATGAAAAGCAAAAAATTCTGAAAAATGTGATTTGCAGCACCGTACGTTGATGAAACATGAAAAACAACCATTTTATGCAAATTTTCGCCACTTAATAATACTAAATATAATAATATAGACTATATTTTATTAATCTGATGTTCATTGTTTCCTTCATAACTAAAAATAAACAAAAATGAGTATATCTGTGATCAAAATCTTCATTTGCTGTTACAAAATAGTAATAGTAATAGTTTCTTAATTTGACTTTTAAATAATGTAAATATAAAAACCTAAAGCAGACTTTAACTGATCCCATTTGCACTTTCCCACTTGATTGAAGGGGTGCAAGTGTGAAATAACGTTGGTCAAACGCCCACCCCCGCATCCCATGTCCACGTTCTGTAGAATACTAACCCCTTCCCAACCAGTCTCGCCTCTATTAGAAACATGCGTCGCACAGATCACTAGCTTGTCAGGAGGACACATTCCTCTCAGTTTCCATATACAACATCTTACTTATAATTTAGTAATTCACTGTTTGTGTCTTCGTGAATATAGTGAACATCTAAAGTGATTTTGCTCGATGTCGCTGTGTTTTATTTGTGACTCTCATTTAGAAGAGGGGCCGTCAGAGAAAGTCAGTCGAGGTATTGGAACGTTAATCAAGGCAAGTACAGAAAGAAAGGATGGAAAGGCAATTTTCCTAAAGGGCAAAACCTCAGTAGATGTGCATGTTAAGTGTAGAAAAACATACGTAAATAAACGAATGATTACTGCTTATGTGAAGAAGGTTGAGGAATAGCGTGCTAGCACTTCTCAGGTTTTAAGATCATTAACTCCTCAGTTTAATTTTCGAACTAATTGTTTTATATGTGGACTGTGCATTTCGGAAGAGTTCATTGCAAGACAAGTGAAAAATCCACCAAGCGAACCAAATACTGTATACAATGTGCGACACATAGGATTCAAAAGTACATTTTGACGAGTGTCAATTCTGAATGGAAGAAGTAATTAAACAGGTTACAGGGATTTATCAACCTGATATGAGAATTGTAAAGTTTAACTTCATTGAGAGATATGGAGACAACATACTTCTCACAAAGAATAAGAAAAAAAGTCCATTGTGTGTTTCAAGAATATAGGAGGGAAGATACTGACTAATGCATGGTATCAGCAAACATGTAAGTTTGATCGAGATATGAGGCTGCGAGTGGATGAAGCAGCAGCAAAAATTATTTGCAAAGTTATCACATAGAAGATTTGCTTCGGGAAACTGCAACAACATCGCAGTTGTGTGTCAAGACAAAGAGGATGAGCTAGACTTTGAAACCGATCTGGAAATGGATTGCCCACACAATGAATCAGAGGACCCAATGGAAGAGGAAATAATCATGCCGCAAGGTATCTACTATGTACTGTTAAAAAAACTTTTATTTATAATATTGATAGTTATAAAAACACTCACTAATTCAATTCGTCTATTTTCTATTTTGTGGATATTTGTGAAAAGCAGGAACCCTCAAATAAAAGAAAGCGGAAATAGTACTTTGTTTTTTAAGTAAATGTACTTACTAATTTTACATAATTATTTATAGTTAAATAATAATTCATAATGAGACGTCGTTTTTAATGTTAGCAACTTCATTTTAAAACGTAGTCGATCATAATATCTTCAGTATCATTTAAAGTGAATATTTGCGAAAAATTGCTAGTTTTCATGTTAAATCTATGTACAGTGACATAATTCCTATTTTCCGGATTTTTTAAAATTTTTACACCCACATTTTGAATTTCTAGAACTTTAAGAACTGGAATCCGTGTCAGCTTTTATATGTTAAAGCCTGTTTTAGTTATTTTATTTACATTATTTAAAAGTCAAAATAAGAAATTATTACTATTATTATTTTGTAATAGCGAATGAGGATTTTTATCACAAATATGCTCATTTTTATTTATTTTTTTAGTTATGAAAGAAACAATGAAATCAGATTAATAAAATATAGTCAATAATAATATATTTAGTATTATTAAGTGGGGAAAATTTGCGTAAAATGGTTGTTTTTCATATTTCATCGACGTACGGTGCTGTAATTCACGTTTATCAGATTTTTTTGCTTTTCACACGCATTTTTCCGGCTCTCTCACGGCTAAACCACTGATCAGAGAAAAAAACTTTAAATACATAAAATGTAGGAAATTTTGTACTCTTTAACTTATGTACTGACGACTTTTATGTGAAATGCATAATATTTAAGTTATTTAGAAAAAACGAAAAAAAGCCACGTTTTTTGCACGTTTTTTGCCGAAAAAACGTGTTTCCGGGTAGAAAGTTTGTTGGATAATGCCAGATTCGTGTTCAGCGACCCAAAAAAACATAAAGGGAACCAAAAATCAAAACTACACCAAAACTTGCATTCATTTGTCCTTTTTGAGCACTTAATGCCTGGACTATTATTTAAATGCTTATATTTTGAGCTGTTATTGTATGTATTTCATTTGTTAATCATATCAACTTGTCAGAAACCAATAAATAAAGTTCAAAACGGTGTAACGCGGGGCTAGTTGTGACGAAGTCAAAGAGGCACGTTGTGGCAGTGTCACTAAGTACCCCAGCGTAATTTTTAAAGAAAGTTTTTATATTTCAGGAAAAATGATACGAAATTACAAAAGGCGTACTGAAAGAGCTATCTATCGGATGTGAGAGCGTTAAAGACCAGAATGACAATGAAAAAAAATAGTACATATGTAACTGTTAATGAATCCAGAACTTCAGCAATAACTTTAATCAGTGAGGGTGAGATTGCATGACCGTCTTCAGAAGTAAGAAATCTCATTGAATTAGATGGTTTTATGACAATTGCTAATAGCAATGTGTCAGGGGTACTTCTTACAGAAATAAGACCACTTCCTAATCAAGACCCCAAAAAGGCAAGCAATCTATTCGTAAATGTTTGAAATCTGCCATTCTAACAAGTGTACCTGTAAAAGAGAAAATTCGAGCAGTACAAAAATCAAAAGAACACAGAAAACAATTTCAAGAAAAAAAGCAAAAAAGAAACTGTATGGAAAGACCAAGCAGTGCATAAAAAATGCACCTAGGTTATTGAAAAAGATGGGATTAGCAAGTATTGGATAGCTCTGAAGATGACGAAAATTGCTTATGTCTAGTTTGCTTGGAGCAATACAAACTTTCTAGACCCGGAGAAAACTGGGTGCAATGCATGACATGTAAAGGATAGGCGAATGTCAAATGTACCAAAAATCAACTTCATATTTGTATTAAATACAAATCAGACGCTGAAACAAGCGATGACAATGAGTGATTAAAAACATAGGATGTAGGTCTACACGTTGTAGTAGGCTTCCTAGTCGAGGATCAATGCGGCCAAAAATTAGTGTGGGCTTACTTTTTATTTCTTTCATGATTAAGACAGTTTTTTTCTTTTTATTGCTAAGTGTCTCTAAAAGTATCTTTATAAAGGATTAAGAGTTTACAAGTGTTAACAATATAACTATTTGATTTTCATTTGATTTGCAATATTATTCAAACATGAAAATGTTTTATTGTGTTAAGAACGTTATAAATGAATAAATTTTTCATTCTTGATTTAACATATTTCATTTAATCACCTTTCTTACATGATTTGTATATGTTACAATGTACTTGCATGCGTCATTTATGTGTCACAATGTGCCCCAAGCATGTCCCAAATTGTCCCGTACCGGGGGTTAGTAGTGACAAATTTCGAAGTTACGCAAAATTCCTTTTGTGTTATGAAAAACGTTAATAATGTTAATAGTAGTTTTATAAATATGTTACGCAAGACTTACTCTAATGATATTACACACTAAATATTTCGCTTCAGTTCAAATCTTACGGATAATATAAACAATGTCGAAAATGTCACTACTAGCCCCGGCATCCCTGAGTGTAAAAAATGAATATAACTATTTATGAGAAAAAGTGCTGCATGATCAGATTATGACAATAAGAATAACTATTTATTTAACAAAATATATGCATCGCAAGAAAATACAACGCTCATAATTATTGATGTTCAATTAAGGAAACACAGTACCTAAATAGTTAATAATTGTATTCAATTTCCTGTTCATACTCGTATCCATATTTTTTAATTCAAAATTTAAAATTTATAATATTTGAATCATATTTAAACCTTCATTTATAAATGTTTAGATCTTGTTTTCATTCATCTTTAATAATTATTTCATTTGAAAAACTACTGTTGCAAATTAAAAATTCACAATGTTTGAATCTTGTCTTAAAATTTAAATTGTAACTTATATTAAATATAGATGATAATTCTTAATATTTTATCAAAGTTATATATATATATATATATATATATATATATATATATATATATATATATATATATATATATGTATATATATATATAGGTATAGATATAGATATCCATAATAAAAACGCGAAGAGTTTTGAACTAAACTGTCTTTTAAAGGAGACTTAACATTACTTAACAAGAAAACACTTTGTATGCTTTAACAGATAGAAAAGACATGTTGCTGCTTAGCTTTAAAAAAAAATCGTTTACTCTAATCACGCAACGATTCTATATATCTATTATTTCGAATGATAGATTTTAACTATTGTGGAAATCTGTCATTTTTAAAATGCTGATACAGTATTATTATTATTATTATTATTAAAGACATGCCCGTTTTCTGCTTTTTTAAAAAACCTTTTATAGTTGTAATTCAAAATATATAGAGTGCCTCAAAAGGTCGTTTAGTAATTTAACAAGCTGCTCTGTCATATCATGAACAAGATTTATATAGGGATTGGGGGTCGGAAACGTGATCGTGACGGTGCAATTGCATCCTGTCCGTGACGAAAAAAACTAATGGATAAATTGACCTTAATTTCACAAAATCCCTGTCGGCTTGGCCTATAAGCGGAGGTAGATTTCGAAGAGTGCTCATTTCAACAACAACAGCAACAAAAATATTACAGATAAACCCAGTTTAAAAACTTTATTTGTCCTCTTTTGAAAAATTTATAATTTCATTTTTCTGTAAGGACTGATTTTATCAGAATCATCTTAAGCTAAATTCGGATCAAATGCCCATTTTGGAAACATATTTTGAAATGATTCCGACTTTATTAAAAAAAAATCGACTAATAAGGCACATTATATAGCTCCTAAATAACAAAAGACTGTCAATTGAATGCGTTTGAGAGCAAAATTGAATTTAAAAATGAGTTATAAAAAAACCAGTTTTGAATACAACCTCAATTCTTAATCATGATAGCTTCGGGAAATTTTGCGCGAAGTGCCCACTTTGACAGCATTTTTAAAAATATATTCAGCCTTTATCAAAAATTGACCAATACGGGACATTATACAGTTCCTATATAAGAGAACCTGTCAATTGGATGCGTTAGAGAGCAAAACGGAATTTAAAAATGAGACAGAAAAAACGCAATTTGTTATTTCAATGCTTCCTTTAATTTTCAATCACGATAACTTCTCGAAATTCTGTTCAAAATACCCTTTTTGGCAGCCTTTTTTGAAATATATTCTGTCTTTATCAAAAAGTTGACCAATGTGTCACATTATACAGTTCCAAAATAAGAGGACTTGTAAATTGGATGCGTTTGAGAGTAAAAATATATTTAAAAATGAGTCAGAAGAAACGCAATTTATTATTTGAATACTTCCTCAAATTTCCTATCATGGTCACTTCGGGAAATTCTGTTCAAAATTTCCCTTTTTGGAAGACTTTTTTGAAATATATTCTGTCTTTATCAAAAAACTGACCAGTGCGTCACTTTATACAGTTTCTAAATTAGAGGACCTACCATTTGGATGCGTTTAAAATCAAAAATGAATTTAAAAGTGAGTCAGAATATAAGCAGTTTGGATTAGAGGTTTTTCTCCAACTCCAATTTTTGTTTAATTTATTTTTGCAATACGATTTGGTCCTATGAAAAACTTGTCGATATAAAAGTTGTAGATATTATTGAGAAGATGTAAAATAAGTTTAATTAGATTTGATAGTTTAAGAATTGACAAAGTTATGGATTTTTTTCTTTTTTCAAAACCCTTTTTATTTTAGTTTTTATTTTTTTTTTACCGGTAAGAGTTAGTTTTATCAAAAACTTGCAAATGCAAAAGTTTTAGATAATTTTGAGAATATTTATAAAAAATTTAGATGGATTTGATATCTGGAGAATTGAAAAAGTTATGATTTTTTTTCTCCCAAAAGCCCTATTTTTTCACCCTTTGAGCCTATTTTTAACTTTATCAAAAATCTGTCATGCATAAACTTTTGGCTATTATTTAGAAGTAAAATAAACTTTAAACTGATTCGATATCTATTTTCATTAAGAAGTTATGTTTTTTTCTGTTTTCACAAAAACGCCCCCTATTTCAACCCCCTTGCTCCAATTTTGCCCATTAGCGAACTTAGCCGAGATTTTATACCCTTTGATTTTATGTAGCAGTTTGGTGGAGATTGGTGAAGAATTATAGAAGTTATCGTGTGCATAAAAAAGTGATATATATACCGGGTGTCCAGTAAATGACTGACCCATTTTGAATGTAAATAACAAAAAAACTGTTTGAGATAAAAATGCGCGGCTTGCTGTATTGTTATTAGAATATAAATAAATTTTAAAATATGCACTTTGTTAATGTAATATAATAATATTTAAAATAATATCTCCGTCTCAAGACTGAAGAGGGGAAAAAGAGGGGAAATATAATACAGACGGTTCAATCACAAATATTATTTTAAATCACTTTCCAACCAACGTACCCTATTTTTGAAGCTGATTCGAGAGTCGATTCAACATTTAGTTTCAGATTCGACGACATATAGATTCAGGTTTAGGCGAAAATCTCACATTTATGGAAATTATGTCATGTCTGTATTCAAACAGCCAGTTACCGCCAGCGCGATATTTTTTTCCGAAATTTGAACTATATTAACAAAGTACATGTTTAAAAATTTATTGATTTTCTAATAACAATACCGCAAACCGCGCATTATTATCTCAAACCGTTTATTTGTTATTTAAGTTCAAAATGGGTCAGTTATTTACTGGACACCCGGTATATAGATAGATGTATATATATATATATATATAAACTGGTGCGAATGCAATAGGTAGTATTTCATACGAAATCTACATTAAAAAAAAAAAAAAAACTTAATAGACGTTCCAAATACGTATACAAAATAACGATATTTTCAAATTTTCCCGATGAGCTATGATACGTGCTTCATATTAGCGCCGCATGGGATCATGAGTACATTCCAAATGAGGATCATTCCATGATAACTTTCGTTATATTTAGAAAAAATAATATCAGCAATTTTGGTAATATAACACTAAAAAATATTCAAATATAAAATTAGCATAATTTGACAATTTGACCCATCTAAGCGTCAATTTGGATGAAAATTACCTAAAAAATGATAATGAGAGTTACACTTTATATGATAACTTACATTCATTTTTCATTGATGGCAATTACCATATTAAATGTAACTACCAAAATTTAAGAAATAACAATAAAAAAAGGCAAATTTAATATAAATTGGGCTTTGAATAAGTTAAATTAGCAAACCGGTGTCAAATTTATATTTTGAATATTTTTTGTGTGTTTTATTGCTAAAATTACTGAAAATAGTACAAAATGTAACGTAAATTACCATGGAATGTCATATGACCAGAGTCTAACAGAGTCAGCAAACATGTACCGCCGCAGCTTCAGAAATTTGTGCCATGAAGTCTATAACGAAAAAGCAGACGCCTTGTACACCAGACACTTCATATATCTCCAGAAGTAGAATTCCAGGGATTTTGATTCGGAGATCGCGGTGGGCGTGGGTACGTACAGAGGCAATTGGAACGTGTTCTCGATTCCATCCGGTGCAGCGCCAGGACCAATAATCACGGCTAATGAGACACATTTTGTGCACTTGTTATGAGTTGTAAAATTTTGTATTTTGTATTTCAATTAAAGTTTTTTTTTTTTTTTGTAAAATTATGGTTTTTTAAAACTTTTTTTTTTCATCACGGTCACGGTGCAATTGCACTGCGACAATCGCATTTCCGACGCCCAGTTTCATGTAAATCTTGTTCATCAAGATCAGCATGTTATGTTTGCAAATGACCTTTTGAGACACACTCTATAGTTTTTAATAGAAGTGTCAAAAATAAAATTAATTATTTATGAGAAAAAGCGCTGCATGATAAGATTAACTATTGGTTAACTGTTATTAACTAAGATAAGAATAACTATTTATTTAACAAACATATATGCATTGTAAGAGAAAGAAAAAACAACGCTTCTAAACATTCATGCTTAATTAAGTGGGCATAGTATCATGATATTGGTTAAAATATTCATGAAAAAAAAGGAATCATGAAAAAATAAATAAAAAATAATATGAAACAATCAACAACATCATCGAACAGAATACTAAAAAAGTGAATTAATGCGGAACATAATTCATACTGTATCCAAATGATACCAAATTTATATTCGCATGACTACAATATTTCTTACAAAAAATCTTTTCTGAAAATTATTTAAAATAAATTTTAAAAAATACTCTTTTTAAAGTTTTTTTTCTTTTTTTCCTATGAAATTTTGCAATTTTGTTTTGTGTGTGTGTATTAGAAATCCATTCACGCCCTTGAAAATGGAAGATTTTAGAAGTTCTTTTTTATTTCTCAGTAATAAGCAGTTAATATAATCAGCGTATTTTTAAGGAACTTAACTTATGTACAGGGTCAAAATTCTTATGTAAATGATGAAGCCATGAAGAAACAGCGATTAAAGGTTGATAAAGAGAGAAAAATTTATTTGTTTACCATTGGCAACCGTTTGAACTACAAGGTTAACCGAATCGTGGTCTCATATTCCATTGCATGTTGTATCAATATCAAAATATCCGTCAACTTTTTGATATATTGTGACTCTTAATACATGTGTACACATCATATATATGTACACACACGTCATATATATGTAATTTTTTCCCAAAGATTATTTAACTTTTATTTTGCGCAATACCTTCTGTCGTGAACGTAAAGACTATATATGGAGAATAATTTTTTATCTATATTTAACCTTATCCCGTAACGAAAATATTACTATACAAAAGTTTCGTAAAAAGTAATTTAAGAAATGAAACAAAATTAGATTAACTTAGAAAACATTTTCATTTTGAAGAATGGCCGAAATATATTCTTCTGATAAAGATGCAACTGAATTTATCTAATATAGAAACAAACTGTCGAAATATATGTTGCTTTGTTCATATTTAATATCACGTAGGATTTATTAAGAAAAAGTGAACCTTGTCACGTTCTATAGATATGAGAGTTCTGTTTTCTTTTTCCAACGGTAACTGTTTATGCTTTTATTAGTTGCAATATAAAAATATCAACATAAAATACCAACAAACATTTTCAGAAAAATAAACACATGCAAATTTTTTCTATTAAAGAAACTTTCAAAGAAATTTAGAATTAAATCGAAAAAATTAAGTTATATCCGTACACATATTTAAATGGAAAATGTATATGCATTTTTTTAGAAAATATGGTTAGGGGCTGTGCAAATATAACGCTATTATTTTAGGGAGGAAAGGGGGTCTTAAATATGATATCGTAAGATATATTTAGGATGAGGGGTGTTGTTGTCTTTTAATATCGACATTATTTTTGATCCAATCAAAATCTTCTCTTATTATTTATATTACGGCCTTTGGTACTAAATAGCATATTATCGTGTTTTATTTAGCCTGTTATCTGTTTTTATGAAAATACAAAGTTACTTGTATTATTAAAATACCTAAATTATTATAAAGTTATTCAGTTCTAAAATTTGGAATACCCCAACATTTTTCATTAATATTCTTCTTCATATGTGTATGCATATATAATCATTGTTCGAAAAACCACATGTGAGGTATATTTCAAATGAAGCTTATGTATATTAATAAATAAAAAGCAAAAATATAAGAACGCTTTGTTTTTGCTTTGTTGATAAAAATTTCTATCTGCCACCACCCCTTCTCTGTTCGGGGTAAGTGCAAAATTACTTTATTACTGTTGAATGCATTATATGAGAAAAAACTATCGTGAAATGCATTTAAATCGAAATTCTTTCTTTTAAGTGTTATTTAAAATGAAGTTTTTTCATGTGTAAAGGGATATTTTCCGGACTTTTATTCATTTGGATCATAAATTATGCGAAAAATAAATGTAACCAGTTTTACATTTGACGTTGAACAAAAGAAATAAATTCCATAAATCAAAGAAAAAAATTGCAATTTGCTAACCATATTTTTACCGGGTGTGGAGTCAAGGAGAGATAACCTTTGATATCGGAAGGAGGGGAAGTGGGTCCAAAATTACAAACAATATGATAACGTTATATTTACACATCGCCTTTATTCTCTTTATTCTCATGTATGCATTAAAAAAAAGAAAAAAAAAGAAAAAAAATATCCAATGCAACAATGTTTAAAAAACTACTGAGAGATTTCGGATGATTTAAAGAATTTTAATATTGATTTTTTGGAGAGAGATTAAATGTTTAAAAGATATTTTGTGCTAAATTAGCACATTATATTCTCCACAATTTCAGCTATTCATTTTATTTATAAATTGGCTGTTTCTTTGATCTGGAGTTATTTTCTTCGCTGATATATTTTATCAAGCGTGATTTGAAACAAATAATTTATTTCACGAAGCTAAAGAAAATGCAAAAATCATCATAATTGGCTATTCTTTTTTTTTTTTTTTAATTAAGAGCCTAAACTGATCATTCAAAAAGTCCCGGATTATAATGTTAAGTCTATGAAAGCGTTATTTTAAATTATCTCGCTGAAATTTTAATATTTTAATATTTTTCCTTTTTATTTTTTTGGAAGTATAGCTTGAGGACTATCTACTATTGGGCTATCTTTTAGTTTTTTTTTTATTTTGGTATGAGATTTTTAGGTTCATTTCGTAGAAAATACTCCCTTTGTGGTTTCTTCTATTTTAGAATTAAAAAAAAATTGCTGAACTATACTGATTATGACCTCTGGACCTCAAAATATCTTACACCACCGAGACCGCAACATAAACTTTAAAATATACACATAATTACTTATATGACGTTCAAAATGTATTAATATATTATTTATTTAATTTAATATAACCTGCTATCTTTTGGACGAAAACACGTCCATTATTTTTGTGAAAATGTAACAGACCAGAATAGAAAACATAATTTAAAAAATCCCTGTCGGCTTGGCCTATAGGTGGAGGTAGATTTAGAAGAGCTTTCATTTCAACAACAAAAAATACAATATTATTAGCGTTAAACCCAATTTAACTACTTTATTTGGCCGCTTTTGAAAAATTTTTCATTTCATTTTTCTGTAAGAAATGATTTAATCAAAATCATCTTAAACGAAATTCGGCTCAAATGCCCAATTTGAAAACATATTTTGAAATATATTCTGACTTTATTAAAAAATGGACCAATACGCATATTATATAATTTCTAAATAACAAAAAAAAAACTGTCAAATGAATGCGTTTGAGAGCAAAATTGATTTTAAAAATGAGTTTGAAAACCAATTTGTTATTTGAATACATCCACAATTATTTAATCAAGATCGCTTTGGGAATTTTTGTGCGAAGTGCCCACTTTGACAGCTTTTTTTAAATATATATTTAGCCTTTATCAATAACTGACCAATACGGCCCATTACACAGTTCCTAAATAACAAATAATTGTCAATTGAATGCCGTTGAGAGCAAAATTGAATTTAAAAATAATACATAAAATAACCAATTTGTTATTTGAATACATCCTCAATTTTTTAATCATGATCGCTTTGGGAAATTTTGTGCGAAGTGCAAATTTTGGCAGCCTTTTTAAAAAATATATTCTGCTTTTATCAAAAAACTAGCTAATCCGTTCCACTATATAGTTCCTAAATAAGAGGACCTGTAAATTGAATGCTATTGAGAAAAAAATGGATTTAAAAATGACTCAGAAAAAGCGCAATTTGTTATACTTCCTGGATTTTTCAATCACTATCACTTCGGAAAATTCTGTTCAAAGTACCCTTTTTGGTAGCCTTTTTTGAAATATATTCTGCCTTTATCAAAACACTGGCCAATACGCCACATTATATAGTTCCTAAATAAGAGGATCTGCTATTTGGACGCATTTAAAATCAAAAATGAACTTAAAAATGAGTCTATAAATTAAATAAGTCTTATATATATAAATGAGTCTTAAAATTGAATGAAAATATAAGTAGTTTAGATTTGAGGTTTTATTTTCTCCAACTCCAATTTTTGTTTAATTTATTTTTGCTATAAGAATTGGTCCTATGAAAAACTTGCTAATATAAAAGTTGTAGATATTATTCAGAAGATGTAAAATAAATTTAATTATATTTGATTGCTTAACAATTGAGTATATTATGGATTTTTTTTCTTTTTCCTCCCCCATTTTTCTTTTTTTTTCTTTTTTTTTTTCATCGGTAAAAGTTGGTTCTATCAAAAACGATAAAATACAAAAGTTTTAGATAATATTGAGCACATTTATAAAAAATTTAGTTGGATTTTATATATTAAGAATTGACGAAGTTATGAATTTTTTTCTCCCCGAAACCTTGTTTTTTGTCCCCTTAAGCCCATTTTTATTTTTCCCAACAATCTGTCATGCATAAACATTTAGCCCGTTTTTGAGAAGTAATATAAACTTTAAAATGATTCGATATCTATTTTAATTAAGAAGTTATCGCGTTTTTTTTATTTTCACAGAAACCCTCCCTATTTTCAACCCCTTAGTCCGATTTTGCCAAATAACGAACTTGACCGAGAGTTTATGTCCCTTGATTTCATGTAAAAGTTTGAAGAAGATCTGAGCATAATTATGGAGGTTATCGTGTCTAGAAGAAACTGATGTACACCGATAGATATATATATAGATAGATAGATAGATAAACTTTTTTACTGATGGTATTTTGGGGTCTAGGAGTCATGATCGGTGTAGCTCTGCAAAAAGTTTTCAGAAATTCCAACATGGGAGAGAATGCAATAGGTAGTATTTCATACGAAATCTGCCTAACAACAAAAATAGGTCAGATGCGAAAGCTAAGTTCAGTACATTAATCTAAAATGTAGTGAAAAGGTAAATTTTGATTTTTAGGAGCTCCTGAAATATTTAGGATATTATTCCAAATTGCGGGAATATTATATTAAGGATATCGTTACACACATAATTATTTCTAAGTAAAATTTTAATGGATTCACGGATTATTGAAGAATAACCGTTATATAGCGGAAATGATAATGTTGCCTTCGTCAAAGTTTATCATAATATTTTCATTTTGATGGATAATGCATGATAAATAATAATTTCTGGATAATGCTAACTTTCAACAATGCTAAAGTAATCAGTTTACCGTCTAAGCATTTTTATTCAATTATCCGTGAATCCACTGAAAGTTTAATTAAATGTGTTGTTGTTTGTATCGATGGTCATTCTCATAACATTCCCGCAATTTGATATAATATCGAAGGTGATTCTGGAGTTCTTGAACTCGTCACCCCTCTTTAGAACAATGGACTGAACTTAGGTTGCGCATGCGCAATATTTCGTGTTCTTTTTAATTTTATTTTCTGTTTTCGTCATCTTTTTAGTTTGAAAATGGACGGGTGTGCATCCAAAACTTCTCAAGAATATATTAAATGAAATAAATACTATCCATATATATTTGTAATGCATTTTAAGTAGTTATACTGATAGTTTAAACATAAAATTATTAAGAAGGTGTAGATTCTTTCAAGACTCTGGCATTTAATATAGTAATTTGCCTGCATAAAAAAATTCAACTCTTTTGCTCATTTTCATTAAAAATAAATAAATATTTTTTCCCACATATTTTTTCTCTTGGGTAAAAAATTTGAATGAGCAAATAAATATCATAAGTAAATCAATGCATCTCAATCCACAATAGGTAATATATCATTATCGGTTGAAACAATATATCTAGTTTTCAATTTGCAAAATGTTTTTTTTCTTTATTTAGAAGAAAATTAGGATTAATTACGTACTGTGTACGTTTTATGTGATAAATAAAATGTTACATGACATCTTAATAAATGAATTATAGACTAACTGAAGGTTATTTGTAGCAATTTGTATATGCTTTTGTAATCTGTTTTAAGTAATTTAATGGTAATTTTGATCTGATATTATTTTTTTAAGATGTTAGACATAATTCTTTTTTTAATTCAATAATTTATTATATTTTTATATATATCCATGATAATGCACACATATAAATTTTACAAAATCCTATTACTCTTTTTTTTAATTATCGCACAACGTTTGATATTTTCAGTATAAACTTTAAAAGAAATTATTTTAAATCATAATTCATTTTCAGAAATTATTTCTCCTAAATTTCCTCACGTTTACTATTATGTTTGTTGAACAATATTTTCTTTAACTCGCCTTTGTGTTTCTACAATAAATATAGACATTAAAAAAATCTTTTAATTTTAATAATATTATTATAATAGTTTGTAAACAAAGCATTTGAAATACTTCAGAATTCGTGAATTTATAACAGAATCATTTAATTAAAAAATCGAACAATGAATACCAAATATCCAACAATGAATCCAACAATCGGTGAATCCAACATTGTTGGTAGCGACGGGATCGAGTCGCTTGAAACCAGTGACTAGTTAGTTGTGTTACGGAGTGTCATATCCGTGATGTCCAGCTGAAGTGCAGAGTGTTTATGCCGTGGTTGTGTTCTATCGTCATTGTCGTGAATTCAACTACGTTGTTTGTACCGCATTTTCTTCATAGGGAATCGAACTAAATGTTGTGCCCTATCCTCTTTTAGTGAATCAGTTTACAGTATTTGTGCCCGAATGTGAAAAACTGTTATTGTACCAAAAGTGAATTTTTGTGTTTTTCAACAGTGACTTTAAGTGCTAAATATTGAATTCAACGTGAAAAAAGTCGGGAAAAGTGGAAAACACCAACGGATAAATTGCAAGGTAAGGTGTTTTGATCATTTTTACTATACTGTAGAGGTGGGCATTATTTAACATAACAGTTAAAAAAACACTGTTACTGCTTTGAAGTTTGTTTTTTAGTAACAGAATATCAAAAACTCCCTATTATTTTTATAACGATTTATCCATTTGTATCGCAAAAAATCTGAAAATAAAACAAAAAATAAAAAGTTTTATTTTAACTTTTTATTGTAATGAAAATAAAGTTGCAAAAGCTCTTTTCAAGTTTTCAATATTCTTAAAAAAAAACGAAAAACGATTTCATGATTGCAAACGAGTCAATTAAATCTAATTTCAGAGAAAAATACAAAACCAAAGAACAATTAACCTTTCTATGAATGAAAAACAAAATCCGCAACTCAAAATCTCTTTCATTTCCTTTATTACCCCCCCCCCCCACTAACAATAATAGATACGTCCTAAAACCCATTTGCCTGAGAAGCTTACTTAAAATGAAAACTTTGTCCTCCTACTGTTGTTGGGAATAAAAATTATCTTATAATTTTCATTATCTGTGTGTATCAAATATTCGTATTAAATAGTTTGTTCAAATGTTATGTTCGCTTTCAGTATGATATATGTATTCCTTTCAATTTCATTGTATAAAAAACTTTAATATCTACTCTAAGATATTAAAGTGTAAGAGATTGCAGTTACTTGTAATATATAACTATGAAGAAATTATATTATTCTAAAAATATATTGTCGCTTTGAATACGTTGTTCACCTAGACTGGTAGAGAATTTCATGTCATCGAGGAAAGGTTTTTCAAAGCTTGTAAGTTAGAAGTTAGAATCGCGTATCGTTTGGTAGCTGCTGATATTTTGAGGTAAATTAAGTTAATATTGCGTTTGTTTCGTTGTTGGGAATGTTTTAAGCTGAAGTAAAGTAAGTTTTCAATTGCGTGTTGAAGGTTGAAGGACATATTTGTTGATGCTATGAGCGGGTGCAGTGACGCTATTTATTTATTTATTGCACATTTTGTCATAACTATGATTACTAGAAAACTTTTTTCTTGGAATTAATTTTACTAAAGCAATAAGATTTTTTTTAATTGGACGATTTGTTAAAACTTGAAAAATACTTTAATCAATTTGGAAAAAATAATATCATTGTTGGCAATATGAAAGCAAAGACGACGATTTAAAAATTACTTATTCGCGTAATTTTGATAATGGGAAATTTTAATTAACAAATTTTGCCTTAAACCTAATCAGATCTAAAGAATTTTAATAAATTGTTTTAAATAATTCATTCTATACCTCATAATGTTAGTGGATGTCGTAAACGGATAAGTGAAAATACACAGTTGATCGCAGTGTCGTGCGAAAAGGGGGGCGTTTTCTCCGGTCACGGAAATTTAGGGGGCGCCAAATTTATACTACCAATGTTATTTTTAGGCCTGTGTCAAGAAAAAGTGGGAGGGGGGGGGCAAATAGAAACTTTTTTGTATCAGGTAACTAAGAAAGTTCGTGCGGTTTTTGAGAACAGCTACTTTTGTTGCGTAGGCGTGGTCATACTGATTCTGATGACGTCATTTCTGTACATTGCCTTTAAATTGCAATCAGTAGAGAGTTGTTTAACGAATCTCACGTTTCGATATCAGTTTCGTAGGAAGTACAATCGTTGACAAAGGATGCCGTTGAGAAAGGAGATTTTGAGGCCTATTTTGCTCTACGAGTTCAAATTAGGAAACAAAACTGCCGAGGCATCTAGAAGAATATGCTCCGTGTTTGGAGAGATTCAGTGAATGAACGGACCGCTCAAAAGTGGTTCAGCAGATTTTCGTCCGGAGACGAGAGCTTCGAAGACAAGCCCCGTGTTGGTCGTCCATCCATCTTAGACTAAGTTCAGCTGGAAGAGGAAATCCTAATCTAACATGCCGGGAGCTTGCGCAAAGGTTTGGGGTATCTGACGAAACCATCCGATCGCATCTTCATAGTCTTGGGATGGCGTGGAAACTTGATAAGTGGGTTCCTCATGTCCTGTCTGAGGAAAACATGCTCCAACGATTGAACAACTGCTTGTCATTGCGGTCGCGCCACAAAAAAGCCTCTTTCCTGGACCAGATATTGACATTTGACGAGAAATGGGTAATGTATGATAACCGAAAGAGAAAACATCATTGGACGAATTTTGGTTCCGCCTCATTGGTTGCTAAACCGGACATCCTTCAAAAAAAGATAATGCTGTGTATTTGGTGGACTAGCGCTGGTATAGTTCACTATGAATTCTTAGAAAGTGGGAAAACAATCACAGCCGAAGTCTACTCGTCGCAGTTCAAAAGGACTTCAGTTTCTTTGCTCGAAAAGCAGCCAGCCGTGGTCAACAGGAGAGGAGTTCTTCTTCCCCACGATAACGCCAGACCTCATACCGCCAAAACGACCAGGGACGTGATAAAAAACATTGGGTTGGGGAGTTTTGCCTCACCCACATTACTCCTTGGACATCGCCCCATCGGACTATTATTTGTTTTTGGCCATGGATAATCACCTGCGTGAACAGCAGTTCCAAACCCAAGATGATGTCACAAAAACTATAACCCAGTTTTTGGATTCTAATCCAAAAGATTTTTTCAGAAAGGGTATTTATAGGCTTGTGTCTCGTTGGGAACACGTAATTGAAGCCAATGGTGAATATTTCAAAACATAAAATAAGTGTTTGAGATTTTTGTGGGGCGTTTTTTATGTCTGATGAAAACCGCACGAACTTTCTTGGTTACCTGATAGTTTTCTCTTCGTACGGTCGTGGTTGATCGTAATAACCATTATTCGATAAATGGAACAAATGAAAAAGGGAAGAGTTTTAGAAAAAGAGAAAAACACTTTTAAATGAGAAAAAGTGCTTGAGAATTTATAAAATAAAACATTTACTTTAATATGATCAATCTTGTTTACTGAATATATATAAACAGTGGTATTATAATATGTAATTACTCTAATTTGGTCTCTTTTATAGATATTTAAAGATCACTTTTTAATATCAAATGGGAATATGTTTGTAACCGAAGAATCATGTTGAAAATAGAATCTAATGTTAAACAAATATGTAATACAAGGGGTATGTCTATACTTTTCAAACAGGGTCCTGTTTTCGTAAAATTGTGGACAATTTTTTATGTTTGTGAAAAATATAGTATTAATTTTGTGAATTTTAAATGATCGTTATATTTGGATATTTGTTTATACATTATTAAGTCGAGATATATGCATTTAAAAAAATATATATTTTCAATGTATATGTAAAAGTGACACATCGGATTTTCCTTTTAAATGCTTTAATTTGTAAAAAGTTCAATTTGGATATGGATATGAATCGCGAAAGGTATATTTTTAATACAAAGAATTTTGAGAAGGGTCCTTTTTGAAGGGTGAAAAGTTTTGTAAATGGTCCTGTTTGAAGGTGAAAGATTTAGCAAAAGGTCCTTTGAAGGGGGGGGGGGAGTGTGAAAGGTCCTGTTTTGAGATGGAAAATTTCGTGAAGAGTCCTTTAAAGGATCCGGTTACTATCTAATCAGATCCGCCAATACTGTTCTATGTTTTCTTATCTCAACAGCTGAAATCCGAAAACTTCTTTTGAATTCTTGTAAACAAGGTGGGTTAATAAGGGCCATTTTTAGCCCATAATATGCACGAAAAAAAAAAGTTTCGAATTCCGATAAATATTCAGTGGCTTTGCGTAGTTAAAGATATGTATTTTTTTTCGTATAAGCTTTACATGATAAATAAAATTGTAAGTCATAGAAATTATAGCCCAAAAATAGAGTGTTTTGACTTTTTCTTTACATTTTTGACGTTTTTTGCATCTTTGAGTTAATTTTTTTAAGAAGCACTCGATGCACCCAATTAATTTTTACATGCAATGATGCTACTCTTAATAAGCTTTCATAGGAGCATTATTTTATCTGTGTTCAATGTGCGCTTCTGCCTTTTAATGAAAAAAAATGTATCATCCAGGAGAATAAAATTCACTGTTATCTGAGTGCGTTCACATTTAATTTTCCGTACTCAAAAAATATTTATGTTGTTGAGAGGTCAATGTTGTTTTCTGAAACTATTTTTTAAAAATATTTATTAAAGAAATTACAAATAAATTATGCTTGGAAGTCAGTGTCATTGTTGTAAAGAATGACGGAAAATTTTTCATCTGTTCTAACAAAAAAGTTATGTCAAAGATGTTCGAAAAACTGCAATCTACAGAGTGGTTCTATGTAATCCTCTAAATGTAGACAGTATGTATTTCGTGATCTTCAGTCTCGAAATACTTCTATTTCTTCTTCTGATGTAAAAGTAAGAGGTATGCGTGAACGATTACTGCCGACGAGACCACAAATAAGAAACTTATTGTATATTTATCAGTACCTCATTGTGAGTACTCTAACACTTGTTGTATAATATGTAAAGTTAAGAACTGCCTCGTTATTGCAGCAAAAATTGTTAAAATTCAAGCCTTAGAAACTAGAATCTATATTTCTTCGGGAAAATATGCTGTAAAACTCATATTTCTTGATCGGTCTTCAGTAAATCATCTCTCAAAGATTTACGCTCTGTAAGGGAAGGTCTAAATACATCGATGTATGAAATATATATTGAAAGTATTTAAAGCAATATTAGAAATGTGCAAAGCAGCAGGCCTCGATTTTGATACACCTGGACACTTTTCTAAAATCAATTATTACACTCTCATGGGTATATTCTATGTATAATTTTAGCTATATCTTTAAACTAGTAAAGTTCAATATACGTTCCTCAAAAAAGAGGTCATTTTGTATTTGTTTTTCAGTGTTACTTGTAAAACTTAGAACCGGTCTTTCTAATGGTGTTCTGTCCATATTATTCACTATAAGAAAAAAAACAATATCTTCTTTAAACATGCAAAACAGACATTGATTAAGAACTTTGTCCGACAACACCTTGGAATGGAACACATCACCAGAACACAGGTTAATGAAAAATGTACGAGGTCTCTAGCAGAAAGATTATTTATTCAGGGTGATGACAAAGATAATGTAATGATTTTTTTCGATAGCACGTATATTTATTTCCAGAATAGTTCGAAATAGTCCTTTCAGAGAAATTCATTTTGGTTATACAAAGGAGGACCTTTCGTTAAGCGTACGGTAATCGTCACTACTTCAAATTATATTATGGATATCTTCAGTCCTTACTTCGCGAATTCAAAGAACAATTACGCTAACATACTTACAGATATATTAAAAAAATGATTCACATAATATCAGATAGTTGATAAAACTAAATGATGTTAAGAGAACTGGTAGATTTTTACGGGATTGTTTGGAACTTCCGCAAGAAATGAATATTAAACATGACACGCCAATATTCCTAAATAATTAACAACATTTTCCAACAGAGGATGCTAAGTGACACCTCTCGTAACCAAAGTTTGATTGTTTGACACAAAAGTGCTAAAAACTATATATATAATACCTGGATGAAGAAGCAACATCACACAATGAAATTGTTAATGTAAAGTAGGCGCAAGTGTCTAAAAGTACTAGTAGCATGCTGTTTCCGTATTATGGTTTGTGGTTTACTTGTGCTATAACTCAACCAAAATTTAAAAACATGTATTAAATATGCTCATATACTACAAGCAGTGGCCACTGGATGATCCAGTAGTGATTCTGGTGAAGCAAACAAAGAGGAAAATAATCTGAAACATATTGCCAAAGGTTTCTACAACTGTAAAATTATATTTTCTGTTATTTAATATTTCCGATATTTCATAAAATAAAAGTCTTAATAAATTCCATTCATCGCAATTTTGCATTTAGTGTTGTATTTACTATAAATTTCTTGGTTTAAAACAAATGACAATAGTGTTTATGTTCATTAATATACATCATATTTACTTAATTATATATTTTATTTTCCTATCAATTATTAAACTTTCACCAAAAATATTATTATTTTCTTATTTGTTATGAGGTATACAAATGAAAAAAAATGTATGTCCCATCTAGGTGCTGATGGAAAAAAATGGCCTTATTAGCCCACCTCCTTTTAACTCTACGTTTTAAATGTGAGCTTGACCCTTTTTCAGGTATTAATATTTCAACGATAAAAATACATGCAAAATACTACTCAAAAGTAAAAAAATGTTCATTACCTACAAATATGTATCCAACATCTATAAAAATGACTTAAATTTAAAAACAAGATTCCCAAAAGTGCAAATTTAAACAAATTTTTAGCCTTTGGTAAAGAGATAAAAAATTATTGCGTTATTGTAACATGTTACCAAACTAATGGTGTAATATTGGAACCTGTTAACAAAAAATAACTGTTTTTCCATATCTACTACACTGACATTCCCGAACGAAAATTTTTTTTGATTAAAGTTATAGTAATTATGGGTAATTTATAGCAATTTAGGTGCAATTAAGGAATTGTATTAAAATAAATGAGATATTAACAGCTATTTTTGGTACGAATGTTTTAAGAAAAAAAAAATATTAAATTTAGGCAGCATTGAATTCATATATATTTTTTTTAAGTGAAAAGGGTAACGAATAAATTTAATGCATTCTGTTAATATTTGGAAGGAATAATTTAAATTTCTTAAAGTTAAACTATTATCAAATTATTAATAGTTAAATTAAGTGATATGGTTTTAAGTTTGAAATATTGATAGATAATAAATCAGAAGGGAACATTTGTATAGAATTTCAGTTTAATTTAAATAACTTTCAAGGAAGAATTTAAAGCCCAAGAAAAAAGAAAAGTGTGGTGATTTTGATTTTAATATGAGAATTAATATTGCAATTTAAAATATTTTTTTGAGATTAAATTGTAGAAATAATATGTATCTTATGCATTTTTTTATGTGGATATCTTTAATCAGTGATTGACATCAGTATTTTTATTCAATTTGAAACTTATCAGTATTATTATTTAAAATGTATTTTATGACTTTATTGTATAAATTTGAACCTGTAATACATATTAATCAAATTGAAATTATTTTTGTTTTGTTTTTGGAAATAAATTGTGGGGTGCTTTTGTTTTGTTATCAATTTTTTATATTTATTGAAATAAGTTAAATAATATACCATGTGGATAAGTAGTAAGTAGAAATTTAGGAAGTACTAACTTAGTACAGTTTAAGTATTATTTTTAAGTGATAATATTAGTTAGACGAAGGTGTGACTTTCTTACTAAAATTAAAAAAAGGTGGATCTTCAGACGATATGTGAAGAATTGAGTGTTAAATTCACGGAAGATGATACCAGGGTTCAGCTTAAAAAAAAGATTGTGATGAACGACAATTATGAAGAAAGGACCTTTACGGAATTATATAGCACTGTTGTTACGCAATGGTTCGAACGTGAAAAGTTAGAAAAAGAGGAAGAGTTACAACGAGGAAAGTTAAAAAGAGAAGAAAAGTTAAAACGGCAAAGGTTAGAACAAGTAAAGCTAGAAAGTGAGGAAAGGTTAGAACGGGAAAATTTCAAAAGAGAGGAAAGTTTAGAACGTGAAAAGTTAGAAAGGGAGGAAAGGTTACAATGGGAAAAGTTAGAACGGGAAAAACGTGAGTTATAAGAAAGGCGTGTAAAATTGGAACATGAATTAGAAATGGAAAGACTAAAAATTCAAAGTTCGGTAAATAATTTTAATGGGACTAGAGAATGCAATAATGAGAGTAGTATAAAGCGTTAAAAGTTTGTCTATCAAGATTCCAGAAGGGATTGATGGGTGGAATTTTTATTAACAGCTTAGAACGTGCATTCCAAACAAAAAATGTACCTGAAGCCCAGCAGGCTAAAATTCCATTAAATATGTTACGAGATAAGGCCGATAATTTGTTAATTTATATTATTAGCGAACAAATTGAGAATCAGCACAGTAATTGTTTAGAAGCTTCAAAAATTGCTAAAGAATATGGCAATTATTTCGATGCTAAGCACAAATCGTATGCGGTTATGTATAACAGTTTTAAGTGTAAAGAGAGTTATGTAAACAAGGAAAAATTCAGATCAAGGAGGTGAGCAAATTTAGTGGTAACTGGAGACAAAACTGGAGAAATGACAACAATTTTTTTTCGGGTAGAAGAAATGATTCTAATAAACCTAATGATGATTCAACGTCTAAAAGCTTTAAATGTGGTTTAAGTGGTCATTACCAAAGTTTTTGTTTTAAAGTGAATAATGAAGGGAATAACAATAATAATAAATGGCAAGAATCAAAAGCGGGTGTACATAAGACTACCGTAAAAGAAAACTCAGAGATACCTAAGAGACTCACCCTGTTATGGTGAGGATATCGGCAAAGGCCGAATGGTGATCGAATGTTATTGGTGAGAAATTAACCCGCGAGTAGTCGCGACTTTTTTCACAACGTCATTAGTCGCGCTCGGTCTTTTCGCCGCTTGTCCCCCGCATTCCAAATATATAAAATAAGAAATATTTTTCCCCTAATATACAAAAATAACATTACAACGAAGATATAAATTTGCAGTTTTCTTAAATTATGCATTTTGTTCATGAGATCTGGAGTAATTGGAAAAAGTAAAAATGAACTCGCATTAGTGACTTCTACGTAGACTTTTTTGCCAATTTCAACTTTGTTTCTAAAAATCTACCTGAAAGAAAAACAGAGGTGTCCTATTACTTCACTAAGGTGCTAAAGAAAGCTTCAAAGTCAGCTACATGGTAGATCTCCGCTGTATTTGTAATGTGATATAAGTTAGGAGAAGATAAGTTATACTGGTGGCGAAAAGACCGACACGCGACTATTGACGGGTTAAATAAACTGGAGAAGATTGATGTTAGTGTAATCGGGCAAAATGCGAAAGGATTAGTAGATTCTGGATAGGAAATCAGTGTCGTTCATAAAGATTTGGTATCGGAAGATAAATTAATAGGAGCTGGTAGCATTTATTTATAAGGACTATTTGGTGAAACACTCCAATCACCGTTGGTTAAATTGCCATTAGTTATTCCACAATTTGGGCAAACTAATGCCGTTCATCAGCATTTGCTTTGTGCGGTAATTGATAATATTAATGAGCAAGTAATTTTACATCCCGAAGTGATTTATGAGTAGTCAAGGGTTAAGCACGATGAGTCGTTTCTGGAATCCCAAGGTTTTGAAAGTACGAAAATTTGTTTCAATAAATTGAGTGAAAATGAAGGTAACAGTAGGGATAATTGGAAGGTTTACGCAGTAGAAACGAGATCGGAAAATTTACAAACTCAGGAAGAAGAAAAGATGGAAGTAGAGAAAAATGAGAATAGTAAAGTTACCATATGTAATTCTGATATGTTTAAACGATCTCAGTTGGAATGCAAAGATTTAAAGAGAGGTGGGGACTTAGCAAAACGCGATAAAGGAGATCTATATATTCAAAATGGTTTATTATATCATAAGGAAAAATTGCTAGGTGAGACTATAGCGTAGTTGGTAGTACGTAAGGTAAGAAGGGATGAAATCTTAAAATTAGCTTATACTTCAGTGTTTGGAGGGCATCATGCAGCCAAAAAATCCTTACAGAGAATCAGGTATTCATTTTATTGGGATGACATGGCGAAGGACACTAAACGATTTTGTGAATTATTTTCATTATTGCTTTTGTTATTTCTCGAAAACACTTTATCTTAAAAACATTCCTTGTACCTTTTATTATCGGCTTACTTTTATAATGACGTGTGTCACATAAAAAATTTCTCACGATTGAACTTATCAGTTGACAATAAGAAGAAAACAAAATTATTTGAAATTTAATAATAGTATTAATAATAGTACAAAATTTTGTAAACAATGTTAAAAATACTTTGGAATTTGTGAATTCATCGCAGAATCACTTAATCTGAAAATCATACAATAATGCAAATAATAAGCATTAAAACTTATTTAAAAAATACAAATAAATAAATAACATTTGGAGATATAGTGCAATACTGAATAAAATCAGTAGTCAATAACATTAAGCTTTTTGGGTTAACACTTTTGGGTCATTTTTTTTCAATTTTAATGGAAAAATATTTTTTTACGTTAATAACATTAATACTAGCTATGCAAAAAGTTTAATTAGTGTTTAACGACTATTTCACTATCTGAATGATAAGGAATATTGATGTTTTGCATACTATTCAATTACTTTTGTTTGGAAATCGGCCAAGGTAGAATTTTTTGAGATGTTTAGAATATATTGTGTTACAATAAGATTTAACTTATATTAAAATTTTCTAATACGTTTTGCGCTTTATTATATATGATTATTTCAGGAAAGTAACTTTTAATATAAATTTAAAGAGCAAAATATATGTTTAAAATAAACGAATCGCAAACGGTGCAAAGAGAATTAGGAAGCTTATAATAATTATTGTTATTACTAAATGCCTAAGGTACATAAAATCATACACTAAATGCACAGATTTATACTTACAAATACAACATGTAAATAGTAGTAAAGGTATTTCTTAAAAAGTAACACTCTATTAAAAGAAATATACTATTAATAGTTAACAAGATCCAAAAAGGTTAAAATCATGTTAACAATGCATTTCAAATATTTCTGCTGTTAGTTCTCAAAAACACTTTATCTTATAAACATTCCTTGGAACTTTTATCAACGGCTTATCGTTGCAATCACAAGTGTCACCTGAAAAATTTCCTACGGTTTAGCTTGTCAGTCCATTAAGTAAAAAGTAATATAAATGTGAATGTTATGTAAAAAGGACTACATTTTCAGTGAACGCCTTAATCTGAATCAGTGACTATTAATTTCATATCATTGAGATACACAGATATAGTGCATTGTCGTAAAATTCATTATCAGGATCAGGATTGGCAAAAACCCGGGTTTTTGTGCAAAAACCCAACCCACCCGGGTTTTGTGGTTTTTTCTGGGTATTTGTGGGCTTTTCTGGTTTTTTGTTATTTTTCTGTATATTTGCATATTTAATAATATATGTGTGTACTCTTTTAAATATACTCAATAAGTTGCATTTTTAAATTATATTTGATCTATTTATTACTAATTAATATTATGTGTTATATCATTTAATAAATTTATTCTATTCTGATATTAGTATTAATACTAATATCAATAGAAAACTTAATATCAGGAAAAGTTTATTAACTGATATAAAATAATTTTCATACTATTAATAATTCATGTTTATTATTAATACTATTATTGACTGTTATTAATACTAATAATAATAGTACTATTATAATTAACTTAATAATATATTAAGAGATAAAAGTGAGTTCTTATCACTTTTAAATAGATTTTAGTTATCACGATAGATAATTAATTTTATTTTCGTAGTAACTATAATAATTAGTATCTATGATCTAGCTGGCTTTGCTTTCTAGCGAGGCTCGGCCTTTTATGCGTAAATATTGAAGCGAACAAACTTCGAACCGGATAAAGGGCAAAATTAGCACTAGCCACCGGCCACAGGGCTAGTAGATGAGAAAAAGTCGCTAGTGAAAAATTAACTATCAGCGGTCACCTCCCAGCCACTTTTTCATATGGTGAGAATAAAATATTCTAGCATTTCATCAAGGATTCTACTTTTTTTGTTCCAATATATTTATATTAACATATTTATTTGGGCTATTCAGTTTTAGATTAATGCTTATAAAATTTTTATTGTTTATTATTTTTAAATAAAAAAGTGGCCACTAAAAAAACTAGTCCTACCGGCCAGTGGCCGCTAATGAAATTTCCCAATTTTACCCGATAGAACCGAATTCCTGCTACCTATGCCACCTCATAACAGATTGAAAGCATGCACTACTGGGCTCCTCTTTTTAAACAAATCTCTAATTTAGATGCAAATCTCAAAACTTATCTCCACTGCCTACACTGTAAAAAAAAAATTCAAGAGGTTACTAAAAATTTCTTAGTGAATTTGTATTCCACAGAATTTTTAGTAGCCATTACAAACTTTTTTTTGAAAGCGAAACAAGCATTTTTTTTGTAAACTGAACAAAAGAATTTTTTGCATAACTAACTTAAAAATTTTTAGTATGAGCCACCAAGCAAATTTTAGTAATAGCTCCAAAATTTTTTTTAATAACCATTACGTGGGTTCGAAGGGCAAGAGCTTCCTTCGAGCTGCATCCAGACTTCTGGAGCGGAAGATTTTCGGCAAAACTGCAATAGATGGCAGCACCAAACATTGCTAATGCTCCATCAGGATATTCATAATCCCTTTAATAACGAGTACTTACACTGCATACATTCGAGGCGTATTTGGCAGTGGCCAGTATCGAACCCAGGAACTTTTAGCCTGGAGTCCGTTACTATAACCACTATGCTATCAAGGCCACACCAAGTGAGTTTTAGTAAGAGCTATTAAAAATATAAAATTATTAACTCTATTCGTTGCTAACTTTTTTCTAGTAATTCTTACAGATTTTCTTGTAACCGACTAAGATTACTAAAAATTTTTTAGTAATTACAAGGATCACTAAAGTTTTTTAGTAGACCGACACTTTTTTTTTACAGTGTACAACACCATGTAGAGGATGCTGTACATGCACAGAAGGGCCTTCCTTTTAAATAAAACTGCAATTGATAAGCAAATGTCGTGCCTAACATATCTCAAACTCTTCCAGCTGCATACAGCACTGTATAGCAGGCATATTGCGCACACACTACTAGATAGTGCGCTATATTATTAATAAAAATACATTTGAACAAAACTCTGTTAAATAACCTATCTGCAGTCATTTAAATCGAAGGAGTGGCATTTTAAGGCAAGAAATGAAGTTTTTTGCAGAAAATATTACAGAAAATATCAGTATTTGACACATCATTCTTTTTTATAAATTTTTATCGTATGTTATAAGCTAAGCTATCTTAAAAGATTATTCCAATATAAACTGCTTTTTTCTGATTTATTTTTAAATTCATTTTTCTCTCAAACGCATCAAACTCGCAGATTCTCTTATTTAGAAAGTTCATAAGATGCCGTGTCTGTCAATTTTTTGATAAAGACAGAAAATACTAGATAAAATGCAGCCAAATTTAGTCTTTTGAATCAAATTTTCCGAAGCAGGAGATCTGGGAACGAAAAAAAGGGCCATACCCAGAAAGTAATTGTTTATAAATCGAATTCTAATGAATGGAGCGAAAAATGACATCACACGGCATCTTACTCGTCTCTTCAAAAATCACCTCAGGTAGTTTCATGTTTCTACTTTTAAAAATAAATCTGAAATTGTATCAGAAAATTTCTAGCTGTTCAGGATGAAAAAACATTTTTTTCAAATACGCCCTTAAAGTTTCAAACAGATCAAGTAGGAATTTAAGAATTTTACAATAATAATAATAATAATAATAATAATAATAATAATAATAATAATAATAATAAATAGTGATATTTGAGGGAAAGAGTTTTGAATTAAAAAAAGCAGCTAACAATTATAATTTGAGCTCTTGATGAGCTGCAAAAGATGCAACCACATTGACATGTTCCGTTAGGATTTGGAGAAACTTGATGAAATCAGAAGAATTGAAATAACACAAGGAAATTATGCTGAAATGCTACAAACAGATCATTTTTTAGCTATTATAATGGATGCAAAGTTTAAATGGGAAAAGATTAATTTAACAAAAGAAAAAGAAATGGATGAATGAATAATGCAGTATCATTCAGAGTGGTTACCTGCGATATTGGCATTTAAAATTAAAGACAGACTATTTTCCTAAATCACTTTGCTCAGAAAGTATTAGATCACAATTCTAAACTTCAAAATGGTGGGGAAATTCTTAACCCTTTAACTAGTTTGCTCAAACTTCGTTCGGACGTTCGGTTTGTAAAACATTATGGGTACTACTCTGTTATCCCGTCGACCAATTTCGCCTAATTATACAAATCGCCAAACTAATAGCCAAAATATACATCTTGACATAATTTTTATTGTGAATAATGAAAAAAAACAAGTAATTAGTAGAATACTAATAAAAATAAAAAGTCGAAAAAAATCATTTAATGACGTTTTAAACACGTGAATCGTATTTAATGTCATTGAATGTGACATTCAGGATCATTCATTATTGGCATTTAATCTTAAAATTTAGCGATCATTTTTTGGTCGACGGGATAACCTAGTAGTACCAAATTATAAATATTACCATAAAAATTAAGTGAATGTGATTTTGATTAACAAACTATAAAAAAGATCAATTATAATTCTACCACAAATATGACTGTTTTATTTTATGTGATTCTGTAAGAGAAACAATCTAGGTTTTGGGCTTAAAAGAAAAATTTGTATTGCACTATTAGTGGGATTTGCAGATTCATAAATGATTTTCAGCAAAAACCCACTTTTAAGAAAAACCCAGGAGGGTTTTTGTTGGTGGAACCTCCCAGAAAAACCCGGGTGGGTTTTTCTGGGCTGGGCCCACATTGCCAACCCTGATCAGGATTGTATGTTATAAATAATACAAATACTAATAATGGGCATTAAAACGTATTTAAAAAACATGTAAATGTATAATATTTTGATATACAATGCAAATCTGAATATAATCAGTAGTCAATAACATTCAGATTTTTAGTTTAAAAATCATGGTAATAATGTATTTCAAGATTTCCTTATGTTATTTCTCGAAATCACTTTATCTTATATCCGTAAACCTTTTATTATCGGCTTACTTTTGTAATCAGGAGTGTCACCTGAAAAAGTTCCCACGATTTAACACAGTTCATTAGGCAAAGAATAATTTGAGTGTGAAGGTTATGTAAAAGGGACAACATTTTGAGAACGCCGTAATCTGGATCTGTGTCTATTAATTTCAAATCATTGTGATATAAAGTGGCATAATGACAGTGTCGTTCAATTTATTATCAGTATCGTCTGCGTTATGAAATATTTTGGTTTAAAAAGGCGACTGATAGAACACATTCAACTTTTCCGGATATTGTCTCGTATTAAATGGATTTTAGAACCTTTAATTTTTTTTTTTTTTTTAACAGCTTGAAATATACTAATTTAATTCAATATCGCTTAGGATAGCTTAAAACTATCTGCTTCTAATAAGTAAAATTAATCGCTTATTAGTTCTAATTTCGTACAAATGAACGTAAAAAAATACTTGTTTAGAAATTATCATATAAATATGGAGAAATCAAAATTTTGATTTGATTATTAAAAGAAATTGCAAGCTTAAATTTGAAGTTAATTTGAGTGTGAAGGTTATGTAAGTCGGACGACAATTTCAGAAAATGCCTTCAACTAAATCAGTGTCTATTAATTTCATGTCATTGTGATATAGACAAGCATTATCACAGTGTCGTTAAATTTATTATCAGTATTATCTGGATTATGAATTATTTTGGTATAAAAAAGAGATTTATTAAACACATTCTGTTTTACGATTATTTTCTCGTACTAAATGGATTGGAGATTCTTTATTATTTCTTTCAACAGCTTAAACTATATTACTTCAATATCGCTTAGGGTAGCTTAAAGCATCTGCTTTTAGTATGTAATATGTATCAGTTATTGGATCTAATATCGTAGAAATGAACGCAAAAAAACAATATATGTTTAGAATACATGTTTAGAATGTTTCATATAAATATTGAGAAACCAAAATTTTGATTTTATTTTTCAAAAAAATTTTTAAGCTTAAATTTGAAGTTAATTTGAGTGTGAAGGTTATGTAAGTGGGACTACATTTTCAATAAATGCATTCAACTGGATCAGCGTCTACACTATATTGCCATTGATTATTGGACACTTGCGATTTTAGACATTTTACTAAATATCTAGAAACATACATGAGGAATCATCTCGAAACTCTTAGTGTATACATATAATAGTATACGTCATACATCTCCGTGAAGATTTTTTACCGAAACTCCATAGGGGACCGTCAACAAATTAAAAAAGAATGAATATCTTTTGAATAACCCTGTCAAAACTAATGTAGCAAAAGTGCTCAAACTCTAGATTATGATTGAATGCTTTATTGTAATACACTGTGTTCATTTTTATGCAAATAGCATGCATACTCGCAGAGTAATTAAGGTTTTTATAAAAATGGTTCCAAATTTTTCCAAGTTTTTTCCTTATAATTTTTAGAGTTCTTAATATAAAATAATATTTTTTTCAGAAAATAAGACAAACAACATCACACACTGTACCCTGCAGTCAGAATTAAAAAATAATGAAAATTGTATACACTATGAGTTGGTTTACTAAATAATTTTTTACTGCGCATGCGTCAACGATATCAAAATTTCATTTGCATATTATATTAGCTAAATGTATAGAGCAACTTTTGTGAAAGTCACAAAATCATAACTTGAAAATTCTGAAAATAATCGTCAATTGAATAAGGTGAAAATCTGTTATTCTCAAAATGAAGCAAAAACAAGAGGGGTTGTATCCATATATTCATTGATTAGTGTCAATATAGAATACACAATACGGGATGTTACGACTACTTTTGGATAAAATCCCTCATTTTTTTGCTTCATTTTGGAAACAACGGATTTTGTCCTTTTTCTATAGACGATTACTTTCAGAATTTTCAAGCCATAATTTTGAGACTTTTACAAAAGTTGCTCTATACATTTAGCTAACATAATATGCAAATGAAATTTTGATATCTTTGACGCATGCGCAGTAAAAAATTATTTAGTAAACCTACTCATTTTTCATAAAATTTTTATTATTTTTTAATTCTGATTACAGGGTACTGTGTGCAATGTTGTTTGTCATATTTTCTGAAAAATATATTATTTTATATTAAGAACTCTGAAAATTATAAGGAAAAAACGTGGAAAAATTTGGGACCATTTTTATAAAAACCTTAATTACTCTGCGAGTATGCATGCTATTTGCATAAAAATTAACACAGTGTATTACAATAAAGCATTCAATCGTAATCTAGAGTTTGAGCGCTTTTGCTACATTCATTTTGACAGGGTTATTCAAAAGATATTCATTCTTTTTTAATTTGTTGACGGTCGCCTATGGAGTTTCGGTAAAAAATCTTCACGGAGATGTATGACGTATACTATTATATTTATACACTAAGAGTTTCGAGATGATTCCTCATGTATTTTTCTAGATATTTAGTAAAATGTCTGAAATCGCAAGTGTCCCATAATCAATGGCAATATAGTGTATTAATTTCATGCCATTGCGATATAGAGGGGCGTTACGACAGTGTTGTTAAATTTATATCAGTATTGTCTGGAATATCAATTATTTTGGTATACAAAGGACATTCGTTAAAACCATTCGAATTTTCTGAATATTTTCTCTATTAAGTGGATTGGAGATACTTTATTATTGCTTTAACAGCTGAAAATATCTTACTTCACTATCACATAGGGTAGCTTAAAAAATTTGCTTCTAATATGTAAAATGTTTTGGTTGTTATTTCTAATTTCATAGAAATGAACGCAAAAAACAATAAATGTTTCGAATTCTTCGTGTAAATATTGATAAACCGAAACTTTGATTTTATTATATAAAGAAATTGCAGACTTAACTTTTAAGTTAATTTGAGTGTGAAGGTTATGTAATAGGGACTACATTTTCAGTAAATGCGGAAAATTGTCGATTAATTTCGTGCCATTGTGACATAGAGTGGCAGAATGACAGTGGCGTTCATTTATTATTAGTATTGTTTGGATTACGAAATATTTTGGTTTAAAAAGGAGATTGATAGAAAACATTCGATTTTTCCGAATGTTCTCTCGTATTAAATGGATTGCAGAATCTTTATTATTTCTTTAAACAGCTTAAAATATATTAATTTTACTTCAATATTGCTCAGGATAACTTAAAATATCTGCTTCTAATATGTAAAATGCATAGGTTATTATTTTTAATTTCGAAGAACTAACGCAAAATAAATAAATAAGTAAATAAAAGCTTAGAATACTTTATGTATATATTGAAAACCAAAATCTTGATTTTATTTTATAAAGAAATCGCAGACTTAAATTTCAAGTTAATTTGAGTGTGAAGGTTATGTAACAGGGAATACATTTTCATTAAATGCTGATCAGACTCAATTAATTGCATGTCATAGTGATATAGAATGGCATAATGGAAGAGTCGTTAAATTTATTATCAGTATTGTCTGATTTATTAATTATTATGCTTTAGAAAGGAGATTGACAGAACACATTTGATTTTTCCGAACATTAAATAGATTGGATAATCTTTATTATTTCTTTCAAACAGCTTAAAATATATTAATCTTTACTCAATATCGCATAAGATAACTTATAATACCTATGTAAAATGTATCGGTTATTAGTTCTAATTTTGTAATGAACAAGAAAAAACATTGAATGTTCAGAATGCTTCCTGTAAATACTGAGAAACCAAAATTTTGATTTTATTATATCAATAAATATAAGACTTAAATTTCAAGTTAATTTGAGTGTGGACATTATTTAAGAGTTACTGCATTTTCCGTAAATGCCTTAATATGGATCAGTGTCTCATAATTTCATGTCATTATAATAATGAGTGGTATTATGACACTGTTGTTAAATTTATTATTAGTATTGTCCGGATTATGAATTATTTTTGTTTAAAAAGTAGATTCATTGAAAACATTCAATTTTCAGAATATTTTCTCGTACTAAATGGATTGTAGATTCTTTATTATTACTTTCAACAGCTTAAAATATCTTATTTCAACGTCGCTTAGGGTAGATTAAAGCATCTGCTTTTAGTATGCAATATGTATCGGTTATTAGTTCTAATTTCGTAGAAATGAACACAAAATACATTAAATGTTTAAAATTTTTCGTATAAATATTGAGAAACCAATATTTTGATTTTATTATTCAAAGAAATTGTAAGCTTAAATTTGAAGTTAATTTGAGTGTGAAAATCATGTAAGTGGGACTACATTATCAGTAAATGACTTCAACTGGATCAGTGTCTATTAACTTCATATCATTGTAATATAGAGTGGCGTTTTGACAGTTTCGTTAAATTTATTATCTGTATTGTCTGGATTATGAATTATTTTGGTTTCAAAAGGAGATTCATTTGAAACCTTTGATTTTTTTCCAAACATTTTCTCGTATTAAATGGATTGGAAATTCATTATTATTTCTTTCACCAGTTTAAAATATCTTATTTCAATATCGCTTAGGGTAGCTTAAAATATCTGCTTCTAGTATGTAAAATCTATCTTTTATTAGTTCTAATTTCGTAGAGTTGAACGTTAAAACACAATAATTGTTCAGAATGCTTCCTTCAAATATTGAGAACCAAAATTTTTATTGCATTATTTAAAGAAATTGCAAGCTTAAGTTCGAAGTTAATTTGAGTGTAAAGATTATATAAGTAGGACTGCACTTTCAGTATAGGCCTTCAACTGAATCAGTGTCTATTGATTTTATATCATTGTGATATAGAGTGATGTTATGACAGTTTCGTTAAATTTTTTATAAGTATTCTCTGGATTATGAATTATTTTGGTTTAAAAGGTAGGTTGGTCAAACACATTCGATTTTTGCAAATATTTTCTCGTATTAAACGACTGTGGAGTTTATATAAGTGCGACTACATTTTCAGTATACGCCTTCAACTGAGTCAGTGTCTATTGATTTTGTATCAGTGTGATATATTATGACAGTTTCGTTAAATTTATTTTCAGTATTGTCTGGATTATGAATATTTGGTTCAAAAAGGAGATTTGTGGAAACATTCTATTTTTTTCGAATATTTTCTCGTATTAAATGGATTTGAAATTCTTTATTATTTCTTTGAACATCTTAAAATATATTAATATTACTTCAATATCGCTTACGATAGCTTAAAATATCTGCTTCTAATATGTAAGATATATTGGTAATTAGCTCTAATTTCGGAACGCAATGAATGCAAAATAAATAAATAAGGAATGAACGCAAAATAAATAAATAAATAAGTAAATAAATATATGTTTAGAATTCTTCATGTATAAATTTATAAACCGAAATTTTGATTTTATTATGTAAAGAAATAGCAGACTTAAAAGTTAATTTGAGTGTTAAGCTTATGTAATAGGGACTACATTTTCAGCGAATGCGGATCAGTGTCTATTAATTTCAAGTCATTGTGATATAGAGTGTCAGAGTGACAGCGTTGTTCAATTTATTATCAGCATTGTCTGGATTATGAACTATTTTGGTTTAAAAAGAAGATTGATAGAACAAATTCCATTTTTCCGAATATTTTCTCGTAATAAATGGATTGGAGATTCTTTATTATTTCGTTTAACAACTTAAAGCATATTAATCATACTTCAATATCGCTTGAGATGGCTTAAAATATCTGCTTCTAATGTGTAAAATGTATCGGTTATTAGTTCTAATTTCAAGGAATGAACGCAAAATAAATAAATATTTTTTTAGAATACTTCATGTATAAATTGAGAAACCAAAATTTAGATTTTATTATATAAAAAAATCGCAGACTTAAATTTCAATTTCATTTGAGTGTGAAAGTTATATAAGAGGGAATACGTTTTCAGTAAATGCCTTTATCTGGATCAGTGCCTATTAATTTCATTTTATTGTGATATAGAGTGGCATAATGACAGTGTCGTTAAATTTATTATTAGTATTGCAGAATTATCAATTATTATGCTTTAAAAATTAGTTTGATAAAACACATTTAAATTTTCCGAACATTTTCCCGTATTACATGGACTAGATATGCGTTATTATTTCTTTGTACAGTTTAAAATACATTAATTTTTTCTTCAATATCGAATAGGATAACTCATAATACCTATGTAAAATGTATCGGTTATTAGTTCTAATTTCGTAATGAACAAAAAAAAAAACATTATATATTTAGAATACTTCATGTAAATATTGAGAAATCGAAATATTGATTTTTTTATATAAATAAATTGAAGAATTTATTTGAAGTTAATTTGGTGTGAAGGTTATGTAAGTGGGAATACATTTTGAGTCAGTAAATGCCTTCAACTGGATCATTGTCTGTTAATTTCGTATCATTATGATATAGAGTTGCATTATCACAATGTCATTAAATTTATTATCAGTATTGTGAAAATTATGGCCTTTTTTATTTTAGACAGGAGATTGATAGAATTTATTTTATTTCTCTTATTAGATGGATTGAAGATTCTTTATCATTTATTTGAACAACTTAAAATAGATTAATCTTACTTCAATACCTCTTAGGATAGCTTTAAATATCTGTTTCTAATATAAAAAAATATATCGGTTATTGATTCTAATTTCGCTTAATGATAGCCTTTATATGGATCAGTGTCTATTAATTTCATGTTCGTGATGTAGAGTAGCATATTGAAAGTGTAGTTAAATTTTAATATCAGTATTGTCAGGATTATGACTTTTTTTGAAAGGATATTGATAGAATTTATTAAGATTTCTTGAAATATTTTCTTCTATTAAATGGATTGAAAATCCCTTATCATTTCTTTGAACAACTTAAAATAGATTAATCTTACTTCAATATCACTTAGGATAGCTTTAAATATCTGTTTCTAATTTTAAAAAAAACTATATTGGTTATTAATTTTAATTTCGGTAAATGAGCGCTGAAGTCAAGAAATATTTAGAATGTTTCTGTTAAATATTGAAAAAGTCAATTTTCGATATTGTTATATAAAAAATTCAGACTTAAACTTTTATGAAAATAAGTTCAATGTGAAGTACAAAAATAATTTTGTAAAGATTACTATAATTTTTATATTTATATAAATTTTTATGTAGATATATTATTGTAAAAAGGCTATTTAGAGAATGCATATGGTTGCGATAGAGATATTAAAAAATCGAAATATGGTTATAACAAATTCTATATTAGTCAAACTAAACGTGTACTTAAACATTCGTAAAATAATTTTGTATTTGTTTGTGTTGTACTTTGACATACATCGTATCAATGAAGTTTATTTTTTTATTTTTAGTATCAATACAAAACTTCTGCTACTTTTTCAAGTTAATTATCGCAAAGTCTATCCAGAATAAAGTTGACAGCACGTTAAAAAGAAAGCGTATACGTACATTATTGAAAAAAGACTGAATGTCAAAGATGATTTTTCTTATTTAGAAAATAATTTAAACATTAAATTATATATTTCAGGACATTCTGTTCTATATATTACATAATGAAACCTAAAAATAAGCCTATTTTTTCATAAATTTGGTTTGTGTTATTAATAATTAAATCATAATATATTATTTTAAAATTATGTAAACAGAAATATGTACTTTTATAGTCGCCATTATAAGCAGCGTTTAAAAAATAGAACAATTTAAAAGGTACTGTGCTTTTAAAGAAAGTTTCTTTTTTAGTGTTCAATCGATGTGTGAAATTAAATTTATTCAAAGTAGTAATATCGAAGAATGTAATAGCGATATAATAAAAAAAATATATCTCTTCTTCTATATCATTCAAGTTGTCTATAATATGTAAAAAATGAATTAATGAATTTCAGCGAAATATTGATTATTTTTTTAATAAATTATTTTTACTTCCATGCAATAAATTTCTACATTGCAACATACATCAGTTGATTCGAAACATGATTTTTATGAAATATGTTAATAAAAAATCATATTTAAAGTAGACAAGGAAATAACAACAACAAAAAAAATGTTCTTTTACACATTCAATTTGATAAATTGAAATATTTTAATAACTATTTTAATATTTTTAAAATAAATTTAAAAAACGGGTTTTTTAAAAACTTAAATGTAGCTATTTTGTATATTTAAGGTTGATGTTATGCCTATTGTCAGCATTTTATTTAAAAAGATAAATCTAAGGTTACAGAAAAAAAGAAATATGTCAGTTTATTATCACTTAAAAGTATGAAAACTGTGTACGACGTCCTTTATTTTTTACTAGTGCAGAGGCCTGTCCTAGGATGATGGATAAAATTTGTGTTTTTAAAATAATTTTGAAAAAAAAATCATAAGAATGATTGACAACGTGCAAGCATTTAGATGAGCAAAGTTCGGCTAGCATTTATAATACTTCTAGGTAAAGCAGGTTTTGTGGTTAATAAACCATAACATTTAGTGAAATAAAATTTCAACAAACATGCAATAAAACTGAGTAATTAAAAAAGTTTGCTGCAACTATTGAAATATTTCTAATAATTATTAAATACTACTATTTTCTTATAGAACTTTGAATTTGTATTTTTCGTCTATCCGCTTTTCTACTCATGAAAAAAGAAATGTTGTCATTTTTCCCTTTTGGTAAGAAATTTCTGTTTCTGCTGTCAACCTACGGATTCAAACATGAAAGATATACCGGTCTCGGAGGGATCGTCAATTCTAATGGCAGTTTTTGGAAGGAAAACCATTTTGGCCCGCTAAGCGTTACACTGGGTTTTATTATATAGAGATTTTTATCCTAAACTATATGACTATGTCTGTCCAAAAAATTAACCCTTCGTATTCAGCGATATCTTTAAGTGTCAATAAAAAAATTACAATTGAAAACAATTATTTAAGCCGTTTGTTAATAAAAGTAGATTGCAATTTTTATACAAAATAATTTGCTCAATCACATTTAGAAAGCCCCATAAGACAGTCGAAGCTAAATTTTTATCTTCTTTTCTCTTAACAAGGAAAAAAATTGGATTCTTGAATTTTTTTTTTTTTTTTTTATTTCTGGTTTTAATCGGATTGACACCAGATCGGGACAGTTATACCAAAAAACATGTTTTTGCAAAAGGTCTGTCTGTTAGTCTATGTATATGAATGAATGTGACACAAATTTTTGGGCGCTCTATCTCAAGAACTATTTCACGGAATATAATAACTTTGTTAATTATTATTCAGGTACTCCCTGACACAAATTGATGCTGAATAGTTTCTGGTGTAAATCCCTCAACAATGTTTCTACTAAACCTGTATTCCTTTTAAGAATCGTGCAATAGAGCAATCTTAAGAGCTAATGCACTGACTTTTATCAAACGTCAGATTTAGTTAGTCTTTGATATGATTTGACATTTTCTACATTTTTGTGTAAATCGCCCAACAGATGGCGCTTTTATACAGCATATAAGACGATTTTTGCAATAGATCAATCTTCTGGAATAATGCGTGGATTTTCATCTATCTTTAGATTCAGTTAGTCGGATTGAAATTTTTCCACATTTGAATTGACATTTTCTTCATTTTGAGATGAATCGCTCAAAAGATGACACTGCTATTCTGCATCTTTTGCGATTTTTGCAATAATACCATCTATAAAATTAATGCCCGGATTTTCTTAAAACTTCAGATTTAATTAGTCCTTATATATATATTTTTTGTCCTTTCTGGTAAAATTACCAAACAGGCGCCGCTGCTATGCTGCATTTTCTCATGATTTCCGCAGTAATTCTACGTCAAGAACTAAATCATGGGCTCTTATCAAATTTCACATCCAATAAGGTGTAGACATAAGTTGTTCCAAATTTAGTTACAGTGTATATCACCCAACAGGTGGCACTTCCATGCTGCATTTGTCATGATTTACGTTATTTTAATGATAATATATCCCAAGAACTGATCCACTGAATCTCATATCATTAAAATTTGCATGAGGGGAATTTACTGCCATTTAATTTTGGTAATGTGACAGCGAATTACACAGTATGAATATGTATGAGATAGAAGAAAGTTTTAGGATTGCCATATCCGGCTAGTTTTTAATATCGTTATTTTCTCAACACTTTGTCAATTAATAATGTACTTGTTAATTAATTTATTAAATATATATATATATAGAGAGAGAGAGAGAGAGAGAAAGAGAGAGAACCATTAGATAATACTACTAATCTACATCAGTATGTGGAATAACTCGTTAATGACAAATTATATCAAACAAAGCTGGAAAAATATTGGAAATGTGGTATTTAGCTCGTTATCAAGGGCAATGCTAAATAGACACATTAATTGCGATTAATTTTTGAATAGAAATCAGGGTAAACCTAAAAATGATTTCCATATTGTATACAGGGTGTTTCTAAATTCATGGTCCAAACTTTAAGAGGTGATAGTACACATCAAGACAAACAATATTTAAATAGGAAACCAAGAGTCCCAAAGTCTTCCGAAGGAGATAGGCGCCATTAAAGTTTAGGGTCCAAAAATTCAAATGATTATGAAAAACAGAAAAATTGGTCAAATCGTTTGCGGTTTTCACTAAAATTATTCTTTACGTCAGTATTGTCTTGAAAATAAATTATAAAGATAAATTAAAAAAAATGACGATAGAGGGCGCTTTAGACTTTAGAGTAACAAACAACTATTTTTTACCGTTATTTTTTGCATCTCATTAAAGGTTTCGTAAGCTTAGACTTAAACTTAAATTTTGAGCTCAAAATCTGAATAGTTGGAAGCAGTTAAGTAGCACAAACTTAACTGTGTTCAGAGGGTTTTAAATTCAAATGATTATAAAAAACGGAAAAATTGGTCGATTGATTTGCGATTTTCACTAAAACTATTCTTTATATCGGTATTTTTTTGAAAATGAATTATAAATATAAATTTTAAAAAATGCCGATAGAGGGCGCTTTAGACTTTGGAATAACGTACAACTATATTTTACCGTTATTTTTCGCATCTCATGAAATTTTCTTAGAAGCTTAGACATAAACTTAAATTTTGAGATGAAAATCTGAATCGTTGGGAGTGGTTAAGTAGAGCAAACTGAACTGTGTTCAATGGAGGTGGGGAGGTTCAAATTTAAAATATTTTAAAAAACGAAAAAATTGGTCGATTCGTCTGCCGTTTTCACTAAAACTATTCTTTATGTCAATATTTCCTTGAAAATAAATTTTAAAGATTTATTTAAAAATATACCGATAGAGAGCGCCTTAAACTTTAGAGTAACCAACTATTTTCAAGCGTTAATTTTTGTATCTAATTCAATGCTTGCAAATGCTTAGATTTAAATTTTGAGCACAAATTCTAAATCGATGGAGGGGTTAAGAAGCGGAAACTGAACAGTGTTCAGGAGTTAAAATATTACCCTCCCCACCCCTCGAACACATTTTAAATTTCCGCACTTAATTACTCAAAACGATGCAGATTTTGAGCTCAAAACTTAAGTTTGAACTTTTACAAGCATTTAATTAGATACAAAAAATAACGGTTAAAAATAGTTGTTGGTTACTCCAAAGTTTAAGGCGCCCTCTAACGGTATTTTTTTAAATTGATCTTTAAAATTTATTTTCAAGGAAATATTGACATAAAGAATAGTTTTAGCGAAAACGGCAAACGAATCGAACAATTTTTCCGTTTTTATAATCATTTGAAATTTGAACCTCCACACCCCATTGAACACAGTTCAGTTTGCGCTACTCAACCACTCCCAACGATTCAGATTTTCAACTCGAAATTTTAGTTTATATCTAAGCTTCTAAAAAAATTTTATGAGATGCGAAAAATAATGGTAAAATATAGTTGTACGTTACTCCAAAGTCTAAAGCGCCCTCTATCGGCATTTTTTGAAATTTATCTTTATAATTCATTTTCAATAAAATACCGGCAGAAAGAATAGTTTTAGTGAAAACCGCAAATCAATCGACCAATTTTTCCGTTTTTTATAATCATTTGAATTTAAAACCCTCTGAACACAGTTAAGTTTGTGCTACTTAACTGCTTCCAACTATTCAGATTTTGAGCTCAAAATTTAAGTTTAAGTCTAAGCTTACGAAACCTTTAATGAGATGCAAAAAATTAACGGGAAAAAATAGTTGTTCGTTACTCTAAAGTCTAAAGCGCCCTCTATCGTCATTTTTTGAAATTTATCTTTATAATTTATTTTCAAGACAATACAGACATAAAGAATAATTTTAGTGAAAAACCGCAAACGAATCGACCAATTTTTCTGTTTTTCATAATCATTTGAATTTTTGGACCCTAAACTTTGATGGCGCCTATCTCCTTCGGAAAACTTTGGGACCCTTGGTTTCCTGTTTAAATATTGTTTGTCTTGATGTGTACTATCACCCCTTAAAGTTTGGACCATGAATTTAGAAACACCTTGTATATATATATATATATACAGGGTGTCCCAAAAGGTCGTTTACAAACTTAACATGCTGGTCTGTCATATCAAGATGAACATTACTAAATAGGAAACTGAAGGTCCCAAACGTCTTCCAAAGGAGATATGCGCCATTAAAGTTTAGGGTCCAAAAATTCAAATCATTATAAAAAACAGAAAAATTGGTCGATTCGTTTGCGGTTTTCACTAAAACTATTCTTTACGTCAGTATTTTCTTGAAAATAAATTATAATGATAAATTTCAAAAAATGTCGATAGAGGGCGCTTTAGACTTTGGAGTAACGATAAACTAGTTTTTACCAGTATTTTTTGCATTTCATTAAATTTTTTTAGAAGCTTAGATATAAACTTAAATTTTGAGCTCACAATCTAAATTGTTGGAAGTGGTTAAGTAGCGCAAACTGAATTACGGGGGGAGGTTCAAATTTCAAATGATTATAAAAAACGGAAAAATTGGTCAATTGATTTGCGATATTCACTAAAATTATTCTTTATGTCAGTATTATCTTGAAAATAATTTATAAAGATAAAATTCAAAAAATGTCGATAGAGGGCGCTTTAGACTTTGGAGTAACGTACAACTATTTTTTTCCATTATTTTTTGCATCTCATAATTTTTTTTAGAAGCTTAGACATAAACTTAAATTTTAAGATGAAAATCTGAATCGTTGGGAGTGGTAAAGTAGCGCAAACTGAACTGTGTTCAATGGGGGTGGGGAGGTTCAAATTTCAAATGATTATAAAAAACGGAAAACTTGGTCGGTTTTCGCTAAAACTATTTTATATCAATATTTTCTTGAAAATAAATTTTACAGATATCTTTCAAAAAATTCCGTCAGAGGGCACCTTAAACTTTATAGTAACCAACAACTATTTTTAACCGTTATTTTTTGTATCTAATAAAATGCTTGTAAAAGTTCAAACTTAAATTTTGTACTCAAAATCTGCATCGTTGTGAGTAATTAATCGACCAAAAATTGAACTGCGTTCGAGGGGTTGGGAAGGTAACATTTCAACTCCTGAACACAGTTCAGTTTGCGCTACTTAACCCCTCCTATCTATTTAGATTTTGAACACAAAATTTAAGTCTAAAATTTTGCAAGCATTTAATTAGATTAAAAAAAAAATATTAAAAATAATTATTGGTTATTCTAAAGTTTAATTCGCCCTCTAACGGATTTTTTTAAATTTATCTTTAAAATTTATTTTCAAAGAAATATTGACATAAAGAATAATTTTAGCGAAAACCGACCAATTTTTCCGTTTTTTATAATCATTTGAAATTTGAACCTCTCCTCCCCAGTTGAAATGTTACCTTCCCCACCCCTCGAACGCAGTTCAATTTTTGGTCGCTTAATTACTCACAACGATGCAGATTTTGAGTACAAAATTTAAGTTTGAACTTTTACAAGCATTTTATTAGACACAAAAAATAACGGTTAAAAATAGTTGTTGGTTACTATAAAGTTTAAGGTGCCCTCTGACGGAATTTTTTGAAAGATATCTGTAAAATTTATTTTCAAGAAAATATTGATATAAAGAATAGTTTTAGCGAAAACCGACCAAGTTTTCCGTTTTTTAATAATCATTTGAAATTTGAACCTCCCCACCCCCATTGAACACAGTTCAGTTTGCGCTACTTTACCACTCCCAACGATTCAGATTTTCATCTCAAAATTTAAGTTTATGTCTAAGCTTCTAAAAAAAATTATGAGATGCCAAAAGTAACGGAAAAAAATAGTTGTACGTTACTCTAAAGTCTAAAGCGCCCTCTATCGTCATTTTTTGAAATTTATCTTTATAATTTATTTTCAAGACAATACAGACATAAAGAATAATTTTAGTGAAAAATGCAAACGAATCGACCAATTTTTCTGTTTTTCATAATCATTTGAATTTTTGGACCCTAAACTTTGATGGCGCCTATCTCCTTCGGAAGACTTTGGGACCCTTGGTTTCCTGTTTAAATATTGTTAGCCTTGATGTGTACTATCACCCCTTAATGTTTGGACCATGAATTTAGAAACACTCTGTATATATATATATATATATATATATATATATATATATATATATATACAGGGTGTCCCAAAAGGTCGTTTACAAACTTAACATGCTGGTCTTTCATATCAAGATGAACATTATTAAATAGGAAACTAAAGGTCCTAAACGTCTTCCAAAGGAGATATGCGCCATTAAAGTTTAGGGTCCAAAAATTCAAATCATTATAAAAAACAGAAAAATTGGTCGATTCGTTTGCGGTTTTCACTAAAACTATTCTTTACGTCAGTATTTTCTTGAAAATAAATTATAAAGAAAAATTTCAAAAAATGTCGATAGAGGGCGCTTTAGACTTTGGAGTAACGATAAACTAGTTTTTACCAGTATTTTTTGCATTTCATTAAATTTTTTTAGAAGCTTAGATATAAACTTAAATTTTGAGCTCACAATCTAAATCGTTGGAAGTGGTTATGTAGCGCAAACTGAATTGCGGGGGGAGGTTCAAATTTCAAATGATTATAAAAAACGGAAAAATTGGTCAATTGATTTGCGATATTCACTAAAATTATTCTTTATGTCAGTATTATCTTGAAAATAATTTATAAAGATAAAATTCAAAAAATGCCGATAGAGGGCGCTTTAGACTTTGGAGTAACGTACAACTATTTTTTTCCATTATTTTTTGCATCTCATATTTTTTTTAGAAGCTTAGACATAAACTTAAATTTTAAGATGAAAATCTGAATCGTTGGGAGTGGTAAAGTAGCGCAAACTGAACTGTGTTCAATGGGGTAGGGGAGGTTCAAATTTCAAATGATTATAAAAAACGGAAAACTTGGTCGGTTTTCGCTAAAACTATTTTATATCAATATTTTCTTGAAAAAAAATTTTACAGATATCTTTCAAAAAATTCCGTCAGAGGGCACCTTAAACTTTATAGTAACCAACAACTATTTTTAACCGTTATTTTTTGTATCTAATAAAATGCTTGTAAAAGTTCAAACTTAAATTTTGTACTCAAAATCTGCATCGTTGTGAGTAATTAAGCGACCAAAAATTGAACTGCGTTCGAGGGGTATGGAAGGAAACATTTCAACTCCTGAACACAGTTCAGTTTGCGCTACTTAACCCCTCCTATCTATTTAGATTTTGAACACAAAATTTAAGTCTAAAATTTTGCAAGCATTTAATTAGATTAAAAAAAAAAAAAAAATGTTAAAAATAATTATTGGTTATTCTAAAGTTTAATTCGCTCTCTAACGGATTTTTTTTAATTTATCTTTAAAATTTATTTTCAAAGAAATATTGACATAAAGAATAATTTTAGCGAAAACCGACCAATTTTTCCGTTTTTTATAATCATTTGAAATTTGAACCTCTCCTCCCCAGTTGAAATGTTACCTTCCCCACCCCTCGAACGCAGTTCAATTTTTGGTCGCTTAATTACTCACAACGATGCAGATTTTGAGTACAAAATTTAAGTTTGAACTTTTACAAGCATTTTATTAGACACAAAAAATAACGGTTAAAAATAGTTGTTGGTTACTATAAAGTTTAAGGTGCCCTCTGACGGAATTTTTTGAAAGATATCTGTAAAATTTATTTTCAAGAAAATATTGATATAAAGAATAGTTTTAGCGAAAACCGACCAAGTTTTCCGTTTTTTATAATCATTTGAAATTTGAACCTCCCCAAACCCATTGAACACAGTTCAGTTTGCGCTACTTTACCACTCCCAACGATTCAGATTTTCATCTCAAAATTTAAGTTTATGTCTAAGCTTCTAAAAAAAATTATGAGATGCAAAAAGTGACGGAAAAAAATAGTTGTACGTTACTCCAAAGTCTAAAGCGCCCTCTATCGGCATTTTTTGAATTTTATCTTTATAAATTATTTTCAAGATAATACTGACATAAAGAATAATTTTAGTGAAAATCGCAAATCAATTGACCAATTTTTCCGTTTTTTATAATCATTTGAAATTTGAACCTCCCCTCGCAATTCAGTTTGCGCTACTTCAGTTTGTGCTATTTGTGTTATTAATAATTAAATCATAATATATTATTTTAAAATTATGTAAACAGAAATATGTACTTTTATAGTCGCCATTATAAGCAGCGTTTAAAAAATAGAACAATTCAAAAGGTAATGTGCTTTTAAAGAAAGTTTCTTTTTTAGTGGTCAATCGATGTGTGAAATTAAATTTATTCAAAGTAGTAATATCGAAGAATGTAATAGCGATATAATAAAAAAAATATATCTCTTCTTCTATATCATTTAAGTTGTTTATAATATGTAAAAAATGAATTAATGAATTTCAGCGAAATATTGAATATTTTTTTAATAAATTATTTTTACTTCCATGCAATAAATTTCTACATTGCAACATACATCAGTTGATTCGAAACATGATTTTTATGAAATATGTTAATAAAAAATCATATTTAAAGTAGACAAGGAAATAACAACAACAACAAAAATGTTCTTTTACACATTCAATTTGATAAATTGAAATATTTTAATAACTATTTTAATATTTTTAAAATAAATTTAAAAAACGGGTTTTTTAAAAACTTAAATGTAGCTATTTTGTATATTTAAGGTTGATGTTATGCCTATTGTCAGCATTTTATTTAAAAAGATAAATCTAAGGTTACAGAAAAAAAGAAATATGTCAGTTTATTATCACTTAAAAGTATGAAAACTGTGTACGACGTCCTTTATTTTTTACTAGTGCAGAGGCCTGTCCTAGGACGATGGATAAAATTTGTGTTTTTAAAATAATTTTGAAAACAAAATCATAAGAATGATTGACAACGTGCAAGCATTTAGATGAGCAAAGTTCGGCTAGCATTTATAATACTTTTAGGTAAAGCAGGTTTTGTGGTTAATAAACCATAACATTTAGTGAAATAAAATTTCAACAAACATGCAATAAAACTGAGTAATTAAAAAAGTTTGCTGCAACTATTGAAATATTTCTAATAATTATTAAATACTACTATTTTCTTATAGAACTTTGAATTTGTATTTTTCGTCTATCCGCTTTTCTACTCATGAAAAAAGAAATGTTGTCATTTTTCCCTTTTGGTAAGAAATTTCTGTTTCTGCTGTCAACCTACGGATTCAAACATGAAAGATATACCGGTCTCGGAGGGATCGTCAATTCTAATGGCAGTTTTTGGAGGGAAAACCATTTTGGCCCGCTAAGCGTTACACTGGGTTTTATTATATAGAGATTTTTATCCTAACCTATATGACTATGTCTGTCCAAAAAATTAACCCTTCGTATTCAGCGATATCTTTAAGTGTCAATAAAAAAATTACAATTGAAAACAATTATTTAAGCCGTTTGTTAATAAAAGTAGATTGCAATTTTTATACAAAATAATTTGCTCAATCACATTTAGAAAGCCCCATAAGACAGTCGAAGCTAAATTTTTATCTTCTTTTCTCTTAACAAGGAAAAAAATTGGATTCTTGAATTTTTTTTTTTTTTATTTCTGGTTTTAATCGGATTGACACCAGATCGGGACAGTTATACCAAAAAACATGTTTTTGCAAAAGGTCTGTCTGTTAGTCTATGTATATGAATGAATGTGACACAAATTTTTGGGCGCTCTATCTCAAGAACTATTTCACGGAATATAATAACTTTGTTTATTATTATTCAGGTACTCCCTGACACAAATTGATGCTGAATAGTTTCTGGTGTAAATCCCTCAACAATGTTTCTACTAAACCTGTATTCCTTTTAAGAATCGTGCAATAGAGCAATCTTAAGAGCTAATGCACTGACTTTTATCAAACGTCAGATTTAGTTAGTCTTTGATATGATTTGACATTTTCTACATTTTTGTGTAAATCGCCCAACAGATGGCGCTTTTATACAGCATATAAGACGATTTTTGCAATAGATCAATCTTCTGGAATAATGCGTGGATTTTCATCTATCTTTAGATTCAGTTAGTCGGATTGAAATTTTTCCACATTTGAATTGACATTTTCTTCATTTTGAGATGAATCGCTCAAAAGATGACACTGCTATTCTGCATCTTTTGCGATTTTTGCAATAATACCATCTATAAAATTAATGCCCGGATTTTCTTAAAACTTCAGATTTAATTAGTCCTTATATATATATTTTTTGTCCTTTCTGGTAAAATTACCCAACAGGCGCCGCTGCTATGCTGCATTTTCTCATGATTTCCGCAGTAATTCTACGTCAAGAACTAAATCATGGGCTCTTATCAAATTTCACATCCAATAAGGTGTAGACATAAGTTGTTCCAAATTTAGTTACAGTGTATATCACCCAACAGGTGGCACTTCCATGCTGCATTTGTCATGATTTACGTTATTTTAATGATAATATATCCCAAGAACTGATCCACTGAATCTCATATCATTAAAATTTGCATGAGGGGAATTTACTGCCATTTAATTTTGGTAATGTGACAGCGAATTTCACAGTATGAAAATGTATGAGATAGAAGAAAGTTTTAGGATTGCCATATCCGGCTAGTTTTTAATATCGTTATTTTCTCAACACTTTGTCAATTAATAATGTACTTGTTAATTAATTTATTAAATATATATATATATATATATATAGAGAGAGAGAGAGAGAGAGAGAGAGAACCATTAGATAATACTACTAATCTACATCAGTATGTGGAATAACTCGTTAATGACAAATTATATCAAACAAAGCTGGAAAAATATTGGAAATGTGGTATTTAGCTCGTTATCAAGGGCAATGCTAAATAGACACATTAATTGCGATTAATTTTTGAATAGAAATCAGGGTAAACCTAAAAATGATTTCCATATTGTATACAGGGTGTTTCTAAATTCATGGTCCAAACTTTAAGAGGTGATAGTACACATCAAGACAAACAATATTTAAATAGGAAACCAAGAGTCCCAAAGTCTTCCGAAGGAGATAGGCGCCATTAAAGTTTAGGGTCCAAAAATTCAAATGATTATGAAAAACAGAAAAATTGGTCAAATCGTTTGCGGTTTTCACTAAAATTATTCTTTACGTCAGTATTGTCTTGAAAATAAATTATAAAGATAAATTAAAAAAAATGACGATAGAGGGCGCTTTAGACTTTAGAGTAACAAACAACTATTTTTTACCGTTATTTTTTGCATCTCATTAAAGGTTTCGTAAGCTTAGACTTAAACTTAAATTTTGAGCTCAAAATCTGAATAGTTGGAAGCAGTTAAGTAGCACAAACTTAACTGTGTTCAGAGGGTTTTAAATTCAAATGATTATAAAAAACGGAAAAATTGGTCGATTGATTTGCGATTTTCACTAAAACTATTCTTTATATCGGTATTTTTTTGAAAATGAATTATAAATATAAATTTTAAAAAATGCCGATAGAGGGCGCTTTAGACATTGGAATAACGTACAACTATATTTTACCGTTATTTTTCGCATCTCATGAAATTTTCTTAGAAGCTTAGACATAAACTTAAATTTTGAGATGAAAATCTGAATCGTTGGGAGTGGTTAAGTAGAGCAAACTGAACTGTGTTCAATGGAGGTGGGGAGGTTCAAATTTAAAATATTTTAAAAAACGAAAAAATTGGTCGATTCGTCTGCCGTTTTCACTAAAACTATTCTTTATGTCAATATTTCCTTGAAAATAAAATTTAAAGATTTATTTAAAAATATACCGATAGAGAGCGCCTTAAACTTTAGAGTAACCAACTATTTTCAAGCGTTAATTTTTGTATCTAATTCAATGCTTGCAAATGCTTAGATTTAAATTTTGAGCTCAAATTCTAAATCGATGGAGGGGTTAAGAAGCGGAAACTGAACAGTGTTCAGGAGTTAAAATATTACCTTCCCCACCCCTCGAACACATTTTAAATTTCCGCACTTAATTACTCAAAACGATGCAGATTTTGAGCTCAAAACTTAAGTTTGAACTTTTACAAGCATTTAATTAGATACAAAAAATAACGGTTAAAAATAGTTGTTGGTTACTCCAAAGTTTAAGGCGCCCTCTAACGGTATTTTTTAAAATTAATCTTTAAAATTTATTTTCAAGGAAGTATTGACATAAAGAATAGTTTTAGCGAAAACGGCAAACGAATCGAACAATTTTTCCGTTTTTATAATCATTTGAAATTTGAACCTCCACACCCCCATTGAACACAGTTCAGTTTGCGCTACTCAACCACTCCCAACGATTCAGATTTTCAACTCGAAATTTTAGTTTATATCTAAGCTTCTAAAAAAATTTTATGAGATGCGAAAAATAATGGTAAAATATAGTTGTACGTTACTCCAAAGTCTAAAGCGCCCTCTATCGGCATTTTTTGAAATTTATCTTTATAATTCATTTTCAATAAAATACCGGCAGAAAGAATAGTTTTAGTGAAAACCGCAAATCAATCGACCAATTTTTTCCGTTTTTTATAATCATTTGAATTTAAAACCCTCTGAACACAGTTAAGTTTGTGCTACTTAACTGCTTCCAACTATTCAGATTTTGAGCTCAAAATTTAAGTTTAAGTCTAAGCTTACGAAACCTTTAATGAGATGCAAAAAATTAACGGGAAAAAATAGTTGTTCGTTACTCTAAAGTCTAAAGCGCCCTCTATCGTCATTTTTTGAAATTTATCTTTATAATTTATTTTCAAGACAATACAGACATAAAGAATAATTTTAGTGAAAACCGCAAACGAATCGACCAATTTTTCTGTTTTTCATAATCATTTGAATTTTTGGACCCTAAACTTTGATGGCGCCTATCTCCTTCGGAAGACTTTGGGACCCTTGGTTTCCTGTTTAAATATTGTTTGTCTTGATGTGTACTATCACCCCTTAAAGTTTGGACCATGAATTTAGAAACACCTTGTATATATATATATATATATACAGGGTGTCCCAAAAGGTCGTTTACAAACTTAACATGCTGGTCTGTCATATCAAGATGAACATTACTAAATAGGAAACTGAAGGTCCCAAACGTCTTCCAAAGGAGATATGCGCCATTAAAGTTTAGGGTCCAAAAATTCAAATCATTATAAAAAACAGAAAAATTGGTCGATTCGTTTGCGGTTTTCACTAAAACTATTCTTTACGTCAGTATTTTCTTGAAAATAAATTATAATGATAAATTTCAAAAAATGTCGATAGAGGGCGCTTTAGACTTTGGAGTAACGATAAACTAGTTTTTACCAGTGTTTTTTGCATTTCATTAAATTTTTTTAGAAGCTTAGATATAAACTTAAATTTTGAGCTCACAATCTAAATCGTTGGAAGTGGTTAAGTAGCGCAAACTGAATTACGGGGGGAGGTTCAAATTTCAAATGATTATAAAAAACGGAAAAATTGGTCAATTGATTTGCGATATTCACTAAAATTATTCTTTATGTCAGTATTATCTTGAAAATAATTTATAAAGATAAAATTCAAAAAATGTCAATAGAGGGCGCTTTAGACTTTGGAGTAACGTACAACTATTTTTTTCCATTATTTTTTGCATCTCATAATTTTTTTTAGAAGCTTAGACATAAACTTAAATTTTAAGATGAAAATCTGAATCGTTGGGAGTGGTAAAGTAGCGCAAACTGAACTGTGTTCAATGGGGGTGGGGAGGTTCAAATTTCAAATGATTATAAAAAACGGAAAACTTGGTCGGTTTTCGCTAAAACTATTTTATATTAATATTTTCTTGAAAATACATTTTACAGATATCTTTCAAAAAATTCCGTCAGAGGGCACCTTAAACTTTATAGTAACCAACAACTATTTTTAACCGTTATTTTTTGTATCTAATAAAATGCTTGTAAAAGTTCAAACTTAAATTTTGTACTCAAAATCTGCATCGTTGTGAGTAATTAAGCGACCAAAAATTGAACTGCGTTCGAGGGGTTGGGAAGGTAACATTTCAACTCCTGAACACAGTTCAGTTTGCGCTACTTAACCCCTCCTATCTATTTAGATTTTGAACACAAAATTTAAGTCTAAAATTTTGCAAGCATTTAATTAGATTAAAAAAAAAATATTAAAAATAATTATTGGTTATTCTAAAGTTTAATTCGCCCTCTAACGGATTTTTTTAAATTTATCTTTAAAATTTATTTTCAAAGAAATATTGACATAAAGAATAATTTTAGCGAAAACCGACCAATTTTTCCGTTTTTTATAATCATTTGAAATTTGAACTTCTCCTCCCCAGTTGAAATGTTACCTTCCCCACCCCTCGAACGCAGTTCAATTTTTGGTCGCTTAATTACTCACAACGATGCAGATTTTGAGTACAAAATTTAAGTTTGAACTTTTACAAGCATTTTATTAGACACAAAAAATAACGGTTAAAAATAGTTGTTGGTTACTATAAAGTTTAAGGTGCCCTCTGACGGAATTTTTTGAAAGATATCTGTAAAATTTATTTTCAAGAAAATATTGATATAAAGAATAGTTTTAGCGAAAACCGACCAAGTTTTCCGTTTTTTAATAATCATTTGAAATTTGAACCTCCCCACCCCCATTGAACACAGTTCAGTTTGTGCTACTTTACCACTCCCAACGATTCAGATTTTCATCTCAAAATTTAAGTTTATGTCTAAGCTTCTAAAAAAAATTATGAGATGCCAAAAGTAACGGAAAAAAATAGTTGTACGTTACTCTAAAGTCTAAAGCCCCCTCTATCGTCATTTTTTGAAATTTATCTTTATAATTTATTTTCAAGACAATACAGACATAAAGAATAATTTTAGTGAAAACCGCAAACGAATCGACCAATTTTTCTGTTTTTCATAATCATTTGAATTTTTGGACCCTAAACTTTGATGGCGCCTATCTCCTTCGGAAGACTTTGGGACCCTTGGTTTCCTGTTTAAATATTGTTTGCCTTGATGTGTACTATCACCCCTTAATGTTTGGACCATGAATTTAGAAACACTCTGTATATATATATATATATATATATATATATATATATACAGGGTGTCCCAAAAGGTCGTTTACAAACTTAACATGCTGGTCTGTCATATCAAGATGAACATTATTAAATAGGAAACTAAAGGTCCTAAACGTCTTCCAAAGGAGATATGCGCCATTAAAGTTTAGGGTCCAAAAATTCAAATCATTATAAAAAACAGAAAAATTGGTCGATTCGTTTGCGGTTTTCACTAAAACTATTCTTTATGTCAGTATTTTCTTGAAAATAAATTATAAAGATAAATTTCAAAAAATGTCGATAGAGGGCGCTTTAGACTTTGGAGTAACGATAAACTAGTTTTTACCAGTATTTTTTTGCATTTCATTAAATTTTTTTAGAAGCTTAGATATAAACTTAAATTTTGAGCTCACAATCTAAATCGTTGGAAGTGGTTATGTAGCGCAAACTGAATTGCGGGGGAGGTTCAAATTTCAAATGATTATAAAAAACGGAAAAATTGGTCAATTGATTTGCGATATTCACTAAAATTATTCTTTATGTCAGTATTATCTTGAAAATAATTTATAAAGATAAAATTCAAAAAATGCCGATAGAGGGCGCTTTAGACTTTGGAGTAACGGACAACTATTTTTTTCCATTATTTTTTGCATCTCATATTTTTTTTAGAAGCTTAGACATAAACTTAAATTTTAAGATGAAAATCTGAATCGTTGGGAGTGGTAAAGTAGCGCAAACTGAACTGTGTTCAATGGGGGTGGGGAGGTTCAAATTTCAAATGATTATAAAAAACGGAAAACTTGGTCGGTTTTCGCTAAAACTATTTTATATCAATATTTTCTTGAAAAAAAAATTTACAGATATCTTTCAAAAAATTCCGTCAGAGGGCACCTTAAACTTTATAGTAACCAACAACTGTTTTTAACCGTTATTTTTTGTATCTAATAAAATGCTTGTAAAAGTTCAAACTTAAATTTTGTACTCAAAATCTGCATCGTTGTGAGTAATTAAGCGACCAAAAATTGAACTGCGTTCGAGGGGTATGGAAGGTAACATTTCAACTCCTGAACACAGTTCAGTTTGCGCTACTTAACCCCTCCTATCTATTTAGATTTTGAACACAAAATTTAAGTCTAAAATTTTGCAAGCATTTAATTAGATTAAAAAAAAAAAAAAAAAAAAAAAAATGTTAAAAATAATTATTGGTTATTCTAAAGTTTAATTCGCCCTCTAACGGATTTTTTTTAATTTATCTTTAAAATTTATTTTCAAAGAAATATTGACATAAAGAATAATTTTAGCGAAAACCGACCAATTTTTCCGTTTTTTATAATCATTTGAAATTTGAACCTCTCCTCCCCAGTTGAAATGTTACCTTCCCCACCCCTCGAACGCAGTTCAATTTTTGGTCGCTTAATTACTCACAACGATGCAGATTTTGAGTACAAAATTTAAGTTTGAACTTTTACAAGCATTTTATTAGACACAAAAAATAACGGTTAAAAATAGTTGTTGGTTACTATAAAGTTTAAGGTGCCCTCTGACGGAATTTTTTGAAAGATATCTGTAAAATTTATTTTCAAGAAAATATTGATATAAAGAATAGTTTTAGCGATAACCGACCAAGTTTTCCGTTTTTTATAATCATTTGAAATTTGAACCTCCCCAAACCCATTGAACACAGTTCAGTTTGCGCTACTTTACCACTCCCAACGATTCAGATTTTCATCTCAAAATTTAAGTTTATGTCTAAGCTTCTAAAAAAAATTATGAGATGCAAAAAGTGACGGAAAAAAATAGTTGTACGTTACTCCAAAGTCTAAAGCGCCCTCTATCGGCATTTTTTGAATTTTATCTTTATAAATTATTTTCAAGATAATACTGACATAAAGAATAATTTTAGTGAAAATCGCAAATCAATTGACCAATTTTTCCGTTTTTTATAATCATTTGAAATTTGAACCTCCCCTCGCAATTCAGTTTGCGCTACTTAACCACTTCCTACGATTAAGATTTTGAGCTCAAAATTTAAGCTTATGTCTAAGCTTCTAAAAAAATTTAATGAGATGCAAAAAATAGTGGTAAAAACTAGTTTATCGTTACTCCAAAGTCTAAAGCGCCCTCTATCGACATTTTTTTAAATTTATCTTTATAATTTATTTTCAAGAAAATACTGACATAAAGAATAGTTTTAGTGAAAACCGCAAACAAATCGACCAATTTTTGTGTTTTTTATAATCATTTGAATTTTTGGACCCTAAACTTTAATGGCGCATATCTCGTTTGGAAGACGCTTGGAACCCTTAGTTTCCTATTTAATATTGTTCGTAATGATATGACAGACCAGCATGTTAAGTTTGTAAACGACCTTTTGGGACACCCTGTATATATATATATACAGGGTGATTCCGAATTTTTTTTACAATAAAAGAGGGGTGATAGTACACATGAAGACAAACAATACTAAATCGGAGACCAAGGGTCCAAAACGTTTTCCTAAGGAAATAGCCACCATTAAAGTTTAGGGACCAAAATTTCAAATAAACATAAAAAACGGAAAAATCGGTCGATTGATTTGCGGTTTTCACTAAAATTATTCTTTATGTCGGCATTTTCTCGAAATTAAATTATAAAGATAAATTTCAAAAAATGCCGATAGATGGCGCTTTAGACTTTGGAGTAACGAACAACTATTTTTTGCCGGTATTTTTTGCATCTCATTAAATGTTTTCGTAAGCTTAGACTCAAACTTAAATTTTGAGCTCAAAATCTGTAATTGGGAGTGGTTAAGTAATACAAACTGAGCTGTGTTCAGAGGGTTCAAATTTCAAATGATTATAAAAAACGGAAAAATTGGTCGATTGATTTGCGGTTTTCACTAAAACTATTCTTTATTTAGGTATTTTCGTGAAAATAAATTATAAAGATAAATTTCATAAAATGCCGATAGAGGGCGCTTTAGACTTTGGAGTAACGAAACACTCTTTTTTGGCGTTATTTTTTGCATCTTTTTTAATGCTTTCGTAAGCTTAGACTTAAACGTAAATTTTGATCTCAAAATCTGAATAGCTGGGAGTGGTTAAGTAGAACAAAGTGAACTGTGTTCAAGGGGGGGGGCAGGTTCAAATTTAAAGTAATTATACAAAAATTTGAAAAATTGGTCGATTCGTTTGCGGTTTAAAATAAAACTATTCTTTAAGTCAGTATCTTCTTGAAAATAATTTTTAAAGATAAATCAAGGGCGCCTTAAACTTCAGAGAAACCAATAATTCGTTTTAACCATTATTTTTTGGTTCTAATTAAATGCTTTCAAAAGCATTTTAAATGTTCTCGGAAGCTTAGATTTAAACTGAAATTTTGAGCTCAAATCCTGAATAGTTATGAGGAGTTAAGAAGCGCAACCTGAAGTGTGTTCAGGAGTTAAAATTTAACCCTCTTTCCTCCTCGAGCACAATTCAATTTTTCGCTACTTAAACACTCCCAACGATTCAGAATTTCAGCCCAAAATTTAAGTCTATGCATTTGAAAGCATTTAATGAGATTAAAAAAATTACAGTTAAAAATAGTTGTACGCTACTCCAAAGTCTAAGGCGCCCTCTATCGGCATTTTTTGAAATTTATCTTTAAAAATTATTTCCAAGAAAACACTGATTGATCAAGAAAACTGCTGATTTAAAAATTAGTTTTAGCAAAAACCGCTAAAGAATCGACCAATTTTTCCGTTTTTTACAATTATTTAAAATTTGAACCCTCTGAACACAGCTAAGTTTGTCTACTTAACCACTCCCAGCTATTCAGATTTTGAGCTCAAAATTTAAGTTCAAGTCTAAGCTTACGAAAGCATTTAAAAAGATGCCAAAAATAACGCCAAAAAAGAGTGTTTCGTCACTCCAAAGTCTAAAGCGCCCTCTATCGGCAATTTTTGAAATCTTTCTTTATAATTTATTTTCACGAAAATACCTAAATAAAGAATAGTTTTAGTGAAAACCGCAAATCAATCGACCAATTTTTCCGTTTTTTATAATCATTTGAAATTTGAACCCTCTGAACACAGCTCAGTTTGTGTTACATAACCACTCCCAACTACAGATTTTGAACTCAAAATTTAAGTTTGAGTCTAAGCTTACGAAAACATTTAATGAGATGCAAAAAATACCGGCAAAAAATAGTTGTTCGTTACTCCAAAGTCTAAAGCGCCCTCTATCGGCATTTTTTGAAATTTATCTTTATAATTTAATTTCGAGAAAATGCCGACATAAAGAATAATTTTAGTGAAAACCGCAAATCAATCGACCGATTTTTCCGTTTTTTATGTTTATTTGAAATTTTGGTCCCTAAACTTTAATGGCGGTTATTTCCTTAGGAAAACGTTTTGGACCCTTGGTCTCCTATTTAGCATTTTTTGTCTTGATGTGTACTATCACCCCTCTTTTATTGTAAAAAAAAATTCGGAATCACCCTGTATATTAATTTATGAACAATTAATTTGCAAATAAATAATTAATTTGCTAAGCATTTTTTTCAAATAAGTAACCTATTTTTAACGGAATTTTTATTATGTTATCAGGTCACCATGCAAAATATTTACAGAAGGATAGGGACAGTACAAAACTGGTCACTTAAAGTAGTTGCAGCCGGATAGAAATTAAGTATTCCGTAATCTACCTTGAGACGTAGGCTGAAGCAAAATGACTTTGAAAAGTGAACGATGCGATCAGAATCGTAACAACACTACTAAAAAAATTTAAAAAATCTATATGCCTTCGATGCATTCTGCAGATGTTTTTAAATATATCTAAAATTTCTTCACATATTTTAAAGGAAAAGCTAAATGTGCGAAAATCTCTTCAGATTTCGGTGGAATTCCTGCAGAAAGTTGATATTCCTTCAGATAATCTTAAGATTATTTAGTGGAGTAGGTGCGGAAGCCCTGAAGAAATCAATTATTTACATATATAAACTCCGAACATTGACTTCATTCGATGCGTTGCTTAAGGCAGATAACTGTACAAAAGCTGCACAATTTGCAGCGTCAATAATATCGATTGTGAATGAATACAACTTGGGTTCGCAAACACAAAACAGTGAAGCTGTGGAAATGTAAATGAAGTAATTTTCAAATTAAACATGCTATCAAGTAGATTAGTCTTACTTTCTAATACTAGCAGGGCTTGATTTTTCTAATAATTTAATCTTCTGCTTAAAATAAAATTCTTTAACTATTGTTTTTATTATTTTATTATTATATTAGGTTGCAATATTCAATTGTAATACAATAATATTTATTTGCAAAAACCTTACAAAAAAGCATACAGTTAAATTGCGGTTATTTTTTAAAACAATCTCTTCTATCCATGTGCTGAATATTTTTTTACCTAATGTCGTGATTTCGCCTACCCTGTAGAAAGAAATTGCACAAAATAGTTTTCTTTTTTTACTGGTGTTCTGTTACATTACAGCATAAAAGCAAAACAATAACAAATATGCATAAAAAATGAAGTCAAAATTATTCATAGATTATTTAGCAAAAAATTAATATTTAGATTTTTTTACTATTATTCTTTAAATGTAAGCATATTCGCAATGCTAGCTTTACTAAAATTACATAAAATGATAATAATAGAAAGAGAATTGCCAACTATCTAAAAAAAATGGCAAGTAGAAAAAACATGTTTAAAATCATTGCACTGATGTTTTACAAATTACTACTTAGAGCTATTTTAATTTGTATGATTTTGCAACTGACATTAATACCCTAAAAATAAGACATTAATGATTGTTTACAAAATAACTTCGAAAACAACGTCAATACTCTTTTCCTGTATAATTGCTTTTGAAAGAAATTTACCAGAAGACATTTCATATATTTTTTGTAAGGAAGTAGCGAAGGATTAGAATGAAGACATTATCAATAATACAAGTTTCATAGTAATCCAACCCAGTACAAGAAGTAAGTTTGCTCAAACTGTGACTTGTGAATATTTAAGGCACAACACTAGTCCCAAAAAAGACCTGGATGATAATGTTAGGTCTATGGGGGCGTTTGTTTGAAATATCGTACTAAAATTTTTATATTTTTACATGATTTTTTAGCATATGATAGCTGAGGTCGATCCATAACCGGGCTAGTTTTTATTTTCTCAATTTTGGTTTGAGCATAAAAAAATTATTTTAACTTTCAAAATTTGTTTAAACCGGGTGTGAAATGAAAACTATCATAATACAAACAATGTATAAGGAAAATTGAAAAAGTGAAAACTAACTCGGTAGTGTATCGTGCTCAGCTATCCTATGCAAGAAAAAAATAATGTAAAAATATTAAAATTTGAGCGAGATATTTAAAAAGAACGCCCCCATTAGACTTAAGATTATCATCCTGGTCTTTTTCTGTGACTATTGCTGCAACTTTATCAGTCATTCGTAGCAATATAATGTAACGCAAATATCCACATATGTGATTCTTCGCTTTTTTAACAGTACTCTGTTTAAAGATGCCAGTTTTACTAATATATCTATACTATTAAAATTCGACCGTATGTTGTATGTATGTATGCATATGACGCTATCTCTTCCGAACCAGGAAACGGAGAAACGTCGCGTTTGTTTTGAATTGAAGGAAAAAAAACTAGGGATCATGAGTTGCCCAATCTCATCCCGAAATCCCAATTAGTTCGTTAATTATTAATTAAAAACTAATCAGACACGGTAAAATTTTAACTGATTTGCCCCTGCATGTTTGCAATTTGGGCGGAAATGGCGATCCGAAAAAGATCGACTGAGGGAGAAAATTTCTCCCTCTGTTTTCTCGTTTTTAAATTGCCATCAGTGCTGTTATAAACACACCAACAACAAAAGAATTAGATTTTCGGATACTTCGTTCTTTTATTGCACTAAGAGTATAATTTTTTTTTATTTGTGATTTTTTAGATTTTTTTACGAAACTTTGATTTTTAGCGCTTTTTATCGCAATTTTTTCGAAATGCATTTTTTAATTCCAATCCTGGCAGTTCTATGAAACTCTAACAAAAAACAACGCCGTATTCTGAATCCTCATTCCTTTCTGATAATGTCAGTGTACTTTTTAAATTTTCGATTTTAAAATTTTTTTTCGAAACTTCGTTTTTCTTAAAAAAATTACAGTAAAACAGTTTGAACTATCGACTTGCTTTTTTTCAAATGTATGTCTAAACCTTATCTAACTATCTAGAAAAGATAGAAAAAATCGGTTGACTGGTTGATTGGATAATGATATATAAGCGATTGTGAACATTAATATTTTATACCTCGCCGATTTTGGGGTATTTTCACTCAAAAATGTTTTAAGTTCTTTATCTAAACATGATTTAAAGGTATTCGAAATTTTGAAAGAATTGAATGAATAGATTTTTAAAAAAATTAATTTCCATTGAAGCAGATTTCAAAATGAAAGCATTGATTTGGCCGGCTTTGATTTTCGTAAAACGTACATCCAACCCATAAATTCCACGGAAGATATGTTTGGCATTATGCCACAATCCATATTTAAACGCGAAATCCTTTTGTTTGTAATAAAAGTTAAGGGTTTTTAATAAAAATTGCAATGACAAAAAAAAGTTATACAACTAGTGCTAATTTTTATAAAATAGCACCTTAGTGCAGCGAAATGTATTTACCTCCATGGATCGAAAAGAATATTTCAGAAGAAAAGATCACTCAACTCAATTAAAATACATTTGTTTACTCGCTTTGTTTGAAACATTTAGAACTAAACGGCTGTTTAGTCAATTTAATGATGGTATCTTCTTTCGAATATAATAAAATTGATATTTCGTGTTCTTCAAGATTTCTTTAGATAAACCGACCAGCGTAGCGGGCGAAGGCCGCTAGTATTAATACTAAAATATGGCTTTAAGTTAAATTTTATTAAAAATATTTTGCGTAAAATTATAAATTAAATACAGTTTGAATGTAATCTTAAATTTATAGCAAAAATTATTAGAAAATTTTGTATATTAATAGGAAACAGCTTTGTGCATTCATATAAATAAATATTACAATTATACTTGAAATATATCCAATATTATGACGTTAAACTCATCTATATGGATATTTACATTCATTTTATGTCACAATAATATGAAATATGTCATGTTATTTCTAATGAATATTAATATACAGGGTGATCCGAAAGTCAGGCCGAACTTTAAAAATGAATAATTTAGAAACGAATCAAGATACAAAGATACGGTTTGCACCGGACGAAGGGAGAATATACCTGGTTTGTGTAACAACGAAAAAAAAAAGAATAGTTTTGTTGGCGACCAAAAAATGGCACTATAATTCTTTATTGCTGCAAAAAACGATTTACAAATAAAAAAAGGTTGAAAACTCACAAGTCAGCTTAATTACAGTTAATTAGTAATACAGTAATATTCAACGTGTTGTCCACCATTCATAAGTGTAACTGTAAGGCCAGCCACTACACCATTCAGAGCATTTATTAGCATTTCTTGGCCGACACATTTTGGCGAGTATCATCTTTCAGTGCTGCTAGTGATGCCGTTGGTCGCCAACATACATATTTTTTTTTCTCGTTGCCACACAAAACCTGTTTCTTTTCCATCCGTTTGGTGTAAACCGTAACTTTGTATCTTGATTCGTTTTTGAATCATTCATATTTAATGTTCGTCCTGAGTTTTGGATCACCCGGTTTATACATTTTTAATTTAACATTTATTTTGTGTGATATTTAATATTATATACCGAGAGATAGATAAATAGATAGAAAGTGAGAGAGAGTATATGCAAGAGAGAAAGTGTGTAACACAGAGAGAGGGAGAGTGTCTGTGTGTGAGAGAGAGAGAGTGTAAGAGAAAAAGATATGTTCCTATAAAAGGAAAAAAATACCTATGCATAATTTCTTAAAGAAATGTGCCTTTATCTAAAGATATAATGATAAAATTTTCGTATATCTTAATGATACTTCGCTGTCTTGTCATTATAGTTTAAATAGAGTAAATATCATGTTTTTCGTCGTTGAAAGGGGAACCAGTTACTTAACTTTGGAAAACATATCCGTGTCCGTGTGTCATTAAAAATGCATTATTCAGCTAAAAATAAGATAAATCAGCAGAATATGTTATTCGTGCATTAGTAAAATAATGAATTAAAAAAATGTCTTGTTATTTAAAAATGTTCATATCAGATTTGACAATCGTAATAACTGTTTAAAATTTTCTGAGCTATATCGTTAAATACGATCACAATCTAACGTAACACAATCGATTAAAAAAAATACAAATTTTATCTAATAATGACCCACCAGCTTAACATTTCAAGCGTATCTTTCCTTTTCATCATTGTTATTTTTGGAAAATATTTAGAACTCGCATCGTTAAAAAAGATTTTATTTGACAGACAGATTGTAAACTTAATTCTTAAAAATCTGTATAGAAAGTTTTTTCTTTAAATATATATTGAAAGAATAAGAATCGTAAATAAACATGTCAGTACTTAATGGAAATCCTCACGTTAAGAAATTTAACATCAAGTAATTACTTTTAGCATTTTCGCAATCATTTTATTTATTTTTAAACATATTTATTGTGAAACATTGGTAATAGTTTTAAAGAACGATTTTTTTGTTCATATTTTGTTAAGTTAATTTTAAACTTTCAGTCAAATATATCAGAATTATTATCTTTTATATATGTATGTAATACTATGTCGTTTTACTTGAAAGTATAAACAGGTTTGCTTGAAATAATATATGGATTATCGTGGAATAACATCTGTCATTTTATCAGTGTGGGTTTAGAAGCCGTAGTTGGAAGCAATGGAATTGTGTTCTATGGGAGTTTCTCCAGTAAAAATGCAAGAAAATCAGTTTTTAGTCCTTTATTATTTTTGAGCACGACCATCAGTTATTCCACATCTCTCCAGTCTCCCAAAGTTCTAATAGACAACTTGCTCTAAGCCTGCATCATCTCAAACATTTTATATTGCTCCGAAGATGAGACGGGAATCCTGGCATTTTAAAGGTCAAAAGCATTCTGCACGCTCTTCCAAAGCAAAATGACTCTCTCAAAATTCCTAGCCAATCTAGCCCGTCGCTTTTTTACGTAAGGCTTTTAAAAATCCATTAGGATCGTTTTCAACGTAGAGATAATCCAATCCACTATCTACCATTGGACGGTAGGCGTGACTAGAGGTACGAGCTATTTACCTAATCGCGTAATAGCATAATTTGCCCACGCGAAAAAGCGTATGAATCCCCTAGCAGACGATTAATTAAATAATAAACAAAATTAAAGTTTCGATAAATGTTTTTTAATTTTAAAAAGGAAAATGGATTTGTGTACTGAAAGAATGATTTCGCAATAAGATACTGGCATTCAAGAAACATTCTAGCTCTTTTGAAGAAGATAATCATTATATTATGCTAAGTTAAATAAAATAAAATAAAAGAGCTTTTACCCGTTAAAAATATTAATACATTACGGAAACTGAGGATAAAAGTATGTTCCATAAAACGTTGGAACAAAAGGGAGGACGGGCAAAATGGCGATTTTTTTTCATTTATTAAAAATCCCCCCTCCCAAAAAGACGGGTGAAAATGTAGGTCGGAGAAATAACAAAGAAGAGATATCAGAAGAGATTTAAGAACTATCTCCTGTTTCAGAAACATTCTCGTACGTTTACGGTCGATGACAAGAAGGTCCTTGTAGTCCCTGGGTATTCCAGAAATGTTTAAAAGTGAAATAAAATATCACCATAAGCCATCGATTTGGTATTTTCGTATTACGATCCTACCATTTCATTCAAAACATCGACTGCATCTGTAATATAGTTACATCCGTTTGTTTTCTTCTTCATTTTTTTTTAATCTCTTGTGTATTGTTGATCACCTAAATATGATTGCAAAAGTTCAATACATGCAAAAGTTCATCAATCATATGAAAAATACTAATAATTGTAAAATAAATAGTTATGCTATTCTAATACAGAATGGTGTATTTATTTTCTCTTTTATTTAATATCAGACCCAATTCATTGACATTGCCTGCTCCATTAAAATATGAGCAAGTATCTATGTATGCTCAAAATGCAGGGCTACGAAATTTGGTTCACGGGTTGTTGGTAAGAGGTCCATGAACGATTGTGGTTAAAAATTCAAAAAATTTAAATAGATAGTTTTTTTATATATTTTTAACGAATTTTTGTATTCTTTAATCATTTGGAAATTTGTTGTTATTTTCGGACAAGAATATATAGAATTGAGATTTATCCCACATACTTCTGTTTCCACAATGACAAAAAAGTATTAAAAACTACAAAAAATTAATAACTAAAAAAACAAATTGAGATACAGCTTACAAATAAATTGAATTTAAAAGTACACATTCCCCTATACGACGTTGTAAAGTTTGAAAATGTGTGGTGTTCAGAAATTTAAAATTTTCAATACCGAAGATTGTAAAACAGAAATGGACCATTCCAGGTAAAATGAGCAAAAAAGCAAAGAAAAAATAAATGAAAGGCTGCATAGGTACCTATTTTAATAACATTTGATACACATGTACAATTTATATTCAAATGTACCTCTGAACAATATCTTGAAGAAAAATAAATTATTTTAGCTGATTTGGAAATTCAAAATAGATTTGATACCAGAATGGAATGCGTACACTGCTCGAAAGTTGCAAGTTTGAAGTTCTGTATCTTGAAAAATACCATAACAGAAATTATTTTTTTATAATTTTGTAATTTCTGAAAATCAATCATTATTATTATTATGTAATAATAATCTGGTAATATCATTATTTATACAAAATTGGTTGTAAATATTAAAAATTTGGATTTTTTTTTATAAAAATGAAAACGTTATAAGAAAAAAAATGTGACAATTTGATGCCTGGTGTAGTGTTACATATGAAGATCGAAATCTCGAAGTTTGAAAGTTGTTATTTATTTACTTTATCTTCAAAAAAAAAAAAAAAAAAAAAAAAAAAAAAAAAAAAAAAACTTAGTACTATTACAAAAAAATTAAAAAATTCTAATTTTCCCTCTTATGTATCAGAAAAAATAAATAAAGGAAAGGTTCGATATTATCGATATCGCACAGCCATAACTGGGATGCCAAAGGCGACAATTTTTATGTTCCGTTCGTACCAGTATTTTTATAGCATAAATTATATACATATATGTTTCTTGCAAACGTTGTCAAAATGTCCATTAAAGATTTCTATTTTGAGAAAATGGTACCAGTTTGAATTAATAATAGTCACCTGTGGCAGCCTTGTATAAGGATCAAAAAGTCCAAAATTGCACTAGAAAATTTTAAATACTGTCTTTTAATGCTTAATATATCAAAAATGCATTTAAAAAGTTATATTTGAGACATCTATGGAATAAACATCTTTAAAATCACGCACCTTTCTTCAAATATTGCAGAATTTCTTCTTGAAAAAAGAAATGTGCTGCCGTCTAGGTTTGCTATTTGATTATAGGATTATGTATATTTATTTAACGAAGAAGATATTTTTTTTTCTTTTACCTAAATTTTAAATATTCTTTAGACAAAAATAAACTAAAAGTGAGAATAAAAAATCATATACTTAAAATATACACATTCATTTATCATATCAAAGAGTTTAAAGTTCTTTCTCTGTATACTAAATAAATGATAAAAATATTGAAGTCTTCAATCAACAGTTTCCACTGACTGTTTTTTTTCTCATTAAGGATTAAAAAAGTCAAGAATGAAAACTCATATGTATTAAGTACACACCATTATCTAAAACGTAAAAAAAAAGTTTTAAGAGGTGTCTTATGTTAGACAAATAATTGAAATATCTAATGTTTACCACATTTTTTTTGTTATTTATTTATTTTTAATCTACAGAATAAAAGCACAATTACTATTTGCACTAATCTGTTATTTATTCGTTAAGGTTATTTTGGTGAAATAATCATCCAGTGTTCGTGTCCGGGATGGCTCAGTTGGAAGAGTATTGGCGGCTTCAGCTAATACGTCTCTGGTTCGAATTCTGGTCCGGACTTTTTTCACCCACATGGAAAATTTACACCTGTTATTTATTGTTCGTTCTTAAATGTAAATAGTTTTCAATACAGTCTTTCCGTTCCTAAGGCTAATAAGCAAGCTTGAAATTTCAAGCTTATATACAAGATCTCGATTTTGTATCAACATTTAATGCAAATTTTTATACTGAAATAAACAAGTTCGAAATCTATTACTTTGGATTACGAGGTAAATAAATATGATCCACTTATATGATTGTGATGTAGAATCACATATAATTTACGTAAATTATACATTTTTTTTAAATTACAGTTAAAACTAATCTTTAATTAAATAGCTATTTTATCTTAACCTTTATTTCGATCCCACAATAACTTTCGTTAAAAAGTAAAGAAAGAAAACAATGATGATTTTCAATAAAATCTATGACATATCAGCAACACCTGATTTGCTCATTTTGTATGGAATAACATTTCGTTTAAAATTTGTTTCTTTTTAGTCCAGTAATATTAATATTTAATCCATGGCGTACGTAATGTTACTCTGTAATTACGTATGCCATACTTTAATCAGCTTAAAAATGATGTTTTTTATTATTATCTTTATATATAGACTTTATTTGTCATAAATTTTAGTCTTAACTGTCTTAAATATACTACCTACGTACGCCACATTACAATAGGTATTTATTTTACCTTGCATGCTAATAATTAGAGATTACTTGATTGCGATTATTTATAACGTAAAAGAAAACATTTTATCATAAGCATTAGCATACCTTTTTTTTTACTTCCTTACTATAAATATATCGTTTTGTCGTCAGATACCATAGCGACATGATAAATTAAATTTCGTTAAAAATGCCCAGTAGTAGGAAAATAATTTTTAAAAACAAATAGCTATTGAAGAATTGAACACTTTAACCCATTAATGCCTAAATAAATTTCTTCTTTAAAATTAAAATTTTGCACTTCCAACCACTTTTAAAACAAATATAACTTTTATTTTAATTTATCGAGAAATTTGCCTGGAGAAAGAAAGTATTTATTTATCCTCCATTTTAGTGCTGTGAAAAGCGCTCACTTAAATTTTTAATACTGTCCCAAAAATGGGACGCTAGGTACTAATGTGTTAAAATAGAATTCCCAAGTCTTATTTAGATACTTTAAAGTTGCTTGTTTTCGCTGCGTTTTATGCTGATTTTCGTTTCATTTTCGAATATTATTATGTCTACTTGATGCGATTTTTTAAAAATATGCCATTATTGTTTATTGCGGTTTTACTTGTTTAATTTTAATTCATAGTAATTAAATTATTCGCATTTTAATTTTTTACATACACTATTACTTTTCACTTCGGATTTAATTTTTAATATGTACTATTTAAGTTATTTCGATTTCAATTTTAATTCGAAATATCAGTCCGTGTGTTGAACGGGTTAAACAGTCAGTAAACTTTAAAATATGCATATAATTAATTAAAAGCATTACAAATACATGAAAATATTTTTTTACTTATTTAATATATCCCTGATTTTTTATTTATTTATTTATTTATTTTTTAAGAGCATGTCTTGATTCCAAAGGGTAAAAAAGACAATTGGGTAGAATTGAAAACATAAATAGAACAAAACAAAATGGAAATACTATGCATAGACAAGTAAAATTCAGTGCACAGCTCTAAAAGGGGGTGAAAAGATCAATTTTGATTATCAGGAGTTCACAAAAATAATCTTCTGATAATCGGAATTGGTCTGTTTCCTCCTCTATAAGGCACTGGACTTCATTTTGCTTGCACATGCGCACTATTTTTGTTATATTTTGATCTATTTCTTCTTTCTTGTTTGGTCAATTTATATTTTTCTCCTTCGAAACATGATGCATAAGCTTCCTAAATATTTCAGGGATCCATAAATAGATAGATAATATCTTTCTGTATTTGTAACGCCTTTGAAGAAATTTTATGTTAATTTTAAAATAGATATTAATAGCAAGGTCTAAATTCCTTAAAGGCACTAATATTTAAATATAGTGATTTGACTTATTGATATTCTGCTAATACCATAAAATTATAACCGTCTTCAAGATGGAATTTAAATTTACTATTTCTTTCTCGATAAACATCATAATAATCCGTAACATATTTGTAATAACTCATAATAATTATTTCACTATTTTGCAATCGATATTTGCAGAATAACTCACATGTTTCTATTTATTGATACTACGAAGATATTTATAATATTTCAAAATTAATGTAAAATAACATTTGACAACACTGAAATACATGAATCTAAACATTTTGGATATCTACAATTTCCAATAAATGCTATCTAGAAATTGGATCTACTGGTAAAGTATTGCATGCTTTAACATATAGATGCTATAGATTTATCGTATTTTAGAATCTATGTCCAATATTCTTGGTATAGTGTATTAAAATATTAGTAAAGTTTAAATTATAATGGAACACGTGTTAGGAAGTTTGGTTATATAGTTAAACATAAAAACATACTTATATTAAGAAGCTTCAAGTAAAATTCAGGCAAAATATAAAATAATCTATTTATTTGTATATTTATTTTGGATAGGTTGAATTATTCAGGGTTATTACAATAGAATCATCGGGTTTTGAGACGTTACTACGTATGAACTCAAGCACGCATATGTTTCCATGACAACTCAAACGAGAGGGCATTAACTATAGTTTCATGCTACATATGTGTGAGATTGCCATGGCGACTGGACATTAGAAAGTGTTTTGTGAACAAAGATTTTCAAATTGTGAATCGCTTATAACTCTTCAGAGAGCCTACCGGAAGGAGTACAAATGCAAAATCCCAACCCACAATGATGGATTGATCGATGTCACTTTGACTGAGTTGAGAAACCTCATCACGACTGCATTCGCGATCATCGAGGCGACCATGCTGAGTAAAGTGTGGAGCGAAATGAATTATCGCCTTGACATCTGCTTTATCACTCAAACAGCACATATCTATATGTACTATACTATACTATATATGTCCATACTATATGAACATCTATAGTATGGACGTCAATCTTGTATACTTTCGGTTTATTTCCATATATAGCTCATTGTTGTAACCCAATTATGTTCTGAAATAAACGCTTCAGAAACTTGATTATTCTTTTGTAATAACCCTGTATTTTGCATAGGGTGAATCAATGGCAGCTAAAAAATCTAAAATAGGAGGTATCTAAAAATTTTTGGAAGGGTTTTGATTTTCATGAGATTTGAATTTTCATGAATCAAGTTGGAAATGCTACGTTGAACGTAGTAAATGAGGTGCGTTCATACTATAACAAAGTTTTTAAAATATTCAGTTCTATGTCTATTAGTGCATAGTACATCGGATACATTATAGTGGCCGAAATGTTTTGTGTGTCCCTGTAAATACCACTTTTAAAATAATAATAATTGTATCAAAAATGAGCAGTTTTACTAAATAAATTTTCACTGCGCATGCGTAAACTCTATAAAAATTTCATTTGCATATTGTGTTAGCTAAATGTATACAGCAACTTTTTTAAAAGTTTCAAAATCATACTTTGAAAATTCTGAAAATTATCGTCAATAGAATATGATTAAAATCCGTTATTCCCAAAGTGAAGCAAAAAGATGAGGAGCTGTATCCAAATATAGTAGTACGTACAGTATTGTGCAGACACTAACCAATGGGATATGGATACAGCCCCTCTTTTTTGTTACTTTTTGGGAACATCGGATTTTGATCTTATTCTTTTGACGATAATTTTCAGAATTTTCGAGCTATGATTTTGAAACATTTTAAAAAGTTGCTCTATCCATTTAGCTAACACAAAATGCAAATGATTTTTTTTTTTTTAATTGACGCATGCGCAGGGAAAATTTATTTAGTAAACCTGATTATTTTTCATACAATTATTAATATTTTAAAATTTTGATTACAGGGTATTATGCATAATGTTGTATCTCACATTTTCTGAAAAGAACATTGTTTTCTGTTAAGAACTCTGCAAATTATAAGCAAAAAACTTGGCAAAATTTGGGATCGTTTAAAAAAAAAAACTTAATTTATCTACGAGTATACATGCTATCTGCATAAAAATAAACACAGTTTATTTAAGTAAGCATATTATTCAGTTTTAAGTAAGCCACTTAATCATAATCTTCAGTTTAAACGCTTTTGCTACATTAGTTTTATAGGGTGTTTCAAAAGATATTCGTTCTTTTTCAATTTGTTTACGGTTCCAATTGGATTTTGGAAAAAAAGATCTTATGAAAAATGTATAACCTGTACTAGTGTGTTTATACATCTGGAGTTTCAGAGTCATTCCTTATGTATATTTTTAGATATTTAACAAAAGATCTGAAATCGCAAATGTCAAGATTTTGTTTGTGGTGACTGTAATAGCCTAAAACTTTTGAGTGTCCTAGCAAATACTAACTGTTTTCTATTATACAGTAAGTAGTAGTAAATCTTAGCAACGTATGTGAAATTCATAAAATGTGAAAGAGTTCAATTTAGTTAAATATCGCTCCAAGCAATGTTTCCTCCTACTCCAGTATGTAATGGAATGCTTTATATGGTCCAGTAAATAAATAACAAACATGTATATATTTTTTTTACACTAAAGAATGCAGAAAAGGTATATTTTAGTATATACGTCACATATGAATATAAATTTTATTATGTTTGGAAGTATGTAACATCGTTAAAATGCATTTAAAACTATTTTTTCTATTCTCCGTATTGTTACAGAATAATTTTGGTTGTCCCTGTAATTGAACTATACATTTTATTTCTATAAAATTTGAAATGAATAGACAAAATTTCACAAAATAATGCATTTTAAATTACAAATAATTCAAGTTGGGTAGTTTCGCGTTTTTACACGAGTACAGACGGACGGACTGAACTAAAGCTATAAGTGGAACGTACTTACATAATTATGAATGCATCTAAAAATATGACAGAAATTGTACGTCAAGCAAAGCAAATGATATGCGTTCGTACTATAACGAAGTTTTAAAAATTCTCAGATCTTGCTGTTATAGTACATAGTACCTCCAATACAATATAGTGGTCGAAATATTTTGTGTTCTCCTGTAAATACTATCTGACTTCTATTATACAGAAAGTAACTTTAATAAATCTCAGCAACGTATATCAATTTAATAATATTTAAAATTGTTTAATATAATTAAGATGCGCTCCTAAGAATGTTTCCAAAAATATGTTTCCAAAAATAACAAACATTCATTGCACTGCAGATTGTACAGAATGTATAGCTTAGTATATACTTCATAGATTCATATCCATTTTATTATGTTCGAAATAGTGTAATATTTATGAAATGCATTTGAAACTATTTTCCCATTCATAGTGCTGAAATAAAATAAATTTTTTGTCCCTATAATTAAACTATACACCCGATTTCTGAAAAAAATTAAATTACTTGACAAAATTATGCAACAATTATATATTTAAAATTCCAAACGATATTTGTTTTTTTCCTCTGTTATATGCGGACTGCCTGACGGACGACCAGACTGATCGACGACTGAAATCGGAGAACTAAAATATACTTTCAATTAAATGTCACTGTAAAGCAAATAATGTGTGAAAGTCTGTGTATTTTTTGTTTCGACATGAATTACTGTTATTCGATTAGTGAAAATAAATTTGAAAAACAAATTCGTAATGTTTCTACACAATGAAAAAAAATTATTACGAAAAGAAAAATTAAAGAAGTGTTAAAATAAAAGGGTACAAATGCATACCCAATAAAAATACATTCATCTGGTATTATATACAGTGTCTTGCGTGATTCTAATCCAACAAATAAGATCGTAAAATATTTGCGCAGATATGATAAAGCAGATATCCCCATGAAGATATTTATCGTTCAACAAAAAAATATTTGATTTAAAAAATACGATATATGCAACTAATTTTAGTTAGAAATTAAAAATTTACCCTCCTCCCCTCTAATAAAAAGGGTTTGTCTTATATTTATTAGGTTTGTCAATTGTGCTAACATTATTTAAATGATAATATGTATGGAATATAAATTATTAAAATGGATTTTAAGTTTCTGATTATGTACATATCTTCGATTATAATGTTGTAACGGACAAGTAATTCTTGTGAGTTAACACTGTATAAGTTTAAAGATAGTTAAAAACACTCATAGTTCAAAAACTTCAAAGTATGCAAAATTACAAAAAAATAGGTTAAAATGTTTACTTTTCTCTAAATATACATTGCTTCGAATAACTTGGAGTCATGCTTTCAGACATTAAAATTCAGCATCTTTAGGTTATCATTTTTTTATTTAATGAAATCAAGTTGACGTATCTTAGATGAGAGAATCTTTACAAAATCATTATTTGGTAAAACAAGACTTAAGTTTAAATATTTTTCTTATTTATATTATAATTATCAAACGTACCTGTGCGTAACAAATACTTTATTTTGCAAATGGCAACACTTTGAATTTTAAAATGCAATTTTTTTTTTCAATTTTTGCAATTTTTGCTACTGCGAAGTTCTTAAACTTCTAAACATTGCATATTTTGAATGTTTACATCGTCGTATAGGGAAATAAAATGTACTGGTATATGCATTTTGTTTCGAAACTGTTTCTTAATTTGTTTTTGAAACATTAATATTTTTGTAGTTTTTAATGCCGTTTATTTAATTGTGGCAACAAAAGTGCCATATTTCTATTAAAAGCAAAGGGTAAAAAGCAGATAACTGTCATTCTATGTTGCCATTTTCTCATTAAAAGTGAAAAAAAGTACTTGCTGCGTCAAGAATATCGTCTGTTATAAAAACCCTTTTTTTTCATTTACAAATTTTTATTTATAATTAAAATAATATAATCAAGTTTTGAATTACAACGATTTTAAAATGATCTAATAAAAATACAAATTTTTTGAAAAGCTGAATCCAGATGTGAAATTTATACATAAAATTTTTGTTATGTTGAAAATGATGTCGGGTTTAAATTTCACTAGAAATAATTCAATGACTGAGTCAAAGTGGTATAAATTTTGCTTTTTCATTTTGGAATCCTAACATAAAAGCCCTAATTGATAACTTTATAATAATGACAGATCTTTTGATATATTTACATTTTACATGTATAATTAAAGTTAAATTTTTACAATTAATACAACCGAGTTTTAGATTTGGCATTTTGTTAACATTAGGTTAAATATCATTGATTTGAGAGTTAGAATTATTAATAAATATGCATTTTTTATTCTAATTAATTTTGCAGGTTTATTATAAATCAATAAAATAGTTCTTTCTTAAACATTTTCTTTCATCGAAACTCGATGGGTTCTACGGTGTTTCTTTTAAACTCCCGTACAGTCGATAACGCTGGTTTTAACGTGCATACAAAAAGCTAGATTCAAACCAACTGTATAAATACCTTTATTAAAAGACGTTTTAAAAAGAATAGTTTTCCATATTCGTATGTTAAACTGTAAAATAGTATTACAATAAATAAATAAATACATAAATAAATAACGAAAAAGACTCTTGATTTTCCTATAATATTAATTCTTTTCTAACTACAAATATTGAATCTTCTTTATAAAGAATTTCTAGAAATACATATTTTAGGCATGCGGGAAAGACATGAAGAATGCACTTTTTCAATATTCAACAGACAATCTATAAATGCAAATTTATTAATTACAATATTAATATTATTTCCGCACCTGCAAAGCAAGTATGAATCACATTCTTAATATGTAGCTCAAGTTACAAATACGTGGATGATATCTCTCTTTTGTCTTAGAAATGTACTTAACTTGGTGACTATGGGCAAATCTTTGTCCGTAGTGAATCTTTATTGGCATACAAACAAAGTTATTTTTGTAACACATCTAATCAAATATTCTGCAGATATTGATAAGATATATCAATAACTTATTGATACATTGAATTAGTTTAGAAAATAATTCCACAAATATTATTTGTCCCATTCTGTCATAAATAATATCAGCTGCAAATATAAAGACAGTGATCATCTACAAATATAAAGTTTGGTGTACTTTTTTGCATGCAACAATTAGTAAAAAAATATTTTTCAACAATTAAAAAGAAATAAAACTATTATTTTTAACTGCCTAGGACTTGGTAAGACAAGTTGTACAAATTAAGAGGTGGGAATTCTTGCTTTTGTATTTAACCAAAAAATTACCAAAACTAATTAGGGAGATACCTTATGAAAATTAACCTAGATCCACAATTTGAAACAAATTCGTATATTATGCATGAAAAACCCAATTCACCTAAATTATGTCGGGTTACCCCCATTCGCCCTCTTTTTATACTTAAACATTTAACTCCCAAAACTAATTATGAAAGCGCCTTATCATAATGATCTTACATCTAAAACTTTAATAAAAGCTGTTAATCCTGTTAGAAAAAACGATTTATTTAAATTAAGGGAGAAGCGAGTTAATCTTCCATTACTTCCATCGCCTTTTCTTATCCAATAAACTCCCCAAAATAATCAGGAAAGCGCCTTATCAGAATAAACCCATATTTAAATTTTGATCAAATAGCACATTTCTATCAAAAATTATTGTGTTACGTACATACATATATACCTATATATCTACATACGTGCATACATATATACCGAAACCAGAGTGCACATTAGCTCTTAGGCTTTTATAGTCAGTGATTTGAAAACACGTCAAATTATATGAGCCTAAGGATAAACTAGATCGGCCTAGGATAAATTGGATTGTTAGTGCCGACACGGTCTTTTGTTGCAATAAAATCACACCGATTTACATAGGACTAGGATGAGCTAGATCGCCCTAGGTTAAATTAGTTCAGAGCAATGAATAGCAGGCTAAACACTGTTTATCCTATGAGCGTTAGGCCAAATCAGTTTATCCTAGGAAAAACTACTTTATAAATGGGTGTTAGGATAAAATAATTTTGCCTAGAATTATATTTGACCGTAACATATACTTGTTTTCTCTTGGTGGATTGCTTCTTCAGTCCCTACACTGTTAAAAAAAATCTGTGAAGTTGCTAAAATTTTTCTTCTAAATTTGTATCTCAAAATTTTTTTATCTAGCGACAACAGCAAAATTTCTTGTAGCCGAGGAAGGTTGCATTAGTTTTTGCTGTTAACGGTGCATGAAAAATTTTTGAATTACAAATCTACTAGAAAAATCTTAGTAACTTTACAGATTTTTTTTCTCAGTGTACAAATTAATTAGACCAGAAAGGTACATCCGTTATTTATATTTGCTCTGTCTCTGTTAAAAGCTGTTTTCCCGATTTCTCACTTTTCTGAACTTGTAATTTACGCTGAGCAATGGACAGTGTTACCTGATTATCGTAAAATAACTTTCCAAACAAAGCTTTAACCTTTCCATTCAGCATCTTCATTCATTTATAATGTTTACAACGGTGAGGTAGTTATGGATTAGATGCATAATTCTTATGAACATCTCGTTTGCATGTTTTCAATAAGATCACTGATAGCAGCGCCATTTGTCACTTTTTTTGAGTTACTTTATTCAAATAAATAAATAAATAAACCGTTCTAGAAATTCACTGATGCTATCTCTGAAAACACTTTTTTACTTCGGTTATTTTTCCAGTTTTTATAATTTTTTTTAATTTTTCCGGTGTTTGCAATTAATATTAACCGCCTCCGTTTTTTGCCCCTGCGTCGTACAGGCAACGTGTTTTTGCAATCATGATTCGCCCGTACACACGTTAAGGGGGATCAGGGTTTGAAAACTTTTGAAAAAATCGATTTTTTTATGATCTAATTTGATTAATCATTTAATTCTTAAATCAATGCAAAAAACCACATAAAAACATTTACATTTTTAACGGAGTTATAAGCATTTACGTATCAACACTTTCATAGCCGCATCCATATAATTTCAATTTTAAGTTGCGTTTTCTCAAAACTTGATTTTTGATGATTAACACCAAGATTTACAAAAAACTATTTGATGGAATGGCTTAATCTTTTTTTTGCATGCATATAACATCATTATCTAGATTATGAATTATTATATTTTAGATAGTTTAAAATTTTGAGTATTTTTAATGGAAAAAAGTTGCATTTTTTAGGTTTTTTTTAAATTTTCAACTTTGAGAGATTTTTTAATACTGCTTTTATTAAGTGATATTTATATCCTTAATTCATAATCTAGATTATAATGTTATATGCAAGCAAAAAAAAAAAAGCCATTCCATCAAATAGTTTTTTTAAATCTTGGTGTTAGTCGTCAAAAATTAAGTTTTGAGAAAACACGACTTAAAGCTGAAATTATATTGATGCGGCTATGTAAGTATTGTTACATAAATGCTTATAACTCCGTTAAAAATGCTAATATTTTTATGCGCTTTTTTGCATTGAGTTGAGAATTATTTGAATAATCAAACTAGATCATAAAAAAATCGATTTTTTGAAATGTTTTCATCTCCTGAGCCCCTTAAAACATCCACACTCCGAACATAATTTTTTATTCTCACCAGTAAAGTTTTATTGTACATTTTGTATTATTTAATCTGAACATTTTTCTGATTCGATTAGGAAAAAATTCTGTATCAAAAATCGGCGATAAACGATTAAAAATTCTGTAAAAGACATGAAAAAAAGGACAATATTTAAAAATTAAAGAAAAAAAAATATATATATATATTGATCACTTGAGTAGTGAAACAAGCATTTGTCCTTGGTATTTATCATGGCATTTGATACTTTTGAGAATTTGCATTTATATAAAACTTATATCTATATGATTTGTCTAAATAAAAATTTAGTGTTTTATTGTATCTGCTATTAAACACCAAATACTGTTATTTTATTGTTTATAAAAATAATATACATATATACTTCATTATAAAATCAAATATTACGCGTGCTATATAAATGATTGTTAAACAAAAAATAGCAAAAATAATTATACATACTGTTTTGGAAGTTGTTTGAAAATTAAATTTAATGCTAATGTATAAAAATATTCAAAAAATATAACGAGATATTTAATATAAAATATATAAAATACATTAAAAAAATCTATTTTCGAAATGTCAGATCAAAAAAAAATTAAATAAGCAATAACATAAAACGTAACTTGTTATGAAAATCAATTGACTTTCACATTTTGATGTTTCAAATTTTAACAAAACTTCAACTTAAACAAATTATTAAAAAAAAAAACTATTTAACTCTTTTGTTGTTACCTGATATTACTGATAAAATTGAAATAAAATTCCTTCACCCACGTTTCGAAATTCAATAGAAGAAACGAAGTAACTCTTCAAATATTTTTCATAATGAGCACACCAGAAATGCTTTGGACAACCCGAATAAATGAAACAGCAGGTGACTATTAAATATTTAGTCACTTTTGCAAGCCAATAAAATTCCTTTAAACAAAAATGCGAAAAAGTAAAAATATCAAAAAATAATTTCAAACAGATGATGGTAAAAAATATTATTAGTTGAATGTGGACAGTTAAAGTGATATAAAACGGTGTATTTCTTTTTAATAATTAAACTGTTTGAAAACTAAAAAAAAATTAAATAATGTATTACCGGAATTGCTATAGTATGTTAAAGAATACATAATAATAATAATAATAATCAATTCATAGTACTTTGATTTAACATTGTTTCGAATACTGTCATTACGTTGAATAATTTCCATTAAATATTACATTGGTAAAAATATCAATATAGATTTGAATATCTGCCTTAAAAATATGAGCAAATTAAAAATTAGGAAAGTTAAAAAAGTGTAAATGTATGTTTTCGAGAAATGCTTTAGCAAAACATGAGCAACTAAATAATTAATATGACATTAGAGATGAATAAAACAGAAACTAGTTATAAATAATTTTTCAAATTTAAAACTCACTGTTTTAAATATATAGATGTATCGCATAAGTATTCAGTTTTTTACGAAATATTTTAGAAAGTATAAAAACAATAAGGGTATTTTATTTTTTTTAAATAATAAATGTATGTAATTTTAGGATGTGCGGAACTTAAGAAAAGACAATGAAACCATCAACGTGCATATAATAGTGTATGCGTAGAAAAAATATGTAACCATACACCTGAGAGAACCTCATTAAAAAACTAAATTTTGCGAGTGCTATATAAATCACTGTTAAACGAGAAAAAATAGTTTTTTCGTTTAATTTTCTCGTTTGCATACTATTACGGAGGTTAGTTTAAACTTAAATTTAATGCTTCAATCAACAAATACACAAACCGAAATGTTCCGAGCATGCATCATTTTAAAATACATTTTTGAAATGTCAAAATGAGAAGAATTAAATAAGCAGTAACATAAAACGTAACTTGTTAAACAACTCAATTAACTTTCACATTTAAAAGTTTGAAATTTTAACAAGCCTTCAACTTAAACAAATTATTTAAAAAACAATTTAATTCTTTTCTTGTTATCTGATATTATTGGTAAAATTGAAGTAAAATATATATTCATCCAAGTTTCCAAATTCAATAAAAGTATTAAAAAACTTTCCAAATTTTATTTATAACGAGCACTCCAGAACTGGTTGTGCACAATTCGAATAAATGAAATTGCAGATAACTACTGAATATTTAGTCATTTTTGTAAGCTAATAAAATTTCTTCAAAGAAGAAGTGCGGAAAAGGTGTTTCAAGTAAGAATTAAAAAAAATGATGAAAAAACAGTTTAATTTGAACATATAGATAATGTAAAATATTGTATTTTTTAAATAATTAAACTGACTGTTTGAAAACAAAAAGAAATAAAATATTACTGGAACTGATATAGTCTGTTAAATAATAAATAAAAAATATTTTATCGAATTTTGGTTTTACATTTCTACGGAAATTATCATTGCGTGGTACAATTTATATTATAAACAATATGTTGATAAAAATATCAATGTAGATTTGTAAAGCTAACCTTAAAAATGTAAGTAGTTTAAAAATCAGAATAGATTTTAAAAATCATTATTGAAAATAAATTAGTTATTTCATTCTAACGTGTCACACTTAGTTTAAATCTATACCTATAGTATAAGGGGGTAAAGTTTGTTTATTTGTAGGGGGCAATCTCCGGAACTTATCTCCGGACTGTATCCATATATATTTTTATTAGGTCAGTATAGCATACACAATGTTGAACGAAATTCTGTATTTAGATACAGACTCTCATCTGTTTTGCTTCCTTGCCAAACGTAGTTCACCTTTCCCACCCTCACCTTAATAAAAAGAAATTTTTATGTCTAAGTAATAATCTGAATGAAGTATAATTATTTTGTAACGAAATGATTTGAATAATACGTCGATTTAATATATCGAAAGTAAAGAAAAAAATCATTCTTGTGTGCGTAGTGTATCAAATCTACTGGGTTTAGAATTTTTAAATAAAAAAAAATAATGATTATTTCAAGTATATTTTTATGCGCAATTTACAATAATTAATCAGAATATTGAGATTAAAAAATACATGCACTAATATGTATGAAAAAATAACTATATTCGTGATTCCTTCAAATTCCAGATAAGAACAAAGAACACATATGCGATGCATTAATCGGAAATATTTCAATCTAAATAGCCTGTATATATGTACACAGTTAAAATATAAAAGTAAAATTAGGAAATTTTTAATCTTATTGTGTTATTTGAAATTGATAAATATCGGTTAAAACCTCTTGTCCGCGAGATTTGCTACCATACAGTAAATCATTCTAATCACTCATCTAAGATTGACCTTAAATTTCGAATAAAATGTAGCTTGTGCAAATTATTAATTAAGATTTTTCTCCATACACTTGATCGATGCTCTTTATTATCTCTTCATTCATTCTACTTCTTGTTGAGTCTTTTATTGTTTATATATCATTTTTAAAACTTTATTTCAGAAATCCTTGTCAAATTTTGTTAAATCTGATTTATTTTATTGACACATAAAAGATTTATCACAGCAGCTAACTGAGCATATATATCAAAAATAAATAAATAAATGCGGAAAATTATTACTTGCACATATGCTCCTATTATATTTTACTATACGAACATTGTAAACTATATTTAGTAAACGGATTTATTACAGAGTATTAAAATATGTCGTATGTCTTATATATCATATACAGGGTGTTTCGCTACCAGACCGATAAACTTTGAGGGATGATAGTAGACATAAAGACAAACATTATTAAATAGGAAATCATGGGGCGCAAACGTCTGTTTGTAGGAGCTAGGGGCCATTAAAGTTTAAGGTCCAAAACTTCAAACGATGATAGAAAAGGTAAAATAACGGTGGATTCGTTTGCGGTTTTCGTTAAAATCATTCTTTATATCACGATTTGTTTGTAAAAAATTTTAAAGGTTATGTTCAAAAGTTGTCGACAGAGGGCGATTTAGGCTTTAGAGTAACGAACAAATAATTTTTACCGTTCGTTTTTGCATGGGGTTGAAATTATTCTACACTTTAGACTTTAACCTAAATTTTAAGCCCAAAATTGAAAACATGGGGATCCGGTAACTAGCAAAAATTAAACTGTGAACCGAGGGGGAGATTTTAAACGCTCATAAACATTGGACAAACTAATCGATTTTGTTGCGATTGGCGTGTAGTTCATTCCCTTGGTTATTATTTTATTCAAAATGACGTACAGCTTTGGTTTTCTCATTTTTTGATAGAAAACGTTTCCAGCACATCTCCGACATTTCAATGGCATTACTCCTGGATGTTTTACTACCAGACACACATACTTCCAGGAAGTATTAGGGATGCAAAAACGACTCGGAATCACATAAGAATGTAACGTTGAAAATGCGTTTTTTGCGAGTTATGGTTAAAAGAAGGAGAGAAAAAAGCAACAGAAATAAGCAGAGAAATAGCAACATGTTCAAGTAACAGAACAAAGTTTATTTAAAGGTTTTACTAGAAAAGGTGTTCTAAATTACGTCCAGAAGTAGTCCTGCATGGAATTTCTGAAGCTTTGAAAGATTTCTGGCAGCTACAGGATTACCGTTCAGCGCCATCTACGGTCGCTGCTACCGTCTTGCCGGACTACTTCTGGTCGTAATTTCGAACACTTTTTGCATTAAAACCTTTAAATAAACTTTGTTCTGCACTTGAACATGTTGCTGTTTTTCTGCTTATTTCTGTTGCTTTTTTCTCTGCTTTTTTTAACCATAACTCGCAAAAAAGGCATTTTCAACGTTACATTCCTATGTGATCCCGAGTCGTCTTTGCATACCTAACACTTCCTGGAAGTATGTTGGTCTGATAGCAAAACACCCAGGAGTAATGCCATTGAAATAACGGAGATGTGTCGGAAGCGCCCTCTATCAAAAAATGAGGACACCAAAACTGTATGTCATTTTGAATAAAACAATTACCGAGGGAATGAACTACACGCAAACCGCAACAAAACTGATTAGTTTGCCTAACGTTTAAGAGCGTTTAAAATCTCCACCTCAGTTCACAGTTTAATTTTTGCTAGTTACACGATCCCCATGTTTCCGATTCTGGGCTTAAAATTTAAGTTAAAGTCTAAACTGTAGAATAATTTCAACACCGTGCACGAACGAACGGTAAAAAGTATTTGTTCGTTACTCTAAAGTCTAAAGTGCCCTCTATCGACAATTTTTGAACGTAACTTTTAAAAATTTTTTACAAAAAATTCGTGATATAAAGCCCTTCCAGTTAGAGGGCAGTCGAAGCAAGTCTGGTAGGCTCAGTGGTTTAAGGCACGGATTTACAGCTCTGAGCTTTTGTAGAGGATTAGGGTTCGATCCCAACGCTCGGCATTCTTTTTTTAAATGATAAACTTTACTATGAGGGGAAGTTTTATGATTTTTATTCTTTTGTTATTACTATTATTATTTTGATGCCTTATAAATAAATAAAATTTAACACTCAAACAATGATTTTTTAAGTAATAATTTTATTTTTAAAGTATTTCAAGTAATTAAAACATAGTAATTATTCGATAAGAAAAGCTAATTTACAATTCAGGGCTTTAGAGATACATTTGTAAGAATAAAATTATTGAAAATCTTTACAAATTGCATTCTTAAAAAAATAAATAAACAAACAACAATAAATACAACACACACAAATAAAAATTATAAAAATATAAAATTTAATTTAACATCTAGCAGTATTAAAAAAAATAAATTCTAATTTTCTAAAAAATGTAAATATTTAAACATTATTTTTCGGTAGTTAGTAGCAGAAATTTTCCACTTTCCTTTCATGTGCGTGGAAGCTTAAAAAAAGTAATTCATTTGTAAACTGTAATATACGTGAATTATATAAATAAATAAATGTTATACATCATTTAGACCATATATTAAATGTTTTTTATCTAAATTCCCGAGTGTCGTTATGAAGTAATATCTGAATCTTTAAATTTGTAAAGTATACTAATATATTTTAGAAAAAGTTTAAGAATTTTAACTTAAAATATTTAAGCTGAAGTATTTTTCATTTAAATAACTTTTAAATATGTTAAAGTAATCTACTTTTTTTGTTGTATTTCGTATGAGCATTACAAGGAATATATATGTTTGTGTGCATGTAAGGAAAAGTATTAATTATTTTCCGGGGAAAAAATTAAAATTAAGAAGAAAAAATAGGGGGAAAGAAGAATAGTCGTGTAAGACTTGAAATTGAACTACTTTGTGATACTCATGGTTTAATAATTAAATAATGTATGGAACGTTATAAAAAATTCAAATAATTCAAATGTATTATAAATATTTACTTGGTAGCATGAAATTTTAAATTTCGGGATTTAAAAGGAGACTGATAAAAATAAAATTAATAAAAACTTTTCAATATGATTTTAAAAATTAGAAAATACTAAACATTGTTATTTTTTCTAAACACTGAGAAAATCCACCAAAATAAATATCAGTTCAATTAATTATAGTTATCCTTCTGCTAAAAAGCAAGTGCTGTTAAAATTCTTAAAATTCTGCTTAAATTATTTCAGATGATTATTTGAGTAGGTTAAACTGACAGAACCATGAAACGCTTTGAACCTGTTGGAATCACATAGATAACATTCAAATAAATCAACTTTTCATAACTTTTTTTACAGGTTCTAATTAATCTTTTAACATGTTTATCGTCAAATATTGACGGGTACCATCTAGTATATATATATTCTATTTATTTTATCTCTATATTTCTGTTTGATTATGAAAAAAAAAATAGCATTATTGTTAATGCATGTAAAAAGAAGAAAAAAAGAAAGGAGAGGTAGATAGATAGAGAGAGATTTATTTTAAAAATACAAGATCGTGTTCAAATTAAGATAATTGCATTCTAGATAATGTTTTCTAATTGATAATAATTTACTTTATCTGACTCATTTTGTTTATTTAATATATTATTTAATACATAATTGATATAAATTGATACATGCCATTTCTTTCTGCAGAAAGCATTTCTTGCCCTATATAATGGGACTTTCACATAATATTGTAAGTCATTATTATTATAATTTCGATGTAATGAGTTTTAAAATAATTAATCAAATACCAAGGAATATTTTTTCAATAAGTTTATTATTATTATTATTTTAAACATAAAGTTAAAAAAATCAATTATATGCATAAAAATATTTGCATACATAGGTATTACTGAATCGGTGCAGGAACATAAAAATAATAGCACATAAGTAAATAAATGTATACAAGAAACAAATAACTTTCTTCTAAAAGAAAACTGAGAATATACATAAAAACTACATTTTCAAAAAGCAAGAAAACTTACGGTGGGAAATCGAAAATGTTGAATTTTAAACATTCCTTATTCAAAAGAGCAAACATATTCCTAAAATGAAACAAGAAATATTCCATGTGTTTCAGTATTTTTTATTTTTATTACATTTTTAAAAAAGCATATATCGAAATATTTTCATACGAAGGGATGAATTATTTTTTTCCTTTCAAATAGATCAGTTCATAAGAACTTTAATGTTTTAATGGAAATCGAATGTAATATTAAGTGAAGAAAACAAAAAATTTAAAATTATCTATAAATTGGACAGCCCTATATACAAAGGTAGGCTGAATATACAATTGAAATGATGAATTTAAAAACAATTATAGATATTTTATTATCTCATAAATATGTACAATCTTATCTCATAAGTATTCATAAATATGATTGGTCTTAGTTACTTCTATAAATTTGATCATTCCATAGATTATGAGTAAAATGACTCTGACAGACAGACACAATAGTTATTTTACAATGGCTCCGTTTTCATTTTTTATTTATTAAATTCAAAAAAAGAAGGAAAAAAACAAAGATGAATTAATTAAAAACATATTATATAATTCACCAGTTGCAAGGATACATTCTTTTTTACAGTGTATGAACTGTTTGTATTTAAAATTTTACGCTTGCTAGTTACTTAATTTACATTAAAAATATTATTGCGTGTGGTTGTGTATTTATGTATTTTACACCAATCGCCATTGTTAACACTTTATTTTAATTTGTACACTTTTTTTGTAACTGATGAGCAAGTCTCCACTTGTAGGGTGGCCCAACATAACGGGATTTACCCTATATCAGGGAGGGTAGCATCTAGCAATCACCCAATTCGTCTTCTTACCGGCAGTAGCAACTGCTTAGTTGTGAACTTTTTTATTGCGGCTACTTAGTATTTACACCTCATATCTTGGCACATTTGCATTGCTATCATCAGTTGATCGCGTAATTTAAGACCTTAATCAACAGTCGTTACCTTACTTTGTAACACTTAATCTATACACTTAACTTCTGACTAACATAACTTGTTTATTAATTAGTTATTAATGTGTTATATCTATATCTATATATACGTATATGTATATATATATACATATATATACTATTTTTTTATATTTTATATTTACTGCTATTCCAGCATTTCCTTTCTCCTATTATACTATACTTTTGAAATGCAAATGTCAATTTCTATCGAACTGCTTGGAACTTCAGATATTATTGAATTGATTTTTACAATGTTTCCAAAGTTAACCGTATAATTGATCAATGTTTTTGAAATAAATTTTAAAATAAGGCCTATTTTTTCACGTTTTTGTCAATTTCTATTATTTCACCACCTGTTTATGAAACAGAAATGTTTGCGTAATTGAATGAGAAAAATGCTCGGATTAAAAAATGCAAAATGAAAATTTAGTGATGAAAATAATACATAATGGTTGAACTATGAATGCCCATAAAAGGTACGGGGAAATGATCATCGGCAAAAAGTTCGAAGCCCGTATGACGTACGGGGAAATCAGAGATGGAACTTGCACTATCAGTTAGAAAAGAAATTACGATAAAGATTATATGTAACTCATGGTTAATGTTCGCAGTTATAGAAATTTAGGAAAATGTTCTATAAAGAGGCTCATCTGGATATTAAGGATTATTTTATTAATTGCTTCTGGAAGGATTTTGATAACTTTTCGTTTGATGTAATGAGTCATTCTATGTTCCCTTTTCTATACAATTACTGAAATACTGATTGTCATCAAGTGAATATGATTATTAAACATTAATTTTTTTTAAACGTTCTACTCTATATATTTGAATAAAAATTCTAATACAATATACATAAAATTTCATGGATTGTTTTTATATGACTCATTTTGTTCTTTTCTTTTTAGTTATAAAATTATGAAAGAAAATTAGTTAGTAAGATGAACTTGATTATAAATGACTAGCTTTTTAAAAAGTTCTAAAATCCGGGAATTCAAAGGCACATAGATTATCAGTTAGATAAATTTTCAGGAATACTTTCGGAATATTGAATATTAATCTGCGATGCTTAGTAAATGAATTGTGTGGGGAATTCTCTATAATAAGGTGAATTGAGTTATTAAATATTATTCCTTTCAAAAGGTATGTTTTGACAAATTTTGACAGCATTTCTTTTGCTACAAGTTTTTTTTTTTATATACTATATACAATATCAATTTAACATTCTTTTCTAAACACACTACAATTTATCAACTAATATATTTTTTCTTTCAAAATGCATATTTAGAGTTACACACCAAAAAAAAAAATATATATATTATAGAAATGCTACTTACCTAACTAATTGACTTTAAATTTATTTTAAAAAATCCCTGTCGGCTGGGCCTATAGGCGGAGGTAGATTTCAAAAAATGCTCATTTAAAAAAAAAAAAAAAAAAAAAAAAAAAAAAGATTAGAGATAAACCCAGTTTAATAACTTCATTTGGCCGTTTATGAAAAATTTTTAATTTCATTTTCTGCAAAAACTAGTTTTATCAGAATCATCTTAAGAAAAATTCAGCTCAAATGCCCATTTTGACAACATATTTTGAAATAAATTCTGAATTTATTAAAAAATCAACCAAAACAGTACATGATACAGTTCCTAAATAACAAAAAACTCTCAGTTAAATGCATTTGAGAAAAAAATTGAATTTAAAAATGAGTCCTAAAATAACCAATTTGTTGTTTGAATACATCCTTAATTCTTTAATCATGATTGCTTCGGAAAATTTTGTGCGAAATACTCACTTTGACAGCATTTAAAAAAATATATTCTATCTTTATCAAAAAACCGGCCAATGCGTCACAGTATATAATTCCTAAATAAGAGGATCTGTAAATTGGATGCGTTTGAGAGCGAAATTGGATTTTAAAACGAGTCATAAAAACGCAATTTGCTATGTGAAAACTTCCTTAAATTTTCAAATCACGAAGACTTCGGGAAATTCTGTTCAAAATACCCTTTTTCGAAATATATTCTGTCTTTATCAAAAAAAACCGATCAATGCATCACATTATATAGTTCCTAAATAAGAGGATCTGTAAATTGGATGCGTTTGAGAGCAAAAATGGATTTAAAAATGAGTCAGAAAAAAACGCAAATTTTTTATTTGAACACTTTATTAAATTTTCTGTCACGATGATTTCGGAAAATTCTGTTCAAAATACCCTTTTTGGTAGCCTTTTTTGAAAAATATTCCGTCTTTTTCAAAAAATTGACCATTGCATCACATTATATAGTTCTTAAGTAACAGGATCTGTAAATTGGATGCGTTTGAGAACAAAAATGGATTTAAAAACGAGTCAGAAAAAAAGGCAATTTCTTTTTTGAATACTTCCTTAAATTTTCAGTCCCGATGACATTGGGAAATTCTGTTCAAAATACCCTTTTTGGTAGCCTTTTTTGAAATATATTCTATCTTTATCAGAAAATTGACCAATGCGTCACTTTAAATAGTTTCTAAATAAGAGGCTCTACCATTTTGGATGCGTTTAAAATCAAAAATGAATTTAAAAATGAGTCAGAATATAAGCAGTTTGGATTTGAGGTTTTTTCTCCATCTCCTATTTTTGTTTAATTTCTTTTTGCTATACGAATTGGTCCTATGAAAAACTTGTCAATATAAAAGTTGTAGATATTTTTGAGAAGATGTAAAATAAATTTAATCAGATTTGATATCTTAAAAATTGACGAAGTTATGGATTTTTCTCTTTTTTCACCGCCCTTTTTCTTTTCGTTTTTAATTTTTTTCATCGGTAAAAGTTGGTTCTATCAAAAACTTGTAAATACAAAAGTTTTAGATAATTTTAAGAACATTTACAAAAATTTAGTTGGACTTTACATCTTGAAAATTGACGAAGTTATGATTTTTTTTCTCTCAAAAACCCTGTTTTTTTCGCCCCTTGAGCCCAATTCTAAATTTATCAAAAATCTGCCATGCATAAAAGTTTGGCCCATTTTTAAGAAGTAATATAAACTTTAAATCGATTCGATATCTACTTGAATTAAGAAGTTATGGTGTTTTTTCGTTTTTCACAAAAACGCCCCCTATTCCGACCCCCTTGGTCCGATTTTGCCCATTAACGAACTTAGCCGAGATTTTATCAGCTTTGATTTTCTGTACAAGTTTGGTGGCGATTGGTGAAGAATTATAGAAGTTATCGTGTCCATAAAAAAGTGAGATATATATACAGGGTGTATCTGAACTACTGGGCAAAATTTTAAGGGGTGATAGTACACATAAAGACAAATAATACTAAATGGGAAACTAAGGGTCCCAAACGTCTTCCGAAGGAGATAGGCGCCATCAAAGTTTAGGGTCCAAAATTTGAAATGATTATAAAAAACGGAAAAATTGGTCGATTCGTTTGCAGTTTTCACGAAAACTATTCTTTATGTCAGTATTGTCTTGAAAATAAATTATAAAGATAAATTTCAAAAAATGCCGATAGAGGGCGCTTTAGACTTTGGACTAACGAACAACTATTTTTTACCGTTGTTTTTTGCATTTCATTAAACTTTTTTAGAAGTTCAGACATAAACTTGAATTTTGAGCTTAAAATATGTGGTTAAGTAGCGCAAACTGAACTGGGTTCAATCGGAGTGGGTAGGTTCAAATTTTAAATGATTATAAAAAACAGAATAATTGGTCAATTGATTTGCGGTTTTCACTAAAAATATTCTTTACGTCAGTATTGTCTTGAAAATAAATTATAAACATGAATTTCAAAAAATGTTGATAGAGGGCGCTTTAGACTTTGGAGTGCGTACAACTATTTTTTACCGTTAGTTTTTGCATCTCATTAAATTTTTTTGCAGCTTAGACATAAACTTAAATTTTGTGTTGAAAATCTGAATCGTTGAGAGTGGTTAAGTAGCGTTAACTTAACTGTGTTCAATGGGGGTGGGAAGGTTCAAATTTCAAATGATTATACAAAAAGGGAAAATTGGTCGATTCGTTTGCGGTTTTTTCTAAAACCATTCTTTATGTCAGTATTTGCTTGAAAATAAAATTTAAAAAATTCCGTTAGAGGGCGCCTTAAACTTTAGTGTAACCAACAACAATTTTAACTGTTATTTTATGTATCTAATTAAATGCTTGCAAAAGCTTAGACTTAAATTTTGAACTCAAATTCTGAATCGTTGGGAGAGGTTAAGAAGCGCAAACTCAACTGTGTTCAGCAGTTAAAATGTTACCCTGCCCATCCTACTAAAACAATTCAATTTTTCGCTATTTAATTACTCTCAACGAATCAGATTTTGAGCTGAAAATTTAAGTCTAAGCTTTTAAAACATTTATTTAGATTAAAAAAAAAATAACGGTTAAAAATAATTGTTAGTTACTCTAAAGTTATAGCGCCCTCCAACGGAATTTTTTGAAACGTATCTTTAAAATTTATTTTCAAGGAAATACTGACATAAAGAATGGTTTTAGAGACACCGCAAACGAATCGACCAAATTTTTCGTTTTTTATAATCATTTGAAATTTGAACCTCCCCACCCCCATTGAGCACAGTTCAGTTCGCGCTACTTAACCACTCTCAACGATTCAGATTTTCAGCTCAAAATTTAAGTTTATGTCTAAGCTTCTAAAATAAATTAATGAGATGCAAAAAGTAACGCCAAAAAATAATTGTACGTTACTCCAAAGACTAAAGCGCCCTCTATCGGCATTTTTTTAAAATTTATCTGTATAATTTATTTTTAAGACAATTCTTACATAAAGAATAATTTTAGTGAAATCGCAAATCAATTGACCAACTTTTCTGTTTTTATAGTCATTTGAAATTTCAACCTACCCACTCCCATTGAACACAGCTCAGTTTGCGCTACTTAACCACAGATTTTGAGCTCAAAATTTAAGTTTATGTCTAAGCTTCTAAAACAATTTAATGAGTTGCAAAAAATAACGGTAAAAAATAGTTGTTCGTTACTCCAAAGTGTAAAGCGCCCTCGATCGGCATTTTTTGAAAATTATCTTTATAATTTATTTTCAAGACAATACTGACAAAAAGAATAGTTTTCGTGAAAACCGCAAACGAATCGACCAAATTTTCCGTTTTTTATAATCATTTCAAATTTTGGACCCTAAACTTTGATGGTGCCTTTCTCCTTCGGAAGACGTTTGGGACCCTTAGTTTCCCATTAATATTATTTGTCTTGATGTGTACTATCACCCCTTAAAGTTTCGCCCAGTAGTTTAGATACACCCTGCATAGATATATAGATAGATAGATAGATAGATAAACTGGTGCGATTGCAATAGGTAGTATTTCATACGAAATCTACCTAAAAAAATGTGAGCATCAACATGAATAAAACCAATCTTTATATCACTGCGGATGACGTATTAATAATAAAAATATAAGAATATATATTCATTTCCTAGATTGAGAAAGAATAAAAGATTTTCATGTAATAAAATATCAAAAAATTGAAATAATCTCAAACTTTCCAATTAAAATAAATTATATCAATTCTTGCGGCATATAAACATGAGAGCACTCAAATAACATAATTTTTTTCGTAAACAGATAAAAAGCAATTACTTTTGATAATAAAAAGGTTTGGGGGTTCCAAATAATATTTGTTGAAATTTGTGTAAGTTTAATTAAGCATTTCCTTAAATTAAGTGGAATGCTGAATCACAATCAAATTTACTATTCAGAAAGTTTATTTTTGAATTTCAATTAAATAATATATTTGTAACCCTGTTTCTTATATGGGTAAAATTATTTAATAAAACAACAACCCGTATTTTTAGCATCGAATTCCAAATAAAGGTTGCATGCTTAAACTATGGGTGATAATTATGTATTTAATTTTTTGAAAATGAGGACTTGAAAACTTTGTCGTCCCGAATAATTTATACAATTAAAGTAAGAATTTATAAAAGATATACAATAATATATTTTATGTGTGTGGCATAAATGATTAAATATAGCTGTAATTGCCTCCAAATTTAAGTCTCTGCATGAGAGATCAATTTCTTTGAAGAAAGTGTAACAATTTTTTTCCCTTGTCGTTTGAAAAAGATTTTATCGGAAAAATAATTCATATCATTCTTTAAACTTCTAAACTAAGTTTAGAATATTTTTTCTTTTCCCGGTAACTCATCAGTATTTAAACCTGTTTTTGCCTTTATGTATTTAACTCTGATGACGAATTAAACTTAATGGTTAATAAACTCTTCTGCCCTATACTGTCAGAAAACGCTCATAGAAATAGATAAAGTAAAGATATCGTAATTAGTTTGTTTCCGTCCCCCCAAAATTGTCTTTATTTACTGAACGTCAAAAGGACTTGAAAATAAAAGTTATAAAAGATAAAAATGTAAAATCAAAGCAAAGTCATTGCATTTTGCATGCGATTTTTTAAACTTTTCAATAATTAACTTAATGTAATTAACTTTTGTTTTGATATTTACATTTTACCCTAATGTGAAAAATAACTTTTAGTAACATTAATTGTTTTATTATTTTCAACATTTAAAATCTTGGTTAAACATCACCTCAATTTAGAGACAACCAATTTTTATTCGAAATGAACGTGGTCACTTTAGAGAGGTGTCACTGTACTTAATCACATTACATACATGTTTTATAAGTCAATCGTTTCTTTCTTTCTTTCTTTATTTATTTTTTGTATCTTTCAAATAAAAATAAAAAAGTATTTAAATGTTTGTGTTACTTAGAAAATATATAAATGCGTACATTAAAATGCATGTTTGAAAATATACTACTAATAATACTACTAAGTTTTAATAATTCGCTTTTTCGATCAGGAAAATTTAGATATACACACACATAGAGAGAAATCAGTAAATGTATGCTTTATGCGTCCTTTTTTCTTTAATTTATTTAATTGTTAAAAAGTATACTAAATATGTTTTAGATTCAAAATTATGTATAATATTAGAGTCAAGGGATTTCAATCATTACGAAATTACGAAATTAAATTTATGATCGGATTAAAATTAAGTTTATGAAACTTCAGACAAATCTTTTATCAAAGGATCAAATAAATTTTAATTATCCTTCGAAAGTTTCAGATATCCATTTTAGACTATCTTTATTGACTTTAATGTTGGAATTAATATTGTAATCTTATTAATAACGAACTTATAAAATATGATAGTAACTGTAAAATTAAAACTTTTATTTAAATAAATTAAAACTGAATATTTTTACTTTGATTAATATTATGTTTTTGGTAATAAAAGATTCTAAATTTTATATATGTTAATAAAATGACTAATTTATCATAAGTGTTTTAGGTTAAGTCTTGTAATCATTAAATAATAATAATAATGGACGGAGTTACACTCGTTTGAGACAGAAGAGATTCCAAAAAACAAAAATTAGTAAAAAAAGTCGCCCGTCTGTCTGTTTATGATTCTCTTTGAATGTGTCTCTAAACACGCTTTCTCTCGAAAGAATTGAGATACAGTCTAGAAATTTGGCACGCATTTAATCTTGAAATTTGGTACGCACTTTACTTTGTTCGTTATCAAAGCTGGAGTGCTAATGTGCTCGCCAGTTCTCTTTGTATGTATGCATGCATTTATGCATAAACATACGTATGTACATTACGTGAAAATTCTGGATGGAAAAATCTTATTTACTTAAAAAACTATTCTAGATTCAATCTAATAAAGCGCTTCCATGATTAGTTTTGGGGGTTCATTAATTAAATATAAAGTATGGTTAACGGGGTCTAATACCACTTTTAATTTAGACAAAGGGTAAATGGGCAATGTTATACAGTCGAAGATCTATAATCCGCACACCCATAATCCACTGTTTTCTATAATTCATGTTATTTTACGAATGTAAACAATGAAACATACAGTTAAAAAATTTACAAATTAGTGATCCAAAAACGTTTTTTTTAGAAAAATTTAAAAAAAATGAGAAAACAATGAGGAAACAGTGAATTATGGGTGTGCGGATTATAGATCTTCGACTGTAAAAAGTTAAATGGGGAATCTAAAGCTCCCCCTCCATTTTTTAACAAAATGTCTTTTCTATGCATAATTATCTGGTATACGTCAAATTTCGAATACACATTTATTATGATAAAATACATACCTGAATAAATTTGGTATCATTTCTTAATTGTAAAGGGAGAAAAGAGGGGCTAAGTCCCTTTGGAATTTTTCTTTGATAAACAGCATTTTTTGGCATTTTTCTTTGAAGAGTATGAGGTACAACTTGTTTGAACAGACTGTGATCTCAATACCAACAGTTTAATTGGACACATTACTTCTTTTCAATTACAAATACTACATTATCAAACGTATGTATTGTTGTAACAGAGGTAAGTTCCCTTTGTATAATTAATTATGTGGTTCTACTCCCAGCGAGCTATGCTCTCTCATCCCCATTCAGACACCCAAGACTCTGAAAGGACGTTAATTTCATCAGCTTTAAGAAACAAGGGCGATCTACCTATAAATGGATATCCATTCATATTTCTTTAAATGAAGGCTTTTAAGTGCAATTAGTCGCTGCCAGACGATACAAGGTCTGTTTTCGTCTTTGATTTATTAATTAAAAAATTAGATAAAACCTTGAAAGTAAGCTAATATGAAATGAATAAAGTAAACGGTAGAGTCTTTGTCGCTCGATATTTACTCTATCTATCATATAGTTCTGAATTGCGAAAACTCATATATGATTATATTTTGGAAAAAAATATCTATATTTGTTTTTTTATAACACAGGATAAAGCGACATAAAATGTGTAGTGCATTTTGAAAACTGTGTTGTTGATTTCAATATTAAGTAAAACATTTGTTACATACCACAATCGACACGGATGATTGGAAAATTTACAAAAAATGTAGATTTTCTCTCCAATATCTCGAGAAATCTTGAAGAATTCTTTCGAACCTTCAAGGTTTTATATAACATAATATTTCTCAATGATGTTTTAAAATGAGTGCAATTTGCAAATTATGTTTAAAATATCACCTCAAATTACTCACCCTGATGTATAAAAAACCTGAATATGTCTACACATTACTCTGTCGAAATTAAACAACTTTAGTGTTTTATTAGCACGTTAATCACAGAAATGTGACGATTTTAAGAAAATTGCATTTTCTTTATTTAGGGGGGATCAGGGGTTGATCGATACGAAAAAGCATGTAAACAGAGCTCTCGCTTCGAGTCCATATAAAAACAGAAGTATTCAATGTAATTAATTTAAACTTTCTGATATTTTAAAGGTATGTTTGTAGTTTTATAAAATTATAAAATAAAGTACTTCAATGTAATATAATAAGACATCAAGCAAAATTTTTGTAACACAATTTTCGAAAAAAAAAATTATGTGTTATATCACCAACACGAAGATATCTTAACGCAAAAATAAGAAACTAATTTTTGCTTTAAAATGATCCGGAAACTTTACTCTATAGAATGAATTAAGGATATAACTATAACTCAAAAACAACTTTATTTAAAAAACTGAATTTGACAATTGAAAAAACTCCTAAAAAACTTTTTTTCATTAAAAATACTCAAAATATTAAACTATCTAAACGATATTTATTCATTCTATAGATAATGATGTTATACGCATGCAGAAAAAATCATTCTATTATTATTTTTTTTAATCTTGGTGTTAGTCTTCAAAAATCAAGTTTTGATAAAACGCGACTTAAAGTTTAAATTATATGGGTGCGGCTATGAAAGTGTTGATACACAAATGCTTATAACTCCGTAAAAAATGCAAATATTTTTATGAGGCGTTTTGCATTGAGTTAAGAATTAATTGAATAATCAAACTAGATCATAAAAAAAATATTTTTTTGAAAAGTTTTTAACTTCTGAGCCCATTTAAAACATGCAAGGTATTTTAAAAAGTAATGCTATATTAGGAATGACTGAAAAATTCGGTATAACACAAAATATTCTTTCTTAATAAAAGACAAAAGCATAACTTTTTCGTTTTGTTATTAAAAAATTTCTATGCATTGGACCTTAAGCTGTTCTGTTTGTTCATTTAATGGGATGAAAGAAAAATCTTTTTCAATGGAAGCTAATCAGATGCATATGACATCATCAAAAAGGCTTTTGTTATCAATATTCTTCACATTACGGAGTTTGCATTGTTAAACATTAAAAAATGTTTATACAAGGAATTTAATAAATATCGTAATATATTGTGTTGGTGTTTGTAACGAGTGCTCTTTCAAATTTTTTTTTTTTTATCAGATCCCAGAAGGACATTATTTATAGTTGTGTTACAGAAGATTACATACTAGAAAAATTTAAAAGTAATGTTGTTATAAGTTCTTTAAAATGTAAAATAGAATATTTCAAAATCTGCTTTTATTTCGTAAAATCAATAGATGTTGATTTACATAGAGTACATTATTTTTTTTAATATAATCACACAACCACTGTCGGTCGTCTTTTACGAAAAAAATATTATTATTATTAACATTACAATTTTCTTTCAATAAAATATAATACATTTTTGTCTCAATGCATAAAATTCATGCAATTTTTCTAACAATAGGTGACGTTTTATAGTTGCATATGATTTCTTGACTTGTGTTTTTATTTTTTTTTTCAAGCTTACTGTGTTGAAATTTAGAATTTAAAATGTGTTGAATTATACAGAGTTGTCTCAAAATATATGTCAAAAATGTACAGGTAGGTAGAGGAGACCTAATTAAGCATATTTCGGATAGGATTATATGAGCGGTAACGACAGATTGAAGCTCTAGCTTGTAAAGCAGTATCAATAAACGGCAACTGAAAAGACAAATAAAGACAAAAGAAAGCCAAAATGTATTAACAGTTTACAAGAGGTGCTCGAACGAGCGGCCACCAACAGCGATACAAGATTTACAGCGACAGCACATAGATCAGCGTACTTTGGAAAAGACGTCATGCATGTCAAGCACACGTAACGCAGCAACATACAAGCTGGCAACATGATTTTCTTCAGATGTGACGGGACTCTCGTATACCAGGCTTTTAATGTGATCCCAAAAGAAAAAAATCAAAGCAGGTTAAATCAGGAGAACATGGTGGACAGGGACTTTGACCACCCCGTCATATCAACTGCTGCTCGTAGACAGCAGCATCTAGGCGATTCCTGACGTCTCGAATGAATTGGGCTGGGACTCCATCATGCTAGAATCACTGCTGAAGGAATATCTACTAGAAATTCAGGCAAAACCTCCTGCAGGAAGATGTTGTCTGTATGGAGAGTTAAACGACTAGGAAGAATGTATGGCCCTAGTAAGTTATTATGTACAATGCCTGCGTAAACATAAATGGAAATTTTTTTCTTAGTACGCATGCGCTATTATGCCATGGGGGTTGCCATGAGCACATAGGTGAGAATTATGGATGTTCAGCTATGGATATGATGATAAAGTAATTGTTTTTCAAAGACTTGGCTCATTTTTAAAACACAACAACTTTTGATAAATAAAAAGTCTCGATGTTTCTTTTTAATGTTTACAGTCTGTTACAATTCAAAAAAAGTATATCATGAATCATGTAGACTAGCGTTGTCAAATGTATCCGATTCTAATAAACTATGTTCTAAAAAAAACGTCACAGATATTTTTTCCTCGAAATGCTTTAGGATTCTTGGAATTCAACAAATTTGAAAGTTTGATTTTTGGGCTATCTATCCAATTTAAAGAAGGATGAGGACGTTAGATAATTCTACTGCTGCAGTAGGACTGCCGTAATTGATAATTGGGAGTCTATCGAATAATGGAACCTAATCACGAGAACTCTAAAATGAAAATACATCAAATCTACTTAATGTTATAAAGATTTTGACAATCTGATTCAGAATGTTTGTTTGCTTAATACATTGGTAGATGCAGATGCAAATAAATATATTTATTGCAAATTTTATTATTGTAGATTTTTTAAAATTTTTCACTAAAATCAAACTACAAACTACTCAAGTAGTGTAATCTTTAAAACTCCAAAAAAATCATCTAATAACGCCAAAATTAATAATCATATTAACTAATAGTTAACTGTGTCGGATTAAGTGTCTCATTTTCAATTAAAAATGTCTTTGAATTGAAATTTGAATGAAAGGATCACGAAAAATCGAAGAATGCGAAAAACTGAATTGCTAATATATCGGCAACGAATAATTCCGTTCAACTTTAATTTTTATGCAAAATGTGTGTTATTTTATTGCCTTTTACGTCCAGTTCTTAAAATAAAAAAAATGAAAATTTTGAAATACTTTTCTCAGAACGATTTTTTCGAGAGTCCGAAAAAAAAGTTCCGGATAATCGAGGTTACTGATATTAAATAGGCTTTATCATACTCTAACATACTAAATTTATACAAAATTGCAAGTCTTTATCTCAATTTATTCGGGAGATATAGCGTTTAGAGACACTTAGACAGACAGACAGAGAATCAGAAGGAAGGACGGCAATTTTTTTTCTATAAATATGTTTTTCGGAACTTATTATTATTAACTTTATTGGAAAACATGTCATTCTTGTAAAACCTGGCGAAAAACAAATAGTGATTTTCACAATTATTCTCACAGAAACATATATGGATATTGAGATGTTTTACAGAATGGTTCTTATTCGTGCTCTATATGTCCATCATATGTATTTCGTGTGCTTGGTGCTTAAAATATATTTAATTCTTCTTTTGAGGTAACGATATGAGATTATGCGTCAAGAAATACTGCCGGCTTCAAAGACTTGGCTCATTTTTAAAAGTCAACACTTTTGATAAATAAAAAGTCTGGATGCTTCTTTTTAACATTTACAGTCTGTTACAATTCAAATAAAGTATATTATGAATCATGTAGACTAGTGTTGTCAAATGTATGCGATTCTAATAAACTATGTTCTGAAAAAAGTTCACAGATATGTTTTCCTCGAAATACTTTAGGATTCTTATAGTTCAACAAGTTCGAACGTTTGACTTTTGGGCTATATATCCAATTTAAAAAAGGATTAGGACGTTAGATGATTCCACTGCTGCCCTAGGACTGCCGTAATTGATAATTGGGAGTCTATCGAATAAAGGAACCTAATGACGAGAACTCTAAAATGAAAGTACATCAAATCTACTTAACGTTATAGATTTTGACAATCTGATTCAGAATGCTTGTGTGCTTAATACTTTGGTAGAGGCAGATGCGAATAAATATATTTATTGCAAATTTTATTATCGTAGTTTTTTTTTTAATTTTAGACAGTTTTATTTGTAAGCCGATGATTTACATAAAAATTTAATGCTTCACTTGTGAAGTCAGTTTAAATGCATACAAAACTAATACAAGAAATAGATATTACATCAATTTATCCACAGTTTTAGCATAAAACAAGGGAAGAGTTATCATGTTTCAAGCTATTTCGGCACATAATAAGAAAATCGTAATCTTGCTCCTCCGCAGTCAAACGGTTAAAACCCTTTACAAGACAAAGCCTGATCCAAGGATATTTTTAATTATTATTATTTCGACAATATGCCTTTAAATGCTTTAGTTAAGAGATATTATTATTTAATATGTTGTAAAACATTTTATATATAATTTTCAGGATAATCCCAATTATGAACATTAGTCATTTCCGGTGGTCTTTGGTCATTTTTACGATATCTGTATATTTCCCAATTAATGATATGAATTTAACTTCTATTTTTAAAAAATCAAGTTATCTATTTCAAAAAAATCAATTTTATTATTGGTATTTTGTTATTTTGTCATTTGCCATTTTTAGGATTTTCTGTATATTTCCCCTTTAACGATAAAAAAATAACTTCTGTTTCAAAAAATCAAATCATATTTTTTACTATTACAGCTAATTTATTTTTTTTTCAAGTCATGTTTGACAAAGGACGTGGGCTAAGAAGGGGATTTTTTTGCCTATCACTCACTCGAAAAAAAAATTGGCTACCAACACTTGTATACTTCCTTTGTATACTTAAAGATATGCATTTTTGTTGAATATAATATACAGAAAAAATAAAATAACAAGTCATAGAATTTACGGCCCGAAAATAGAGCCTTTTGGCTTTTACCCACGTTTTTATCGTTTTTGTTTCTTTGAATTACTTTTTACAAGAAGCAGTCTATCAAACAAATTAATTTTTATTTGCAATTTATAAATCTTTATAAGCTGTTTTTAAACATTATTTTATTTTAGTTTACTGTGCACTTCAAACTATTAGAAAAAAGAATGTTTCGAGCGAATATTAGTTGCATTGCTATCGGAGCGCATTCAGATTCGTTTATTCTCGCTCAAAAGTATTTACTTTGTTCAGATGTTATTGATGTTTGCTAAAGTTTTATTTGAAAATATTTACACAAAAAATTAATAATAGAATAGTCATTGGGGGTCACGGTAATTCTTAACTATCATGGATATTCATAATATAATATATGAAAATAAAATATGTGTAAGCTATTTATAAAATGTCTTTTCCAATTCAACCCTAATTCAATTCCAAACGTATATTTAAATATTTTTATATGCATAGAAATACTCTATTAATGAATTTCTGATGAACCAATGTCAACATATTATATCAAACTACAAACTACTCAAGTAGTACAATCATTATAACTGCAAAAAAATCACCTAATAACTCCAAAAACAATAATCATCATAACTAATAGTTAACTGTGTCGGATTAAGTGTCTCATTTCCAAAGAAAAATGTCTTTGAATTGATATATGAATGAAATAAAGGTTCACGAAAAATCGAAGAATGCAAAAAACAGGATTACAAATATATCGGCAACTAATAATCCGATCAACTTCAATTTTTATGCAAAATGTGCGTTATTTTATTGTCTTTTACGTCCAGTCCTTAAAATAAAAAATTGAAAATTCTGAAATATTTTTCTCCGAACGTTTTTTTTTCGAGAGACTGAAAAAAAAAAGTTCCAGATAATCGATGTTATTGATATTAAATAGGCTTCATTTTATTCTTACATACTAAATTCTTATAATATTGCAGGTCTTTATTTCAATTAATTCGGGAGATAGAGCGTTTACAGACACTTAGACAGACAGACAGAGAATCAGACGGATGGACGGCAATTTTTTTTTCTATAAATATGTTTTTCGAAAATCTCCAGTATCTGAAACGCTTGATTCCGTCTAAAAAATTAATTTTCAAAACGATTGCAAGATTTACCCTCTATTAGGTACGATGCGTAAGTAACAATGCTTGGAAAACATGTAATTCTTGTAGTGATTTTTACAACTGTTCTCACAGAAACATACAGGGTGAGTCATGAATATCGACACAATAGGCTATCTCCTTGAATATTGCCCCTAGACTCATACTTCCAATTGCAAAAATTCATAAAAAATGGTGAAATTTTTGATAAGATAAGTTGCAACTCCGTGGGGGGTCTATTTGAAAAAGTACGAAAATTAACTTTTTATACGGCCCCCGTAGAATGAAAATTCCAATTAGGGAAACTTTTCTTATCCAGTCCTGAATAATACACAAAAAGTTGCATCTTCATATCTTAAAAAATCACGGAGTTATAACCGTTTGAATAATTCATCAGGTTTTAAGGGATTAGACACAAATTGAAATGCGCGCAATTCAGAAGACAATGTTACTTTAACAGTTGTAGGAAACGCGTAAAAAATTTGTTTTTTTTTTTTTCTTTTTTTAGTTAGATTTTTCATTTTTTTTCTTTTTTGTGTATGTTAGCCATATAATTTGCTAAGAAAATTACATGCTAAAATTTATCATAAAATTTATAAAAATTTCTTATGGTTAGTACGGGTTTCAATGCGATAGTTAAAAATCGTTATAATTCCAAACATTATTTATCGGATTAAAATTTCTTTCTATTTAACTAAAAATGAAATTCTGATTTTTGTTTTGTTTCGAGACTTTTGTTTTTCAATATTTATTTTAGAACTATTAAAAATATTTATTTGAAAAATAATAACTTTTAAAAAATCATATTTTCAAAAGTCAATAATTTTTTACTTTTTTTAAACAAAAATAAGGTAAAATAATTAAAAATGGCATGTTTCAAGTTTGTACTTTTTTTCTTTAACATTTCTTAACTTTTAATAATTTAAAGACAAGAAATAGTCGGAAAAAAATTTATTATACCAGAAAAACGAAATTTACTGTTTTACTGCCCATTAGTTATTTAAAAGAATGCTTTTCTAAGATGCAGATTAAGTCTTTTTTTTTAAATTTAGCTCTCACAACTTCAAGCTTTTTATCGTCCTGTAGAGGCTGTTAAAAAATCTGTATTCTGGGCTCAGGTCAGATCAGAACCGAGACATTACTTTTTTCTGAAGACTCGCCTATCCGGGTCTAATGTATTTTTCATACCGGAGGGGACTGCTTCCTTTTTCCCAGACTTGCACTGGACGAAATATTTAATCCCGGTCTCGAACAATACGTATTAAAACCACAGACCTAATACGAACATAAAATAAGTAAAATTTGGTTTAATCAATATCTTTACGAAAACCACATAAATATTAAAACCGCTTTTATTTTACAAAATAATAAAAAAAAAACTTTAAAATTTATTTTTTTTTAAGAATAGTATATTTAAATGTTAAAAAATTAAATAAAATAAAACCAGAGAAAAAAATCTGCCTATGACGGAATTCTGTCTTAAACAGAAAATGTGTTGATTCATGCAAAATAAATAAAATAATATCTGAGAAAAAAATAAACTCCATTTAACTTTCATGGGAAGGGCATTTGTCTATTAGGTATTTTTTGTTTCCTGTGTGATTCCGTCTTAAAAGGTTTTACTGTATAACATTTTTCAAAGTCTTCAACGCACGGGATATGGATTAGCGATAATAAAATATAAGTGAAACATTTACATATAAACATAGATTCATTGATAAAATAAATATATCACAGCCTTTGGCGTCTTTTTAATAATAAAAAATATAAATATAAAAAAAAACGTAATTCTATATTAAGTATTTTTGGTCAGAACTCCTCCACGCAAAACAATTTTTAACTAAACTGAAGTAAAAAACTATGTAGAAATTCACGACTGAGCCGGCTACGATTTAAGCTTTTTTCTAGGCTGGTCCGGGTTATGATTTTAACATTATTTCATGCCGGACTGAACTTCTTTCCCTATGGATCGGTTTAGGACCGGACCTAAGTATTACGATTTATTCAGACCTTCAGTGCTAACGATCAACATGTTTTAGAAACAAGTTTTAATTTTAAATCAATACGCTGCTTTATTATGGCCAAATAAGAGGCACGGTCTTAAACCGACAAATAATAACGTTACAATTTGTGGACGATCCCTTATTTGCTTTGAAAATGGATGAAAAACACTTCGTTTACAGGCATGATAAAGTGGTGTAAGTCACGAATTTTTGAGAATTTTAGATTTTGATATCTCTGTCAGGTTTTCAGATAGGGAGATGAAATTTCTTTTGTTCAATTTAGGAATGGATAAGGAATAATTTCCTAATTGGGAATTTTGCTCTACGGGGGCCGTATAAAAATTTAATTTTCATATTTTTTCAACTAGACCCCCCCATGGAGTTGCAACTTATATTATCAGAAATTTCAACTTTTTTATGAGTTTTTGCAATTGGAAGTATGGGTCTAGAGGCAATATTTAAGGAGATAGCCTATTGTTTCGATATTTATGACTCACCCTGTATATGGATATTGAGATGTTTTAAAAACTGCGATTTACGGTGTGGTTCTTATTCGTGCTCTATATGTCCATCATATGTATTTCGTGTGCTTGGTGCTCAAAATATATTTAATTCTTCTTTTGAGGTAACGATAAGAGATTATGCGTGAAGAAATTTTGCCGGCTTCACTACAAATAAGAAACCTAAAATAAATTTATCACTATGGGATCGGTATTCAGTAAGATTGCTCTGCAAACTTTACACCCTGTAAGTGAATATACATGAATGTATTAAAAATACTTTGAAAGTCGTTTAAACAATATTAGAAATGTAGTAAAAAAAAAGATGCCTCGGCTTTGACCCACCGGAACACTTTTCCGAGTTCGATTCTTATTTTCTCAATGGTATATCCGTGTCTCATTTTAATAATATTTTTGAACTAGTAAAGTCCAAAATGCGTTCCCAAAAAAAAGAAGTCATTATGTACCTGCTTCGTACATGTCTGGCTTAAAGCTGGCCATTCTAAACATGTTTGTCCACGTTATTCACTTAAAGAAAGATAATATCTTCAGTGAAATCAGCAAATTAAGCTCTGATTGAGAACTTTGTTCCACTACAGCTTAGAAGGAAACACATCACCAGAACACAGTTTTTCAAAAATATACGAGGTCTTTAGCAAGAAAATTATTTATTCCAGATGACGACAATGATACTGCGTTACTTATTGTTGGTGGCACGTTCCTTCATATTCACATGAGTCAGAATTATTCCTTTCAGAAAGGATTTTGCTCGTTACAAAAAGGAAAACTTTCGGTTAAGCCTATGATATTGTCACTACTTTTAAGTTAATTTTGGAGGTCTTTTGGTATTACTTCATGCATTCAAATAACATTATCACTAACATACTTACACATACCTTAAAAAAAGATTCATGCAACGTCACAGAGATTATTTAACTAAATGATGTTAGGATTATTAATCGATATTTCCGGAAATTTTATTGAACTTCTGTGAGAAATGAACCTTAAAATGCCTAGACTCCTAAATAAGCAGCAGCAATTTTCAATAGAGGGTGTTACGAAAACACGTCTTGTGATTTAATTTTAAATTTTCGACACACAAGTGCTAAAAACTATAATACATAACAACAGAGCGAAGCTATATATTTTATATATTTTATATTATATTATTACTATATATTTTTTTGTCAATTATTGATATTTTAGTCTTAATATTGTATTTTAATATTTATTATGACGTAAACTTAAGAAAAAAATCTATTTCACATGAAGGGGCCGATGGGCGAAAAATGGCTGTTATCAATTTACCTTCTTTAATTTTTGCTAAATTTATAATTTTATGTTCTCAATTGGGAACATTGGCCTAATCTACCATTTTTAAAAATTATGTATGTAAAGAAATGAATTAATTATTAGTTTGTTTTATCAATATTACCTTAATTACAGGAAATGGCTTACATGCACTTCATTATTTAACGGAATAATCAAACAGTGAAAGAACAAGTTTTATAATTTTTACTATATTATGATTTTATATATTCTTATGAAAACATACCGTTAATTCATTTTATAATTCAAATTTCAACATCTCTTCCTCTATGCAGATAGAGAATGAAAATAATGAAAGATGTGTAATATTTTATGTACTTTTTGATAATAACTGGAACATAATGTTTGGTTTAAAACTGAATTTATCATAAATAAATAATAAAAAAAAGTATGTGAAAAAATTCTCGAAAAATGAATTACAACAGCCTGAAACGAATCAACCAGCATAATGTTATATTCGAACATTATAAAACGTAATCGAAATATATTTATATAAAAAAAGAAGAATATTTTTATTCAAATAGTATTATTTTTTTTTATTAAGACAGCGTATTTTTAATGAACGTTTTCGGAACTTTTTTGAAACTTTATTTTATTTTGTTTATTTATTCATTTATTTTTTACTTTAAATACATTTTTTTCCTATTTTTAACACTTTTTTGCTTTAAACAAAAAAAAAAATATATTATTCATATCTCCGTTTAATTAAAGTGCAACCTTTTTTTGCTTCTTTTAAACAACTAATTAGATTTAATTCTAACATAGTGTTTGGAATTCTTTTATAAATACGGACATTTCTCAAAAATGTTTTTTAAAGAACACTAAGCATTATTTCAAAAGAAAGTTTATTCTTTGCGTGCTTTTAAAGAAAAAAAATACATCAAGTTGTTGCTTAGCTGACAAAGTAACTCCTTTATTCTAAGCACGCAACGATTCTATGTATATCTTAATGGTAAAGATATATTTCAAAGATTCTTGAAATCTGTAGTCTTTGAATTGCTGATGTAACATTTCTTTGTAAAAATATACCGTATGTAAGTTTTCATTTTACAACTTAATATATTTGTTATTTATCTATGGAGTTTGTAATATTATTTTAAGGGGACTGTGTACTAAAAACTAAATAAAATTTAAAAAAAGAAAAAAAAAAGTAAATCAGCCCATTTTACTAATGTTTAATTAAAAAATATCCTTTTAAATATTCCTACTATTTTTATAAATATGAATTTTTTTTTTTTGGCATCTCTTTTTTCCAAAATCATTAGAATATACTACATAAAACTGCGCGTGGATTTGAAGATATAGAGAATTTTACATTTAATATGACTTTTCCCCTCTATTTTATGTTTAAAAAAATATAGAAATTAAAAAAAATCTCAATTTAAATATTAAAAAAAAGGCAATTTGAAGCTAAATGCATCCTTATAAAAATTAGATACGCCATGGAGAACGTGTAGATAAAAATAAATCATTATCTATTTTAAAGAATATAACCTTAGAGTTTCTCCATCAAGCAAGTTATAAAAAGAAGAATGCGTAGAAAAGTCAGTTTAAAGTCTCATTTGTAAGGGTAACTGCGCTGGCTCTATTAACAAAATTTACAATATCTCGCGATATAAGTATTGTATAGCTAAAACTGAGATGTCAAAATATTAACACTTAAGGAAGCTTTCAGTTAAAATTCAAAATAAAAATAAAGATATTTTGTAGAGAGAAGTACTTTGTCATCTCAAAATGATAATATTTTATGTATATTAAATAATTGTTCATTTTCTCAGAATACGAAATTATGCAGGAAAGCATTAATTTCTCATCCGTATCATATTCCACATATTTGCATATATTTAAGAGGAGCATATACTTCCCAATAATTCCTTCATAATTATTAGAAAAACTAAACTAGTATCATGAAATTGAGAATAACTTTTACTTTTAGTTGTCATTTCTTTTTCTAGCACGTTAGATCCTTATTAATAAAAATACAAACATTAAATTTCACTTGAATTTGATACTAGAATAAAAATCCTTATATAAGCATTAGTATTTATGCTGTTTCTGTGACTTCTTTCTAAAATACTTAATAGTGGAAATGCGGATTTCTTTCTTTTTTTGGGGGGAAGGGGGGGTCGTGATTTTTTTTTCAGAAAAAATATTTTTTGTGTAAAAATTCCATCATATATTATAAACAGTCTTTATATCGAGTAAAAATTTTTATAGGCAACTCAACATGTGGCGAAATGATATTTTGAGTTACAGAATAAAGTTAATGCAATAACCCTAAAGCTATTTTGAAACAGAATTTAATTTTTCAATTTGCTAATGACTGTTACTGATTAAAAGATTAAACAACATATCTTAAACTTTTTTTACATATATTGTTCTTGAATTTTTGAGCAATATCTTATTGTCTGACAAAATGACATTTTGTAAACCATGATTCTAGAATATTACTTTAAAACAGGAAACTTTGGTGAATAACAGAAAATCCATTCAGGTATCTTAAATATGATGTATAAGCGGTAAAAAATTACTATTTAGAGCAACTTTTCTGTATTAAGATAGGGGTTATTAACTACCAATTAACGTGACGAAATGACTGGAAGATTCTTAAATATTTATTTTATTTAGCATACTAAATTACATTACATAACTAATCACTTTGATAGTTTAAAAGATGCTTGAAATGTCGTTGTTAGAGCGAATATTGATTTGAAAAATGATGTATTCTATTTATAATGCTTAAAAAAAAGCTTAGAAATTTCAAAATAACTTAAAAACGGTTTTCCATTTAAGCAGACAGTAAAAAAGAATTATTGTGTATTTTACTGAAAAAAGACTGTAATGCCACATATTTTTAATACAGAAGTGTTGTATCGTTAATTTCTGCAAAATATAGAATGTTCTTGTCAATCGAAATATTTATACGCAAAGTCGAGCTTTGGTATGTAGATGGCCATACATTTAAAATAACATATCACTGAATAAATTATAAATCAGAAAATAAGGAATACACAGTTGAAAATTTGCAGAAATGTTTCCTGTCATTCGATCTTAAAAAAAGGTTAATGTAACCGTATTTTTACAGTATTCTGAACATAATATGAACGACAATATGGTCAAATTACAGTTACATTACGGTTATGTAACAGTTTTCTATGGCGGTGAAATGACTGGAAGCTTTTTTGCAAAATTTTTAACAGTGTATTTTAAAAGTATTAATAAAATAAAATTAATTCATTACATTAAAACGTTTTTAAATAAGTTTATTGCATATATCTACTAAATTTATATTTCATAAAAAAAAATTTAAATTTTTTGTTTTAAAATGATTTTATATAAAAAGACAAATTGTAAAGCCATAATTCATATTCTTACTTTGTTTATCAAAGAATTTATAAGCATTACGCCAAACACATAGAACGTGTTATAGAATTAGAAAACTATTTCCATAAAATATTTCATTTTGTATAGAAAATTCATTATCTCGCATGAAAAAAAATATAAATTTGATTATAAAACATAAGATAATATATTCAGTTACTTCATAATGTTGTTTAACTCATGACATTCAATATTTTAATAATAACTGCATTAACCATATAAAAATTTGAACACCATCAAAAAAATTTTATTCTATATCAGGTGAAAAGATTTGAAAAATACCTTAAAGTTTTATTTGTCCCTTTCTGGAAAAAGATAATTCATTTAAATTTTTGATCAATTATTAGTATGGTAGCATCACCGTTTGGTATACATCGTAACAATGTGCTTGGGTCTTCGGTTCAAATTTTGCTATACATTTAGAAAAAAAAATACTTCGAATTTAAAATAGCTACTCATTGAAAAGTTTCTATGTGTTATCATAAAAAGCAATAAAAAATAAATAGATAAAAAAAAGAAAGAAAGAAAATGATTTAAACACAAAGTTTTAACACTATATGAATTGTTGATAATAGATTAACGAAAAATAAAGAATAATACTAAAACAGATCAGAGTTCTTTTCAAAAGTTTGAATTAGTTTATAATTTTTAATTAATGAAACTGTTAACATTGATTACTAGCTTGCATTTAAAATTTCATGAAAATATACACATTAGTTAATTCCTACAACACTGTAAAAAACGGAATGTAATTTTTCATTACATCTAATTTTACAGCAATTTTTATGGCAAAAGCTGCAGGCAACATTGTTGCCAGTAGGGTTTGCCGTAAGTTGAACGTTTTTATTTATTTATTTATTTATTTATCTAGTTATTTTATTTCAGTGAAATACTTTCGAAGTTTAGGATACCTTTGGAGAAATACACTATAACAAATCCCTAACGATGAACGTACATATTTACTTTCTTCTATCTTTGCAAAAAAGAAAATACTGTTCGTGAAAATATTCGAATCCAGATTTTTGACGGATTTACATGTTTTAGGCATCAGTACCCAAAAGCATAAATTAGAAAAAATATCTATGACTCTGTCTGTGTGTGCGTATGTGAAAACATACTGCACACATACTGCAAACATACTTCGTCTGTGGACGAAGAAGAATTTACGCACAGATTTTTATAAAAAATTAGATTTAAACATTCCTTGATTATTTGATATAGTTTTATGTTAAATAGTATTTTGTATAAATACTCACACGAATACTCATTGAATACACTATTACATGCATACTCATGGCGAAATACTGATAAACTTTTATCAAAATAAATTATTTTACTTTACACGGACTTCTAGTTGAAGAAAGAAAATCGATTTGCAGTAAATATATTTGATTTTTAATCATCTGACGTATATAATCAAATAATTATTTAAATAACTGACGCCTAAATTGATGGAAAATATATGCATTGGTTTTGTTTGAATTAAAAATCTATTTGCCTATATTTGCAACATTGCCCGTTGCTCAATCTATAGTCCACTTCCTAAATTTCTTCTATTCATATATCCGGAATGTGAAATTGTGTCTATGTATTGTGATTGATTGTACCATGTGTTATGCTGATATGTAAATTACGGTGTAATGCAGAAAACATCGCTAAGTATTTTCTATTTATGACTACACTATCGAGAACCGTTCGCACGCATTGAATCAACTTACTTTTTTCGGATTTGAACACAAAACTGTGCTCTCCGTGCTTGAACGATTTATATAATTTTGACCCGTTAGTTCTTAAATAAATGTTATTGTAATGTTTTTATTAATAATTATTAATTATTATAACATAAGTAGTTGCGTTCGTAGCACTCTGAAAACAAATGCACCATTTCAGATGGTTAGCATTTTCAACTGTCGTAGGCCATACGCTATGCCGCAGTGAATCCGAGGTAAGATGCATGTTTTATCCAATGATTTTTCCTATATGTTTATTGGTCATGTTACCAGTGCTAACATTCATATTTTATATTCCAAATATTTATTTATTATATTATCAGGATTAAATTTAACTTATTTAGTTTTAACTAATAGCGTGAATGTATGTAGAATGCAATGATACCGCTGGAAGTGCTCAAGTTGTCTGAAACTGATACAGCTTTTTTCCACATACCTGTGCATATATAACAAAAATAACAGTCTGCGTATGTCACATGGATTTTTTTAGTTCAACTTTTTAAACTTCGATTATGTAATCCACCACAAATATGCATAGAGATTTGTAATTAGTGTTTGTAAATGTTTATTTAGTGCTTCAGAATGTTTTTCTTTCAACTTACGTTATTTCGCAGTACTTTGAATTTAGTTAAGTCAAACATACCTTAGTGACTGATAGAAAGGGGCTATGAAATATGATGAATGAAAATTAGATGAATCAAACGGAGAATTAAAAATATGTAACTAACTCATTGTAAACGTCCTTCTGAAGCCTTAAATAATTTTTCTCTGCAAGTAGATGTTTTATTTATCCTTATTAATACACACACTTATGCAAAGTAAATGAATGAAGTTCAAATCATGAGCAGACGCCGTGGTGGCCGTGTGGATGAGATATTACAGACCACAATGTCCATATACTATCTAGTCTTCATTTCAGTCCAGTGTGACACGTTATCTATATTTCTAAATAGAAATGGAGTCTTCGAACAAGAATGAGCCATGTCATAATTCCGAATTCCACTTAAGATCCAAATCATCTAACTCAATGGATCTTCGAACTTAATCAGATAGAGCACATTACGCATGCTATGGAACTAAAGTACTGATCTTGATACTACTACATGTCAAAAGATGTGGGATTTCCGTGACCTCTTCTTGAAATTACCGTAAAATGGGGTGAATAGGAACGAAACTTCCCGGTCATACAAATAAATTCATTATAAATATATGTGATAATATTTTTTGTTGCCAATTTTTTATAAGAAGGTAATAACATGACGTGTTGAAAAATTAAGTACTGACATGTTGGAACCACTACTGGGGTATATAATGGAGATCCTCAAAAACCTCATTTTTTTCAACGTCCTCAAAACTTCCTATGTAATTTCAGTATTTTTTGTATTCTAAACCTAAGAGAAGGTATTTTTAATTAATGATAGACCTGTAAATATATCATTTACAGGTCTATCATTAATTAAAAATTATTAAATTCTACTTATTTCTAAACCGCATAACGAAAAAATGAAAAATGGCTTGTAACATCAGAGATTTAAGATTTACGGGGTGAATCGGAACACTCTTTCTCTCATGGTTTATTTTTCTATACAGCAACAGTTTCATGTAACATACGAAAACATATGTATGAATATGTATTGTAACAATATTTTGTTTGTTCTAATTATTTGAAAAGTTTAAAGGTGCCAAGAAATTACTTGGTTAAACAAAAAAGTCAACGCTTAATTCAACAGACATGAAACACGCAATGAAATAATTTAAAAATAGCAAAATAGTTAGAAAAACTGCACAGAATTATTTTCTGACATCCACAACATCAAACATCTCAAAATGAAAAACCAGTTAAAAAAGAGAGGAATGCAAGCAGTACTAAGGGTTAGGGATGAGGGCGTATTAGTAGATTGTATTAATACATGCAGCGATTGGTCCTACTCAATAGATGCTCTTGCCCAATTACTACTAGTAAAGGATAACACAGAAGAGGGCTGAATTTGTATTAAATTCTACTTCTGCTATTCGAATATATATATATTTTTAAAATAAATTTAAATTTTTCTTGATTTCAAAGTTGTTTTCTAATTTTTAAAAAGGCATATCTTTACTTGTATATAAAATAAAGGCTTGGTTTCAAAGTAACTGCGTGTTCCTATTCCTCCCTTATCATTATTGCCTGTTTTTGTTGACCTAATTAAAGTTTGAATCGGAATAAATAAAGATTATAACATTTGTTCCGATTCACCCCGCAGATAGAGGTGAATCGGAACACCATTAAAAAAACAAATGATATATATATAAACTATAAATTTGTTTCGTTTTTGCTTAAAAAGGAAAGAACAAAACACGACAGAAGTTTCTAGTAGAAAAATAAAAAAATAAAAAAATAAATTGTTGCTTTTTTTAACATTAAAGTTGAAAAGTGTTCCGATTCATTCCATTTTACGGTATGCACACACAACACTGGCGTGACATGGATTAGCGGACATGTTCGAAAATTTCGGGTGTTTAAAAGATCGTAGCAGTAGCGATGGTATTCGTGCCACTAAGATCATTTCAGAAATGACGGGCGTGTTGTACACAATTATCTTCTTTTTCCCACAGAGAAATAAATCTTATATCACTATATGGTTATGAATGATCCGACAGTTTCAATTTCAGACAATTTGTCGAATATTAAAAAATATACTTGTCAAATTATTCTGGAAGTTCAGGATTAAGCACATCATATTAGACATCACATTCACTGTTAAAAGTAAAGGTGACAAACCGGTGCATTTTGGAACCCGGAGAAGAAAAGGCCCTAGAGTCCTTTGGAACCCTATGGTGCCATATGGGCTTGGATATGTGGTTGCAATGCCGACAGGTCTCTTACTGGGTGATTGGAGCTAAATAAGGTGCCATGCACTTAGAGGTGCGTATAGAGCTGCATGAGGTGCGTATTGGCAGCAATGTGGCACCTATGCGCAGTGAACGCACCTATGCGCGACTGGAACCATGCGCATGCGCTGTGACGTGTGTCTTTCTGTTTTCTGTGATGGCAAGTAAAATCTATGGCCATGAATGAATGAAGGCGAGCTCGATGGCCGAGCGGTTAGAACGCTGAGCTTGTAATCAGATGTTGTGAGTTCGAATCTTTCGACGGCCAAAAGTCGGTTTGTATATTATTTATTTTTTTATTATTGGACACTCTGGATTAAGGGTACCATCTTTTACCCTAATTAAAGGTGCCATTCTGACTCCTTTAGGGCTGTCACCAGAGAGAAAATCCTTTCACCCCTAAAAAGTGCAATGCGTCACCATTAGTTTTAACAGTGTTTGATAAGGACTGTCGCAAACCGACAAAAAATCAAAGACATTTTTTCGATAATCCTGTACATTAAAATACACGAAATGATATATCGCTGCAAAATACAAATATACAGATGCTGGACAACATGTTTGACTATTTTTGATGGAACAATACGTTTATTCAAGAGATATCGAGATTGTTTTTTATAAAATAAATAAATAAATAAATAAATAAATAAATAAGATATTGGAATTTTTAAAATAATATCCAGAAGAATTTTCAATCAAATTTATCGCCAATTGCAGAAAAATATGCAAAATGATTAAGAATAAAATAGTGAATTTGAAATATAAGTAAATTAAATATTTTATTAAATATGAGGAGCTGTATGATATAATTTTTATATGTGTACGGGCAGTTGATTTCAACATCTTTCTACAAAATATAAAAGCTAACATTATGAAGCAGCTCATAAAAACAATCTAGTCAAAGACCCTGGAAATTTAGAAAGATATCGACGATAGAAGTGAGCTGATTTTTAATTTTCTCTAAAAATAGCTGAATGAATTTTAATTTGCTTAATTTTAATTTATTTCAATCAAGTTTAATTTTAATTGTTTTGTTATTATTTTTGATGATTTAGTTCTTCTTTATAACTATTAGAATGAACCTATTCCAGTATAGAAAAATCAAAATCGTAGAACACGAAAAGCAGCTATGGTATTCGTCTTAAAACCCTACTACAGAAGGAAAAAAAAACACCAACTTTTTCTATACCAAAATATTAGAAAATAATGTTGTTGTCTTTTAAAAGTAAAATTCATAGTATTTTGAAATTATCCTTGATTTTTCCTTATATTTTATAATTATTACTGACTAATTTTAATTTTTAAATGCTTTTCTTCAAAAAAATTTTAATAGTCAAAATTGGATTTTATGAAATTTCTTCTGCTATAAAATCATTTATTATATTATTATAATTATTTTATGTTAAAATCACAGATATATAATCTTATATCATATATATGATATAAGATTATATATCTGTGATTTTAACATAAAATAATTATCGATTTTCAAACTGACTATAATAGGGCTTTAAAATGCATAAAGTCTCAATGATCGTTGTAAATAGAATAAAAAATATTTCCCTTGTAAGTACAACATCATTTACATTTCATTATTAATGTGCTACAATCATAAGCAGGCGCTTCGTTCAAGGAGCGATATTTAAGCAAATCCATCCTATATAAACCAAGCAATGATCCCTGCCAACAATGATTTATGAAAAAATTGGAATCTTTCAATCAAATTTAATTACAAATGATTCAATTAAAAACATGTCTTCAAAACAAATTTGTCCAAGTTGGTACTTGAAATGTTACAAAAGTAAATTCCTCTCGTATTTTTATATAAAGCAATATTTCATTCAAATTACTGACACATGTTTTTGGTTATTATCACAGATAATGTCACGAATTTTGACGCTAAATTATTGTAATATCTAATATATATATATATATATATATATATATATATATATATATATATATATATAAGGTACCCTGGGGTAATAACGCCACGTTAATGTTCTACCAATTTTCGCGGCTTAGTTTTAGATTGTATTTTTCAAACAAATATAGGATCTGATACAGCAACTCATTGACTATCTATATAAAATAAAATAATTTAACAGATATGTATTCATAAAATGTAATGGCGTGATTTCTTGACCCATGCTATTTGGCGTTATTACCCACCTATATGGGTAATAACGCCATGCAAATAAAACTATGAAATACGTTGAAATAATTACATGTAGATAGCCCAATTCTAAAAATACAAACTCTACAAACTTAGAAATTGACAAATTGCATTCTAAGCTATTGAAAATGTTAAATTTTTTGTGAAAGTGTAAGAAAAATAAAGGTGTGGTGTGGGAGGGGGGATGAGGCAAAAGAATACCAGACCGTGAGCTTCTTTTTGCTTAAAAAGGACCGTTTAAATAGAAATATGAGAAACATTGCACAGTTTTAACTGTGTTTATTTGAATCAGTATTTAGGATGTATCTCGGCCACTGTAGGGAATCAACCGGGGTATTAATATCAAGGATTGGCGTTATTACCCCGGTATAATTATTGCGCAGTACATTTTACATGAAAAATTATCTCGAGAAGATATCCAAAATCTTCAACAACATTTTAAATGTACATGAAATGGACTACAAATTTATGTAATTAACAAAGTATTTCCGGATAAAAAGATAGTCTTCACATCACAAAACGTATCTCGCAAATTTTAGATCAAGCGTTAATTTTAGTTGTTTGTAAAAACAATAAGACCTAAAAATGAAACAAATTAACTTGAAGCTGTTTTTTTGCGATTTATATGACTCAAAACCCTTCTGCGCAGAGCACATGGGTGTCATTTACCTGATTATTTCATAATTATGCAAAATATAAGCACTTGGCGTTATTACCCCGCCTGGCGTTATTACCCCAGGGTACCTTATATATATATATATATATACATATATATATATATATATATATTTTTTTTATTATTATTTATTTTATTTTATTTTTTATTTTTTTTTTATTTTTTTGAAATTAGAACAAATTTGATGATATCGATAACTTGACTTATAGAATAAAAAATCATAACACAGACGGAGACGAAGACCTCTTAAGATAAATTTCTCTTATGTAAAAGTCATTGTATCTATGTATTTGAAATAGGAATTTTCGAAGAGCAAAATTTTTCTTGCATTCATCGCAGGTATTAAGATAAAAAAGTTAGATCATTTGACGAGAAACCTTTACAGATTGATTAAATAATAAATATTACATTATATAATAGAAGTAATTTCATAACTTATAGATATATCCAGTAATATTTAGGCATATTCTGTGAATTATATAGCAATTTTATAATTAAATAACGTGTCTATTCGACATGGATCTTTTTAATTTTAATGACATTGAAAGAAAATTATATTTTGACATTTCTTGAAATAAAATGAGACCTAATTCGATTAATTGAAAAAGAGATACATAGTCATAAGTAAAATTATCAATTTTTCTATTTTTTTTTTAACATATAACATTTTAATTTATTACCACAGAGGATAAATCTATTTATTATTTTTTAAATTTTTCAACCATTATACTTATTTAAGAATGTTGTTTATTCATGTAAGTTAAGATCCTGTCTAATTTATTAACATTGATTTATGAGAAAGTAACTGCTACTTTTTAAACATACATTATATTTTTAGAACAAGATTAATTTTGAACAATTTTTAAGCTATGGAAGAGACGAAAAGGATTAGAAGCTTTCTTCTAAAAACTTTTAATATCTGATTGATTAAAAAAAATATTTTATTTAGAAATTCCGTTAATAAATTCAGTTAATATATAATCATTTTTCCTTTAATAGAAAGAAGTTTTAATATCAACTTCGTGCATTTGATTTCTCATTTACCCTTTTTTTGTTGAAAGTAGAAGAATTTCTATAAAAAATTATCCCTTCAATATCTTAAAAAAGTACACATATAATGAAAAGGTGCTTTTTGCATGAAAGTAAATAAATGGCAAGGATAAAAGGATTTACGTTGAACGGTAAATGATTCTTGTACAGAGAATTACATTAGTTTTGAGATAAACTTAATTTTCTTTTAAAGTGAAATGAATCCGTTTAAGCGAAGAGAAAAAAAATCCTTTGATACAAGCTATAAACATTTTCCATACAAAGCAGCACTCTTTAATTTCCATTTTTCTGACTTACAAAAAAAAAAAAAAAAAAAAAAAAAAAAAAAAATATATATATTTGATTTCAGTTTCGCATAAAATAAAATTATGTTATCAAATTCAAAATGATTATAATGTTTACTGTGTAAAAATAGTACTTTTCTTGATATTTAGTCAGTATTTATAAATCAATCTTATATTAATAAAATAACAAATCGCTCTGTCTGTGTGTGTGTGTGTGTGTGTGTGTGTGTCTGCGATAGTTAGCGAAAACTACAGTACGTACAAAGCTCAAAATTTTTCTGAGAGTAGCCCAATATCTCTCCTGATGCACCTGATGCTCAGAATTTCAAAATTCTATTTATTAACTGAGTAATTAATTAAATTCCAAACCTCACTCTCATAAAAAATCGCTTTTTTTTAGCTTTTTTTCATTTCATTCTCTTATGGTTGGTTGGTTGCATAAAATTTTCGCAGAAATAATTTTAAAAACTGAGACTGACCTTTAAAATTCATAACACTGGCAAACTGTCAGTTTAAATGAGGATTTTTTTTTTTATCACAGCTGCTGTACGCCATGGAGGAAAAAAATAGGTGGTGGCGAAGTAAACCGAAAAAAAAAAGGTTTGCAATATGAAACCATTTATCGCTGAAATTTTAATGTCTCAAAATAAAGCACGAGGAAGGAATTTTGTATTAATAAGACGGATTGGAAGAAATGAATTACAGCTGAAGCATATTTTACGAAGAAATAGTAATTTTTTAAAATGGTTTTTTCTATTATATTATTTATTAAAATAAATGTTTGCTTTTAAAATAATTGAAATTGGAAAATTAAAAATAATTAAATGTCAAAACAAAATTAAATAAAATATTGAAAATGTATGATTTGAAGTAAAAAATTGTATTACTAAAAGTTTTCTCTTTTTTTCAGAATTTTTTAATACTTTATAACGTAGATGAAAAATGTTTATGATTTAACAACATATTAATAATTCCATGTCAATATATAAAATATAGTGATGAAAAGATTCTTTTAAAATCATGCATGAACACTTAAATAATAATATTAATCTAAAATCTAGATTCAGAGTGCAGACGATTTTAAGACATTAACGGAAGAATGTTGATTGTTCAAGCAAAGTCTTAAATGATGCTTCTATATTGATATTTCAAAGTCATATGATAAAAATAATCAAATAATTCTTGCCTATGATTGATATAATTGTATCTTTCATGCATTCTGATCGTGTATTACAGGCAATAATGGCACAAAACGTTATTTTTAAATGAAATTTTAGTCATCTATTCAATAACAGTTTAAAAGGTAAAAAACAAAAACAAAGAAATACAGGTTTAAACCAGTTTGAATTGATCGAAGTTTCAAAGCACATGGTTTTGTTGGTGCATATTTGGACTTAATGTAGCGGATTTTAGAGTAATATTTTTTGCGTCACCCCAAGACATTATGCTGCCACTTTTATTAATTTCTTTTTAGTATATGGTTGTACGCATATTTTGGCATTTCGAACATTAGAATGTATGAGTCATTAGCTGTGTTGTAATAAAAAACATTACACAAAACTTTTCTATGAGTTTATTTTTTTAACACCGATTAAATTTAAATGTGTTCTATTCAATTTAAAATTGTAATATGGCTTTAATTTGTTTTTGAAACAAAAAATAAAATAGCTGTTTGTCGTACAATTGTTTGTATCCGCAAACGATTCATTCACCATAATAAATTATCAAATAGCAAAGTAAATTATCTATCAGAAATAGCCATTAAAAGAATAGTAGCAAAACTGATTATAATCTTAATGTTTAGACTAATTTAAACATAACTCGATCCCAATCAGAAAAAAACAGACCAGACTCCTATCCGTGATACACAAAATTTCCGTGAGTATAAACTCGACCCTGACCTAAAAATTCTGTTTGGAAAAAACTATGGATTTGATAACTGACCCGAACCAAATCTGAATCCCGCAAAAATGTTCAAGTGAAGCATAACCCGATTCAAACAAGGAAAAATAATTTTCGTGGGCATGAAACCTGAACCGAACCTAAATATTTTCTTTAAAAAAAAACCCCGAAATATGACTCGAACGAAATCTGAAATCGATAAAAATATTCCAGAGAACTATAACCCGATCCCAGCAAGGCAAAATACTTTCCATGGTCATAAATTCGACTCAAACCTAAAAAACTCCGTTTGAAAAATCCTGAACTTTGACCCAAACCACATCTAAATCTGACCAAAGTATTCGAAATAACCATAACCGAATTCGATTAAGACAAAATAATTTCCGTGGACATGAACCCGATACGAACCTAAAACTCTCATTCAAAAAAATACCTGAAATTTGAATCTAACCAAATCTGAATCTGACAAAACTATTTCAAACAAACACAACCGGATCCAAACAAGACAAAATATTTCCATGGACATGAACACAATCCAAACCCAAAAAATTGCTTTGAAAAAATCGCGAACTAAACGAAATCTGAACTTGGCAAAAATATTTCAGTGAAGCATGTCCTTATTAGAACAAGACAAAATTATCTCTGTGAACATGCAATAAGACCCGAACTCAACAGTTATATTTGAAGAAAAAACCCGAAATCTGAATTGAACCAAATCTGGACTTGACAAAAATATTCCAAGATCTATAACCCAATCCAAGCAAGACGAAATAATTTCTATGACATAAACCCAACTCGAACCTAAAAAATTCGATTTGAAAAAAACTGAAATTTTACCCAGACCACACCTAAATTTGACCAAAATATTCGAAAGAATCATAACTGGGATTCGAGTATGACAATATCATTTCCGTGGACATGAACGAGATCCGAACCTAAAAATTCTATTTGAAAAAAAAATACCTGAAATTTGAATCGAACCAAATCGGAACCTGATAAAAATATTCCAAAGTAACCGGATCTGAATAAGACAAAAATTTCCATTCACATGAACCGAATTTGAACCTAATTTTTTTTTTTAAATCACGAAATCTGAACTTGAAAAAAAATATTCCAATGAAGCATGTTCTTATTCGAACAAGGCAGCATAATTTCCGTGAACACGCAAGAAAACCCTAACTCAAAAATTCCATTTGAAGAAAAAGCCGAAATCTGAATTGAAACAAACCTGTTCCCGACAAAAATATTCCAAAGAACCACAACTGTATCCGAGAAAGGCAAAATAATTTCCATGGACATGAATACGACCCGACACATTAAAACTCAACATCAAAAAATACCTATAATCTGAACCGAACGAAATCTGAACCCGACAAATATGTTCTAATGAATCATAACCAGATCCGAACAAGACAAAATAATTTCCATGGACCTGAAACCAGTATATGGTTTGGTAACATTTAGGTTGCAATTACATTACGGTAAGTCTTTGATTATATTTAATTTCCCGTTAGGTTACAGTTAGGTCAAGGTTAAGTTAAAGTTAGGTTAAAGTTAAATTGCATTTATGCTATGATTAGAATAAGGATATGTTACAATAAAGTGAAGGCTAGGTTACATTTATGTTATATTTAATTTACGGTAAGGTACTGTTAAGTCAAAGTTAGGTTACAGGCAGGTTATGGTTACGGTACAAAAGTTTACGGTTAGGAATTTATCCATAGAGTGAACATTAACGCATGATTTGATTAAAAATAACACTTACTTTTGTTAAATGGCTCTGAAATTATAATACTACATACCAATATTTTAGCTACCAGCGAGTATTGATTATATTCATGCTATAGTCGGCTTTAAGAGTGATATAATTAGTTTGAAATTCAAAATATTTTACTTAGGATTTCTATGTGAAAAAAAATAATTAGTTACGTGACTTAACAGTGATTTTTGATAAATATCAACACTTTAACACGAAAATCACGCAGTCGTTGGATGCATATTCCCTCCCGCGTTTCTCATCGCTCTTTTTGAGTATTTTTAGAGCTTAAAATTAGCTGTTTTTTAAACCGATTTTTCACACAGTCAATGGCTACGTATTTCAGACAATGCATTTCTGCATGTTTCGAGTTAATGATAAAATCATACAAATTTCAAGTTCGTTTAATATTGTTAATACGGACCCGGGCAACGCCGGGCGGGTCAGCTAGTTATTGAATAAAAAAATCGTCTTAATTGTGCAGTAAGAAATAATGAAACATATTGAGTTTAGTCAAGGAGAATTTAGTCAGTGTTTCTAAATTCATTATCAAATCAATTTCCCTTAATTACGTAGTAAGAAATGGTGGAATAATCGAGTTTTAGAATAGAATTTTACATACATCGAAAATATAATTAATATTATAATAATTACTTGCATGATATGTTGTGTTTTTTACCATTTTGATGTAATTTGCATGCTTTTTAGACCGCTAAAATTTTATAAATTCTTAGTAAGACTGGTAAGTTTTTAGAAGTATGTTAGCCTAAAAAGTCTTAACAATTACTATTGTACTCAGTAAAAAAATATAACGTTGCCCCACAAAACAGGAGGAAGTCTGTTACCATCAATTTTATGAAATATTGTAACATATAATGACAGTATAAATGGTGTAATTTGATACATTAGTGTAAGTAACAAATTATATACATTTTAAATTACTAAATAAAATTGAGGCATCAATGCTGCCATTAGTTTTATGGAATAATGTTGCATAATCGTTTAAAGTCTAGGAAATGCCAACGATGATTCACAGTCGTCTTAATCCTCTTATAAGGAACTACGCCCGGATAATTGTCAGAAAGGTTTTTATTAGTTACTCTAGTTTAAGCAATACATTTCACTTACAGTATATTTGCATTTGATACAGTAGAAGACAAAACTGTGAAAATCTTTTGTAATTTTTTTATGAAGCTTGTAAGTCAACAATTACTCGTACTACGTATTAATTAATAGGTGAATTATACCTTTTTTCTAACTACATATACAGATAGTAAAGTATTATCGACTAAAAAAAAACTCATTAAATTAATTAATTAATTAATTAATTAAGAAAATAATAAATAATTAACAAAAACTTTTTCAATCATCAAAGAATTCTGGGACAATAAAAAGAAAAAATATATATTATCTTTAAACTTTGAAAATAAATTGAGTTATACTAAATTAACATATTCTTTGTTTGCATATTATTTCATAAATTGATAAAAATTAATCATTTATTATTAGATTTAATGAACTAAAAACTACATATAGCAAAACATTTAATTGATCATTGCTTTCTTCAATTTCTTACATTGTCTTTATTCAATTTTACAGAACCGACATTTGTTTCAAAAATTACATTATACAAATTTTATTATCTCACACAGAGTCTTATAAGACACTTCTGTATTCGAATTCAAAAGACTAGTTTGTTTACTTAAAAATATTACAACTTTTGAATCTTAAAAATTACAAGATCTAGATTTAAATGTAAATTAAGAATACATTGTTAGAAACAAGACCACATAATTAAGTCTTAAATTTAAATATGAAGCTTTATAGAAACTTGGCTGAATTAAATTTAATTACATAAAATTTTTGCAGAATAATTTAAATAACAAGCTTAAGTAAACTTTTCTAATCCCCAAATGTTTAGTTACTTTAACAATGGCTTTATTTATATTTATAAAAGTTCTGATAAATAGATTATTTTTGATCTATTTATAAAGTAAAATGAAATGTACTTCTGAATTGATGTAGCTAGATTTATTTAATAGGGAACGAAAATGAAAATAAATTTAACATCATGTTTATTTTATGGAGGAGTGAGGAGAAAACCTCTTGCTACAGAAATATTTTGTGTGTATTTTAAATTAAAGGCCAAATGTTTAAAAGACAATAGAATGATATATATGTGTGTGTATGTATGTATACGTGGAAGCATCGTAAAAAAAAAAAAAAAAAAAAAAAAAAAAAAAAACCTAGCTAACAATTATGAAAGAAACTTTCCTATTCTTAAAACTTCTCTCTATATATACTAATAAAAGAACAAAACGCTCTGTCTGTCTGTGTGTCTGCAATGGCTAGCAAAATCAACAGCACGTACAAAGCTCAAAATTTTTTTGAGAGTAGCCCAATATCTCTCCTGATGCACCTCAGCTTCAGAATTTCAAAATTCCAATTATTAACTGAGTAATTAATTAAAATCAAGAGGTCACTTTCATAAAAATTCATCTTTTTCCCAATTTCTTTCTCTTTCGTTTGTTTACGGTTGGTTGTGTAAACATTTTCGCAGAAGTAATAAGAAAGCTTAGACAGATTTAAAGAAACCCATGGAGGAATAAGATAAGTAGAGGTGAAGTAAGCCTCGAAAAAGGTTTGCGATATGAAACCATTTATCGCTCAAATTTAATGTGGCAAATAAAAGACGTGGAATGGATTCTGTATTATAAGACGAATTGAAAGAAATGAATTACAACTGAAGCATATTTCAAGAAGAAATAGCAAATTTTTAACTGGTCTTTGTTCTATTATTATTTATTAGAATAAATATTCGCTTTTAAAATGAAGGAAATTTGAAAATTAGCAACAATTAAATATCAAATTAAAATTAAATAAGATATTAAAAACATTTGATATGAACTAAAAGTTGTATAACTAAAAGTTTCCTTCATTAATGTAATTTTAAATACATTATAACGTAGATGAAAAATGTTTATGACTTAATAATTGCATGTAAATAAATATTTAAAATATAATGACGAAAACATTATTTTAAAATCATGTATGAAAACTTAAGTAATAAATATTAATCTAAAATATAAATGTCTGACTGCAGACGATTTTAATGTACTAACAAAATAATGTTATATTTTCAAGCAAAACGTTAAAATAATTTTCTATATTGATATTTAAAACACATATGATAAAATAATTAATAAATTTTTACCGGTGAAGCGATAAATTAGTTCTTTTTTAAAAAACGAGAGAAAAAAATACAGGTTTAAACCTGTTTCAATTGATAGGCGTGTCAAAGCAAGTTCTTTTGTTGGTACTTAATTGACTTAATGTAGAGTTACATTTTAAGCATCATCTCCAGAGATAATACTTCCACTCTATTAATTTATTTTTACTCTATAAAAGATACCAATATGAGATTTTGACATTTCAAAAGTGACTGTTTTTTCCCAAAGACCTTTAAAATTCATAGACTGGCAAAATGTCAGTTTAACTTAGGATTTTTCACATAGCTGTTACGTCAGACCGTGTCTACTTCGTACATTAGATTGTATTTGTGGTTGGCTATGTTGCAGTAAATGTATGTATATGTATATATGAGGCTTCTTTAGCAGTTTTTCTTAAATCATTGATTAAATTTGAATGCATTTATTTAAGTTAAAATTTTATTAAGATTTTAATTTGTTTTTAAAACAAAAATGAAATGGCTCTTTTACGTACAATTGATCGAATAGGCAGACGATTCATACACAGTAATAAATTATCAATTAGTAAAATGAATTATATATCAAAAATAGTCACTAAAAGAATAGTAGCAAAACATAATGTTTAGGCGTATTAACACATAACCCGATCCAGACCATACTCCGATACAAGCAAAAGAAAAATTCCATGAGCATAAACCCGACCCGAACCTAAAAATTCCATTTGAAAAAAAAACTATGGATTTGTAATCTGACCCCACAAAATGAATCCCACAAAAATATTCAAATGAAGCATACCCCAATCCGATTAAGGTAAAATAATGTTCGTGTATATGCAGCCCGACCCGAACCTAAAATTTTTCTCTGAAAAAACCTGAAAAATGACCAGAACCAAACCTGAAATCGATAAAAATATTCCAAAGAACTATAACCCGATAAGAGCAAGACAAAATAATTTCCGTGAACATAAACCTGATTCGAACCTAAAAAATTCCATTTGAAAAAAAAAAAACCTGAAATTTTATGCAAACTACATCTGAATCCGATCAAAATATTCGAAAGAACCATAACCGGATTCGAATAAGAGAAAATAATTTCCGTGGACGTGAAACCGATCCGAACCTAAAATTCCATTTGAAAAAAAATACCTGAAATTTGAATCGAACCAAATATGAACCTGACAAAAATATTCCACAGAATCATACCCGGATCTGAACAAGACAAAAAAAATTGCATGAACATGAACCCAATCCGAACCTAAAAAAATGAACTAAACCTGAATCTGACAAAAATATTCCAGAGAAGCATATCCTTATTCGAACAACGCAGAATAATTTCCTTGTTGGCAACCCAACCTGAACCTAAAAATTCCATTAAAAAATCAGAAATCTGAATTGAACGACATCTGAACCCGAAAAAAATATTCCAAAGACCCAAAACCGGATCCGAGCAAGACAAAATAATTTCCGTGGACATGAATCAGACCAGAACCTTAAAAATCAATTTAAAAAAATACCTGAAATCTGAATCGAACCAAATTTGAACCTATAACCAGATACGAACAAGACAATATAATTTCCATGGACATAAACCCAATCCAAGCCAAAAAATTTAAAAAAAAAATCCGGAAATTTGAACCTAACAAAAATATTTCAGTGAAGTATAACCACATTGGAACTAGGTAAAAAAGTTTCCATATAAGTACAACCCGACCCGAACTTAAAAATCCCATTTGAAGGGAAAAAAAAAAACTCCACGAAATCTGAATTGAACCGAATCTAAACTGAACAAAAATATTCCAAACAACCATAACCGTATCCGAAGAAGACAAAATAATTTCCATGAACATGAATCCAATCCGAAAATAAAATGCGGATGTTCTACAAAACATAATGCGCTCCGTAGCGGTGGAAAGTGAAACTAAGCACTTAGCGCGAGATAGTTAAGATATTTAGTTTATAGTTAGTGTTAAATTACAACTTGGTTACGGTTAGGTAACAGTTAGGTTGCAATTACGTTCCGGTGACCCCTTTGTTATATTTATTTTCTGGTTAGGTTACAGTTAGGTCATGGTTAAGTTACAGTTAGGTTAAAGTTAAGATGCGGTTAGGTTGTGGTTAGATCATGGGTAGGTTATGATTAGGTGATGGCCAGGTTACATTTATGGTATATTTAAGTTACAGTTAGGTTACTGTTAAGATCCAGCTAGGTTACAGACAAGTTATGATTCTGATACAATTAGGTTACGGTTAGGATTTTGTTCACAGAATGATCATTACGCATGTTTGATAAAAAATGTGCACCTATTTTTGTAAAATGGCTCTGAAATTATAATACTATATACTAACCTTTTAGCTAATCATCGAGAATCGATTTCATTCACGGTATAGTCGGATTTAAGAGTGATATATAATTAGTTTGAAATTCAAAATATTTCACTTGGAATATCTATGTGAAAAAAGTATTTAGTTAAGTCACTTAACAGTAATGTTAAGGATAAATATCAACACTTTAGCACGAAAATCACGCAATCGTTGGACACATATTTCCTCCTGTGTTTCCCATTGCGGTCATTTTGAGTATTTTTGCAGCTAAATATTAGTTTTTTTTAACCAATTTTTGACACAGTCAGGGGGCACGCATTTAGTATAATGTACACTGTAAAAAAATTGACCCTTTTGCTGCATCGTCACTCCCCCGCTTTTATAGAATATATCTCTTTTGACCTATGAGAATGCTCCATAATAGGCTGAAGTAATCATTTTCTATAAAAGCGGTGGAGTGACGATGCAGCAATCGGGTCAAATTTTTAACGGTGTATTTACACTTATTTCGAGTTAAAGATAAAATCATAAAAATTTCAAGTTCGTTTAGCATTATTAGTACGAACCCGGGCAACTTCGGGCGGGTCAGCTGGTCTATATTAATAAAATAACAAATCGCTCTGTGTGTGTGTGTCTGCGATGGCTAACAAAATCTATGGGATTTACGAAGCTCAAACTTTTCACGAGAATAGTCCAATATCTCTCCTGATGTACCTGAAGCTCAGAATTTTAATATTTTGGATAATTTAAATATATTATTTACGAAGTGGAACTCACTATCATCAAAACTATGCCTTTTTTTCCTTTTCTTTTGTGCGCTGATTTTCGGTTGGTTGGTTCATGCAGAGTCACTTATAAAAAACACGTTTCTTTTTTTGCGCTTGCTTTCGTTTGGTCAGTTGTATAAAACATTCACGAAAATAATTTTAAAAACCTAGACAGAAAAAAGAAACGAATTTGAGTGCTTAATCTTTCAAAATTGACTGTCTTTTCACCTAAATTTTAAATTTTTGCACGGAGTTGAAACATTTGCTTTGAAAAAGTATTTAATAATAATGCAAGTTTAAGAGAATGAATTAGTTCAAATGACGTCAGAACCTAGCAACGAACTTCACACCCTTGAATTCATGTTGTTCGTCTTTCTGTTTTTCCTTAACTTTGATCGGTTTTCCAATAATACATGCGTAATTGAAACTGATCTATTTAAATAGGCATATGGTTATAGACATATGGTTACATTATGACATCAGACATATGATTTTTAAATATTAAATAAAAGATCAGAAAAGATCTTACTGGCTCTTTTACCACTAAAAATTAGAAATTGGGCAAAAATAATTCCTTTCGTTCGAATGCTTTCTGTTGCTGTTGCGAGTAGCAATTTTTAAATATAATTTACATTCTCATTTTCGATAATATTAATGATTTCTTTTAATATCAGAAGTGTTTTTTAGCACTTTTCAACAAAGTTTAAAAGACCTTATGCATTCGGTTTGTCTGTCCGCCTGTCCACACCCTAATTTCTGTAAATATACTTGGATTTTTATGCAATTGACAAATCTTATTTAGGGTCATGAAATTGCATATGAAGTACGTACGAATATTGGTTCATTTACAGAGACACTCAAAAGAAATAGATTACATTATGGTATATATGGAAAATTTGTTTGGAGAGTATTTTAATGAGTATTTTAACGCTATTTCAAATATACTGAAACGGATATAAATTTCCTGCTTTCACTACTATTAAATTAATTAGACAAATCATAGCAATTTTTAATAATTTACTGGGACACATAAAAGAAATCAGGTACAATAATTACTTTGCGTAATAATTGCTGGAGAGTATGTTTTAAAACTCGATATGCACTTTTAAATTTACTTAGTTTTTTGCATACTTACTCTTTATATATAATTTCTACATCTCATACATAGGGCTGCACAAAATTATTCGCATACTATTATTCTTATTGGAGGAAATTGCTGTAGGAAAATTTTCTGCAATATATGTACTACTTAAATGAATTAATTTATGAAATACATGTTGTTAATATGTACCAATCTCTTCTATATCATATACAGAGTTGCTAAAAAATTCGGATAATTTTCCGAAAGTAAATGGAAACAGCTGACATTCGGTTTTGAAATTCTTTGTGTATTAAATAAATTGTAAACGGAAAATAATTTTTTTTCTGGTGTTTCTAAAGATAAAGAAATATTGGGTGACTTAGAAGCGGTAATCGAAGATTTTTACTTCGTGGTTACAAAAAATTTCCGTAGTTTAAAAAACATCTGTCTTTTTAACACTTACCGAGAAAGTTGAAAATTTTTTATGCATTCGGTTTTTCAGAACGTCTGTCCTCGCTCTAACTCCTGTAAATATACTCGGATTTTCATGCAATTGATAAAGCATATTTAAGGTCACCAAAGCATGCTTGGTATTCCATATGAAGCATGTATGAAAAACGATTCATTTACAGGGATATTCAAAAGAGTTTTTAAACACATTTTATCATTGCTTTATTTTTTTTCTTTTTAAATACTAAAAATTTTACCGAGTTTAACGCACACTTGCCATACAGTGCTACAGGTAGTGGGGATTTGTGCAGGATATTCGTACAGAACATATTTCATCCTTAATTTATAAGAAGTGTTTATTTCCGAACAATAATTTTACTAAATGTCTTAAATTCTTATTGGATTTTCTCACCCTCTTGACTAATATATCGATACGAAGAAGTTTAATACTGGAGTTTCCTTCGGATATATGTTTGTTAAAGTATTGATGAGCTACTGTAGGTGAAAAGTAGAACTAACATATTTTACAGAGCATATTTCACAGCTTACCTTCTACTTGATAAATTATGCAGCAACTAGCCATGTAGAAGGTTGTTATTGATTAATATTGGTCTCTTAATTGAGAGGTGGTTATCATTACGTCTGAATAGAAATTTCAATAGATTTCTTAAATTGCTATTTGTATCCCCGCCCCGTTGGGTAATATATCTACGGAAAGAATGATAATCGGAGTATGGTTTGGATTTAGGATTGTTTACGAAAAAATTTTCATTTTGGTGATGTAAAGTGAAACTTTAATTTTCTGCAAATCGTGCATTGCACACCTATTCTATCCAACCGCAAGTGGCGGTGATCCGTGTCGGATTTTCGTACAAAACGTACTGCGCCCCTTAGCGGCGAAAAGTGGATATGGAGTACTTTGTAGCACGTACGCGTTTAGAATTGTTATTTTATAGTTATTGTTAATTTTAGAATTAGGCTATGATTAGATAACGGTTAGGTTACATTTGGGTTACAGTTAGGTTGCATTTAGGTTGCAATTATATTATGGTTAGTCTTAGGTTAGATTTAAATTCCCGTTACATTATAGTTAGGTTATAATTAAGTTACAGTTAGGTTAAGGTAAATTGCAGTTAGGTTGCTATCAGATTACGGATACGTTACGATAAGGTGACGATTAGGTTACATTTATGATATATTTAAGTTACTGTCAGGTTCAGGTTAAGTTGCAGTAAGGTTACAGATAGGTTACGATTATAGTAAAATTAAGTTACGGTTAGGATTTTATCCACAGGGTGAACATTACACATGTTTTGATTAAAGTATACTTAATTTTCTACTATGGTTCTGAAACTACATTACTATGTACTAACCATTTACCTAATCACTGCTTATCGATTTTAATCATGGTGTAGTGGGAACTAGGAGTGTATAATTTTTTTTTTATTAAAATGTTTCACTTAGGATTTCGATGTGAAAAAAATAAAAAATTACGTGATTGAACAGTGGTATTTACGGATAAAAATCAACATTTTAACGCGAAAATCAAGCATTTGGAGGGAGGAAGTTGGACACATATTTCCTCCCCCGTTTCACATTGAAGTCATTTTGAATGGTTGTTACTATAAAAATTAGTTGTTCATTTTTTTTTTTCAAATTTTTCTCACAGTCAGTAGTCACGTATTTCGAGTTACAGATAAAATCACAAATTTCAGGTTCGTTTAATATTATCACCAAAAACCCGGGCAACGCCGGGCGTGTCAGCTAGTAGTCAATATATAGATTTTTAAATTTCTCCAAGGGTTTTTTCTAACATTTTGCCAACCGTCCTCAAAGTATTCTGCAAATTTGGTTGAAATCCATTGTTAAACCTCATTTGCGGCATCAAACCGAAACCGGGATATTAAAAGCAGTTCCGGGAATAAGGAAGAGTAACTTGGAGCGATATCGGGCGGATATGGAAAAATTTAAAAGCACGTCGCTTATTTTCCTGAGCCGTAATTCGAGATAACGGAGAGCGGTTGGTGTGAGAAATACGGTAACTCAGAATGCTGAAACATTTCTCATGTGCAATTCTTCCTGAATATATTTCCGCATATTACAGTAACTAAAATGTGTCGCATTCTTGATCATTTGATTAGATAAGTATCAAAGAAATTGGACAAAGTTCTCAATTTCTTCACTGTATCATTCACATCGTTAATCGTCTGAAAGTGACATGTGGCCAGTTAGAAAATTCTTTTCCCCATCGAGCAATAGTGTCCTACGATGGATTATCATATTCATGAGCAGCCATGTATGTGAATAGGAGCATGTGTTTAAGAGAAACAATGCGAGTACATACTTTTATTTATATGTGCGCATGTACGTCTGCAAGGGACCTTGGATGCACATGTGAATCAGTTGTTATGTTTGTGTGATAATTAACACTAGAAGTTTCTTCAATTTATTAAACAGCATTTAATTTAGTGTTGAAAAAGTTAACACTACGCGAGTTGAAACATGTTACACTGTTAAAAGTGAAGGTGACAAACCGGTGCCATTTGGGACCCGGAGGTGAACAGGCCCTAGGGTCCATTCGAACCCGGGGCACTTGGAACCCTAGGGTGCCATAGGGGCTTGGATATGTGGTTGCATTGCCAACAGGTCTCTTACTGGGTGCTTAGAGCTAAATAAGGTGCCACGCACTTCGTATTGGCAGCAATGTGGCACCTCATCGGGTGACTGGAACCATGCGCATGCGCTGTGACGTGTGTCTTTTTGTTTTCTGTGACGGCAAGTAAAATCTATGGCTAAGAGTGAATGAAGGTGAGCTCGATGGACAAGCGGTTAGAACGCTGAGCTTGTATTCAGACGTTGTGAGTTCGAATCCTTCGACGGCCAAAAATCGGTTTGTATATTTTTTAATTTTTTATTATTGGACACTCTGGATTAAGGGTACCATCTTTTCACCCTAATTAAAGGTACTATCCTGGCTCCTTTAGGGGTGTCATCAGAGAGACAAGCCTTTGACCCCTAAAAGGTGCATTGTGTCACCATTAGTTTTAACAATGTATTGAAACCTGTTAGTATATATTTTTTTTTAGGTGACATTGGTTTTAAATTAAGCTTTGTTTGCTTGAGTAAAATAGTGATGATTATCGGACTATTTATAATGAATGCGTGAGTGTCACACGGATGTTAATCAGAATTTATTCAAAATTGGATAAATGTTTCCATTTAAAATGCATCAATTCAATTTTTTTTATTGAAGGAAGCAGTCAAACGTACTCACGTTAAAAAATTAGAGATAAACTAGCTTGAATTGAAAGATTATATTCTATTGCTATCCAAAACAATGTTTCTGGCACAGGTCGGTACCGTAGAAACTAGGAATAAAGTACATTTCCTTTAATTTGAACGATTTCTAATGTAAAATAAATGCTAATTGGATAAATGTTTCCCACTTAAAATGCATCAAAATATCTTCAAGTAGTCTGAGCATAGATTTTACAAGTTATTGGTAGGTGACAGAAATTAAACTGCATTATTTGTCTAAACAGCGTTAATGCATATTCGAAAAAAAAGAGAATTTCTGCAGCTATTAAATAGAATTTTCACAGGGTTATATGACTTCCACGTCATCCAAGCGAGTTCATTGCAAAAAGTGAGGCTTGTCAGAATGTTTTCTATTAAGTGTGATGCATACAAGCAGTAGTGACTAAAACTGTGGCAAACTATCTTTAAAAGATGAATTTTTGAGGTTTGGTGATACATAAAAATGGGAAAGAAATTTGTTGAATAAGATACCCTGGGGTAATAACGCCAAGTTAAAGTTCTACAAATTTTCATGGCTCAGTTTTAGTTTGTATTTTTCAAACAAATATATTATTTGATGCAGCAACTCATTGACTATCTGTATAAAAAAATAATTTAACAGATATGTATTCATAAAATGTAATGGCGTGATTTCTTGACCAATGCTATTTGGCGTTATTACCCACCTATATGGGTAATAACGCCGTGCAAACAAAACTATGAAATTAGATGGAATAATTGCATGTAGATTGCCCAATTCTAAAAATGCAAACTCTACAAACTTAGAAATTGACAAATTGCATTCTAAGCTATTGAAAATGTTAATTTTTTTGTGAAAGTGTAAGAAAAATAAAGGTGTGGTGTGTGTGTGTGGGGGGGAGGATGAGGCAAAAGAATATCAGACCGAGAGCTTCTTTTCCCTTAAAAAGGACCGCTTAAATAGAATTATTAGAAACATTGCACAATTTTAACTGTGTTTATTTGAATCAGAATTTAGGATGTAGCTCGGCCACTGTAGGGAATCAACCGGGGTATTAATGCCAAGGATTGGCGTTATTACCCCGTTATAGTTATTGCGCTGTACATTTTAAATTACAAATTATCTCGAGAAGATATCCAAATTTTCGACAACATTTTGAAAGTTAATGAAATGTACTACAAATTTATGTAATTAACAAAGTATTTCCGCATAAAAAAAATAGTCTTCACATCACAAAACGTATATCGCAAATTTTAGATCAATCGTTAATTTTAGTTGCTTGTAAAAACAATAAGACCTAAAAATGAAACAAATTAACTTGAAGATGTTTTTTGCAATTTATATGACTCAAAACCCTTCTGCGCAGATCACATGGGTGTCATTTACCAGATTATTTCATAATTATGCATAATATTAGCACTTGGCGTTATTACCCTGCCTGGCGTTATTACACCAAACCACCTTATATTGTATTTGACACTTTAAAGAAAGTAAACAACGCCAACAAAAAAGGACAGACAAGTTCCTTAATTAAGCATAAAATTTTCCTTTATCTCACAGTAACCAATGAGTGTGAATGTGTACACACCCAAGCAGTGTCATTCTCAGTTGGCTCTAATAATGAAATATTAGTGTAATTAAAGCGTTTCGGTCATCTATAGAAAGTAACCTGACCTCTGTAAAGGGTTCATCTGTCAATGCTTAAGAAATTGATATTAAATTTTGATATGAAATTTAAGAGTTTAATATAAATTAATCATATAGTTGACTTATGGCTTAGAGAAACACTCAATATTGTTTTAACATGTAAACAAAGCAGGAATTATAAACAAATTAACTTAAAATTGGTTTAAATATAATAAAACTCGTACTTTCTTAATTTTGAAGTGGTATAAGGATATATTGTCACTACAAATATTAAACTTGACCACCCTATAAGGTTTTGGGTCATAGACATTCCAAACTGTTTTTGATAGCAATTTTTTACATAAATGTTGTAAAGGCGTTTTCCTTTACATATTAGTTAATAATTGTTTTCCCCCTTAGTTAAAATTACAATATTCCCTTAATTTGTAACTTTATTTAATAAGCTAGATTTTTAATCCCTTTAATTCTATTCAAGTACTAACGGCCATTTTTCCTTTAAAATATAATTTCACTTATCTCTAATTCTTTCTTTAAAGACACAACATATATCCGTTTGTTCATGTAACTGTAAGTATTTTCCCATAGCAACAACCTTTTAAAGAGTTATTTCTCGGCTGTTGTTAAGCACAGTTAAATGCTATTCACTTAAGAACCAGATGTGCTAAGTTTGTCTTTATTTTATTTCATTAGAATTAATTTCCTTTCTGAACCCGTGAGACTTTTGTTAACCCTATGTAAAGAATTCAATCCTTGTGGTTTTCCGGGCCATATGCTATCTTTTATCATTTGGCGTTAATTATTTCAAATCATGCACTTTGGTTTCTATCATTGAATGTCTATGTAACGGAAATTCTCCACGTGCCTTCTCTCATCGCAATTTGTGCGTATCAGTCGTCTTTGGCTATTTTTATGTACATGTATCGCGCCAACACTTGAAGATGTGAAGAATGTATTTGTGTCCACTCCTTCTCTGTAAGTACTAGCGATCGGACCTATCTCTGCGAGGGTCCCTCTCTGGCACGGCAACCGTTCTTGGAACTGTGAAATTAATAAAAACTTGTCTCCAGTAAAATAGCCTCCTGTGTTGCCTTTCTCAAATATTCATGGATTATATACGAACTTGGGATTGAAACTACATTTACGATTTAGCAACGCGAACTTCCTATATGATGTTAAAACCGTCCTCATAAATGTTATCTATAATATCGAGATTTTTTTAAAATATAAGTTTAACATATGTTTTTTTAAATATATTCTAAGATGTCATTGTACCAATGAATCCTTAAAAAATCAATTTTACAAATATATATATATATATATATGTATATATATGTATATATTCACAGACTTAAAAATATTTTAAAACTGCGTTCCTGTTTTCAGGGGCATTTTAGATGCTACGATAAAAATACTGGGTTAAGTAATGCAAACCCAATGGTTAAACTTGATTTTTTCTGTTTACAATTTTTAGCTTACATCGAAGTTTAAACTAAAAGTAATCACTTCAGAGCTACAGCATGTCCCATGAATCTGTTACAAGTTCTAAATCAACGTACGACAATTAATAGGGAAAACTTCGATAGATTTTGATGCGTAAAATTGCAAAATAAAACAGAGTAAAAAATAATAATAAGCGGAATTTCTTGAATTTCTTTTAAAGTAAAATTGTTGAAATTGTAAACACTCCAAACATTAGTATTCTACTTAGAGTGTATTCTAGTATTTCTTTTCAAAACTTGTGTTAAAAAAATAAATAAATAAAAGTTGGAAATCGTGCGTCAAACTAAGCAAATGAAGTGTGTTCGTACAATAAGGACGTTTTCAAAACATTCCGATCTTGGTGTAATAGTATACAGTACTTCGATAGCAGTACAGTATCAGAAATCTTTTGTGTATATTTCTCTGTGTGGTTTCTATTGTACAGGAAGTGACTTGTAAAATTCAGCAAAATATATCAATTCCATAAAATGTCAAATAGTTTAATATTACGAAAACGCGCACAAACAATTCCTCCCCCCCTTATACCATTATGGAATGGAATACTATTGTGTAGCCCTGTAAATTTATAACAAATATTCTTCTTCTCCACAGACTCTACAGAATTTGTATTTTGCATATACTTCAAAGATGTATATCAATTTTATTATGTTCGAAAGAGTTTAACAGCATTAAAAATGCATTTGAGACTATTTTCTTTTTAATTGGCGGTAATCTAACGGAATAATTTTGTTTGTCCCTGTAATTAAACTATTCATTCGGTTTTCACAAAATCTACAATAACTCGAAAAAATGATTCAAAAATTACACATTTTAAATTTTACATAATTCTGTTGGGGGGTTTTTGCACTGTTAAGTGCGGACGGAGGAAGACCAATGGACTGAACAACGACTACAAATGTAAGAATTTCCATAATTACGAACACCCCTAAAAAAAATATTTGTAAAAACATATTCAAAAATATTTGAATAAAGTACTTACTAAACATCATTCATATAAAAATTTAAAAACTATTTTCAAAACCAAACAAACATATCTGAGAAAATAAATTTTCCAATGATACAAATTGATTTTTGGAAGTACAAAGAGTTTCATGAATGCATGAATAAGTAATGTTTGCTGCATCTCTTGCATGGAATTCTTGTATTGATTGATAACACTACAGTGATTTATTGCTATTAAAACTATGGGGTACTTTTAGATATCAGTGATTTAGATAGAAAAATAAACGAATTAATTTTATTACATTATTATAAACACTGTAAAATGTCTGTAATATGTAAAATACTGATTGACTAATATCATGTTGAAAACAAATCCTCTTGAAATAAAATATTTGACAGGAAAGATGCCCCTATACTTAGCATTTTTTTAACAATACTATTAATCCTATCACGCAAACATGAAAAAACGAAATTGTGGGGAAAAAAAGATATTTTTAGAAACATATTAACAAATATTTCGATAATTTTACTTACTAAAATTTTAAGAACTATTTTACAGGCTAAACAAATATATCTGGGTGATTCTCAAAATAGGGGACGATTTCAAAAATGAAATCTTAAAAAAAATACTGTTAGCAAAATTTCTGAAAAAAATAGGTGTTGTTAATACAGTATTAGGTATACTTTCCATGTAGTTAGCAGAGCTAAATATTTAAAAATTAACTTAAAAAAATAATTAGTATTTTTTGAGCAATGCTAATGACAAAAAAAATTGTATGGAATAAATATATTATGAAATTTTTATTTTCTTCCTCTTTAAATATTTTTTTCTATATTTATTAGCCTTCTTTTTCAGCAAATGGTTTCCATTTTTACATATATACATATAAGGAGAATAAAAACATTACCAAAGAGCAAACTTTGTTACATGAGCAACATTCTGACAGTAACAATGTAAGAAGCTGTCTTAGTGATTTTCCTACAGATTTAATGCATATTTTAGGGATAATAAATGTAATACCTAAATTTATACGTAAAATTAAACTTTATAAAGGATACAATATAAGCACTGGTTACATTTATGTACATTGGAGTCTTTAGCATGGACAAAAAAACCATGCTAATGACACTGATATCTGCCCATGCTAATGACAAATTTTAATTTAAATAAGATTATGAGCCACAATATAATCACAATGCAATATTCCTTTCTGGGGTTTTTAAAACACAAAAGTTCTATGCAAATAAATAAAATAAAAATTTTAACTATAAAATAAACAAGAAAATTTTTATCCATTCTAATGACATACAATTGATGTAACCCCCTAATATTCAACTTCTATTCATAAAATACAATACATGCTTCTATTTTCTGGCTGGTTTAAAATGACTACTTGTTGCCATGGAGAAACTATATATTTTCAAACTATTGTCATATGTGAAAATGAAATTTTGATTAATAACCAGCTGTTTTAGTATGACCTTGTTTTGAAAATCGAATATGGAGGACAAACTTTAAATCTTTTTTTATGTGCTATAATTTTATTTTTAAAAAGAAATTTATTGTATAAATCATTTTAAATTTTATGGAACTCGAATGTATAATTAAATTGCAAAGACAATCAAAGGTGTTCCATTACATTACGGCCAATGAGAAAAATGGTTTCAACTGCATTTTAATGATGTTACACGCTTTCGAGCATAATAAAATTGGAATCCATCTATAAAGTATGTACTAAAAATACATTTTGTACAATCCGAGGTTAAAGAATATTCTTTATTATTTTATAAGGCCACATAAATGTATTCCATTACATAATGTTATAGAAGAAAGCATTGTTTAGGAAACGTTTTAATTATATGAAATTATTTTGTATTTTATGAAATTCATATACGTTGTTGAGCTTTACTACAAGTTACTTTCTGTATGATAGAAAGCAGATATTATTTAGAGGGTATCACAAAAGATTTTGGCTGAAATACTGTATAATATTACACCAAAATTATAATATTTTTAAAACTTCGTTACAGCACAAACGCACCTCATTTGCTACGCTTATCGTTCAAAATCCGATTTATTAATAACATTATTATTGTAATTACACAAACAAGAGACAATAGAAATGTTTAGGAAATATAGATATTTTTAAAACTTACTCAAAAATATTTCGATAAATGTACCTACTAAAAATTACTCATAAAAATTATTTTCTAGACCAAAAAGATATATCTGGAAAATATTTTTACCATTAATATGCAATGATTTTTGGAAGCACAAAAAGTTTCTTGAATGCATAAATAATTAATGTCTGCTGCATCTCTTGCATAGTATTTCTATTCATTTCTTGTAAAGATAGATAACAGTAGAGTGATTTATTGCTATTAAAAAATATATATGTAGTACTTTTAGATATCAGTGATTTACACAGAAAAAAAAAGAAATCATTTTATAATTTTATTATAAACACTGTGAAATAAGAAATACTTACTGAAAAAATCATATGGAATAGGAAAGATTTTTTACTGATATTTATTGATTACTGATTTTTATTGATAGGAAAGATACCCCTATAATAGCAAATTTTAACAATGTTATTAAAAATATCACGAAAACATGAGTAAATGAAATTCTGAAAAAAAATCTTTTTATTCTATTCAGATTATTATACATATTAAATTTAATGCTATGTCATGATAGGTAATAATTCAAGATTGCCATGTTGATTATATTGCATTTAAGATGTTATCATATTATTAAAATTTAATTGAATTTAATATAATCGAAATAATTTTTCTAATTTTATTTTATTTTTTCATAAGAGTTAAATATCTGTTCCAACAAGATCTGAATGTTTAAAAAACTAGATATAGTATGGATTGCTACATTTGTTGTACAATTTTCGATTTTTGTTTAACAGTATTTATATATATATATATATATATAACTTGAAATATTTCAATAATTATCACATTTTCTAGATTTAAAGTAGTATTCTTAGAAATAATGTTTGTTTGACCATAACATAAATCGAAAAAGTTTCCAAATAGTTGCTGCGATACATAAATCGACTTTCTGAAGCACGGGTGTTAATGTTGTGATACGATAATCTCTCTTTAAACATAATATTAGCATAATGAATTTTAACATTGAAAATAATTATAATATTTATTTTAAGTTAAATGATAATTACGTTGCTTTATCATATTTGAGTGACAGAAAAATGCTCATGAAAATTTTCCATTGGATGTAACAGCACCAACAAAATTTCTGTTACAAATTTATTCAGATACAAAATGATAAGGTATTTCAGGAAAATGAAAGTTCTCAAAAACTTTTCTGGAAATCAATGCCACCAAAAGAAAATTTTCCTTTTAGCTCATGGGCTATCAAAGCTTGAAAGCGTGTGCCCGCCCGCTCAGTATGTATGCATGTATGCATGTAACATGATAACTCATGATAAAAATATCAGATTTACTTCAAATTTTAAATATAGATTTATTTTGATAAGCTGCTTCTCTAATTTCATTTGGGAGTTCATTCGATAAGTATAAACAGAGAATGGGGACCTAATCCTCCAATTAATTTATATGAATGTGTTTTTTAAGCAGAATAATCAAATTTTATTCAATTTTTATGTATAGGATAATTCTGATGAGACGCCTCCATAATTAGTACTGGGTCTTCATCGGTTAAGTATAAAAGGGGGCAATGGGGGGGGGTAACCACCATTAATTTGTATAAATCGGTTTTTCACGAACAGTTTACTGATTTGATTTATATTTTGAATATAGGTTAATTCTGATAAGGTGTTTTACTCATTTCTTCTCGGGATTCATTGGATAATTATAAAGGGAGTATGAATGAGGCCCTCTTAGTATCCCCTAAGGTAATTTTTTTTATATAGAATTAACTCATTCGCTTAAATTTTTGGATATACTGATGAGATGCTGACCCCGATTAATTGTAAGTATCTTTTGTTAAGTAAAAAGGGGAGTATGGCAATTATCTCCCCTTAAATTAGATAAATGAAAATATATACAGAAATGTTCAATTTATTTTTAATTTTAAAAATAGTTTTTTTTTTCTTTTGATAAGGCAAATCTCTGAATAGTTTTGGATGTCTAATGGTTAAGTAAAAAAGGTCGAATTGAAAATAATCACTCTTGAAATATACAAATGGGCATTTATGTGGAATTATCTTATTCGCTTTGAATTTCGGATATAGATTCTTTCTGATAAGGCGAATTGCTGAATAGTTTTGGATATTTAATTTTTAAATATAAAAAAATAATCAAGAATAATCCCTTTTGAATTATATGAATTGGTATTTATGCAGAATTATCTAAATCGCTTTAAATTTTGGATATGATTTCTTTAAGATAAAGTGAATATATCTCGATATTTTTGTGTTTTTAATAGTTAAGCATAATTGTGAAAATCAGCGATAACTCCTTTTAAATTATTGAAATGGGTTTTTATGCAGAATTATTTAATTTCTAATTTTAAATACAGATATATTAAGTGATAAGGGTATCCATGATCATTTTTTGAGGTTCAATTATTAAGTATAAAGAGGGTAAATGGGAGAGCTAATTGGGTCCTTTATTTGTTTTTCGAAGGGCATTGTTCCGAGAAAATTATTCAAGTTTGCATAACTTGTGAACTCAATGCAATCAGTTTAAAAGAGCAATAATATTTTTATTATTATTTATTCCTTAAATTCCAAATATACACTGGTTTCTGAAGTTAATAAACATATAGAAATTTCACTATTATCATTAGTTACTGATAATTTATTACAGTATATTGCTTTTGTTTATAAATCTTTTACATTTTTCTAGACTAAAAAACTTGTTCATTTTTTATGTACCGCTATTTGGTACATCTGTGTAAATTTTAAATGATATTAAAAATATATTTATTTGCTCACAAATTTATTTTATTTTAAAAGAAAATTAACTTTGTGTTTTGTAATGTAATCTAAAATTTGGTAATCTAAAATTTTAGTTTTTCATGAAATTAAGGTCTGAATCACACTTGGATTTTGTGAAGTTAATTTTAAACTTGCCAAAAAAAAATAATTTTAAACTCTATTTTTATTTATTTATTTATTTATTTATTTATTTATTGTAAATAACAAAGACAAATGTCCTACAGATAAAAAAAAATAACTGTTTTTAAGCACAACTTTTAAGATTTTAATGATTTTTCTCCGATTTTTCTCAATGAGTCCATTACAAAAATGCTGTATTATTTTAGTCAACAAGTGACATTATTTTAGGACAAGTGTTTTTAGTTTGCATGTATGTGAAAGGTAGTGGCTCCGTCACGTTAAAAAGACAATTAGAAATACCGAACAAATGATATTATTTGTAACAGATTTTCAATCCCAAATATATATTTTTTTTCGACTTTTTTAATTTTGGAAGCGCAAATAATTCCGTTTCTGTTATCTTGAATTCACAGCAGAATAAACAACTACAAACGAATAAATAAATAAAAACAATAAAATATAATTAAAATAGAAATTCATTTGAATAAATTTATAAATGTAAATGTATGTTCAGAAATTCTTGTACAAGTCCTAAATAAAATTAAATGTATATTTAAAGAAGGATTCAATTTTTCTTTCATACCTCACTAGTATTACCCGTTAAATTTAAAACAGAGACCGTAATTCAAGTCTAATTAATATATATATATATATATATATATATATATATATATATATATATATAGATAGATAGATAAATAGATAGATAGATAGATAGAATGCATATAATATATGTATATACATACATACATATATATATATATGTTACAGGCCAAGCCCGATTTTAGGCCGGACTAGATTGGCCTAGGCCAAACCGATCTATCCTAACGCCCATCGGATAAACTGGTTTTTCCTAGGCCAAACCGGTTTATCCTAACCCCCATAGGATAAACTAGTTTTTCCTAGGGCAAACCGGTCTGTCCTAATGCCCATCGGACAAACTAGTTTTTCCTAGGCCAAACTAGTCTATCCTAAGACCCATAGGACAAACTAGATTTTCCTAGGCCAAACTAGTTTGGCCTAACTCTTTTAGGATAAACTAGTTTAGACTGCTGTTTATTGATCTGAACTAGTTTATCCTAGGCCGATCTAATTTATCCATTCAATTTGGCGGGATTTTATTGAATTCAATGACCGCCTCAACGCCAACAGTCTTGTTTGTCCCAGGCTAATCTAGTTTATCCTAGGCCAATGTAGTTTTACGTGTTTTTAGCTCACAGACGTGAAAGCCAGAGAAATAATGAGCTCATAGGTTCTGTATATGCTTGTACGCATGTATGTACACATGTATGTACGTAAAGCGATAACTCTTGATACAGATATCCGATTTGCTTCAAATTTTGGATGTACATTCATTCTTATAAGTTACTTTTCTGATTAATTTTGGAAATTCATTGGATAAGAATAAAGGGGGGTGAACGGGAGGCTAATCTCCCACCGTTAATTTAGAGAAATGGATTGATCATGCAGAATTATCAGTTTTCATTTAAAATTTTAGATATTGGATCATTGTGACAAGGCGCCTCCTGATTAGTTGTGGATGTTTATTGTTTAAGTCTAAAAGAAAGAGCAATGTAGATAACACAACATAATTTAGATAAATGGTTTTTGACACAGAATTGATGAATTTGTGTCAACTTTTTTGATGTAGATTCTTTGTGATAAAACGATTCCCTGAATAGTTTTGGGGATTTAATGGTTAAGTATAAAGGAAAAATGAAGGATTACCTTCTTACCTAGGAAAAACTAATTTATCCTATGGACATTTAGATAAACAAGTTTGGCGGAAGAAAAACTAGTATACCCAATTGGCGTTACGATAAAATAATTTAGCTTAGTCTAATCTAATTTGGTTCGAAATTGTGTTTGGCCAGTAAAAAACATGTCTTTCACAAGAATAAGTATAAATGTGTGCAAAGAGTCATTGCTTATAACATCAATACAGAAATTTAACAGGTCCACCGTAGAGACATGATGCATTGGAGATGGTGTTTGCTTATTTTTTTTTCTGCAGACTCGTGCCAACTGAGATCAGACTTGCATTTATTATTATTATTATTATTATTATTATTATTATTATTATTATTATTATTATTATTATTATTATTATTGCATATTTGATCCAGATCGGAGCTCAACATAATTTGGAATCGACCAGCGTTTTCCATTTTTGAGAAATTAATTACCTGTCGACATATAAGCTATTCTTGTCACGGCGTGAATTTTTTATTTTCCGTAAAGTCGTGAGCAGAAATTAGATTCAAAACGAGGTTTTAATAGTATTTTCTCAAAAGTACATCGTTTTTATAAAAAAAAAAAAAAAAAAAAAAATGGATAACGTCATTCGATTACACATTTTCTGAGTGAGAATGTCTGTTAATCTTATGCATTTCCGAAAAAAAATTAGTTCTTAAATGTGTTAGGATGTAGCTCTTTTGGATTTAAGAAAAGTCTTAAGGAATGACAGTAAAAGATACTCAAAAATCTACTTTTACTGAACAGATTCAATAGTTAAGATGTTTATAACTCATATTTTTTTCTTTTTTTTCTAAACTACATTAATTATTTAATGAATCCCTATTTGAATACTGAAAGGTTTAAAAATCTAAATAATCAATAATGCATTGTAAGGTGGTCTGGGGTAATAACGCTAAGTGCTAATATTTTGCATAATTATGAAATAATCTGGTAAATGACACCCATGTTCTCTGCGCAGAAGGGTTTTGAGTCATATAATTTGCAAAAAACAGTTTCAAGTTAATTTGTTTCATTTTTAGGTCTTATTGTTTTTACAAGCAACTAAAATTAACGCTTGATCTAAAAGTTGCGAAATACGTTTTGTGATGTGAAGACTGCTATTTTTATCCGGAAATTCTTTGTTAATTACATAAATTTGTAGTACATTTCATGGACTTTCAAAATGTTGTTGAAGATTTTGGCTATCTTCTCGAGATAATTTGTAATTTAAAATGTACAGCGCGATAACTATACCGGGGTAATACCGCCAATCCTTGGCATTAATACCCCGGTTGATTCCCTACAGTGGCCGAGCTACATCCTAAATACTGATTCAAATAAACACAGTTAAAACTGTGCAATATTTCTAATAATTCTATTTAAGCGGTCCTTTTTACGCAAAAAGAAGCTCATTGTGTGATATTCTTTTGCCACATCCTCCCCCCCCACACACACACAACCTTTATTTTTCTCACACTTCCACAAAAAATGGAACATTTTTAATAGTTTAGAATGGCAATTTGCCAATTTCTAAATTTGTAGAGTTTGTATTTTTAGAATTGGACAATCTACATGCGATTATTCCATCTTATTTCATAGTTTTGTTTGCATGGCGTTATTGCCCATATAGGTGGGTAATAACGCCAAATAGCATTGGTCAAGAAATCACTCCATTACATTTTATGAATACATATCTGTTAAATTATTTTTTTTATATAGATAGTCAATGAGTTGCTGTATCAAATCATATATTTGTTTGAAAAATACAAACTAAAACTGAGCCGTGAAAATTGGTAGAACCTTAACGTGGCGTTATTACCCCAGGGTACCTCAATTTAAAAATACATTGTAAATTTATCCAATAAATATGTATGCAGTATTTTTTAAAGGAATCCTAATTGTATGTTACGTAAATTCTCCATTTTTTGAAGAAATTGAGTAGGGCCAGATTGAGCCAGACTGAGTCTCTTTTCACTGATTATTTTACAGGCAGGGCTCGGGCTTAATTTTCAATTTTGACAACGGGTCACGGCAAAATAACTTTTCTTCGGGAAGGGCGGAGCCCGGGCATCGAAATTCCGGCCTGTGCAAACTTATGACAGTATTCTACAATCCTTCGAACAAAATACATTATATAAGGGTGATGACAAAACCATTTTGCACAAGTTTAGCAATGGAGCAATAGTCGGGATCAATATTAAAAATAATATTGCTCAATTAAACAGATGGCTTTGCATTCACAGGTTGTTTACACTAATTCTGTATTACGGTCTTATTTTTTTAAAGAATAAAACCCTCGAAAAATGAAGTAAGTTGCATTACTTTTTCCTATTTCTCCCAATTATACTTAACCATTGAACCCCCAAAAGTAATAACAGATACGCTTTATAAATTTAAACAATTATCCAAAATTGAAGCAAATCAGATAATTCTGCTCAAAAAACCGTTCATCTGATTTAAGGAGGGTATTCCCCTATTAATCCCTTTATACTTAATCAATAAACCCTGAAAACAATTCAGGGATACACCTTATAAAGAAAAAAACTATACTCTAAATTTACGGCAAATCGGATAAATCTGCATAAAAACCTATTTATCTAATTTAAGGAAGGCGATAAAATGTCCACTACCATATTATACTTAACCAATAGAAAAAACCAAAATTAATTAAAGAAGCCAAATCAAATGAATTCATGTCCAAAATTTTAAGCAAATTGGATAATTCTGTATTATAACCAATTTATCCAATTTATGGAAAGAAATAAATATTAAGCTCCCCCCTTATATTTAACCGAGGAACCACTAAGATTAATCAGTAAAGCGCTTCATTAGAATGAACAAATCCAAGATTTGCAGCAAATCGATTAATTCTGCATGAAAAACCCATTTGCCATAATTAGGCGGGATCCCCCCGTATTTCCCGTTGTTCTTATTCAATTAACCCCCAAAACTAATTAGGGAAGCGCTTTATCAGAATGAATTTATTTCTAAAATTTGAAGCAAATCAGTAAATTATGCGTGAAAAATGCATTTACATAAATTATGGGGCGTTACTCCTATTCCTCCCTCCCTTTACTCTTAAACAATGAACACCCACAACTAATCATGGAGACGCCTCAATAAAATGCTCCTATAGCTAAAATTTGATTAAAATATGCTGATAATGCATGGAAATTCATTTATTTGAATTAAGGGAAGGGGGGAATCAACCTCTCGTTCCCCCCCCCCCTTATTCTACTCCAATGACCTCCCAAAATTAATCAGAAAAGCTCCTCATAAGATTAAATCTACAGTGAAAGTTTGATGCAAATCGAGTATTTCTATCAAGAATTATTGCATTAGGTACTTACATAGATACAGAACCTACGGGAGCATTAGTTCTCAGGCTTTGATAGCCTGATTAGATAAAAACACGTCAAATACATTATTTCTATCAAGAGCTATCGCGTTACGCACAGACGTACATACATGCGTAGATACATACAGTACCTGTGAGCCGATTATTTCTCTGGCTTTGATGCCCGTGAGCTAAAAACACGTAAAACTACATTGGCCTAGGATAAACTAGATCAGCCTAGGACAAACAAGAATGTTGGCGTTGAGGCGGTCATTGAATTCAATAAAATCCCGTTAAATTGAATTGGCGGAAGTAACTATATCGGATAAACTAGATCGGCCTAGGACAAACTAGTTCAGACCAATAAACACCAGTCTAAACTAGTTTATCCTATAAAAGTTAGGCCAAATTAGTTTGGCCTAGGAAAATCTAGTTTGTCCTATTGGCCTTAGGATAGACTAGTTTGGCCTAGGAAAAACTAGTTTGTCCGATGGACGTGAGGATAAACCGGTTTGGACTAGGAAAAACTAGTTTATCCGATGGGCGTTAGGATAAACCGGTTTGGCCTAAAATCGGGTTTGGCCTGTAACATATATATATATATATATATATATATATTATATCCCAATTTCTTATTACTTTGCTTTTTCGTGTCTAATACGAAGATGCTACCACATACTTCATTTGGAGTTCCAAAGTATTTGGGGCTTGACAATCTTGTTTTGGTTCTTCAAAATCCATTTCTGTTCATATTATTTATTCATTTAATTTTCCCCCATGTTCAACGTGATTTTATTCATTTATAAATTTTTATTAAATTGAAATGCTTCATATATTGTAATGCAATTAAAGGCTATACATACATACATACATATATATATATATATATATATATATATATATATATATATATATATATATATATATATATATATATATATATATATATTTGTCAAATACATTGGCATTTACACACAATGGTGATACCTTTAACACTACTGTTTAACACAATGCATTACAACTTACATGCAGTTTTGAACATGTTACCTTGAAAAGTCGTACACTAATTTTTTCACAGATCAACATTTACGCGTATTTTTAAACGCAATTTTAAAAATACGTTTAATGTTAAAGTATATTAAAACATGATTTTTAAATACTACATTGCATTTCTAAATTAACGTATTCTCAAATGTTGAAATTTATAAAATTTAAACAAAACAAATCTAAAAGGAAAAATAATATATCCTAAAATATTTTAATACATTTTTATATAAACACAATGTAACTTTTCACTGGAAATTTCCAGCATTTATTCACTATTAACTGAATATTTACTTTCTCCAGACACTTCAACTTTTCCTTTATTGTAAAAAAAATCTAGATAACATATAAGCATTATTTTACATTACATATAAGCATTATTTTTTAACACTTATATGAAAAAGTGTTAAAAAATAATGCTTCTAAGCTTAAATTTTTTATAAAAAATAAACAAGAATAATACAATGTTACCTCTTTATTTGAAATCTCATTAATCAGTACTTAGGACGACTTTTATAAGAAAAACAAATCTGCAATTTATGATTTATCATTTTTTTCCGTCTTCTTTGAAAGGAAAAGGAAAACGAGTTTTAAAGCTCCTGAAAAATGAAAAAATAAAGTGTGATAATAACATACAAGCACATTAAGAGACGAAAAAAAAAAAAACACTAGTTAAAAGGATTTGTGCTGAATTGAAAAAGATTCTTGCGTGAGAAACTGTATTATTTATTTATTTATGTATTTGTAAAATTATTTTTTAAAGTCTAACAATTAGGGAATCTTTAAAACAAATAAAGAATTGAAACATTTCAACAAAAAATTATGAAAATAAAAGACGGGGGAATTTTTGTTATTTCGTGGTGTTATACATTTATACTCTTTTAATTATTTTCCTTAATAAATTGATTTTACAAAAAGTCTATGTTAGAACGCCAGTTTCAACTTTGTTTTTCATCTAAAAAAACATGGAAATACTTCAAATGTGCTTCATCCTTCGAAATACATTACTAAATAAGTGAACATTAAATATTAGAAAAAAGAAAAAATAGTAAAAAACATATAAAATTACAAATTTAATATATATTTTATAACAAAAAACCTACATCAATGCAGAAATCAATTTGCAACAATCACGATGCAACAAAAAATTGAGGCAGAAAATTCTGCATATGAAATTGTAATTTCGAAAGCAGCGTTTTCTACAATTCCATATAGCAACCTTCGGTTTATTCTGTTGGGCTGATTCAAGGTATCAGAAGTGATTGTGTGATAGTTAAAGTTGGTTGGGTGAATAAGTCCTCCAGTATCCGTCCGAGATGGCTCAACCCGAAGAGCATTCGTGGTTTCAGCAGATATATCAATGGTTCTAGTCGTGATCTGGAATTTTATAAACCAATCCGAAAATTTACATATGTTACACTTCCTTTACTGACTAAATAATCGATCTATAAAATATTCTAATAAAAAAGCGGTTTTGATAAACATTGTCTTTTCAGTATACCCATTATTATGTTGCGCTAGTTTTGTTTTTCTAAAATTAATTTCATAGTTTTTTCTTGAATTCAACATTGTTACGCTTGTATGAATACCGAAATAATAGAAATTAAAAAACATTATAAAATCAAAATAGATTAACAAACATGTATAAATTTCTACTCTGAGCTAGTTAGCTTAAAAGATTTTTTATATAAATATATTGAAGAAATTAACCTGTTAACTATGTCACTTAATTAATATTTTGTTTTTTATCATGACAAACAGTATAGATCTCATTTCACTTCACTTTAAAATATCTGAATCATGATTCTGTTTCTGTCCAATTTAAATTCTTTACTTGGTTTCTTTTTTTCCCTTTACTTTTTTTATTTTTATTATCATTATTATCTTTAAAACTATTTGGAAAAAAATAGTTGTTGTTCTTAGTAGAGAATTGGGAAATCTAAAGTATATCTGGACCTTTTTATTGGTTGGATTCCGCAACTTATTTAATTTTATTCGTTTTCTGATTTTTCCAAGTTTAATGTTCAAAAACTGAATACTTTTGTTGCCACGATGACGAAAAAGATAAATAAAAAATTAAAAAAGTAATAATAATTTAACAACAAATTTTGATAGAGATTTCAAATAAATTTCATGAAAAAGTGCATTTTTTTCTATACAAAATGATGTAAAAATTTTAAATGATCGATGTTAAGAAGTTGAAAATTTTCGCAGTTCCGAAAATTGAAAAACTGAAATTTCTTTAAAAATTTGTCTGTGATGGATCCAGGAATAATAATGTTTAATCCATGTCGTACGTAGTATGAGTTGTTCAGAATTTAGTCTGATTAACTCCATCAAAAAAAGTGTTCATTTTAAACAGTTAAAATTGTCTATCTTCAATCTACTGTTTTTTTTTACATTTATCTAGGAATATTAATGTTTAATGCATAGCGTACGTAATACAGGATTCGTTATAATCATCCTAACATTGATGTTTGTTATTATCATTAATTTAAATATAAAATTTATTTATAAGTCTTTAAAATTTGAGTCTTTGTAAATATATAATTTTCCAAATAGTCGTTGTAATTTGTTAAATTATTATTATTATTATTATTATTATTATTATTATTATTATTATTATTATTATTATTATTATTATTATTATTATTGTTATTATTATTATTATTGTTTTTTTTTGTAGTTTACATTTCGAAGTTTATAAAGTATTTTTCCATCCTTTCACACTTTAAAGCATGCTACTTAACTGATGACTTTAGGTAAGGTGTGTGTGTGCCTGTAAATGCATATATGTGCGCACTAATATTTTATATAAACTTAATTCAACTCAAATAAAAAAATATTGACAATACACAGTATATATATGTGTTCAGGATATTACTATACAGGGTGTCCTGAAAATAGCATCCAAATTCTACGCAGCCAGATTTCTCGTGGAAGTACAGAAACAATGGCCAAAAACACTACATCTATGATCCATAGTTTACGAGAAAATACAAAAATCAATGTATGCCGTGACACTTGGTGCAAGAAGAAATCTTATTTTATGGTATATCAGCAGCAATATTTGCATATCTTTCCAGACGATAACGTTCAAAATGTTCTTTGCGCCTATCGTATCCTGCATTCGTGCACCGTGAAATGGCGTTAAGCTGCTATTGAACTCGTCTTAAGACTACATCTAGTAATTACCTGTATTTTTCGTATGATTATCATGCTTTCTATCTTTCGACGAGTTGGCATGCATGATGCGATATTTTCAGTGATATTTTTGAAAGTTATCGTTTGGAGAGATATTTAAATACTGTTGTTCATGTGCCCAATACTTGTTTTTTACTCGACCCAGCTGGGACGTCATACTTTATTTTTCGTACTTACTCGTAAACTATGGATCGTACAGATACAGCTCTTAGGACATTTTTTATGCATTCCAGAGAGATCTGGCTAAGAAGCGTTTGACCGCTAGTTTTGGACACTGTATATTAGAATTGAATTGCTTCATGTAAAATGGGTTCTGTCAACTAATTTTTCTTATGAGAAAGCTGAGAAAAACATTACTCGCCTAAGCTGTTTCTCCATAAAATATTAAAACTAGAAATGTATTTAGACAGAGCATGGATGTGAAACTTAAGCCCTTTTTTGCATAGAAACATGGATCTATAATTACAAACAAAAATCCGTGGTATCTGAATTTGGCAAATTTTGTAACTGAGCTCCTTTTTGCGTATGTCTTTTAGATGTTAAATTTATCTTACTTCAGCTTCAATATCTGATAAATATATTATTTTTCATTTTGATTACATAATTTTTACTACATTATATTATTACTTTCGGCTAAAATATGGTCTTTTTTTAACAATTTTTATTTAAAAAAAACTTTTAGTAATTTTTCCTTTACATTATCCAACTATTTTTTCACACTAAACATACACATGTGATTGTATGCCAAAACTATTGTAAAAAAATACATTTTTTAGGATAAAAGAACTTTTAAAGAAGAAAACATTTCATGACAAAATCAGCAAAACTTTTTCTATGGAAAATTTTTCAGAAAATACGTTACACCGAAGGATGAAAAAGAATCCTCGTCATTCAAAAGTCATTTATCAGTGACATGTTTTGCATTTTTTTAGCTATTACTATTTTTTCTATTCTTCTAAAAAGAAGATTTAGGAATATTGTTAATCAAAACACAATATAATGCAGTTTTGAGTACTATAAGTGCTTATTAATATATAAATATCTCTTTTGTTATTATCTTTGTTTAAAAAATGCGTTTTTTAGGATTTGTTTTGGAATAAAATTTAATGAAATAATACTTTTAATTGTATTTATGTTACAAATAGTGTCTTCGACATTTTTAATAAATGCACAGTAATTAAATAATTTAATTAAAATATTTTAAAGAAAACGACATTTTCAGTAAAGTAATTTGAATAAATGAATAATTCAAATTAATAAATATTGTTTCCAGTACGGCTCTTATTTATGACATTTTTCTGCACATTTATTTCTGTGTGAACAATTCAAAATGCAAATTCTCGGATTTTGACATCCTGTGTATTCTATTTGGATCTGCCTGTGAGCGTAATGTAATATAGAAACGTTAATTAATGATGGCTACTTTAATTTGTATATGGAAGTTTTACATTAATTTGAATTTTATTGTTTATTTAAAATATCCAATAGCTGGATTATAAGAAAATATACAAATTTAGGCTTTAGAAAATATACAAATTCAAAGAAAATGAAATAAAGAAGAAAAAAGAAAGAAAACAAACATTAAAGTAAAATGCACTCGAAGGGTTTAATTGAGCCATTATGTCGACAAATCATCTGGCCTCTTAAATAGATTGACACTATTTTAAAATTTGCGTTAAATAAAGGTATTCAGTAAAATATATATTTTCAAGGTATAATAGGCACTAAACGATTTAAAAAGAATAAAATAAAATTTGATTCCTTTATTTATTAGTCTTCTGGGAGAATCATTTCCTTAGTCTATAATCTGTAAGATATCTCAGCCATTTTATAATTTGAAACAAATATGTGAATCCTAAAAGTTTGTTAATATTTAGGCTGAAAATATATAGTTCTAATGCAATACTCCAAAACTAAAAAAAATCCAAATCTGTTTTTTAGACGAAAAATAAAAATTTTATCTTTATCTTAATCTTTGAAATGTATCTTTTTAGAATTTTAATTAATATTTTACAATGAAAATGCATTTGACGTTATTGGATATTTGATACGTGATTTAACACTTGCAATATACGCGTAGAAACCAACAGAATAAAAAAAAACCTTGTCAGCTTGGCCTATAGGCGGAGGTAGATTTCGAAGAGTGCTCATTTCAACATAAAAAAATAAAATTTGATAACAAATGCATCCAGTTTAATAACTTGATTCGGCCGCTTTTGAATATATATATATATATATATATATATATATACATATATATATATATATATATATATATATATATATATATATATATATATATATATATATATTGTAGAAACAAGTTTTATCAAAATTATCTTAAGCTAAATTCGACTCAAATGCCCATTTAAACAATCTATTTTAAATAATATTCGGACTTTATTAAAAAATCGACCAATACGGCACATTATATAGTTCCTAAATAACAAAAAACTGTCAATTGAATGCGTTTGAGAGTAAAATTGAAATTAAAAATGAGTTATAAAATAACCAAATTGTTATTTCAATACAACCTCAATTCTTTATCATGATCGCTTCGGGAAATTTTGTGCGAAGTGTCCACTTTGAGAGCATTTTTAAAAATATATTCAGCGTTTATCAAAAAACTGACCAATGCGTCACATTATATAGTTTCTAAATAAGCATTTTTCAATAAAATACACCTACTAATTAAAATTTTGTTAATTAACTGTAGATTATCTAAAAACTCTCTCCAATCCTTAGCTTTTTTTTCCGGTAACAAGTCATCCCAATTTAATTGCAATAACCACAATTTCTGCATAAATATTTTCACTTTAATTATAATAGGAGATACTAATCCAAGAGGATCAAACTTGATATAATTGATAACTTTTGTCTTTTTATGACATTTACTGTGGTGGTTACTCGAAAACCCCTGCCATATTTTATTTTAATTTAATTATATCAACCCATTTTATTAGCCATCATTCCTTTTTTCATTAATGTTCTCATTTTAAATATTATTTCGATTTCGTCTTTTGATGCCTTCTCCTGTAAATATTTCTTCCTTACGTAGCTTTTCGAATGTTCTAAAACGGTAAAATGTTGTTTGAATTCATTCCTTCCGGTTTAATGTGCTTCTAGAAGCTTCTCTAACGTTCTATGGGTGGTTACTTCCGTTTAATCAAGCCCTCCCCTTGGCCTATGAAATTAAATTCTACTGATGACGTGATTTAAGCAGTTAAATTCCTGGCCACCTTTTTGGCTTTGCTTCTTTAAAAGTACTATCATATTTATCCTATTAAATTCATATTTCCCTATGCATTTCTACGTAGCTTGGCTTTTCTCTCTCGCTTCGCTCATTCTAGCTTTGCCAACTTGGCGTGTTGCGAGATTACAGCAACCCTTTCTCTTTCCACTCCCCTCCGTGACGGTCGGTTGTCAGTCGAGTGGATGTAGTGTAGTGAGTAAGACATCTCCACGGCTCCGGCCTAATCCTTCTGGTGGTTTGTTGGCCGTTAAAATTTCGAATATGCTGAGACATATAGAATGGATTTATGTGCACTATCCGGTATAATATTATCTGCAACTCTTCAAGATTTTCCTTTTCCATTTCATATTTTTACGCAGATCATTTTCTTGAATGTTTCATGAAGAAATATATATATTATTCTGAGAAAAAAAAAAGTTTTGATTTATTTTTGAAGATTCGCTTAAAAAAATGTTATTCTATTCATGATGGCATCCCCAGGAGAAAAGGAGAGCCATTCAAGTTCATTTTTCCTTTTATAATTGAAGAAGTACGAATTTGTATTTGATCTATAATATTACGATAGATCGCTCCTATCAAGTGAATTCTTAACGAAATTTATATTGAAATAATAACAATGTCTTCATTATTCTTTATTATTCAATGTCTTCATTATTCTACGAATTTGTATGTGATCCATAATGTTATGATAGATCGATCTTATCAAGTGAAATTCATAACAAAAGTTATTATGAAATAACAACGATGTCTTCATTATTCTTCATTATAAAAAATATATAATAAAATAAAAAAATTGTTCTGCAATCTTCAATAATCGTCTCAAGTATTTTTTTTTCTTCATGTGTCTTAATCATCATTCTTCAAGCATCAGGTAATATCTTCTTATTTATTTTATTTCCTCACAAGTGTTGTTTTGATTTAACATTATCATTAAGAAAATCTCCTTGAAGAATAATTAAGGTAATATTTTTGTCATGTCTTCTTGGGTAGTTTGCTGGTCCTCATTCAACTCAATGTACTCGTTCCACAATGATCTTGGCCTATATGATGGAACTAAGCAAAAAGCGTTCTCATCCTTTTCCAAACCCAACAATAATCTTCTTTGGTGCCGTGTTTCCTTGTGAACCAATAGTCTTCTTTTGGCACCATGTACTACTTTGAATCAATTAACATTCTTCTAGACATGACAATTATTAAATGATATTACGATTTGTTTATCTAAATATGTTTGAAAGACAAGTAAATTAAGTTTTCATTATCTGTGTTCATCATGCAGTGATTAATATTTTATGATTATTCTTTATTGAAAGAGGTGTAATAAATGATTATATAATATATTTTGATTTTATGCTAAAAATAATTTTTTTGAGAACAGAAGATTCTATATGTTAATTAATAAAGCAGGTGTGTCACAGTATATGAATAATATATTTTGTCTTGGTATATTTTATAATTGATATCATATAATATTTAACGAAGGTGCTGGTCAAAATAACTAATTATTTTTGTATAAATTGTTCTCTTCTTTTCATAAAAATAAGAACATAGGTATTGCAAGATATGATAAAAAAAAAATTTTGGGTCTTATATTCTTGATCCCATGCTAGGAGAGATATGTTCCCATTTTTCTTCTTTTCGTCATACATTTTTTTTAACATATAAAATTGGTGCATAACGTAAATGAAATTCCTTATTATTTTAGATAATGTGTCAATTTATATATTGTTTATTATATGACCAGTATATAACCAAATTTAACCTGTCATTTATTGAGCATTTACTTTAAATATCTCATCATGCCTCCTAAACCAAAGTTAAACATTGCAATACAACCGTTTGATGGCAATCCACAGACTGTAGAATTTTTCTTTGATCAATTATCTGATCTACAAGAGTTAAATAATTTTTCTGACAAAGAACTTTTTGTTCTTTTCAAATCAAAGCTTGAAGGTAGTGCCTTACTTTTTTTTCTTGAAGCACAGTCTCAGTTCAAGAACACTAATTTCCAAGCCATTCGTAAAGCTTTTATAGACTATTTTTTACCCTCAAAAAAAGCTATTTCTCTCAAATCCTTGCAAAATTTAAAGTTAGATTCGAATGAATCAGTCAAAAATTTTGCATTTCGTCTGGATAAGCAGCTTCGCCTTGCATATCCTAAATTGGATCCTGCTGCTCTAAATTCACTAAAATTCACTCATTTTCTTGAGGCTTTGCCTGAACAAATCAAGAGAAAGATTTTAGAAGAAAATATTTCCTCATTTGATTTAGCTCTTGAACGAGCAAATTTTCTTCAAGATATATATGATTCTCCTCCTAGAAAATCTCATGAGAATTATGATCAAGTTTATTGTTTAGATAGTGAAAAAGCTCATGATAATTCTATGGCTTCTATTAATGTGCTCCATAAAACTCCTATAAAACATACGAAGGATAAAATTTATGTCGATTCTCAAACTACCTTCTCACCATCTGAAACTCAAAATGAAAATTCTCATACTTATCGTAACCTAAAAAGAAAAGCTAGAACGCATTCACCTTCTCCAAATAGACAAGATGTTGCAGATAAACATAAAAATAATTTTCGTCAACAAAGGTCATATCGAAAACGTCCTTTTTATCAACCCACCTTCGACAAATTTTCTCACAAAAAAAACTCTGCATCCTTTTATCACAAACAAAACGTTTTGCAATGTGCGTTTTGCGGAAAATTCAATCATCGTATGGACACATGCTACAAATTTAAAAATATTATCAATTCTTCTAATCAAAATTCTTCATCTCGATTTTCGTCTAATTCTCACAGAAAGAAAAACTACACTTCTTCTTCTGAAAATAAAAATAATGTCCATCATTTGAACGAATAGGGGAGACTGGTTCTACTGACCGCCTTCTCTCCCATAATTTTCATTCAAGGTCAGTACACTGTAGTGACGAAAACAAGCGTCAAGTTGACAAAAAATCTTCAATCACCTTAGTATCATCCACTTCTGTACAAACATCCCCTATACCACCTAAACTTAATAAATCTTCATGCTCTTATAATTTTGAGACATCCAAACAAGCTTTTGAAATTGATGATGGTGTACAAGAAAGACACGTCATCTGCAGTTCATTTAATAACTCGTATTCACTACCATGCATCTCTATGAATATACAACATAATAAAATTTCCACTCTAATTGATACTGGCTCAAGTTTGTCCCTTTTCGATCAAGAATGCTTTAATAGCATTAAATCCAGAATTCACTACAAATTCTTATCCAGAAATGTGTGAGTGTCAACTATAAATTCTACTGTTTTTTTCAAAGGATGCATTGAAATAGCATTTAAAATAGACAAGTATTTTTTCCATCATGTTTTTTATCTTACACATATAAAAAATGTCTACTTTCAAGCCATTCTTGGGTTTGAATTCATCAATAAACATTCTATAACCATATCGCCAACTTTTAAGTCTATCTTAATAAAGGATAAACACATCCCTTTTCACAGTCATAATGAATCCCCTACTTGCTATTATATGAATTCTGAGTATACTTCTGAGAATATAAATGTGCCAGACTCTTTTGATTCACACAAAATGCCTTATTATGAAAGTTCTATATCAAATACTCCAAGTAATGGTACTTATTTAATAATGTATATGAAAATTCTGGTGACAACAGTGTACAATTAGGCAATGATTATGCAACCTACCCTTACGATTATAATGTTCAAGATAATGATTTATTTATAAATAATGTTGCTAATACTGCTATGAATTATCATAATCCCTATATTGATGGTAATTTTATTATTTTCCTAACTATTTTCCAACTGATTATGGTAATGTTGTGAACTATTTATCTACTAATAATAATGTGCCTGACAAACATTTTACACCTGAAAGTGCTAATGATATTAGTTATATTGGAGAAAAACATACTAATTTGAATGTTGGTAATAAAATTTTGGTGAATTCCAACATGATACAAACACTGAACCGTGAATTAATCCATCCTAATTCTTTTGTTTATTTACATGTCAAGTATTTGAATTCTCCATCTGAATATTTTATTTTTAAACCAGCTTTAAAAAATAAAGGTCTTGTTTTGTATGAATCACTGCATTCTAACTCTTCAATTCAAAATAATTTATTTTTGGTTGTATGTCAGAATATATCAAAGCTGGACATTCATTTAAATAAAAATTCAATTATTGGCGAGTGCATTAATGTTGAGGAGAACTATATTGAAAAATATTCCTTTGATTTAGATTTTGAAAATGAATATTGTAACTTAATTTTACCATCTGAAGAAGTTAAAAGAAAACGTGTTCAAGAACTGTCTCCAAATGATTTTGACCTAAAACACTTACCTACTCATGAAAGACACTCTTTAACAAAATTATGGTGCAGTAAAGCTCTAGCTTTTTCCAAATCTCTGGACACTTTAGGTCATACCGACCTGGTTAATCCTCAATTTTCAATGTTAAATTCTCACCCAGTGAAAACCCTACCTTTTCCTGTGCCACAGGCACTCGAGCAAGAAGCTCTTGACCAAATTAATCAAATGCTAAATGCTGGTATTATAGAAAGATCAAATTCATCTTGCGCGTGTCCTATGCTTCTTGTTAAAAAGAAGAGAACTGATATGTCGAAGCCTCAAAAATATCGTTTGGCATTGGACTTAAGATTGTTAAATTCTATTATTATCCCATCTTCATATCCTCTTCCAAGAATTCAGAATCTATTGGTGCAATTATCAAAATTTAAGTATTATACTACTCTTGACTTGCCGTCTGCATACTGGCAGATTGCAGTTCCTAAAGAAATGCAAGACAAACTCAGTTTTACTACTCCATGGGGAATTTTTACCTATCTGCGTCTCGTTTTTGGCTTGAAGACAGCTGAGAGCACTTTTCAACAATTGATTGATTCAGTTATTCAATTATCTGAAATTGATTCGTGTTATGCATACCAAGATGATATTGTGGTTGGCGCTAATTCCTTTGAAGTGATGGTCACGAAGCTCACAAAGCTCTTAGACACTCTTATTGCCAACAATATCACTCTTTCTCCTGAAAAATGTTCATTTATGAAAACTAGTATTAACTTTTTAGGCTTCCAACTCACAGATCATAAAATTCTTCCTATTACAAATAATATTATAAAAATCACTTCTTTCCCAAAGCCTAAAACCAAAAGGCAGACAAAAAGTTTTATTGGACTATGTTCATTTTATAGATCAATTATACTTCATTTTTCTAAATTGATTTCTCCTCTCATTGAGGTTACCAAACCTAAAAATAAGTTTTGTTGGAAATCTGAACAAGAAAATGCATTTAATAAATTGCAAGAAATTTTTTTTCCAAAAACCTATGCTAAATCTTCCAAATTGGGATGAGACCTTTTATGTTAATACTGATGCATCAAAGACAGAAATCTCAGCTGTTCTTATGCAGAAATTTGACGGTGAACTGCGTCCCATTTCGTATTATTCTAAAACTTTATCTCAGTCTGAAAAACAATATCCGGCCATCAAATTGGAACTTTATGCCATTTACAAAGGCATAACGGCCTTTAAATATTACATTTTTGGTCGACCCTTCATTCTTTTATCGGATGCCAAACCCCTCAATAATAACAAAAAAGCAACATCACCTGCTGACATCACTACTCGTTGGATGTTAGAACTATCTGAATACTCGTACACATTCCAACATGTACCGGGCAAAGAAAATGTGTTAGCAGATTTTCTCAGTAGAACACCTCATATTCCTACTGAAGATCTCCATACTAATCCAGATCTTGTTTCTACGCAAGAACCCCTACCAATTGTTGATAATCAAAATGATTTACATAATGAAATTCCTCATTTTCCGTGTGGTTTAATTGACAAAACGCACCATACCTGTCATCTACAAAGTGACTCTCCACTCCAAATTTTGATAATAATGAAGACCCATTATTAGAAATTCTTGATCACACCATCTTCTCTGAACAACAAAAAGACCCAAAAATTAAGAAAATTTATGAAGATCTTAAAGCTAACAAAAAATCTAAAAGTTTAAATGGCTATTATATTAATCCAAATAATGATTTACTTTGCTACAATGGACATTTTTCTTCAGAAGATATTGAGCTACATAAAGCTGTTTTACCTTCGTCACTTAGAGCAAAAGCCTTAAGGATTGCTCATGTTACTCATACTGGAATTCATAAAACTATTGTTAATTTAAAGAAAAGATTTACCTGGAAAACCCTTGTTTCTGATGCCATTAATTATGTCAACTCTTGTGAAATTTGTTTAGTAAATAAAAATCATAAAAAAATACTGCTCCATATTTACCAGCACCACTACCTACAGCTCCGAATCAAAAAATTTCGATGGATTTACTTGGCCCATTGAGAAATCGCCAATATGTGATGACCGTTATTGATCACTTTTCTCGTCATTTAGAATTATATGCCTTGAATAACATTAGCGCTGAATCAGTTACCAAAGCTCTTTTGCATTACATTTCTACTCATGGAAAGCCCGAATTAACACTTACTGATCATGGCTCTCAGTTCACTAGTGATATGTTTTCTTATTTCAATAAAAAGCTTGGCATAAAGTTGGAACACAGTTCTGTAGCCCATCCCCAGGCTAACGGATTAAGTGGGCGATGTAATACTCAAATAAAATCGTCTGTGAATACAATGGCTTCCCAAGGTTTTGATGTACCAACTGCTCTAAAAATTCACCAATCCATATACAACGCTACGCCTCATCCAGCTATAAAATTCACTCCAAATCTTCTTCATTTTGGAAGAGAGGTAAATGACATTTATGCTAATTACAAAACTCAAGCTTCCTGGAAAATTCTCAACACTGCTTATGAAATTCACAAATTAATGGATGTTATTGAGAAAATATACTATCAAGCTTACAAAAATAACGAATCTTCTAGACAAAAAGTGTACCAGAAATCAAGAGAAAAATTAAAATTTGCCAACATCAATGTTAATGATATTGTTTACGTAAAATTTCCCAGTGTGTTTAACAAAAAAATTCAAGGCCCATACATGGTGAAGAAAATAATTTCTCCTGTACTTATTCAAATTCAAGATTATAATAATAGTCATGCATCACCAATGTTGATTCACACTAACCGAATCTTGAAACTCCAAAAAAGAAATGAAGCATTGCAATATCCTTCAGTTTCTTCTAAAGATGCATCACATGATCAAACAGCTGTTGATAGTGCATCTTCTGCTGCTGTGAGACAACGTTTTCCTACTCAAGCTTCTAATCATGATGCTGCTTGTAACACATCTCCTCACATTCTCACTTCTTCTAAGTACCAACAAACATCTTCATATTCGTGTCAGTCAGTACATTCACAGGCTCCTCCTGATAACACTCACACTGCTGTGAGAAACAAGTCTACTCAATGCAAAAATTATGATCTTCGCCCTCGCACACATAAAATGTGTAAAAAATAAACTAATCTTCTTTTCTTTTTTCAGGATGACTCTTGTTTTGTAACAGATTCAGTCAATACTAGTTAGACTGAATAGTCGAGTACGAAGAGTGACTATATAATTTTTTTTTTATTTCTTCTTCCAAGCTGCAGTCAGCTGTTATATATATTTTTTTATTTTTGTTTAAGTCATTTTCTCCTTGATGCAATGCAATTGTCATCCTGCAAGAGTATGTAAGTTTTTAATTATTCATTGTATTTTCTACTAAACCATAATAATTGTAATACGTATATATACTCTCAAATAGGCCATATACTGGTACTTCTAACCTTACAAAACCTTTAATTTCAATAGTTGGAGCTAAATTGAGAAAGAATTTGTCTTTTATATACTTGTTGAAATATTGTGTCATTATTTGAATTATTTTGACAAATTTTTATTCTACAAAAGAAAAGTAAATTGTTATTGGTGTAAGGTAAACATGAGTACTCATGACATCAATTTCCCTATTGTGACTTATATAATAATTTTTTTACAATGCATGAATGCTCTAACTTTTAACCTCTTTTAACATTTAAAAAAAAAGAAAAATGAATGATTTAGAATAAGTATTTTTTTGTATGTCTCTAAGTATTTGAAAGTTCATAAAGATGTAAACAAAAAAAAAAAGGATTTTTGTTTGTACTATAATCATACTTTGGATCCAAAGATATTTGTTTGAGTCATTATATATTTATATAAAATAAATACTTGTTATATGACAAATGAAACATGATCACATGTTTTTATTAAAAATGTTTGAATGTTGCAATTAAACATATTCAAGATATTTGATATAAATTTTTGACATAATAGATTTTGTTTGTATATTGACATTATTAAGGTCATATGGTAGATTGATATATTCATGTAAGTTCCTTTTATCAGAGTTTAAATATACTCTCTTTATTTTATTTACTTTGAATATAGTATTGAAAGTGTTTTTGAAATTATTTTGAATTTATGTTGAAATTGTTCAAGAATATCCTTTTATGAGAGTATAAACATTCTCTCTTTGAAATTTGTTTATATTTACTTTGAAGATATTTTTATTGGAGAATAACATTGTCTTTTTTTTCTAAGAGTTTGCATATACTCTTTTTGGAATTTGTTAATATTTACTTTGAAAGTGTTGTTGTTGAATGACACTAAAGTTATTCAGTTAAGATTAGTTAAAATCTTAAAAAGGTACCATATGTAGATATATATATTTTTTATTAGAGCCTAAATACCCTCTCTTGACCATTTGTGTATTTTTTTTTCAATTAAAAAAAAAAAATTCTCAACTTAGAAATTCATTGAATTTAATGATTGTCAACATGTGTCATTTGAAACCATTTACTTGTGTACACAGTTATTGTGTGATTCATTTTGATATCAACTGAATATGTATACATGTTGTTGTTTTATACTCAACTATTTTTTTACATATGCTAAAATTTAATTATTATATTGCATTTGCACAGCTTAACAAGAGACTGCTAATAGTTAAAGACTGTCATTTATGCAAATATATAGACTCTAACAATTTTGTTTGATACATGATAGCTATTTCTGGAAGAAACTTAATTATTGTATACCTTTTATTTTAATATCTGCTATCTTTTCATGTATGAGCATAAGAACTGCTACTATGATAATAATTTTTATTATTATTTAATATCATCTAAAGCAATTATTGGTGTTCATACAACTTTTAATAGTTCATTTATTTTGTATGCTTATTTTATATTCTTGTACATACTTTAGAAAATATTGTCTCGATGAAAAAATCATTGAATTTTTGTCATCTCTCCAATATTTTCTTTTGGGGAAGCCCGGGTAAATATGTGGTGGTTACTGGAAAACCCCTGCCATATTTTATTTTAATTTAATTATATCAATTATTTTATTAGCCATCATTCCTTTTTTCATTAATGTTCTCATTTTAAATATTATTTCGATTTCGTCTTTTGATGCCTTCTCCTGTAAATATTTCTTCCTTACGTAGCTTTTCGAATGTTCTAAAACGGTAAAATGTTGTTTGAATTCATTCCTTCCGGTTTAATGTGCTTCTAGAAGCTTCTCCAACGTTCTATGGGTGGTTACTTCCGTTTAATCAAGCCCTCCCCTTGGCATATGAAATTAAATTCTACTGATGACGTGATTTAAGCAGTTAAATTCCTGGCCACCTTTTTGGCTTTGATTCTTTAAAAGTACTATCATATTTATCCTATTAAATTCATATTTCCCTATGCATTTCTACGTAGCTTGGCTTTTCTCTCTCGCTTCGCTCATTCTAGCTTTGCCAACTTGGCGTGTTGCGAGATTACAGCAACCCTTTCTCTTTGCACTCCCCTCTGCGACGGTCAGTTGTCAGTCGAGTGGATGTAGTGTAGTGAGTAAGACATCTCCACAGCTCCGGCCTAATCCTTCTGGTGGTTTGTTGGCCGTTAAAATTTCGAATATGCTGAGACATATAGAATGGATTTATGTGCACTATCCGGTATAATATTATCTGCAACTCTTCAAGATTTTCCTTTTCCATTTCATATTTTTACGCAGATCATTTTCTTGAATGTTTCATGAAGAAATATATATATTATTCTGAGAAAAAAAAGAAGTTTTGATTTATTTTTGAAGATTCGCTTAAAAAAAATTATTCTATTCATGATGGCATCCCCAGGAGAAAAGGAGAGCTATTCAAGTTCATTTTTCCTTTTATAATTGAAGAAGTACGAATTTGTATTTGATCTATAATATTACGATAGATCGCTCCTATCAAGTGAATTCTTAACGAAATTTATATTGAAATAATAACAATGTCTTCATTATTCTTTATTATTCAATGTCTTCATTATTCTACGAATTTGTATGTGATCCATAATGTTATGATAGATCGATCTTATCAAGTGAAATTCATAACAAAAGTTATTATGAAATAACAACGATGTCTTCATTTTTCTTCATTATAAAAAATATATAATAAAATAAAAAGTTTGTTCTGCAATCTTCAATAATCGTCTCAAGCATTTTTTTTTCTTCATGTGTCTTAATCATCATTCTTCAAGAATCAGGTAATATCTTCTTATTTATTTTATTTCCTCACAAGTGTTGTTTTGATTTAACATTATCATTAAGAAAATCTCCTTAAAGAATAATTAAGGTAATATTTTTGTCATGTCTTCTTGGGTAGTTTGCTGGCCCTCATTCAACTCAATGTACTCGTTCCACTATGATCTTGGCCTATATGATGGAACTAAACAAAAAGCGTTCTCATCTTTTTCCAAACCCAACATTTACCTCATCATGAATTTTTACATCAAAACTTAAACAATCTTTTCTCGATTTCCACAAAATACCTAATGTTTTGGATTCTTCTGAATCACGAAAGGAGTATATCTTGTCATTTGTTTGGTAAAGTTGTGGAGCATTACTGCACCATTTATGTAATAACATTCTTCCGCTGCTTAAAATTTCTATTAACTGATTTTGGAGTTCTAATGCAGAATTTAAAGAATCAGATCTAGATAAGATATCATCCATATACATGTCTTCTCTCAGCATGGGTGCTGCTAAAGGAAACTTGCTTCCTTCATCCCTAGACAATTGAAGTAGTGTTCTCATGAATAAAAAGGTGCGCTAACAGTACCATAAGTAACAGTCGTTAGTTCAAAACCCTTTATTGGTTCGTTAACACCTTCTTTCCATAAAATATTTTGAAGCTTCCTTTAATCTGGATGATTAGAAATTGCTCTATACATTTTTTTGAATATCTGCAGTGAAAGCGATGATATATTTTCTAAATCTCACCATAATTGAGAATAAATCCTCTTGTATTACACCCCCATTTTACTGGTTAGAATTTAGTGAGTTTCCTTTTGTTGTTAAAGAAGAGGCGTTAAAAACTACTCTCAAAGGTGTTGACATACTTTTTTCTATTCCTCTATACACTCCAAGGTGGGGAAAGTAATAGGATCCATTTTCTTCCACGCTTTCGTTAACTTCGACCATGTGACCTAACTGTTGGTACTCTTTTAAAAAATCGGAAAATAATCTTAAATACTCGGGATCGTTTTCTAGGCGATTCCATAAAGATTAAATTTTTTAATCGCTATCTGTTTAGAACTTCCTAATGTAGTTGGATCTTGTTTTAGGGGCATTTTAACAACGCGTCTATCGCTTTGTTCTCGGGTATAATTTTCTATGAAATGTTTCTCACAAATTAAAGTCTCTTTGCTTTTTGGTTTTTCTATCGCGATATTTTCTATTTCCCTGAATTTTCGAAGTGTCTTATCTAAGTTAGTTTCTTTCTTTATTAACCCACGATGAACTTTATTTTCATTTTCTATTGGAAAACTTCCAGATATTACAAAACCAAAAACTGTGTCTTGCCGAATAAGATTTTAAAAGTTCATAAAAAATTCCTGCTCCAAGAAGTATATCTACATGTTCTGGGATATTAAATCTCTCATCTGCTAATATTACATTAGGGGAATTCTGTGCTGAAATTTCAATTGTACGCGAAGGGGTTAAATTTGCAACTACCGAATTTTTGGAACTACCAAGAAATCTAAAACTTTCATCTCTATTGCTTATTGATACATTACTTTTATGATTTATTACTAAGGTGGCATCATTTAGACCTGACACTAAAATGTTTGTTCTCGCTTTTTTCAAATTCATTATATCTATTAAATGGCGGGATAGAAAATTAGACTCGCTGCCTACATCTAACAAACACTTTACTCTATATTTAGATCCCGATTCATCAATTAGAAAACATATGACAGTTGAAAGTAAAACTTTATTCTTTTATTGGAATAGTTACTAATAAAAGTTTTCTGAACGAACTCTTCTGCATTAACGTTTAACATTGATGTACCATAATTTGCTAGTCTTGAATCTGAACATTCACCTGCATTTATTTTACCTTGTGTATTTTGTTCTGATGAAGCATAGTCTTTCACATATGTATTATTATTTGTTTTGGGAAAATTAATACGTTTATGATGTTGTCTCTTGCAGAAACAATTGTTCTTTGATGTACAGTTGGCTACAGAGTGTAAATTTAAACAACTGAAACATACCTTGTTACATTTTATTATGTTTATTCTTTCATTAACAGATAACTTTAAAAAATCTGGGCACTTTGAAAGATGGTGCTGTTTGTGGCACAAAATACAGTTTAATGTTTTTACATTCGTTAAAAACACTTTATTTACATTTTTGGTATTACACTTTCGATTAACACTAAAATTCTCAGTAAGAGATTTTCCGCGTGATGTAAAATATAAATCAATCTCTCGTCCTAATTCTTCTGGTAAAAACCATTTATCTCCATGTTTCACACTAATGTGAGAAGCAGTCTCCTTATCTAATGTTTCATATAATTTATCTGCCACAATCAATTGTTTTAAACTCTCGAAATCGGAAACCTTTCTTAAATTTAGACAATAATTCCAATTGGTCATCAGTCGTGAAGCGAATTGTACATGTGTCTCATTTGGTAGTTTAAAAACTTTTCTAATTTGTTCTAGGCAAAAATAAGGTGTTGGTTGATATTCTTTTAAGACTAATTCTTATATACTTTCATTATTCTCGTAACTCTCTCTCTGTTAGACTCTTTATCACCTAATAAATTTAACAGAATTTCTGCTTTATTTTGTTCCGAAACATTTTTAGTTTTGAGAGCTCGTTCTAAAGAAGAAAAGAAAAAAAAGCATCCTTCAGGCTCAGTTGGAATTTTTACAGTCAAAGTTTTAATGCTTTTTATTAATTTATCTAACGATTCCAATTTTACTTCATTTTCAGTAATAATAGATTTAGTTTCAGATTTAATTTTATCTCCAATTCTTTTTTGATCGTCAAAGTTTAAATTTTTCAAGATCAAATTGCCTTTGCTCTTCATGTTTACGACTCCCAATTATAGTGTTAGCTATTTCTGTAACAAAAGCCGGTTTATTTTTATATATTTCGCTATTTTCTATAATATCGTTTAGATCAGCAATTGCCTTTTTACCATTAATATTTAGATTTATTTCAGTGGCTATTTGCCTTAAATCCTCCTTCTTTGCCCCTTGAAACATTGCTTTAAATTTATATATAACAGTGCAGATAAGAAAAATCACATTCACTTTCTTTAACACTAGAACCGCGGCAACGGGTCATTTTGACCCGTATCATATGGAGAGACATCGATTCGAACCAGAAAACTCTTAATAAAATTAGCTAAATATATGCTGAGCAAAAATATTTTCAATTAAATGAAAATTCCGGTCAGAAATATTTTTATAAATCTTTAATGAATTTTCCTGCGGTTCTAGTGTTAAAAGAATCTTCGCCTACTGAACTCCTCATTTCACCAATCATATAAATTCCACTGCACGGAACTATATCGTCTTTTCTTGAATTCGAATAATTCAGAAAGTTACGAGTTGCACTTAATTATAGCTGATCCTTCGTGGTCGGCGGACCACAATTTATGTCGATAACTCATTAAAAACACTCACAAACACAATAAAAACTCACATTTAAAAACCTCTATGAACTGTAGTTATTTAACTAACTCACAACTTAGCCGCTAATGGCTACGTTCTCTTAAAAACATTCTCAGAACTCATAAAAACAAACGCAGACGACAAAAATCGTTGGCAAAAATACACAGAATAAATACGACCGAACAGTGATGAATGCGAAAAAAACTTTAAAAGAATACAAATGGAGATTGATATCCGTATGAAGCATTTTGAGATTCCAGAATGAGATGATTGCGATCTAATGTTTCAGCGATTTGGCAGAATTCGTCATACAGAATGAAACCATGGTAGAGTCTTTAAATGATAATATTAAAACAGTCGTTCAGTACTTTCTTTATAAATTTACTGTGGGGATCGCGGAATTTCAAATTTTATAATTAGAAATTATTGTTATAATGAGGAAATTAAATATACCAACTACATTTCTGTTCCAAATAGTTAATGTATATTTTAATTCCTAAAAATCACATAATTTCTACACTGTCAGACAGCACAGATGTATATTTTAATGCAATTTTTTTTAAAATATGTATTTAAAAAAATTCTTCTGTTTATAAAATAATCGCATGCTCAATAATATTAAATATACGCTTTCACGTACGTCTCGCATCATATTTGTCTTTCAAAAAATATAAATAAATGGTTATTTGTTTCCGGTGAGTACTGATTAACGAAATTTACATTTTACCATTTAGTATATATAAAAAACTAAAAAAATATATATTTTTACCAATAATTTTATTTCTTTTAGTCGTTTGAATGAGTACATTCAATTTTTGGGTCTAAATTTACAGCATCAATTGGTCACAGTCGTTTCAGAGAAAACTGATTATAAAAATCAAATTCATGTAATTACTTTCTTTCGTTAATTTCTAAACTTAAATTATTCAACTTCTAAAATTTATATAGAATTTTTATTAAAAAATAAACAAATTTCTATAATGATTAAAAAAAAAATAAAAAAAAAATGTCTTATCAATCCGAAACGTAATTAATCCTAGGATATTTCTGTCGTTCCGTAAAATTTATTTAAGAAAATTAATATGTTTAAAAATTATTATAACGTTGACAATTTTTCTCTCAACAATTTTATTATATAAATTCGAAAAACTATAGAAACTTAATTGTCAAATCTTTAGGATACGAAAAAACAAAAGTAGATTAAATCAATGAACTATATTAAATGTCACGCATTTTAACTTTTTATTATCCCGTCAGTAGTCGCCTGTCGGTCTTTTCACCGCCCGTGTAACTTATCTTATCCTAACTTGCATCACATTACAAATACAGCGGAGATCTACCATGTAGCTGTCTTTGAAGCTTTCTCGACCACTTTAGTGAAGTAACAGGATACCTCTGTTTTTCTTTGAGGTACATTTTTAGAAATAAAGTTGAAATTTGCGAGAAAGTCTATGTAACAATTACTAATGTCAGTTCATTTTTACTTTTTCCAATTGCTCCAGATCACATGAATAAAATGCATAACTTAAGAAAACTGAAAATTTATATCTTTATTGAAATATTATTTTCGTATATTAGGTGAAAAATATTTCTTATTTTACATATTTGGTTTGCGGGGGGCCAGCGGCGAAAAGACCGAGCACGACTAATGGCGTTGTGAAAAAAGTCGCGACTACTCGCGGGTTATTATTATTTTTTATTTTGTATAGTGAGATTCCAATAAAACTAATTTTGGTGTTTTAATTAATGTCATTTTGAATGAATAGTACTGACATTTACGAATAACACGGAGACAAGGGCTTGAACACATGCTGAATTGTACAGATGTTGCCCGAACTCCCTTGTAAAGATTAATCCTAACATCAAAGCAGGCATAAATGTTTCAGGAATAAACACACTTTCCGCATCTGGATATTTTTTATGTCTATCACAACTTTAAACGGAGTCTAAAATTCAGGTATCCGAAACATTGTAGCAATAATCAAAATGTCATTAAAATAACAAAACCTTTCATAATTATGCTTGAAATATTATAATTAAGGAATATCGAAGAAAAATTGTCACTTTACAGTTTTCGAATATATATATATATATATATATATATATATATATATATATATATATATATATATATATATATATATATATATATATATATATATATATATATATATATATATATATATATATATATATATATATATATATATATATTGTGTATACAACAATTGTCGGATTTACGAGACATGAGCTGTTCCGCAGCTTAAAAATTATCCCTTTGACAAAACAACACTTTTAATTATGTACTTTTAAAGTTTATAAAATAGGTCTTTAATTCTAATGGTATTTATTTTAAAATGATTAATTTTTTTTCTTTAAAAACTGATAAATGAAAAAAAAAATCTTTGAAAGTTGTAAATCAATTTTCAAGGAAATTTTTGGAAAGAAGATATTTTGAAAACAATATGCTTAGGAACTGATAGTCTTAGTCAACATACTGCAGTCTGAGCGTCTCAACACTTAAAAATGAACTCCCTAAGGCACAAAACGCGCACCTAAACGCACACGAAAATCCAACAAAATAAAAATTTAATGACTATTTTTTGTATCATTTCTCCTACCAATTAAAATTTATTTCGTGCACTTTGTGAATATTTTTCTTTTTTTTTTTCAACTATTTAATGGTAATATTTTTCAGAAAAAAAATCCTACATCTGACGATTATTATCTGCAAAACACGTAATTAATATAAACGACTTATAAAACATTTTATTTTCTGTTACGTTAGATTAACATTATTTACATAAGTGATAGTCTCAACTTTTATTTAAACATATGACAGTTTTGTACATGCATGTTATAATTATTAGCGTAGCAACTTGTTTAAATTCCAGACAATTGTAGATTTATATACACTACTGGCCATTAAAATTGCCACACCATGAAGGGAAATGCTACAGACGTGAAATTTAAACGAAAGGAAGAAGATGCTGTGATATGCAAATGATTAGCTTTTCAGCGCATTCTGACAAAGCAGGTACGGGTAAAGACAACTAGAATGTGTTTAAATGAGGAAATTGTTCAGCCGGTTTCTCACACAGAAATTACATTTGAGCATTGTTGCCTGGTGAAAAAATGTTGTGATGCCTCATATATGAAGAAGAAATGCGTACCAGCATGTTTTTGACCTTGATAAAGGTCGAGTTGTAGCCTACCGAGATTGGGGTTCATCGTATCGCAGTATTGCTACTCGCGTTGGTCGAGATCCAATGACTGTTCGCAGAATATGGAATCGATGAATTCAGAAGGGTAATACGGAACGCCGTACGGGGTCTCAACGACCCCCTATCACTAGCAGCCGAGAAGACCGGCGTGTTGCCCGTAAGTTCGTAATGGATCGTGCAACTACGTCACGAGCCCTGAGTCAAGAAATGGGGTCTTTTGCAAGATAAAAAGTGTCGGCATGAACAGTTCGACTACGATTGCAGTAGCATGGACTCTCAGTTCGGAGACTATGGCCTTGACACTGCGTCACAGTTGTGTGACTTCATCATAGCGCCCTCTATCGGCATTTTTCGAAATTTATCTTTATAATTTATTTTTAAGAAAATACCAACATAAAGAATAATTTTAGTGAAAACCGCAAATCAATCGACCAATTTTTCCGTTGTTTATGTGTATTTGAAATTTTGGACCCCAAACTTTAATGGCGGCTATCTCCTTTGGAAAACGTTTGGGACCCTTGGTTTCCTATTTACTATTAGTCGTCTTGATGTGTTCTATCACCCCCTAGCATATTTACCATTTGTTTAGGGACACCCTGTATACACTATATTGCCATTGATTATGGGACACTTGCGATTTTAGACATTTTACTAAATATCTAGAAAAATACATGAGGAATCATCTCGAAACTCTTAGTGTATAAATATAATAGTATACGTCATACATCTCCGTGAAGATTTTTTACCGAAACTCCATAGGGGACCGTCAACAAATTAAAAAAGAATGAATATCTTTTGAATAACCCTGTCAAAACTAATGTAGCAAAAGCGCTCAAACTCTAGATTATGATTGAATGCCTTATTGTAATACACTGTGTTCATTTTTATGCAAATAGCATGCATACTCGCAGAGTAATTAAGGGTTTTATAAAAATGGCCCCAAATTTTTCTAAGTTTTTCCCTTATAATTTTCATAGTTCTTAATATAAAATAATATTTTTTTCAGAAAATATGACAAAGAACATTACACACAGTACCCTGTAATCAGAATTAAAAAATAATAAAAATTGTATGAAAAATGAAAAGGTTTACTAAATAATTTTTTACTGCGCATGCGTCAAAGATATCAAAATCTCATTTGCATATTATGTTAGCTAAATGTATAGAGCAACTTTTGTAAAAGTTTCAAAATTATAGCTTGAAAATTCTGAAAGTAATTGTCTATAGAAAAAGGACAAAATCCGTTGTTTCCAAAATGAAGCAAAAAAATGAGGGATTTTATCCAAAAGTAGTCGTAACATCCCGTATTGTGTATTCTATATTGACACTAATCAATGAATATATGGATACAACCCCTCTTGTTTTTGCTTCATTTTGAGAATAACGGATTTTCAACTTATTCAATTGACGATTATTTTCAGAATTTTCAAGTTATGATTTTGTGACTTTCACAAAAGTTGCTCTATACATTTAGCTAACATAATATGCAAATGAAATTTTGATATCGTTGACGCATGCGCAGTAAAAAATTATTTAGTAAACCAACTTATTTTGTATACAATTTTCATTATTTTTTAATTCTGATTACAGGGTACTGTGTGCAATGTTGTTTTTCATATTTTCTGAAAAAAATATTATTTTATATTAAGAACTCTGAAAATTATAAGGAAAAAACTTGGAAAAATTTGGGACCATTTTTATAAAAACCTTAATTACTCTGCGAGTATGCATGATATTTGCATAAAAATGAACACAGTGTATTACAATAAGGCATTCAATCATAATCTAGAGTTTGAGCGCTTTTGATACGTTAGTTTTGACAGGGTTATTCAAAAGATATTCATTCTTTTTTAATTTGTTGACGGTCCCCTATGGAGTTTCGGTAAAAAATCTTCACGGAGATGTATGACGTATACTATTATATTTATACACTAAGAGTTTCGAGATGATTCCTCATGTATTTTTCTAGATATTTAGTAAAATGTCTAAAATCGCAAGTGTCCCATAATCAATGGCAATATAGTGTATATATATATATATATATATATATATATATATATATATATATATATTAGAAAATTATAAATAAAGTTAATTGAAACGCTAAGAAGTCCAATTAAAACTTTTTTATTATAACTAAAAAATGTGCATACACTCTTAATAATATTTGGAAATAAATAACTTCATTCTCAGTGAACAGGTGATAATGATATTTTTTTAAATAATGTTTAAAAGTTTTGTATAAAATCATGTTTTTATTTATCAGTAGTACTTTTTATTATGACTATAATTTAGTTATATTTTAAATGCAAGTAATCTGCACGAGAAAAGCAGATTGTTAAGAAAATAATTAAATTTTTGTCTTACAGCAAAATTGAACTGTCGAACTAAAAACTTCTGTCCAATGAATAGTTAATAATATATTTTTTTCTGAAAGAATCACTACTTTGTGTAATATATAGCATTTTTCAATTAACATTCCAAGGTGAAACTAGTTGGATATGGTAATCCCAAAACATTCTTCTATCTCATAATATTTCAAAATATGTTATTACTGTACTAAAACTAAATAGTAATATATGCCCATTATGAGAATTCTACTGACATAAAATCCTTGAAGTTTAATGAAAATCCGTGCATGATATCTTAAAATAGAGCTATTTTGGAAATTGTGATAAACTTGCGATAAACACATGCCATAGACTAACAGAATCTGAAATTAAATGAAAATCAGTGTATTGGTTCTAGAGATAGAGTTAATGCAACAATCATGTAAAATGCTGCATAGCAGCGCCACCTGTTGAGCGATTTATATAACAACTAATGAACTAATACATACATCAGGGACTAATTGAATGTATATATGTATATACATCATTCCGTGCATTAGTTCTTGAGATAGAGCACACAAATAATTTTTTATATGGAAAAGCACAAAAATTCCTTTTGTAAAAAAAAAAAAAAAAAAAAAAAAAAAAAAAAAAAAAAAAAAACATGTTTTTTTTATACCTTTGACCCCTTAAACTCGTAAAACCGTCTAAAAATCGAAATTCAATTTTTTTATAGGTCAATATTTTTTTTTCTTGTAAAGATAGAATAATGTAAAAAATATACTTGAAAGTTTAGGGATCCTATGCATTTAACGAGGCAGTATTGCATATTTCTTTTTTTTCGGCTAATATAAATTATCTTCTCCTAATTTATACCAACTTTAAAATGCGATAGATAACTGCTATATAGCTTCTTTCAAATGTTTCTCCTGAACCACACTGAAATATTAAGGCATCACTGTTTTTTAATCAAGTACATTTTTACGAGCAAAATTGAAACCGGTGGAACAGTATGTACAATTATATATAATGTACGTACACTTTTACTTTTCCACATTATTCCTTATCTCTTGAAAAAATAATTAAATAAACTGTGAATTCTTAACTTTTTGGAAATGTAAAATAAAAATTTTGGCACAAAAATTTCTCTTATTTCACATTTTCTGTATGTATGGGGGCTGGCGGCAAATACACTGAAAAAAAAATAAATAAATAAAAATATATTGAAATTTTTCTAGGAAATTGGGATTCCAAGAACATTTCATGTAATGGTAAAAATAAAAACTCATGTTTCCGATTTTGTTTCATGAGACCATGTTCCAAAACCGGTTTCGAAAGTGAAAATAACTTTATAAAAATATCTGCGACCAACATCGAAAATGTAATAAAGGAGCGATCTTCAGAGGGACCTCAGGTATGCAATGAAAAAAAATATTTAAAAATGTCAAAATACGAAAGAGTTATTACAAAAATGCGTCCCCGTAGGAACAGCTTTAGCTCACGACAGGGACAGAGGCTTTACAGAATGGCAAACTCACAGATTGCGTTTTCTACTATAGCTTTCAAATTGCCTGCAGCGCCAAATGTTGTTGAAAACTTTAACAAATTTCGAAGTTGTATGCCTGAAAATTTACTGTTGTTTCAAACATATTGCAACAAACGGTGTATTCCTAACGCTGCCCGTTTAATTTTTATTGATTTTTCAAATATACCGGTCATTTTTGAAACACCCTGTATATATACTATATATATATATATACACTATATTGCCATTGATTATTGGACACTTGCGATTTTAGACATTTTACTAAATATCTAGAAAAATACATGAGGAATCATCTCGAAACTCTTAGTATATAAATATAATAGTATACGTCATACATCTCCGTGAAGATGTTTTACCGAAAATTCATAGGGGACCGTCAACAAATTAAAAAAGAATGAATATCTTTTGAATAACCCTGTCAAAACTAATGTAGCAAAAGCGCTAAAACTCTAGATTATGATTGAATGCCTCATTGTAATACACTGCGTTCATTTTTATGCAAATAGCGTGCATACTCGCAGAGTAATTAAGGTTTTTATAAAAATGGTCCCAATTTTTTCCAAGTTTTTCCCTTATAATTTTCAGAGTTCTTAATATAAAATAATATTTTTTTACGAAAATATGACAAAAAACATTGCACACATTACCCTGTAATCAAAATTAAAAAATAATAAAAATTTTATGAAAAATGAGTAGGTTTACTAAATAATTTTTTACTGCGCATGCGTTAAAGATATCAAAATTTCATTTGCATATTATGTTAGCTAAATGTACAGAGCAACTTTTGCAAAAGTTTCAAAATCATAGCTTGAAAATTCTGAAAGGAATCGTCTATAGAAAAAGGACAAAATCAGTTGTTTCCAAAATAAAGCAAAAAAATGAGGGATTTTATCCAAATGTATAAGTGCATCCCGTATTGTGTATTCTATATTGACACTAATCAATGAATATATGGATACAACCCCTCTTGTTTTTGCTTCATTTTGAGAATAACGGATTTTCAACTGTGTTATGGAGCACTCTCATTGATCACAAAAGAGATATTCTATAATAGCTGTGGAGTGACGCTGCAGCAAATGGGTCAGATTTTTAACAGTGTAGCATTATTGAAATAATCACTACGGGTGATTTTCAGGAAATGCTATTTCTGCAAAAGACGGGGAATTTGATGTCAAAAATTCTGCCCAATCAGTTTCGATTAGGGAAAATCCCGTTGGAAAAGCCGAAATATGTATCGATTTAATATGCTCGAATATACCGTGATAAACGAGGATTTGAAATAAACATCAAATACAAAAGTTACGTATTTTTGTCCGTAGAATCCGAATCTGCAATAAAAAATTGGGGTTATAATTTAAGATTTCAAAGTTGGACCCCCTTTTACCCCCAGGGGGTCGGTTGCGAAAATCAAATTTGGTATCACTGAGTAGCTTATTTAAAAATATTTAACACATATATTTACGTTTTTCAATCTCATATGTATTTCTCGAATTATTCGGCCGTTTCCAGACTTTTCGGACACCCTGTATAAATTCAAAACAGTATCGTTCTCAGCAAGCATGATTTTAATATATACTAAGATACAACAAAAAAACATGACAATTTGTTTTTCAGTAAAATATAAGTGCATGTTGCTTCACTGCATTTTGATGATTTTATGATATTTAAAGAAAACTAACTCGTGTTAACAACCAGTTATCTGCCCGAAGGAAGTAGACCCGAAGGTAGAGTGTCCTACGCGGAGGTCTTTTTAAGGTAATCTAACCCTTATATGAGAAAGGATATTCAAAAATCAAAGAAAGCAGCGGAAATCGCCAAACGATTTGGCCAGTTGCTGCGATTGGGTTCAAAGCAATCACCTCTCGTCTTTCTGCTACGGATACTTTTCTGTCTACCAATTTTGGGGCAATTGGGAGAAAGGACAATATTAAATATCTTAAATAAATTGAACAAGCTTGTAATATTATTTGACTTATATTATAATGTCGTGACTATTATTATAATTTAAATTCGGCTGCTAAATTATATTTAATGATTTTTTTTTCATTTTACTACTTGATTTAGATTTAAATTACAAAAAAAAAATTAGAGGACAAAATAATATAAAAATATAAAAATACAAGAACATTCTGAATGAAAAAAAATCATGATGAAAATGTAGTTACAAGCATGAATTAATAATAAATGTACCTTTAAAAACTAGAATAATTATAACAATATATACATATAATTGGAAAGATTATTTTAACAGCTAATACTCTAATTTTAAATAGAATTTTTTTTTATCATGAAACAAAACAGTTTTACTTTGAATCGTTACAAATTTTATCTTTAGGATTGATGTGTAATTTAAAACTCTTAAAATCCTGTAGTTTAAAACATGTAATTCTAATATGGATATTGCTGAATTCACTGTAATTTAGAAATAATATTTTACTGAACTACACAGTTAATTACACATATATGTTTGACTAGGTGAATTTAGTTTGCATAATTTCATCAAGGAGTATAAAGAGACAGTTGTTCTGCATACCGTGATATGATAACCTTATTTGACACTGCAAAGCTTAATGCTTATTCTATTCTAAAGCTTAATGCTAATTCTATTCTATTCTATATTTGAGTGCATCAGAAATTTATACAATAGCTCTATTACAATGTTTGTGTTACGTTAAATTAAACTCATATTACCATAGTAATATTTCAAACAATATAATGTTACATGCTTTCAAGTTTGAATGAAAATTCTTAAATACTGAATCGTTTGTGAAATTTATCTCTCTACGATCTTGAAAATAAGAGGTCTGAATGAAGACATTCCATCCTGTATATACAATTCATATTCCAAATGTTAGAACAATTAATTTTTTTACAAATTAAAAACATCGTTTGGTTATTTAATGTCTTTTAATGCAAATATGCAAACGATATTTTTACACATTCAATGCATTCTTAAGGTACTTCCTTGGCAAACAAATTCAAAAGACCTTTATCCCATTGTAAATTTATGGTGTATAATGAAGATTGTATAATGAAGAAAAATTATCAAGAAAATCCTCCTTCTACACTCTTAAAACGAAAGAGCTGATTTGGCTTCTTATGAAAGAGCTGTAATTTTTTTGATCATAAAAGAGTTATTTTTCAAACGATTAAATCTTCTTGATCTAAATTGGTTATTTAAATAGCCCAACTTCATTTAAATTGATTAAAACTCGAGTTATTTCAACTGTTTTTAGTTGACAACTGTTTCAACTGTTGCCTTTCAACATTGAGATAAGTGGATTTCAGCTCAACTTGAGTTATTTTGTGGCTGACTTTTTAAGAGAGTATAAAAATTTCCAAGTTTGTGTAAAAAGTAGGGCCAAGATTCGAATCAGTGATGTATTGGCTGAAGCCGCCAATCCTCTTCAAACCCAGCCATCCCCGACGCATACTCGAGGACCATTTTACCCAACTAACCTTAATGATCACACAATCTGGTCTGATACTTTGGATCAGCTCAACAAAATAAATCGAAGTTCAATGTAATGGAACTGCAGAAAACGCTGCGTAAGAAATTAATTTATATCTGTTACAATTGGTTTACCGATTGAAAAATCATGTTATAAATTAATCCATTATAAAATCCTCTTTCATTTAAAACTGAGTAGTGGCACGCATAAAATCATTTCACGCTAATATTGGTAGAAATTTATGTAAACACCTTGTATGTAGTATGCAAGATCGATTGTACGCGGTTATAATAGCTAAAAGGGATTACAAAATATTAACTAGAAGTAACTTCATATTCATAAGGTATTCACTGTTGCGAAAAATGAAACATTCTAATATTTTGAACAATCTGCATTTTATTCTAATATTTGATGCAATTCAGATAGCGGTATACCTAATTTATTGTACTGCATTTTATATTATGTAAACGTTAAAATCTTACCTAAATATTTCAGATTTAACATATAAGAAATTTAATTACATTTACTTATTATCAAATATAAATAAATGAAAAATATTTCTTTCTCATTACTTTTTCTTAAATATTCAAATATTTTAACCGTTTAAACACCAATTTTGGGACAGAAATTTTAAGTAAATATTAGAAATGCAAATAATTTTTCAAATTATTATTTGTATAATGGTAATGAGGATTTAGAATTATATTTTTAAATTAAATATAAAAGATTAAATTTTATTTTTAATATTTTTCATGATTTTTGCAATTTTTCTATTTTTGAACCATTTCTCGGTATTTTAATTAAATTTTCCAATACATTTATTATGCAAATAATTTTTTATAGTCATGAGAAGAAAACTACTACTTGTATAAAAATGCTAATAAAACGCACTAAAATGAAATATAAATGTATGATGAAAGTTGTGTTCCAATTTTGGAACGCTTTAGTGATCAAATTTATTAATCATAAAAATAAGTAATTCAATTTTTATTACATAATCCGTTGACGATACATCACTTCAATGTTCGTATAGTAAAGGTCGAAGATCATACCATTCCAAAGCATTTATTCGGAATATCCTATTTTATTAGGTAAGTAAATTGTAAATCGGAGGGAGGGGCGCAAACAGAAAGAGGAAAAAGGTTTTTCTTCATTTGAATGGTACTTTCGAGTTTTGTTGACACACAGGTGGAATAATTTGTATTATTATAAGGTAAAGTAGAGTAGAGTTTTAGTAGAATACATATAATATTTAGCACAGTATATGTAATTTTAGTAAAATATATTTTTTAGCGATTATAAAACATGGCGAAAATGTTGTAACTGTAGATGAAGCAGTAGTATATTTAGAAAATCTTTCGGATATAGAATTATCCCGTATTGATAAATCTCAGTTCTCTAGGTGAACTGGGATATAATGGAAATACACTTGTCATTATACCTGCTGATGCCATTTTAATGATAGATGTAATTTGCAAAAACTAAAATACTTGTTGCCAAGAATACCGAAGCCGGTTCTTCAAATGCTAAAAAATGAACTTCGGCGAAGGACATGTAAATTGGAATGTATAGATTTTCTTCTGACTTCTGAAAAAGTACAGAGTTCAAAAACCTCCATAAAAATGATGGAATAGAAAATTTGATTTTAAAGAAACTATTATATTAAACAAAATAGAAACAATTTTCTAGACGTTTCTTAATTTATTAAATCTGTCGCCTACCGACATATATATATATTTTTTATTTGCCTCACGACTATATTGAATTCCTCGATAAAATGACAAAATTGGACGCTTTAAAAAAGGAGAAGATATTTAAATACTAAATGAAGGTATTTTGGTGCTTTTTGGTCTACATCTTCTAAGTGATTATCATTCTGTCCCTACTATAGATATGTATTGTGGCACAGCGGAAGATATGTCCGTTCCTCTTGCTTCAATTGTGATGACTCGCAATTGCTTTAGAAAGATGAAAAAGTATTTTTACTTGATGGATAATAACCAATTAAAAACTATACAAAACTTGCAAAAATAGGACCGATATATGAAGAGTTATCTAAAAATATGACACAGTTTTGAATTTGGCACCGAAAAGTTGATTGTTGATGAATCGATGCCCCGTACTATGACCGTCATACACGGAAACTAATTTATGAGAGAAAATCCTATTAGGATTGGATTTAAAATATGTGTTGATCAAATGGATATCCATAAATAATGGGGATATACAGTGGAACAAATTGATCCTCCTCTATTTAAAATTAGGTTCAAGAGTTGTGAATCAATTATTATCTAACTTGCAAGAAAATCCAAATCCTGAAATATATTATAATTTTTTTTTTACTTCCTACAGTTTAATTTCGGAACTTGCAAAACAAGGCATACGAGCGACAGGCCACAATTCGTGAAAATCGTTCTGTACCTTGCCTACTGAAATCTAAAAAAGAACTCGCTAAAGAGGACAAGACAACTTATGACTTTCGTTCCCATTGAGGTATAGATCTTTCGTTGAGGTATACATCTGCAGTTACAAATATAATGAGGTGGTATCAGTAGTATCTAACTGCTACACACATGAACAACGTTGGAAGAATAAAGACAAATTCAAATGCCAATTTTTGCAAAATTGATGTTACTAAGCCTCACATTCTCCAAAAATAGAATGAAGGCATTGGAGGCGTTCATGATTTAGATTAACTTTTAGGCAGTTATCAGCCAAAAATGAGGAGTGTGAAATGCTGGCGGATTGTTTTCATCAATGCTTTAAATACAGCAGCTGTTTCAAGTTAGATTATACACTCTGCAGTAAATGACATCAAAATATTATATTTCGAAATTCGTATTCAAAGGCTAATTACAACTTTTCTGCTACAGAGAAAAGAGCGCCTGGTCAGTCATCATGGATCCCGTTGCCATATGGAAAAAAGTACGAATTTCTGATGGACATTATATTGCACCTACACTGTAAACCATTTGTGGAAACGTTACTCCGTAAAATTGGTAACAGCAATGCTGCCACCAATTTCATGGAGTGTTTTAACCGTTAAAACCGGTGTAACATTGTAATTTGACACCAGTAATATATGTTTAAATTACACCACTAAATATGTGAAAAAATTACTCCATGAAATTGGTGGCAGCATTTGCCATCATTTTTATGCCAATTTTATGGAGTAACGTTACACAAATGTCTTACAGTGTACATATCAAGGATGTTGCGTAGTTTGAAAAAAAAAAAAGAACGCAACAATGGAATGTTTTCTGTGGAATAAACGAGTTCATCAAACTTGCTTTCTAAAATATCATGGACAAGAAAAATAGTGTTTAGATTTTTCCTACATAAGGATTTTTTTTCTATTTTCATATTAGTTAATTGTGTAGTAGTATATAGTAATTGTGTAATAATATATATGCATGTACATAATAAATATCACAATATATTCTCTGTATTATGTATCTCTTTCTGTTAAAAATATAACCTATAAAACGTCAATGTTCCAATAATAAAACATAGCAAAAAAAAAAAAAAAAAAAAAGGAATTTTATTTCCAAAATTTTGTTATTTTATTAGGTAATGTTGCTCTAAAGAAATACAATTCTAAAATTTATATTAATCGGAAGATCCGTTAATAGTACGGCGGGTTTTACTAACTGTAAACATAGATACTTACTCATTATATAAATAAAAGCTAAAAATGAAAATATTTTCAATTTCAAAAAGAAAAAAAAGTTGTATTACATATGATTCAAAATGTCTAAATACTGGAGGAAAACAACTTTCCAAGATAATGCTCCTACAGTGTCAGCTGAGATGTGTAAGGGTGTAAGAACTACTAAATATTGAATTAGAAATTAGAAGCGAGTTCGTATTATGTTCTGCTATGCGACGTTTTCATTATTAATGTATGTAGATAAATTTTACACGATTTCATTAAGAGTAGACGACAAAGATTTGTGATGCATATTATAATGTGAATTCTGTAGGACTTAATACCCGCAGAATTTAATATGAACTCTACATTTAATTACACCGTGTATATGTTAAGCATTTAATTACAGCACATACACATTATATGGCAATTAAAGACTGTATACAATCAATATTAGAGATTTTGTCGAATATTTAAAAATATAATTGTTGGATTCTTTTAGAGAAATGATTACAGGATAAGAAAGATTAATAAGGTAGTATTAATACGAAACACTTTCATCTTTAGACATTTTGTCGAATATTTATAAAAAAAATACTTTTCGAATTCTTTTGAGTATTCAGGATTATAAAGATTATGTTTGACTTGACATTCATCAATAACTATTTGATAAAAAACACAATTAGGAAGTCGAAAAGAAATTAAGAAAAATTAATAATATCTGGTGCACCCCTGTTCAGTAAAATGCACGAAAGGATCTATTACTTCAGAATATAAATACATGGATGCTGTACAGCATGTCCACTCATTTTCGTAAGAATAGCACATATGCTCCTTGAGATATAACAATATTTTGTAAAATTAAAAAAAAAAAATCTTGCACGTTTTTAGCTTACATTATGTGGGGTTTTCAACCAAATTTAATGATTGGTTCAGAAAAAATGGGAAAATGCAGTAAAATCAGTATAATGCAAATGTCTGTCTGTCATAACAGATGTAAATTTCTCGATATTTAGTCTGGGCCAGGATTCGAACCAGGGATGCATTGGCTGAAGCCGCCAATGCTCTATCAACTGAGCCATCCCGGACACGAACACTGGATGAATATTTCACCCATTTAACCTCAACGATCACTTTATCTGGTCGTATACTATGGATCAGCTCAACAGAATAAATCGAAGGTCAATTTATGGAACTGCTGAAAATCGCTGCATATGAAATTACATTAGATTAATTTTTAACACGCTTATTCAATCGGTAAATTAATTATAACACATGTAAAATTTTCCATTTTAACCGCCAATACATCCCTGGTTCGAATCCTGGCTCGAACTTTTTTCACCCAAATAATGAAATGTGGAAAAAATTACATCTGTTATAATTAATTTACCGGTTGAATAATCGTGTTTAAAAATTAATCTAATGTCTGTCAGTCTTTAAGTCTGCATATGACGAAAATATTGAGAGAGCTCTATCTCAAGAACTAATGTACGGAATTCCACAAAATTTCAGATTTAGTTAGATTATGATATAAACCTCAGCTGATTAATTTTTCATACACATCCCTTAACAGGTGGCGCAGTTATACTGCGTTATTCACAATTTCCACAATATGTCTATCTCAGAAAGCAATGCATTAATTTTTATAAAATATCGAATTGAGTTAGTTCCTGATATAGATTAGTGTTTTAATTTTTGTTTTTTAGTATTTCGTGTAAATTGCTGCTATGCTGTATTTATGCAGAATTCCGCAATAGCTGTATCTCAAGAATTACTTCAGATTCATATTTAGCATCAAACTTTAGATTCACTTAGCATCTGCTAAAAAAGTAACCTTACGTTTTTTTTTTCAGATAACTTAATAGGTAGCGTTGTTATGTAGAATTTTTTAAGATTTCCGCAACAGCTTTATCTCAGAAACTAATGCATGGAATTTCTTCAAATTTCAGATTCAATTAGAAGATTACACATGTTTTTGCTAACTAGATTTTTGTAAAAACTACCTAATAAAAATGCTGCTATGATGAATTTTAATGAAGAATTACCATGTATGAGATATAAGAAAGCTTTGCTTGTGATAGCTTGTGATTGCTACATCTGACTTATTTGAACTTGCAAAAACTTGTAAGTGACGTATTTATGCTAGAGGTTTTCCTTTGGGATTATTCACAAATATTTTTGCAATCTTTAAAGAAAAAGAAAAAAGTCTACAGGAATAAGAAATTAATCAGCAAATAAGAAAAAATTAATGCAATAGCGCTTGGAATAATAATTAATGGTAAATATTTAATAATAAGTAATAAAAATTTAAATAAATGTGTTGGCATACTACATCGGTTATTTTTATTTACTGTTTAACTAATATAACTAGTCGGATAAGGCAAGTCCAAAATTTTCTTCTATCTCATGCATGTTAATACATCAAAATCGCTATCACTGTGCCGACATTAAATGACAGTCTATGCTCATCGTAAATGATCTAAAGGCATAAAATTCCGTGCATTAGTTCTTGAAATAGGACATTTACTGATATCGAAAAAAAATTCAACATAAAAATCCCGCTTGTTGAGAGATTTATAAAAGAATATAAACTATAATATTATTCATCAAGCTATACTTGAATCTGAATTGAAAAAAAATGTGTATTAGTTTTTGTGACAGAATTATAGCAAGAATTTATAAATTTCAGAATAGTAGCGCCAAGTATTGAGCAACTGGCACCAAAACGTAAACACAACAAACTTACATCACGGATTTACTGAATCTGAAGTTTAATGAAAACCCGCTCGTTAATTCTTGAGATGAGCTATTGTGGAAATCGTGACAAATGCAGCATAGCTGCGTCACTTGCCGAGAGATTTACACCAGAATGTAAATAACACCAGCTTATGTCAACGACTAACTGGATTTTAAATTTGATGCAAATTCAAGCATTAATTTTTGAGATAGAACTATTGTGAAAAAAGTAAAAAATGCAGTATGACAATGCCATTTGTTGAGCGGTTTACACGAAATCGTAAGCATCATCAAACTATATAGGTGATTTTCTTAATGTTTATTAAATTCCGTGCATTAGTCGCATACAAACACACAGACAGAATCACAGACTCATAGACAGACATTATGGAAAAAAAAACTTTGTTTTTGGAATGTCTGACCCCTAAAGCTTGCAAATTTCTCAAAAGTTGAAAATTTCACGTGTCTATAAATTACTTTTTTAAAGATTGAAGAAATTAAAGTTAGTAATGTATATTTTACTATTTTATACTAATAGTAAACTCAGCCCACTGTGCTCTATGCTCGCCAAGCCTTGTTCAAATTTTGGAAACTTTAAAAGCTTAATATTGTGCTCTGTTTCAAATATATTACCCGTTTTTGGAAGACTGAATTGGTATTATCAGCTTAATGTCGGCTATCTTCTGTAATCGAATTGCCATGGTTTTCTGTTTGAAAAAGATATTTTTCAATTACATTTGCATCATCCATCGTTGTATTAACAATTGAAAGCTGCTTTTAGGACTAATAAATAAGATGAATTCCACATTTGAGAAAAAAAGTTTGTATAAAGTGTTTTTTTAAGAAAATGTCGCTATTTTTTTTTGTCTTATAACGATGCAATGGACATTATTTTTTCTTTAGGTTCGCGACTAAAAAAAATCTATCTGCTTGTGAATAACTTTCAGAACCTCGTTACGCTTACATTCTATGCTGTGAACGAGTTTTACATATATTCAAGTACCGGTATAGCTTATTCATGAATTCTTTTCTCTATTTTAAAACATCATCATACAAATTTTCAGGTACTTTCTATGATATATATTGTTTATTGTAATAATTAAGAATGTAATGAATTTCTAAAGTGTGTTTATCGAATAAAAATTGAGCCGTTCAGACGTCAATCTTACTAACCCCATCAAACAAAAAAGCTTATTTAAAACATTTAAAAAAAATTATCTATAAAAATGTTAATATTACTTTTTACCACTTTTTAATTATTTGCATTAACGCATTAATTTCTAATAATCAAGGGTCTTATAATCAATATACATAAAAATTTCAATCCAAACATGTCATTTTCTCAAATAAAAAAAAACTATTAATCAGAAATGTTTCTGAAAGTGTTAACTACAGAGTAAATAGAAAGTATTCTGTGTTTACATTTGCTGACATTTATTATTTTGTTGATAGATTTGAGGCCTATAGCAGCTATGGCTTTTGCCTCGAATGATCCATTACGTCCAGAAGCAAGGACAATTCAGAATTTTTTTTCCTTTCGCATATCCATTGCATATTTTTTTACATTACAAAGGGAAAAACAGCATCCATGTCTAAATAAGATTCTAACCCGGACCCCTCGGCGTGGCAGTAACTGCCGCTGCTGATCATACCACTGGAGTAACATGCATTTATGTGATCAAGTGATGTATTATATGAAAAAAATCTTCTACTATTATTTATTTTATATTGTATCACATAACACTATAATTCTCCGGAATGAAAATTGCTAATATTATAATATGTTAATATTTAAAAAAATATCTGGCGTAAATTTCACTATTAAATGCAGTTATCATTCCATAATTATTTATTCATCACTTTTAGGATTCATGAGTACATATATTTCTTAATTTAAAAGTGTTTGGAAATATTATTTAAGCTTTAAAAATATGACCTAATATTCATAAAAGTTTTTCTCGTGCAACAATTTAATTATTTCAGGCACTTTAGATAGAAAGATATTTCATATTTAGTCATTTTACGTAAGAAGTAAATATGATATTTAAATTCGTTTTGCATGCAACAATTTTATTACTTTAAAGTTTTTATACTTTTTTCAATGTTACAGTAAATAATTTGACGTGATTTTACAGTTTTCAACTTATAACACATAATCCTTTAATTCTTACTCAAAAAAATCCCATAGGTTTTTTATAATGTCCCTCTTCATTTTCAGTATGCCAACAATAAAGAAAATATCCAGGCATCTGTTTCCCCCCCCCCCCGTTCACCCCATACTCACAAAAAAAAAAAAGATTTTTTTTGTGGAAAGTATATTATGTTGTAAGATTTAAAAGGAACTGGTTCCTGGCGATTGAAATAATATTTTTTTACACACAATACAACAATCAAGAGCACAATATTGTCTTCACTATCTATTGAAAAAAAAAGATAATTTACATTTTCCATTGTAAATCACGAAAAATATATATATATATCCTTTTTTTTCTTTTTGTCCCTTCTCTCCGTAAAAATAGAGCAATTGAAATGTTGAGATCCCTCGATTAAATAAACAAGGTAGAACCCGTCGAATTTTGACGAATAAAATATTTAAAAAGGAAATGTTTCGTTAGTTTATAATAAACCTACAAAATTATTTGCAATAAAAAGAGCTCTGTATTTTGGTAACTCTAACCTTTAATAAATAATATTTAACCTAGATTCAATAAATTTTTATTTCTATAAAACTCAATATTACAAATTTTTAAGGGTACATTGGACTCTCAAAACTAATTTTTTTTTTTAATTTTCAATGATTTTTTTTTTAATTTCTAGAAATAGCCATAGTATATATGTATTTTATTTCGCAATTTTTTTAAAAAATATATTCAATAGTTTTTCAGATACAGATTTATCTTTTTTTATTATTATTATTAACGAAAAATGCTCCATGCGAAATTCTTTATGCCCAATTTTTCTGATTTTTTGTTTTAAAATGCTCACTATGTATGTGTAAACAAATGTTAATTTGAATTTTTGGCATATTACTTGTTAAACATTAAAAAAAGTGATTTTATTAGTTCTTTTGTATTTTTCGTTAAAAAATCATTAAAAATTCCATATAACTGAAATTTTAAAAATTTAAATGCTTCTAAAAAGTTTATTTTTAGTAACATTTGTTAACACATACATACAGAGCATTTCATATAAAAAAAATAATTGGGCATAAAGAATTTCGCATGGAACATTTTGAATTCATGAAAACGATGAAAATATTCATTCTGAGAAAAACTGGTTTTAGTAATTACAATGGTTATAATTGCTTAATATTTTCCTACTGACATAGTTTCAGCTATATATAAGGAATATAATATCAATTCTAGCTTAAATGTAAGTGTTTTATGTTTTTATGGTAAATCCACATAAAATTATCTGAATTTAAAAACATCTTCTAAAAAATAACTTTTTGTATTTTCTTATGATTTTTTTTTTTAAATTTTTATAGAAATATTCATGGTATAAATACCTCTTATTGTACAAATTTTTGTTAAATATATTAAACATTTTTAATATATTAAATATATTATTATTTTTTTTAATTTTACGCTAAAAAGATTTGGAACAAAAAGAAATTCCTCTAAATACATTCTAAACAAACGCTAAAATTATCAGTTAAAAGTTACAGTTAAAGTATTGTTTTAGGAAATCACGAAATCATTAAGTATTTATTGCAAAATAATTACATTTTGTAAGGTAAAACTAAAAACTAGGCTAAATTGTACGGATGCGAATTGGCAAAAAAATAAACAAAGGGGCGTGGCAGAATTAACTGATTGGACAAAAATGCTTGTAATTCCAGTAAAAATAGTCGAAATTGAAAAAATTATTTTTGTGTTCAATAGCAGGGAGTTCATATAATGTTATTATGCTAAAAAGGAAAATTCGACTATTTGATGATTTTTTGCGATTTTGAAAGTCCACTGTACCCTTAAATTAAACTTTAATCGAACATATAAGAAGTAAAAAATAATAAAAATTGTTGTTATGAAAAAGTTATAAAATAAAGCTCTTATGCTACTAATAAAAAATGAAAAAAAAGCGAAATTTCGCACTTGTCAACTGCATAGGACTCTTCTGAAACTAAAAATTTCAGCAGTAAATAGAAAACAGTATAGATAAAATATCATAATATGAGTTACAGTCCATTAATTCTACATATTTGTACAAGAGTGTGACATAATGGCAATGAGGCAAAATGTATTATAATTTGAGTTCAATAATTAGTAAATCTAGGATCTAGGATGAAATGAGGTTTACTGAATTTTATTTAGCGTTTTTAAAAGACATTTTTTATCGGATTACACGATGTATGAATAATTTAATAAAATGAAAATGTTGAATTTAAAATAGGGAAAACACTTTAAAATAATTGATTAACTACTATTAAGGAATCTTTAATTTCAGTTGATAAAATTCAATTCTATTTCAATAGACCTTAGGCTCATTGAATAAATGAGATCAATTGTGCAATATTAATATAAAACGATTTTGTCGATATCTCTCACGGTTTATGCAGCCATATTTAATTTCTGATTTGATTCATAGATAAATTTGAAGTTTTAATTATCAGAAATATAATTAAAAAATACAATGTTGAATGATCTTCTATAAGTGCAGGTAGTTTAATTTTCTTACTTGTGTTATTGCGGATTACACATGTGTAAAATGATTTCGTGTAACGACGACATCCTATTGATAATGTCAACTATCGACAAATGCATAACCTGTTTAACCTTTAAACACCGCACAGTTTAAAATATTGAATTGTTGAACAAGGAATTAATTCCTTCAAATGCAGCTTGTATGAAAATTGTGTCTCAAATTACCTATTTTTTTATAGTTCTTAAAATATATGTTAAGCACGATTTAAAAACAAATGTTACGGCTTCACCATAATCTTGTATATCGCGTCTCAATGGCGCATTCTTTTGTAACGGCTTCACCATAACCTAGGATGACGCGCATCTCCTTGGTGCATTCTACTGTACTTTAGGTTTGCCGTTTTGGCAACATTGGAATATCGCTTGTTATTGTTTTGTTTTCGGCGATCTTAGCGGACCTATCGTGTGTTCGCTGGTTCTGTATTCTTTATTCGAAATGTAAATAATGTGTAAATAATTTGTATATAAAGAATTTTTAAGTATTATTAGTAGTATTAATTGAACCAGCGACCTACTGAGTATTAAATATACTCGCAACATTCGACAGTTCGTTACATTGGTCCGCTCGCCGGTAGGACTTTCGTTTTTAATTCGAATTTTGTATTAAATCTCCTTGTTCTATTTGAATTAAAATGGCTACAATAATTAGTCTGAATAGGACTAGAGGCTCATTAAAAGCCCAATTAACAAGATTAGAAAATTCTGTAAATGAAAAAACCGAAGAATTGTCTAGAATTCAAGTTGAAACGAAAATCAAGAACCTTCAAAAACTGTCTACAAACATCGATATACTACGTCGCGATTATTATACAACAGCACCTGAAGCTCAGGATTTAACTGAAATTGATGCTTCATTCGTCGAAATGGAAGAACGAGTGGAACAGCTAGAGGTAAGTTTCAATCAATTATTATATTCTAATAAAATAGAAACTAAAAATTCCGAATTAAAGATAAATAATTGTAAAATTAAATTACCAGATATACCTCTTTCGCTATTTAGTGGAAAATATGAAGACTGGAATATGTTTAAAATAGAGTTTAATAATATTGTTACGAATAATGAAGAACTGACTGATGTTCAGAAATTACATTATTTGCATTCCGCACTAAGAAATGAGGCTAAATTATTAGAAACTCCAGATGATACATTTAATTCGTTGTTTAAAGCGTTAGAAAATAGATTTGAGAACAAAAGAATTGTGGTTAATATACATTTAAAGGCTGTGTTAGATTTAAAAAAAATACACATGAATCATCTAAAGAATTAAGGCGTTTATTAGATGTTATAAACAAAAATATCAGGGCTCTAGATAATTTAGGATTTGAGAGAAATAACCTCTCTGACATTTTGTTTACAACTATAATTTTAGAAAAACTAGATAAGGAAACGAGAAAACAATTTGAACTGTCAATAAACACCTCTGAAGTTCCTAATTTAGACAATATAATGGACTTTTTAGAAAAAAGAAGTCAATCGCTCGAAAGCATTAATAGAAGCAATTAAGCTAGACCAAAAATTTCTAGTGAAATAAAATCAAAATCCCTTTTAGTAAATACAAGTTCTAAAAAACAGTGTATTATTTGTGACTCATTTCACCCCCTATATAAATGTAATAAATTCCTAAATATGAATTTTGGTGAAAGATTTGCTATCGTAAAAAAAATAAAGTTTGTCTCATATGCTTTAACAAATCACATTTAGCAGCTAACTGTGTTTCGAAACATTTATGTAAACATTGCAAATCCCCTCACAACACTTTGTTACATAGAGATAAAGAAATCGGTTCCAGTAATGAAACTCATTTCCAAAAACCAGGTGCTGATCAGACAGTACGTCGCCTAGAATCAAGTCCGACGCCTTCAGTCTCACAAAATCTTTCTAATTGCTTATTCGCTTCAAATAAAACTGTTATCTTGTCAACTGCTGTTATTGACATAAAAACAAATAAAGGAAATTTTATCCAGGCAAGAACTCTCTTAGATTCTTGTAGCCAAATAAATTATGTGTCGCTTGAATTTGCAAGAAAATTGGGCATAAAGAAATCAAAGGTTTTTGCTCCAATATCGGGTTTGAATAACACGACCACAACATTAAATTATAAATTTAAAACTGTGATTTCAAATAAAAATAGAGATTTCACAAAGGAACTGGAATTTCTTGTAGTGCCAAAAATTTCAGAAATAACCCTACTTACACCTATTCGTATAGAAATTGCTGATATTCCTACAAATATCTCGTTAGCAGATGCTAAATTTTATATCCCTGAGAAGACAGACCTGTTGATCGGCGCGGAATGCTTCTTCGATTTATTAAAATCAGGTAAAATTCGCAGCTCATCTCAAAATTTGTTCTTTCAAGAAACAGTGTTCGGATATGTTGCTAGCGGTGTCGTGAATAATTCCTCAGATGATTCCCAATATTGTGGTTTATTAACCATTGAAAAAATAGACGAATCCTTAAGAAAATTTTGGTAAGTCGAAAATATTTATGATTCTAGTTCTTTACTTAGTACTGAAGAGAAATTTTGCGAAAATCATTTTGAAACAACTCATTATCGAACTTCGAATGGTCAGTATGTTGTTAGCATGCCTATGAAGGATGCTACACTTTTAGGAGAATCCAAAAAACTAGCCGAAAAAAGGCTCGATGAAGTTTGGCACCGATTAGATAGGGATTCAAATTTACAACCTCTCTATTCGGAATTTATGGAAGAATACAAAAACTTAAATCATATGGAATTAGTGGAAGAATCAAAACCCGTAAAGGACCTTTATTATATACCACATCATGGAGTCTACCGGCCAGAAAAAAGTACAACATGCTTGCGAGTCGTTTTTAACGCGTCAACGCCAACGACATCTGGTTTGTCATTGAATGACATTCTTTTAAAAGGAAAAATTCCTCAACAAGAATTATTCATAATTATGATACCTTTACGAAAACATCGATATGCACCCAGGTAAAAAAATCAGCAAAAAACCTTTAAATATTTCGAGATTTTACAGGCATTTTGAAGGTTTTTGCTGGTTTTCAGAAGGAAAATGAAAGCTTAAGGGTTCCTTAAGAGAAGTATACAGGTTCTTAAAAGTTTTCATAGAGGTTTTAATGGACAAATTATTACCTTTAAATTACCTTTAATGACTTAGAAGATTTTCGTGAAATCATTTCAGGTATTTTGAAGGAAAGTGAAAATCGTTTCTCACGCAGGTAATATGAAGGTTTTACTTGAAGGTGTTATTGAGGTTTATCATTGCGCATTATGATATCTGAGATTTTGATATGTCTGCATTTTCCTCATAATGTTTATTATTATTATTATTATTTTAAAATTAATATTTTAGATAATTCCGAGAAATCTAATGTCTTCCACCGATTCAATAAAAAATTCTTAATTACCCTTGTTAAAATTTTTAATTATTTAAAATTACAATTTGAAATAGCGATATAAAAATCCTGTTCTGGAAATGAAAAATCTTGAAATTGTCTTAAAGTCCCCTTTTTATTATTCTTAATTACCATTTAAAATTACATTTTTCATTCCCATCCAAAAATCCCGTTAAAGCAGAAAACAAAAATATCTCAAAATTATTTTGAAGTCTGCTCCGAGTTAAAATTTTTAATTACAATTTCTAAAATTATTATCATTAACAATTTCACCTCTAACTCTAACAGATTCAAAAATTTCAATCCGCGAAAATTCCTCTAATAGAAAGAAAAAAGAATCGCAAAACTTTTTCAAAATCTACAACCCTAAAAATACTGCCGTAATTTTTTCTTAAAATATCCCAGTAAAAATATACCTTCGAGTAGTAATACATACAAAAGTTTCAATCAACAAAATTTACCTACCCCTAATAAAATCTTCAAATTATTTCAAAATCCCTTTCACGAATATGTAATATCGTATTTCAAAAACTCACGAAATTTCTAAGTCCGAACTTCCAAAAATAAATTGTAATGTAACGGAATTCTTTTGAATGTCTCTGTATTATGGAAATAAAATGTCATGACATTCGGACAATATTTAACAGAGTTAGACTACGGACGGACAGACACACAAACCGAATTCATACACATTTTTGAACTTCGTTAGAAAGTATTAAAAAAGGCCGAAAATTAACTGTCAGAAGGAATGTTCAGAAACATATCCTGCCTTCCCACCACTACAATAAATTTAACAAAACTCTTATTGTATCTTTTAAATTTTAAATTACTCAAAATAAATATATTTCACTAAATTTTTCAAAATCGTAGAAAAATATATTTTAATTAAATCTCAAAATATCTAACAAGGATCAATGTATTCCGCCCCCTTTATGGAAAATGTCTTATTTAATTTTTCATCTCAAGTTTTCCAAAAAGAATTTTTTTTTTCTAAATCTGAAAAAAAACTAGTATGTTGTGGCCATCACAAAACTTTCTTCTATCCTGTTGTGAGTCTATCCTGTTTCTTCCTCCTGTTGTGAGATTTATACCAAAATGTAATCAGCGTCTAATTATGTTATATATTATAGTGTACCAGAATCTGAAATTTCATGAAGTTCTCTGCATTAGTTCTTGAGATATAGCTATCGCAAAAAACGTGCAAGATGTAGCATGGCAGCGCCACCTATTGGGCAATTCTCACAAAACCCTAATCAGCGTCCATATATCTCAAGGTCTCCCGGAATCTGAAGTTTGGTTAAATTCTGTGAATTAGTTCTTGAGATATAGCTATCATGAAAATCATGAAAAACGTGGCATAGCAGCGCCACCTGCTGGCCAATTTACACCAAAACTTAATCAGCGACTATGTATATCAAGGTCTCACAGAATCTGAAGTTTGATGAAATTCTGTGCTTTAGTTCTTGAGATATAGCAATCTTGAAAATCATGAAAAACGTAGTATAGCAGCGCCACCTGCTGGCCAATTTTCACCAAAAACCAATAGGCACTAATTCATATCAAGGTCTAACTGAATATAAAATTTTATTAAATTTCGAGCATTAGTTCTTGAGATAGAGCGCCCACAAATTTTTTGTCACATACAGACAGACACACAGACAGACAGACAGACAGACAGACAGACGGACAGACTCACAGACAGACATTTTCTAAAAATAGTCAAAACGTGTTCAGGACCTCCTAAAACGTATAAATCCGTCGAAAACCGGAAGTCGAAAATTTTCATGAATCCAATACTTTCTTCTTGTAAAGATAGAAGAAAGTAAAAAAAAAGAAAGAAATAAACTTTAGTTCATTAAATTGCATTAAATGCTTAAAGGGGGCAAATGGTTTCACTCTGTCCCTTCAAGCCTCACATTTTATTTAGTTCCTCTTTAAAGGAGGAACTTTTTTTGTGCATACTAACATAAAAGAAGCTCTTTTATGTTAGTTACATGAAAAAAAAAAAAAATGGATTGTTTTTGAAGGCATAAAAAAATAAATAGTTACCTAAATTTCAAAATCTAGCTAGAGGAAGCAATCCTGCCATCCCCCTTTTTTCATCGGCGTCGAAGATTTAAACTGAAAAAATATAGGTGAGATTATTACATGCAAAAATCGTCCATATCCCCTATCAGGCATAATTTTCAGCTTTTATTAAAATTAGTTCTTTCAAAACAACAAATTATCGTTGGACCGATTAGCTGCATTGTCTGACTCCATGTTACGGGATTTTGAGAAGGAGATTATCAACTCAACTTTCTGTGTTGATGTTATCGTGTCGTCGCGGGAAAATGTGACTGACTAGCGGCAGGCGTTTGTTTATTTTATTTCTCGTTAATGTAGTGTTTTTTTTTAAAGTTTCTGGCGGTAAAGTAATAACATTGTAATTAATTTTTAAAGGGATATACATATAGCCTTCAGAAGGCTACAAATATTGTTTATTTAATTCGTATTTTTAATATTAAACTTTATATTTCACACTCTAATCTGCGATTCATTCCACAGGAACAGTATTCGGTAATCCAGTATCGCCACGTAGATTAAGAAATATTTTTGTATCGGGGGACATTTTTTATGAGAAATTTTCGTACGATTGGGATTTTTGTAATTCTTAAAGATCAATTTCTCTATTTTTTTTTTTTTTAAATAATATCGATGAAAAGATCTTCAAATTTTAAGAACAGCTTGACATTTATTTCTTAAAATATATCCTAAAGGAACTAAATATTAAAACAGTGTTTCATTTTTTAAATTTCTTGATGTTTTCATCAAAATATTGTTAATTTTATTGAATAAAGCAACTGACATTTGATACTTTAATAAGATGGGATTTTCCTAGTTTTTTTTTTTTTTTTTTTTTTTTTTTTTTTTTTTTTTTTCCTTTTCTTTCTTTCTTTTTTTAAACTTTTTTTGAACTTCAAATGTATGCATTCTATGAATATGTATTTGGTAAATATATTGAAATGGCCACTGATATCGGTATTCATTATTTGATAATATAATGAATAAAAAAGTGACATATTTATACAGGTAATTCAATAAACATGAAAGTAATGTTAATCACATGTAAAAAAAAAAAAAAAAAATCTAAAAGTGAGATAAATTTTTTCATTTTAATGTTAACCCTTTTCCGGGTGTGCAAATTTTCATCACATGAACAAAAGTGCATTGTAGATTGTACAACAAGAGGAAAGCACTCAATTATTACAATTTTGCTTTAACTTTAATAGTAATGTAGCATGCAAATATCATATAAGTTTTCTTTGCTCACAATTTATGAAAGTATTCCACAGCATATTAAAGCAGGCAGGAATTTTGTTTTAAAGAAAAATTAAAGTGAATGTTGTACTTTTTGCAATGGCACACCTGCGGGAATATTAAATAATTTTGACTGAATTCTAGAACAAGCAACGCACTTGGCAACATTGAATTTGGCAAAGCGATAAATGAGTTTTTGTTATTACCACTTTGTTTCTTACATTATTTTCACGCCAAGTGTGGTTTGAAATGGAATTTAAGTTGGTTTATTTTATCAGGGAATTGCATTTGAGTGGTTGGATTTCTTGAAATGCATTTTTGTGACATGTTTGAATTTGTTTTGAGTTCTGTTTTTATTTGCGTGTTTTGTGAAGCAAATTGAAGCAATGTTTTTTTTTATTATTATTTATTTTTTTTTGTTTTTAAATTTTTTTATTTATCTTTGTAAGTGGATTTTTAGTAATTTGTTTAAATGAAAATATGCATTTTGTGTAGAAGCGTTTTTAGGGATAAGTTTAATTTTGTCCTATGGATTGAACAATTCTGTTTTAGGGGTGCATTTTGTAGGTTGTAAAAATGATGTATTTAAAATAAAGGTAAGTGAATTTTTATTTATTTTATATGATAAGTATTGTATTACATTATATTAGGGGTGCACAACCTTTTCAAGAGAAGGGCCACTTACAAATATGTCTGGGTGGTCAAGGGCCACAACAATAATATGGAGAGAATTCGAATTCAAAGACGATTTGTGACCTATAATCGGATGAAAAACATATTTTCAGAGGGACGTGGGGAGATACCCCTTTAGGTTCATTTAACCAGTCAAAATATCCAATTCAATTGGTAAGGATTAGTTTTTACGTTTATATATGTAACAGATAGAGCAAGGTTTATTCTCAAGATGTAATAATATTCCTTGACTTTATTCAAGAGAGTAAATTTTGTTTCATTAAAAGTGCTAAAAAACAAAGATAATTGGCTAGTGCCGAAAAAAATGTGAACTTTTTGAATAAAGGAAGGGGAAGGAGCCCATGTGCAAGATTTTTCTGTGCCTTATCACTGAGATTCTAGATTTTTCAACGACCAATCAACAAAATTTGCAGCTTTCCATGCCTGATCGACCAAATTTGGGCTTTTTAAGAGTGATCAGTGCACAGTGATCGAGAAAATTTGCAATTTTTACGTAACTGATCAAGAAAGTTTGATCTTTTCGTGCTTGATCAACAAAATTTGCGATTCTTACAAAATCAATTGAGAAAATTCATGATTATTACGAATAAAATCGACGAAATTCACAAATTTTACAAGGCCGATTGACAAAATTCTTTATTTTTACAAAGTCAACCGACGAAATTTGTGATTTTCAGGAATCCGATCGACGAAATTTGTGACTTTTTTAAAACTGATCGGCAAAATTCGCGATTTTTCTGCGGCTGATCGACGAAGTAATCGATTTTTACGAAGCCAATCAATGAAATTCGAGATTTTTAATAACCCGACAAAATTCGAGATTTTTACGAAGTTTAAGGGCGAATTTCACGATTTTTCTTCACATGATCGATAAAATTCACAATTTTTTGTGACTGATCGACAAAATTATCGGTTTTTACGAAGTTGTTCGACGAAAATTGAGATTTTTACGAAGCCGATCGAAAAAATTCATAGCGTGATCAACAAAATTAGCGATTTTTACTTAACCGATTCACGAAATTTGTGCTTTTTCCTCACATAAACGATAAAATTCGTGATTTTTGCCACTGATTGCCGAAATTTTCGATTTTTGCGAAGCCGAACGACGACATTTGCGATTTTTAAGAAGCTGATCAAGAAAATTCATACTTTTTCCACGCGTGATCAACAAAATTAGCGATTTTTACTTAACCGATCGACGAAATTTGCGCTTTTTCATCAAATGAACGATAAAATTCACGATTTTTGCCACTGATTGCCGAAATTTTTGATTTTTGCGAAGCCGAACGACGAAATTCGTGATTTTTACAAACCTTATCAACCAAATTCGCGATTTTTATAAAGCGAGTTCGAAATTCGTAATTTTTACAAACCTGATCGATGTAATTTACGATTTTTGCAAAGCTGATTGACGAGATTCGCAATTTTTCTTCGCCAGATCGACAAAATTCCTAATTTTTCTCCACCGGATAGACGGAATTGGCGATTTTATTTGAGCCTGACAGTTGAAAATTGCAATTTTTCCACGTGAGATCGGAAAAATTCGCGATATTCTCATTTTCAACCAACGAAAATTTGCAATTTTTCGGAAACCGATCAATAAAACTCTCAATTTTTCCATGCCCAATCGACGAAATGTGCGTTTTTTCCGCTTTTAATTGACGAAATCTGCATTTTTTCTGCGAAACGAAATCCACAATTTTTAACTAATTTTGACCAAATCTTCATTTTTTATGCGGAAAGATGAAATTTGGGATTTTTTTCTCTTGATAAACTTACAAGTCTCACGATTATTTCGCAGCGAATCAACAAAATTTTCAATTTTTCCGCTTGTCATCACAAAATTCGCGATTTTCCCCCACCTTATCAAGGAACTTAGCGATTTTTTCTTCTGATCGCGATTTTTTTTTCGTACCCGATCAACAAATTTCGCGTTTTTTTCACACGATAAACCGAGAAAACATGTGATTTTTCCACAACTGATGAGTTTAATTTGCAATTTTTTCGTGCATCATCAACAAATCTGACGCTTTTTTCTTGCCAGATTAACGAAATGTGCAATTTTTCGCTTCCGACCGACAAAGTTCGCTATTTTTCCGTGCCTGATCAACAAAACTCGCGATTTTTCCGTAACCGATCGGCTAAATTTTCTATTTTCTTTCTGAGTGTCATAGACAAAATTCGCGATTTTTTTCTTATCTGATGAAAAAAATGTGCAATTTTTCCACCCTTGATCAATAAAATTCGCGATTTTTCCTTGCACCATCTACGAAAATTTCGATTCTTAAGTGACTGACGAAATTTTATATTTTCCCCGCGGTAAATTGACGAAATTTACAATTTTTTTTCTGTGACTTTAGCCCAAATATTGCATTTTTTTTCTAGTTGTAGAAAGTTCCCTGGCCACTTTTGGCCTGCGGGCCACAGGTTGTCCATTCCTACATTATATAAAAATAATAAAGTCAAAAATCCATGATTGCAAAGCAGGGGAGATTCTAAGTAAAAAAAATAAAGTATATACCCCAAAGCAAATTACTTTGTAATGTTCTGCAATGAAATATGTCGATATGTATAATTTAGTTATTATTTTGGCGATTTGTGTAATTTGGCAAAATTGGTCGATGAGATAACCTAGTAGTACCTAAAATTCACTATTTTTAGGAGCCTGATCGAAAAAATTCACGATTTTTACGAAGCTGATTGGAAAAATTTTTGATTTTTGCAAAGGCGATAGACGAAATTTGCGACTTTTAAGAAAACAGTCGATAAAATTCACGATTCTTACGGCAGATTTTAAAGCGGATTGACGAAATTTAGAATTTTTCCTCACATGATCAAGAAAGTTCTAGATTTTTCCGCACCAACTGACGAATTTTCAGGTTTTTCTCGTACCTGATCAACAAAATTCGCGACTTTTGCGAAATCGGTCAACGAAATTCGTGATTTTTCCTACGCCTAATTGGCAAAATTCATGATTTTTATGAAACCCATCGAGAAAACTCATGATGCTTTCATGCCTGATCAATAAAATTCGCTATTTTTAAAAGGCGATTGACGATATTCAAAATTTTTATGCCAATCGACGAAATTAGCGATTTTTACACTTTTGGTTGACGAAATTCACAATTTTTACAACGCCTATGACAAATTTGCGATTTTCACAAAGCTGATTGACGAAATTCACAATTTTTTCATTCTAGATCGATGAAATTCTGATTTTTCTGCACCTGATTGACAAAATTTGCAATCTTTACAAAGCAGATCAACGAAATTTGCTATTTTTCTTTGAGTGATCGACAAATTTCGAGTTTTTTCTGAATCCGATCAACAATATTTGCGATTTTATTAGGGTCTGATTGACGTAATTAACAATTTGTAAGTGTTCAATTAACAAAATTTACAATATTCCCATCCACGAAATTTGTTATTTTTAAAAATCCGATCCAACTAGCGATTTTTCGGTGTCTGTTCGACAAAATATGCGTTTTTGCTGCTGTTAATTGCAGAAATACAGATTTTTCTGCACCCTATCAACGAAATTCACGATTTTTGTACTAACTCTGACAAAATCAGCATTTTTTTACGTGGCAAGATGGCACAATTTCTTTCTTCTCTTGGTAAGCTGACAAAATCCACAATTGTTTCATAGCCGATCAAGGAATTTTTGATTTTTCCATGCATCATTGCATAAATTCGCTATATTTTTGTGCCTTGTCAACGAAATGTGCGACTTTTCATGTCCGACGGACAAAATTCACGATTTTTCTGTGCCTGTTTGACAAAACTCGTGATTTTTCTTTGCCGGATCTGGGAAATTTGCGATTTTTTTCCGAGCCTCATAAGCAAAAATCACAATTTCTCCATATCTAATGAGTGAAATTTACGATTTTTCCGTGCCGATCAACGAAATTTGTGATTCTTAAGTGACGAAATTTTATATTTACCTGCGATAAATTGATGGAATTTACGATTTTTTCCTGCACCATATGCACATTTTTTTTTTCAGGAATCTTGCGGGCCACATCTTAACCCTTCGCGGGCCACTTTTGGCCTGCAGGCCACAGGTTGTGCATCCCTAGCTTAAACTAATGTTAATCTTATGGGGATGTTTTTCACATATTTTTTGCTAGCATTTTAATTATTTTTTTAAGCATTTTTTTCCCATTAAACTCTTACAGTCGATAACTTTTATTGTGTCGACATACTTAGACTTCGCAATAAAGTCGATAACTTTTATTGTGAGGACATGGGAGATGCAGGTTCTTCCCCCCCCCCCCCCTTTCATGCAGATGGTCGACAAATTTCATTTTATCCAGTAAACAGCTGCCAAATTTCCTTATTTTTCTGCACAACTTACTGGATAAACTTGTGAGTTTTCTTTCCCCATGTAATCAGTAAGTAAATTAGGCATTTTTGATGGACTGAATAATATGATTTTTTATCATACAAAAATGTATATATTTAAATTTATGATTTACAAAGAATCTCGCAAGCTAATGTTAAATCTATAGGAGCATTTTATTGAGATATGTGAAAGTAAAAGTAGCTTTATATATATATAATCTGTAATAAAAATAATGAAAAAGTAAACAGCAACCCAATATTTTAACATTAGCGATTCAATTTCTTTGCATGACTATTATTGATTTTAAACACTCAAGCTAAGGTTAATCTTATTGTGTTATATGTGTATTGGGAGTGTGTATTCACATGTATTTTGCTAGCATTTTAATTATTATTGAACAATTTTTATTTTTTAAGGGTTTTTTTTTACATTAGGCTATTACGGTCAATAACTTTAATTGTGTATGAGGTCACGGAAGGTGCAGATTCCTCTGCACCGCCCCCCCCCCAGTAAACAGTTGGTGAATTTCTTTATTTTCCCGCACAACTTACTGGTAAAACCAGTTTTTTTTTCTTTTTTATCAGTCAATCAGTCACAGAAAATATTCCAAAATTTTTTGAGAAAAAGGGATTTAAAAAAATATATATAGATATGTATAAATTATTTAACAAGATACAACTGCTCTCTTTTTTAAAAATCCTCCCCCCCCCCCCTCTCCAATATCTTTATTTCAAATCAATACTACAATTATATTGATTCTAGAAGAAAAAAAGCTGCTTAAAAAAAGAAAAAAGGGCACGAATTTTTACAAAAGGGCTATTATGTACCTTATCAGAAAAAAATATTTTGAATTGGTTTGTTTATACTTTTTTTGTCAGTAAAATTTTGAAAAGTTTTCCTGTGGCAGATGTAATTTTGTGACTTTTCCCTGTTTAATGTTATTATGCAATCTTTTTTCTTTACATTAATTATTATTCATATGTAATATTCAGTGTGACTCATTTAACGATTTATCATCAGAAATGAGCTTACAAATTTTGCATTTTTTTTTATCTTGCCATCGACTGAAAAATCTCAAAAGATTTTTTTTTCTCACAATTCACTGTTGAGTTTCTTTTACTTTAACAGGTTGTTAAATTTCTCATTATTTTAAAGCAGCTAAATAAAAAAACTTTTTTTTTTCAAAATAATCGACTGGGAAATATTGTGAATTGTTTTAAAGAGTGAATCATTGTATCAATTTTTTTACATTCCTGATTTATAAGTTTTGAAACATCTTATTCTTACATGTTAAAAAAATTTGCAGCTGTAATCGATTTACAAAATTCTTCGAATTGTTTTCATTTGGTCGACGGATGAATTTTGCAAATTTTTCCTTTGGACGATCGAAGAATTTCATTTTTTTTTTTTTTTTTTTTGCTTTTCATATGCTTTTGAAATTGTAGAGTTTTATCATTTTAAATCTTTTTTTAAGGTGTTCTGATTAATATTTATAATACATAAAAATTTTAATGAAAGGGGGAAAGAGGGTGCACACAATTTCAAGGGATCTAAAGCAGGGCTCTTTTGCTGACATCCCTTTTGTGACATACCATTTGAAAGGCTTGTAACCAATTAATTTTGTTATGCATCTACAGTTTCTCTTTTCCCGCTTTGACCCCCATTCCCCCCCCAAGGGGACACTTTTCTAAATTTTGTTGTCCCCCCCAATGTGATGTATTGTAGGAAAAGCCTGCGACTCCTTATATATGTTATGCATCCCCTTTTCTCCTACCCCCTTTTTGCCTCCCACCCTCACGAGGACACCTCCCAAAGTGTCCCCTAGGGGAGGGAGTAACCGGGGCTAAAGGGTAGCTTCAGGTATTTCGGACAAAGTGTCAAGGGATTACGCAGGTTTTATTACCTTCAGGAGAGCCTAAGGTATTTCGGACAAAGTGTCAAGGGATTACGCAGGTTTTATTACCTTCAGGGAAGCTTAAGGTATTTCGGACAAAAAGGTGGAGGGGAAATATAGGTTTTTTACCTTAAGGTAGCTTTCAGGTTTTTTTGTCCGAAATACCTTGAGCTTCCCTCAAGGTTTTTTTTAAAGGTTTTTTGCTGACTTTTTTACCTGGGCATTCACAGCGGATGTAGAAAAAATGTATAGAATGGTATTAATTGATCCATCCCAACGAGACTTTCTTAGAATCTTGTGGAAGGACAGTATTAATGCGCCAGTGAAAACTTACAAACTTAATACAGTCACTTATGGGACATCTAATGCTCCTTATTTAGCAACTCGAGATCTCAAACAATTAGCTCTTGATGAGCAACCAAACTTACCTCTAGCATCGTCAGTCGTTTTAAAGGATTTTTATGTAGACGACCTTTTTTCTGGGGAATCGACTCTCGAAAAGGCGAAAATTTTAAAGTTCCAATTGATTGAACTTTTGAAGCGTGGAAATATGAAAATGCACAAATGATGTGCAAACCACCGAGAATTACTTGAACCTAATACTATGGCTGCCACCGAATATAATTTCGATGATCAAACAGATTGTAGTTCAGTAAAAACTTTGGGTGTTCTCTGGGAACCTTTAAGTGACTGTTTTCTGTATAAATTAAAGATTCATAACAAGGAATTTTATAGTAAACGAGATGTTCTCTCTTTGATTTCAAAAATCTTCGATCCACTCGGATTAATTGGCCCTGTAGTAACAAGGGCTAAGATCTTCATGCAAAAAACGTGGCTAGCTAAAATAGATTGGAATGAGCCGTTACCAGATTCCATAGCGGAAGAATGGAGTGATTTTGTTTCCACTCCTTCAGAGTTAGAAAATTTAAAAATCCCTAGATTTGTTTTTCGTGAAGAGCGCATAGTCGTACATGGCTTCGCAGATGTCTCTTCTTTGGCATATGAAGCCGCCATACACATCCAGTATATACCAACTGAAGCTTCTCCTGATGCACAATTACTCTGTAGCAAGTCTAGAGTATCCCCCATAAAAACAGTGACAATCCCTCGTCTTGAGCTTTGTTCATGTCTTCTCTTAGCAAAATTAATGCATAAAGTTGTACCGCCACTTGACATTCCAATAGAAACTGTTCTTCTCTGGAGCGACACCACAATATCACTGGCATGGATTAGAAAATCTCCTCACCAATTGAAAACATTTGTGAGTAATAGAGTAGCTGCTATACAGGACCTCACGGACTCTTATTATCTGGCAACTCGTATCATCGGAAAATAATCCTGCTGACGTCCTATCTCGAGGTCTAGATGCTAAAGAACTGACTAACTGCAAATTTTGGTTTAGTGGACCAAATTTTCTTCGGGACAGAATTCAATATGCAGAAAGCTATCCAATAAATCTGGAAAGCAACATTGACTATAACTCAGAATTTAGAACACAAAATAACACTAATTTTTCACTTATAATTGTTTATTCTCTTTAACTAATAATTTTTTTGAAATTAATTCGTATTACTAGTTATATTTTTAGATTTCTAAATAACTGTCGAAAGGGCAAGGAAAAAAACTGTGGTGCCTTATCTGCAAGTAAATTGAAACTTGGAGAAATTTTCCTGATTAAACAGGTACAGTATTCAGCCTTCTCTGAAGAGCTTAAGCATTTGAAAAACCAGAGGAGCCTTTCAGGTAATAGTAAACTAAAATTTCTAAATCCTTATATAGATTCCGATAATTTAATTAGAGTTGGAGGTCGTTTAGGTAATTCCAGTCTGACCTATGAGAGAAAACACCCTATAGTGTTACCACATGATCATAAAATAAGTGAAATGATTTTTGAATATTTTCATTCCAAATTTTTCCATTTAGGTCCACAATCATTGTTACATCATGTCCGGCAAAAATATTGGGTAATAAATGGACGATCTTTGGCTCGTAAAATAGTTCACAAATGTGTAACGTGTTTTAAAAACAAACCAATAGGGGCAAATCAAATTATGGGAAATTTGCCAGCCGAAAGAGTAAATCCTAGCCCGCCATTTCAAAAATGTTCGGTTGACTTTTGTGGACCCTTTATGATTAAATATCAAAATCAGAGAACGGGGATATATAATAAAATTTACGTCGCGATTTTTGTTTGTCTTGCCAGAAAGGCAATCCATTTAGATATAGTGACAGATTTAAAATCTGAATCATTTATTGCCACACTGAAACGATTTTTCGGTAGAAGAGGTAAAAGCTCAACCATAATGTCGGATAATGGGACTACTTTTGTAGGTACAAATAAGGAGTTAAAGAAATTACATGCCCTTGTATGCAAACCCGATGAAGCTTTGTCAAATTTTTTGGCTTCCGAGTCTGTTGGCTGGAAATTCATCCCTCCTCGTGCACCCAATTTTGGTGGATTGTGGGAGGCTGGGGTGAAATCCTTTAAACATCATCTCAAAATAACTTTGGGCAATTCTCGAGTCACGCTCGAAGAATTTTGGACATTAATCACCGAAATCGAAGGGGTTCTAAATTCTCGTCCCTTAGTACCTTTGTCATCAGATCCAAATGAAATTGAAGTCTTGACCCCTGCCCATTTTTTGGTAGGTCGACCAATAACTTCAATTCCTGAACCGAATTTGACTAAAATTGATGATAATAAAATATCACATTGGCAAAAATTAACAAAAATGACCCATATTTTATAGAAAAAATGGAACACTGAATATTTAGTTAATTTACACCAACGAAATAGGTGGTATATTGAGAAGGACAACCTAAAGGAAGGGTGTATGGTTATCCTAAAGGAGGACAATTTATCTTCTGGCAAATGGGCATTAGGTCGTGTCATTAAAGTAATATATGGATCTGATAAAAAAGTTAGAGTATTAGAAATTAAAACAGCAACAGGTATAGTTACGAGGTGTGTCTCTAAAGTTTGCACACTTCCTTTAGAGAACTGATGAATTCTGTTAATTTGAAAGATTTAAATAATTATATTATAATTACCATTATTATATTTGTATTTGAACTGTTTATTATGTATAGCAATTTCATTTGAGATTTAAAATATTTAATTCTTAGCTTCATAATTTGGGTAGCTTAACTTTATAACATAAGTGTAAACTTACGTGTCTTCGTCTCTATATATTCTTGATTAACTATTATTAACTTGTTAAATTTATTAGATTGTTACATTTATTGAGTGTTAATTTGATAACTATCCTTCATACTATTCAAGTGTAAATATTGTTTGTATTATAACTTATTTATTTGCATTTGGTAAACTTATATTAAGTAATACATTAAGTAATAATATTGAAGAAGCATATTGTATTTTATCGAAAATACTGTATTATTGATTGTAGAATTGAAATTTCTATTATTTGCAATTGTTTATTGTTACATTTATTATTGTTGTTGAATGTTGGCACATATCAACGGGGGCCGGTATGTTACGGCTTCATCATAATCTTGTATATCGCGTCTCCATGGCGCATTCTTTTGTAACGTCTTCACCATAACCTAGGATGATGCGCGTCTCCTTGGCGCATCCTACTGTACTTTAGGTTTGCCGTTTTGGCAACATTGGAATATCGCTTGTTATTGTTTTGTTTTCGGCGATCTTAGCGGACCTATCGTGTGTTCGCTGGTTCTGTATTCTTTATTCGAAATGTAAATAATGTGTAAATAATTTGTATATAAAGAATTTTTAAGTATTATTAGTAGTATTAATTGTACCAGCGACCTACTGAGTATTAAATATACTCGCAACATTTGACAGTTCGTTACAACAAACAAAAATCTATATTTATTGCGTCTATTCGCATTACGAAAATTTAATAATTATGCAGTTCGAATCATACAAATGTAAACCATTTTATGCCTTCTAATGCAATAAAATAAAAAAATCAGGCAATAAGTCCAAAAACAAAACCTAGATACGTAAACAAATCATGTATTAAAATATTCCATACGAATTATAGTGAATGAACAAAAATGCTACTCCAAAGTGTACAATCTTTGGTGTTGGCTATGAAAATAAAATGTGCGTAAAATATTTATAAAATCCATTCCAATTTCAAAACAAAATTTAAACGTGCATTTGTATAATTTTAATACATAGTAATTCTATATTAGGGAATTGTGGGTACTTCTTGATTATCACTTCGATCAAAATCAATCAATTGCATAAATCTCCAAATTACTCCTGAATTATGCAATAAATTTATATTTAAATAATGAAAAGACAAAGTCGTAAAAGATTCTTAAAATCCAAACAAAACGTCGGATTAAAAATTACTTGATCATGTAACAAACACGTGTCACTTGTTTAATATCAAGGGAAGTTGATATTTTCGAAAAGACCTTATTGACATTCAGTATTATAGTTTGGCGATAGTTTTTTTATGTGTAACGTACTAATAAAATAATACCGAATTACATAAAAGAAACGTCCTTATAACTCTAAAATAATAATCATATTAATTATCAGAATATTGCGTCAGATTAAGCGTCTCATTTTAAAATAAAATATATATTTGATTTGAAATTTGAATGAAATACAGGTTCATGAACAATTGAAGAACGTAAAATATATTATCACAGATATCTTGGCAACTTTTTATCCCGTCGACTTTATTATTTATGCAAAATGATTTAGGATGTACTTGCTTTTGCTTAATTATTGTTGTTTATCAATTAATTTCCGAATTAAAAGTAAAACATGTATTATATATGGTTGATTACCCGTGACACAGAAAAATTTCCGTTAAAAGACAATCAACTAGAAAAAATTTCCAGGTGCATTTTAATGCTGTTACATTATATCAATTATGCTAAAATTGATAAGTATCGTTTACATGGTGTACAGCATTATATAATTTTCTATATTGTATGGAATAAGTAACATTTATAGTTTGTCCACAGAGACACGCAAAATTATTCCGTTATTTTGGAATGAATTTAAAAAAAAACGTATTTAGAGCACTTTAATGATGTTTCATTATTTCAAACACAATAAAAATCATATGCCTAACTTATGATTGAAAAAAAAATGTTTTTGTAGATTATTGATTAACTAGACAATATAGTTCGTTTTTAAATGCAATCCCGAAATAAAAAAGACAATGATTTATGATAAATACAAAAAATTGTTTTCATTGAAATTTATGATGCTACACTATTTCATACAGAAGGAAATATTTAGCCACTATTGAGATACAAAACAACAGTTTTCTGATGATTATTGACTTAATGGTATTTACAAAATCAGTCAAATAATTCGGTTATTCGATTGGCTATGGGACTTTATTACGTGATGTGCGTTTTCAAGTATGGTACTTCTTTTAACATTTCATCTTTTATAATGTATTACGATGATTGTAGATAACATGATGGACGGCGGAAACAAATTTCTGAAATAAAATTTTATTACATTTTTATGTTTATATCGACATCACATTTTATTAAATGAATACGGGTGCATTTTCTTTGCAACATTCCGATTGAGTTGGAAAATGTTTTATAATCGATTTAGTGATTAATTATGGGTCTTATCTGAACATTTAAATTGTTCATTTGTCGGTTTGCCAGACTTTTTATTAAAAACAAAATCCGTTTCAAATTCACTTTTATATTAAAGCATTATTCAAGAGAATTCTGTAAAACTGTGTTTATTAAGTTCTAGTGAAAAAGCAATAGTAGAGAATATTATACTACTTTCTTGTTGCATTTTTTATACAATAACGGATAAAAATGAATTTGCTTTTTAAAAAAATGTTTTAGACAGCTAAAGCGGAAAGAACAAAAAATATTAATTATAATAGTTTTTCAAAGTAAGTCATTTATTTGGAAACATCAGGTTTCACTCTTTACATTGATTAAAAGGAAACATATCACACCAAATACGTCTAGGTAATGTAAAATTCTGTGTTTTCATTCTGAAATGAGAACAAAAAATCTAAGTTTATAATACATAGTAAAAAATATCTCGTATGCAAAGTGCCAGCTAGAAAAATCGGCATATGAGCTGTGAACACAAAATACTTCGTTTTAACGAAAGTCTCTGTTCGCATTATTGCTGCATTAAGGGGTTAGAAACTCTTTGAACTAACAATATACGTGATAAAGTGATCACTGATGGAATTGCTGCCACTCTGTATCTAATTGACTTTTAACATTAAAATTGAAAACTCAAAATTAAAAAGGATTTCTTTTATCAATAAATTCTCAACATATCAATCAATCATATTTATTAATGAACGTTGTGTAATATGAATTATATATATATATATATATATATATATATATATATATATATATATATATATATATATATATATTAAATTAAGCAATATATATAAAATAATTGAAGAGGTATATATAAAAACTCACAAAATAATTTTATTCTAAATATCTTAGCAGTACAAAATCTACTATGATTTTATGTGCTAAAACAAATTTTGTTTTCTCTTGAACAGCAATTTATGTATAAAAAGAACATTAAAACTCCCTCAGGTCCCCTAACAAGAAAAACATTCTCACTGTTTGCATATTCGAGATCACGTAATTTTGGGAGATAAAAAAACTGAAAAGAGTCACGTCTGATGCATTGGCAATATTTCTATGTTGATGTTTTCCCCACCGGTTATCTAATACTTATGCAGTCTAATTTTTTTTGTACATTAATCTGTAATTCTGAAAATTTACTATTTTTAGATTAGATGAAAAAAATTATATTATAAGTTATATATTAACTATTAATTATTCTTTGAATCATTTTTAAAACAAAATTATTGATTAAATGCAATATATTTCTAAGATTATGCATTTGCAAATTTAAGTTAAAAATCTGTGTGCATTAATAACTATATTAAATGAAAAATGTTTTAGAGCTAATCAGTTTGTCTCCTTCTCCATATGGGCAGCATATATCCACCCAGCGTAATTTTTTCCGTGTTACTTATAAGCACCGCATATTCTTGGTTTATAGTTTTGTTTATCTAGTATATTAAAATATAGTTTAAAATGTTCAATAATGTCATAATTCCACACACCAATCTATAATAATATACATCATGTTTTTTTTCTTTGTATATATAAGTATATATATGTATATATACCTTTTTAAAATGACAAAATAATGTGATTTTTGCAACAACATTATATATATATACACTATATTGCCATTGTTTATGGGACACTTGCGATTTTAGACATTTTACTAAATATCTAGAAAAATACTTGAGGAATCATCTCGAAACTCTTAGTGTATAAATATAATAGTATACGTCATACATCTCCGTGAAGACTTTTTACCGAAACGCCATAGGGGACCGTCAACAAATTAAAAAAGAATGAATATCTTTTAAAAAACCCAGTCAAAACTAATGTAGCAAAAGCGCTCAAACTCTAGATTATGGTTGAATGCCTTATTGTAATACACTGTGTTCATTTTTATGCAAATAGCATGCACATTCGCAGAGTAATTAAGGTTTTTATAAAAATGGTCCCAAATTTTTCCTAGTTTTTCCATTATAATTTTCAGAGTTCTTAATATAAAATAATATTTTTTTCAGAAAATATGACAAACAACATTGCACACAGTACCCTGTAATCAGAATTAAAAAAAATAAAAATTGTATGAAAAATGAGTAGGTTTACTATATAATTTTTTACTGCGCATGCGTCAAAGATATCAAAATTTCATTTGCATATTATGTTAGCAAAATGTATAGAGCAACTTTTGTAAAAGTCTCAAAATCATAGCTTGAAAATTCTGAAAGTACTCGTCTATAGAAAAAGGACAAAATCCGTTGTTTCCAAAATGAAGCAAAAAAATGAGGGATTTTATCCAAATGCAGTAGTACATCCCATATTGTGTATTCTTTATTGACACTAATCAATGAATATATGGATACAACCCCTCTTGTTTTTGCTTCATTTTGAGAATAACGGATTTTCGACTTATTCAATTGACGATTATTGTCAGAATTTTCAAGTTATGATTTTGTGACTTTCACAAAAGTTGCTCTATACGTTTAGCTAACATAATATCCAAATGGAATTTTGATATCATTGACGCATGCGCAGTAAAAAATTATTTAGTAAACCAACTCATTTTTTATACAATTTTCATTATTTTTTTATTCTGATTAAAGAGTACTGTGTGCAATGTTGTTTGTCATATTTTCTGAAAAAAATAATATTTTATATTAAGAACTCTGAAAATTATAAGGAAAAAACTTGGAAAATCTTGGGATCATTTTTATAAAAACCTTAATTACTCTGCGAGTATGCATGCTATTTGCATAAAAATGAACAAGGCTTATAACAATAAGGCATTCAATCACAATCTAGAGTTTGAGCGCTTTTGCTACATTAGTTTTGACAGGGTTATTCAAAAGATATTCATTCTTTTTTAATTTGTTGACGGTCCCCTTTGGAGTTTCGGGAAAAAATCTTCACGGAGATGTATGACTTATACTATTATATTTATACACTAAGAGTTTCGAGATGATTCCTCATGTATTTTTCTAGATATTTAGTAAAATGTCTAAAATCGCAAGTGTCCCATAATCAATGGCAATATAGTGTATATATATATATATATATATATATATGTCATGATACGACGACGGCGATGTACCATAACAATGCACAAGCTCCAATGGCACACCATGTATGATGCAGAACATTCTACTACTATTAAGAATCAACAGTGGGACGAGCTGAGCAGTCGCTCCGGCAGTTTGACAAGCAGTGGATGGATTTAATTGACTATTTCCACACAAGAAAATTAAATCAAATAATCTTTAAATTCATTTTTATTATAAGTCGTAAAATATGTTAAAGACTTCCCCGCAGTCACATTTGCATACATCGAACACTACAAACTTATCTAATCTACATCCTCAGATTTTCGAATTTACCGGAGAAAATGAAACGGACATCTTAATAATTTGAAAGTTAGTAGCATTCTCAGCTCCAAAAAACCCAGAATGGGAGTCCAACACCTGCACGAAAAACTAGCCCCTCCTCATTCCGCGTCAATCATTTAAAAAATCAAATTAGGATTAACTTCGAGGCTACACGTCATAGATCATCACCTCTGATTGGTCTATGAGGCGTGGCGTTCCGGTAGGAATTCATTCTCGTCTCGCAAATAAACTAGCATGCTAACATCCGTGCATTAACACAGATCACGTGATGTTAAATAAAATATAAAATTAAAATCTCTAAAATATTCTAAAAAGGAAAAAAGTTACGAAAGAACATCCCGCCTTTTTTGAGAAACAAGCAATAAATTATTAATAAGTGAAATAAAATAAGAAAAGGAATTTTAGCTGTTAAAATATTAATATATTACGAAACTAAGATTAAAATATGTTCCACAATTTTAGAATTAAAATCTCAGAGAGAACAAAAGGGCCCAAAATTTTTATTTTATTACAAATCCCCCCTCCCAAAAAGACGGGTGAAAATGCAGGTCTTAGCCTGCAAGTTCACTGAAAGGGAGATGGTGCAGACTTAGATTACGAAGTTGTTGATGAAAGTAATAATAATTAGATACTAAATAAAAGAAAAATTAAATTAGATTTTTTTATAAATATGGAATTCAAATTTAAGACACTAAGGTGATGCGTGGAATAACTTTAAATTTACATACATTAAAATGGGTATCACAAAAATACAAGATGGGATCTTGTTTTACAGCAAACATCGAAAAGTAATTTGAAAATATAAGCAATTAATCATAATAAATTAACATAAAAAAAACAATAATGCTAATATCATTCTTGACAAGGATAAAACAGTGAGTTTCCCGATCCAGAGCCGAGTGGCTCCATGCGGAGGTCACGAGACCTCCAATGAGGAGGAACCAAGTGACGTCCGGCCTCGCGACAGCGCCCGCTGCCGGCCAGGAAGACAAGCGAGGACACCCGGCCCACGGACATGGCCTCAGCGTCGCGGCCTCGGCCGCTCACCACCCGCAGCCACAGACACGACACCACCCGCGCCCAACACGCCGATTGGAGCAACCAAGCAGGCACCGTAGCACAAGCTGCCTGAACAACCGCTGATCCAGAGACCCAGCCTTCCGGGAGGACTTACAGGAAAGCGACTCGAATTCTCGTTACGTACAAGGAAAACCCGGAAAACCTTGTATAGTCGCTTCGTCCGAATCGCTCCTACGAAAGGCCTCGGACTCCTCTTAAACTAGTGTTGCGTTCGAATGATCTGGTAAATCATCATGCGTTCGAAGATTTCGGTCGAGACGGTCGAGAGCTCAATTGGCTCGACGACCAACCTGATCCAATGTCCTTGTCAAAAGGTCGCCAACGATGTCGACAATACCTTTCCTGCTGTAATTGTCAAAGACAAGATCGGTCAGCGTTCGAGTATGGAAGTTAGACGGGAAGCACTTTTCCCTGATGAACTTCCACAGGAGGCACTCATAGACGCAATGTCTAATCGTACTCACCCCGTTCCCGCAAAAGCACGCAGGGTTGCCTTTAAAGAAGCGGGCTTGATGGTCCCCAAAGGCACCATGTCCCGTTAGGACTTGGTTGAGGAAGAAATCACCCTGTATTCTCCGAGTGGAGACCTTCGGGGAGATCGCATACGTCGAACGGCCGTCCTCAGATCGGTCTCACCATTGCTGCCAATCCAAAAGAACCTCGCTAAGGAGCTTCCTCTTGACTTGACGTTCTGAGAGAGGAACAAGTATGTCGACCGACGGTCGACACGCAACTTCCTTCGCAAGGGAATCGGCCAGCTCGTTAAAGGCGTACCCGACATGAGCCTTAATCCAGTGCATATGGACCCTGACTTCTGTATTTTCAACCAAGTTCCTAATCTCAGCTACTGCTTTGTGCCGAGGCACCAAAGAGTAAAGAGCTTGAAGCGCCGATCTCGAATCAGAGTAGATATCGAGTTCACTGAGACCCCTCCGAAGGGCGTCCGCAATCGCTTCCTTGATCGCATGGACCTCGGCCGCGAAGACAGTCGACCCATCAGAGAGACGGAACTTTCCCTCCGCAAAAACGCCATCTCTAGTGGCGAGGTGGTAGGCACAGCCCACCCTCTCATCCACCAGCTTGGAACCGTCCGTATAGTAAGTATGCGGAGACTTCCGGCTGTGCTCCGGCGTCCAAGGTATTCGTGCCGGATAGCGTCGTTGGAATCGGTACTTCCAAACTTCCACCATTCCTGGCGAAAGGTTTGGTCTATCAACGCTTTCGCCCCATCTCGTGAGGGCCTCGAAGTCGCGTTCGATACGAGCACGGAGGTCCAGGGGAATCACCCCGGACAAGACGTTCAACGCAGCGGTTGACACCGTACTGTAACACTTGGTGACGCACAGCAAGAGACCTCGCTGAATACTCAGCAGTCTCTGACGAAGAGCCACTTTGCTGGAGTACCAGATAGGGGCCGCGTACAAGACTATGCGCTCGGCCACCACCGAGTACACCACCTTTCGAACATCGGGTTTGAGCCCCCACGTAGCTGTTGCCAATCTGGTGAGCTTGTACTGGACTCTGGTCGCCTTCTCTCGGGCGAGGTCCAAGTGAGGCATCCAGCTGTAGTCCCTATCTATGACCACGCCTAGGTACTTGATTTGTTTAGAAAACTTAACCCTGTGTCCACCCATCCGGATGCGTAATGAGGGTTCGTAATCCATCTTTCCCTTAGGTGGTATGATAGTGTACAAGCACTTGTAGTAACTGAACTCCAGGCTGCATCCTATCGCCCACGCAAGGATCTCTGCGAGAACCCGGTGGACGATGTCAGCGAACCTGTAGACAGCCACAGATTGTGCAAGGATGAGTATATCGTGGGCGAAGACAAGTACTGTCCAAGCCTCCTCAATCCCAAGCCGTTTCAACAAGCTGTTGATTAACACCAGCCACAGGACCGGTCCGAGACACGAACCCTGCGGCACCCCAACATTGAAGTAATGCTCTTCTGCGTTCGAAATGACCGATCTATTCCAAAGAAAAGAGTCGATCAAGCCCAGGTGCTCTTGAGGGACTCCGTACTCCGCCAGAATGCGAAGCAAGTCATCCCGCCGAGCGCTGTTGAAGGCATTCTTGATGTCGAGGTTAACTAGACAGGTGAAATGGCCTGTGCTCTTACTCTGCGAAATGTACCTGACCACCTCATGGAGCGCATCAATGGTCGACCGGTTTCGTCTGAAACCATATTGTCTACCATCGAGTACGCCGTTAGACTCGAGGAAGCCCATTAGTCGAGTAGCGCACAGCTTGTCCAAGATCTTCCCGACGACAGGAAGTAAACAGATAGGACGGTAGGAAGCCGGGTCGCTCTTACTTCTACCCTCCTTAGGAAAGTAGATGGCTGTAGCCCGCTTCCAACTTCTCGGAAACACAGACTTTTTAAGGAAGTGATTGAACAAGGAGAGCAACACTGAGGGTGCCAGCGAAAGACCTCTCGGATGATCCCCAGACTGAATCCATCGTGGCCTGGCGCCTTTTCGGGCGCCATCGATTCGATAGCCAACTCTAGCTCCCAGATGTCAAACGTCCGGGTCATCAGGCTTCTCGATCGCTGTCTGCACTACCTCATCGACCTGTCTGAAGTGGTATCTCGCAAGGGCTGCCTGGATGTCATCCCATGTGGATGCCACCACCCCGTCGGGAAGCTCCAGAACAGCTGGAGCTTCAGGACGCCACATGCCTCTTACCACTGCACAGACTTGACCGATTTTGTCGGTAGAAAGCTTGTCCGAAATGAACTTTCGGAACGAACGACTCTTAGCTTGCAGAATTGCCCTCTTGTACTCCGTCCGCGTACGCTTAAAGAGAGCCTCACGTCTCTCTCTCTGAGTCGGGTCAATCGTCCGCTTGTACAACCTCCTCAGTGCACGCACTCTAGACCTCTGAGCCTCCAACTCTGGAGTCCACCAACACGTCTCCTTGCCTGCGGCAGGACGGCGCTTTCGGTGTTTCAAGCACAGATCTACCAGGACTGAATCAAGATGTTCAACTCCCGAGTCTAGTGCGTTCGAATCATAAACGTCCAAATCTGCATTCTGCAGATCCTGGAGGAAATCGTCCCAGGCAAGGTCCTTGGGTTTCCACCGACGGCGGACTCCCCTAGGATTTCGAGCCCTTGGCCTGCCTTGGTAGGTCCAGGTCATGGCGTTGTGATCGCTGGTTGTCACCCCGTCTTGAACAATCCAGTCAGCTATGCGATCTGCGCACTTACGGACCAGAAGTAAATCGATCCAGCTTTGACCCTGATGTCTATCAAAGGTCGCCGCACTGTCTGGATTGTTGAAGATTTCCAGATCGTGACCAAGGGCGAAGGAGATAACTTCCTCACCCCTGGCGTCCGTTGGCCTATCCCCCCAGATGTACGACTTCGCATTGAAGTCCCCGACAATCTGAACGTTGTCCTGAGGGAACTCCAGTAGCAGGTCGCCCATCCGAGCGAGGATCGGGACAATGTCCTCAGACGGAGAGCAATAGCACGGCACTATTAACACATCCTCCTCCGAGATAGTGCATCGAATCGCCACTATGTCGTCAGTATTCAGAACCACGCAGTATTTCAGTCGCGAAATTATCAAAAAGGCGGCTCGGCTACGCTCCGAAGAGATGACTTCGGAAAAACCCTCGGGTAATCCGACGGTCTCCCCCTCCGTCACACGCTGCTCATTCAAGGAGATCACGTCAATGCTCTGCGAGAGCACTGTCTTCTGCAACTGGTACAAAGTCGCCGTATACTGCGGTCGACATTGAGGTGAAGAAACTTTGGACTATCGGCCATTGTTTCGTTTCTCAGTCAAAGCCAGTTCTTTGCCGAAGATGCTACACTCCTGCGAATTCGCTGCGTGATTGGTAGGGAAAGCCTCACGCGCCAAGTTCAATGAATTGACCTTCATACGATTAACGCACGCAGGATCACTGGTGCAATCACTGAGAATGTTTTCCTGACTACCACACTTCCCACAACAACTCTTGCCGTGGCAATCTCTATCCATGTTGCCGAATTTCCAGTACTTATAACATTGAAGAGGACGCCGTCTTCGTGAAAAGAACAGAACGTCCCAGCCAACGTTCAGCTTCCTCACTCGTCCAAGTCGCCTGTACGACTCTGGATCCAGAGAGACCACGCCATTTCGCCCCTTCTTCCCCTCAAAAAACTTTTTGAAGGAAATGTCAGCGTCACGTAACGCTGTATTCTGATTTTTCAGGGCATCAATGATCCCGTCTCCCGTAGAATCCTCGCCGACGCCAAAGATTACAATCTCCGGATTGCGCTTGGCCGGTTTGGAAGCGGAGTGACTATTCACAGGTCCGATTTCTCCACTTCCACCACCAGCTTCTCGAGGAGGAAATTAATTTTAATATTACAAACAAGTTCAGTTGAAAATTAAAATAAAAAATGACCTAAAATTTAATTGTTATTATATTATTCTAGGTTATAACTAGAGTAATTCAATAAAGAATAAGAAATTTCCACTTTGTCCGTATATGTCGGCATAAACAAACAAATATAAAAATTTCCAGACAAGTGATACTCTCGCTGCAGTCAAGAGATATCATTGCCATTCTGTAAGAATTACAGGATATTATCTGAATTAAAATATGGAAAGAAATTTACTGTTTAAGAGAAAAAAGAAAAATTATAAAATGATAATAAACTAGAGATTAAGTTTTAGCTACAGTTTTTACTTGAGTTTGTTGTTGTTGATTAGGGTTTTGTTGCTCATGACTTAATTAAAATCATCAGGGGAATTATAAGGCCTTAATTTAGATGCATGTACTATTTCTGAACTTTTGAACTTGTTTTGCCTATCAATTTCAAAATTTACTTCGGATAATTTGTTAAGAAATTTATAAGGGCCACTAAATACTTGTGATAACTTTCTGGTATTAGGATATTGAAATTCTTCATAAATAACTAGATCCCCAATTTTAAATTTTGGTTCGATATAATCTTTATCATATTATTTTGTATTTTTTAAATGAAATTCATCAGTTCTTGCTTTAGCAATCTTAAGGGGTTCATGAACAGGGGGATAATAATTTTGTTGTAAGGAGAAGTCATAGGGTAATTGGCCAAAAGGTAAATAAGCAGATGGAAATTTAGTAATAGAATGTGGTGTATCTTAAGGGGTTCATGAACAGGGGGATAATAATCTTGTTGTAAGGATAAGTCATAGGGTAATTGGCCAAAAAGTAAATAAGCAGATGGAAATTTAGTAATAGAATGTGGTGTATTATTATATTCATTAATTACTTCAATTAAAAGCTTAGTCCAGGGAGTTTTAGAGGTAGTGGAGTTTACTTTACATTTTAATCTAGTTACTATTGTCTGATATACTCTTTCACATTTCCCATTCGTTTGTGGATTATGGGCAGTGGTAAAACGTTGCCTAATATTATGATTTCTCAGGAATTTTTTGAATCTTGAAGAAGTAAAAGCAGCATTCCTGTCACTTAGTATTTTTTGAAGGGACTGCACACTTGAAATTTTATTAAAACAGAATAATTGTTGAGGGATTTTGTTATTGAAGATTTGTTTCAGACAATTTGTAATGCAAGTTTCTGTAGTGACACTTTTGGAAGGAAATCCCCAAACATATCTTGTTACATGGTCTATTATAATATGGAGATATTTTTTTCTAGAATTATAATAATCGAATCCTCCTACAGTATCAACAGACAGACAGTAAAAAGGTTGATCTGTAGTGGACATAGCTTGTAATAAGCCAAATTTTTTTCTGTCTAGGTTTTTTTTATTTTTTGGCAAATATCACAATACTTAACAAAATTAGTAATGTCTTGTGTCATATCTGGCGAATAATAATTAGGAGAAATTAAATTTTGCATTTTTTGAACACCAGGGTGACCAAACTGTTCATGAGCAACATTAAATTTTTTTTTCTTAAGGACATGGTAACTACCACTTTACGGAAACCTTTCTTTTTAACTATAATCAGTCCATTGTCATTAATATAATTTGAATCACACATATTTTCTCTTTCTTGCATCTCAGTAATCTCTTTAATGTCAAGAAGAAAAGTAAGGGATTAAAAAATGGGAAATAGGATATCTAGACAGCATGTTAGCTTCGACATTTGTAGATCGCTTTAAGTATTCAATCTTGTAATCGAACATACTTAACTTCAATGACCATCTAAATAATCGACCTCTTAAATGTTTGACATTTTTTAACCAAACAAGAGATGCATGATCAGTATGGATGGTAAATTGTACACCATGAAAATAATGATAAAATTTATCTTAAGTATCAATGATAGCAAGACACTATAAGTCGGTAATGAAATAATTTTTCTCATAACTTCTCAATCCTCTAGAAAAATAAGCAATTGGGTGTAAAAAATTATTATTGTCAGGTTGTTTAAGAACTGCACCTACCGCCACCTGAGAAGCGTCAACAAACAGGTGTAGGGGTAATTTTGGGTCATAAATTTTTAAAATTGGTTTAGCAATAAGGGCATCTTTTAATTTTTGAAAAGAGATTTGACATTCAGAATTCCATTCCCAAATGGTATCTTTCTTAAGTAATTTATTTACGGGGTGTCTAATTTCAGCATATTTGTCAATAAATTTATGATACACATTTATAAAACCAAGAAATCTTTGTAATACTTTAGTATTAGTAGGGGGTTAAATTTTTAGTCGTTTCTATATTAGTATTAGCTGGAGTTAAAGTTCCATTTTGGATTTCATATCCTAGAAAATTGATTTGTTTTTGAGCAAAAGTGCATTTAGATAATTTTAATTTAATATTTTCTATTCGGCATAAACCAAAAATTTGGATGAGATGCTGTATACGTTCATTTATTGATTTAGAAAAAATAATTATATCACCTAAATAATAACAAGCAAAGTCTATTTTATAATTTCTAAGAATTCTTCTAATTGTCCTATTGAGAATTGGGGGGCCTACCTTTACACCAAAGGGTAGAACATTCCATTCCCAGAGCCCACAAATTGTAGTAAAGGCTAACTTTTCGGAATCTGCTGGGTGAATAGGTATGTGCCAATAGCCTGATGCTAATTCCAGTGTAGAAAAATATTGGGCAGCACTTAATTTGTTTAAAATTTCATCAATTTGGAGCAAAGGTTTAGCGCCATTTTTCATAATAGAATTTAATTTTCGGTAATCAACATACATTCGGGTTTTTTTGCCTTCATCTCGTTTGTTTACTAACGTAACTGGGGAAGAATATGGGCTATAACTTTCTTTAATTAATTCAGCAGCTAATGAGGATTGAATTTGCTGAGAGATTTCTTTTTCATCAGCAGTGGATGTACGATAAGGCCTCAACGATATTAGTAGGTCAGATTTAAGAAAAATACGCTGAGGTTCAATTTTAAATCTCCCTACATCATATTTTTTTTGGCAAAAATATCTAAATAATCCCTTAAAAGTTCCCTTACATTTTTATTTTGAATAGTATTTAGATCCCCAAATAGATTATAATTATCATTACTAGTTCGCGGCATGGATTGAGGACTTATTGTATTTCCATAATCAGGTTGCATGTTCGTATAGTTTTTTATAATATTAAAATGAAGTAATTCTAAATTATCACTGTATATGCTCACAGGTTGGTTTAACATAATATTGTCTTGTAGAACGTGAGTTTTTGCACAATCAATTTTCAATTTAAATTTGGCACAATCAGGTAAACCTAAAATAGCATAGTCCAAATCTATCTTACTTACTAAAAAATTAACATACCTCTTTATATTACCAAATTTAATACATAATCGACAAGATTTATTAATTGTAAGAGTTCCTTGTGCCAGTCTAATAGTAATAAGGGAAACATTATGTAAACTAGCATTTAAATATCGAACAAATTTGAGAGGTAATACTGAGACAGTTGATCCACTGTCTACCACAATACACTTTTTTATTGTCCACATATCCAGGAATAAATAATTCTCAAATATTATTAGTAGGTGGTGGTGGTATATGAGCAGGAGTTTGAGATTGGAATGAATTTTTGTTAAAAATACAACTCCTCTCTCAATGATAAGCATTTTGTATACCTCTGTTTAAACATATTCTATAGGGACGACTTGGATAATTATTTTGATAATGTGTGATAGGCATTCTAGGAGTGAAAAATCTAGGATTAAAACTTTGTGTTGGGATGTTTGGAATGGGTCGAGTCCAAGGTTTAGGCTGAGGATTGGAATTGTGCATAGGTCTAGATTGTTGAAAATTTCTATTGTTGTTATTAGGGGTATGAGTTGAAATCGCTGCTAATTGTTTATCAATGCGAAACCATTTACGAGTATTAGAAGGAGGGTTTACAATTAAGCATTTTCGATACTCAGTCTTAAGTCCATCAACTAATCCCTGGATAATTAAATTTTCTCCAAGCTGAAGTTGTCTTCCAATCTGAACTTTTTTTCTAAAATAAGAATCTAAATCACTTAGATCATTTAACTTGAAAGAGGTAAACTCAGAAAATTTTGGAACTCTAATCTGGATAATTTTTTGTTGTTAAAATCTCAACATTTTCATCATAAGTAGAATAATGCAAACGATCATTAATAAAAACGTTTAGCGATTCACCCTTAAAATATTTCGAGATATTATGTTTTTTCCAATCATCATCTTTTTTTCTACAAAACATTCATTATCAAAATACTTAAACCATTTAAAAATGTTCATACCCGACTGAAAGACAAATGGAACAATATCAAGATTATTTTCAGTCATTTTTTCTTCCTTTACTAATTCCGATCTTATCAACATAAAAGAAGGATAATTCATACGGAACATATTTAAATGCTATACTTCAATTACGATAAATAACAATAAAAATAATAAATAAATCAACTCTGTCTTTGAATTCATGTGGAAATAATAAATAAGTAAATAAATAAGTAAATAATAAATAAATTTCACAGTTTTCAATACATAGGAAATACACAACAAATATTTTTGAAGAACACTTTTAAACTTTTAACACTTTTAAACTAAATTTCTATGAGCAGAAAATTTCAATTAATAAATTAAGAACAAACATTATATTTTTGATATCTGTAAAAATCATGATAAAATAAACAAATTAAATAAAAAAATCGTATTAGATTTTGTAAACAATAACGAAATAAAATAAAAACAATTAACTTACAATCACCTCGATATAGAACTTGTTCAAATACCTAAATTTTATTTAAATAAAACAAAAATAAAGTACTTCCTACTGCGACTCAACAGGTGTAAATTTCAATTATCTTGTGCTAGCGATGTAATCTATAGTAGTTTCGCAATCATACTGCAGGTGTTCATTTATTATTTTTGTTTTGCGTATCTCACAACTGAACGGTTTCTCGTTCGAATGCGATGCTTATTTCACAATTAAAAGATCTCCGATCCGTATGCAAGAGAAGGTGCACCTTCAATTTTCTTTCTCTGAGGAAAATTCCTGTTGCACATGTCATAGCCAAACCCATAATAGTTTAAGGTGAGAATAAACAAAGGCACACTCTCCAGCAATCAGTTCTTAAACCCGGCGAAAATGGCGCGCGCAAAACCAGCGTCGTGAAGCAACTCGCAGACAAAGGGTTGTTGGTAGTTGTTAAGCTCGATAATTCTTATTCAAAAATAGAACGGCGGTTCATCATACATCCTGTCGGATTACAATGTCATGATACGACGACGGCGATGTTCCATAACAATGTACAAGCTCCAGTGGCACACAATGTATGATGCAGAACATTCTACTACTACTATGAATCAACAGTGGGACTACCTGAGCAGTCGTTCCGGCAGTTTAATAAGCAGTGGATGGATTTAATTGGGTATTTCCACACAAGAAAATTAAATCAAATAATCTTTAAATTCATTTTTATTAGAAGTCGTATAATAAGTTAAAGTCTTCCCCGCAGTCACCTTTGCATACATCGAACACTACAAACATCGTTATCTAATCTACATCATCAGATTTTCGAATTTATCGGAGAAAATGAAACGGACATCTTAATAGTTTGAAAGTTAGTCGCATTCTGAGCTCCAAAAAATTCAGAATGAGAGTCCAACACTTGCACGAAAAACTAGCCCCTCCTCACTCCGTGTCAATCATTCTAAAAATTCAATTAGGATTAACTTCGAGGCTACACGTCATAGATCATCAACCCTGATTCTACTAGGGGTGGCGTTCCGGTAGGAATTCATTCTCGTCTTGCAAACAGACTAGCCTGCTAACATCCGCGCATTAACACAGATCATGTGATGTTATGTAAAAAATAAAATTAAAATCCCGAGATATTCTAAAAAGGAAAAAGGTTACGAAATAATTTCCCGCCTTTTTTGAGAAACAAGCAATAAATTATTAATAAGTGAAATAAAATAAGAAAAGGTTTATATATTACGAAACTAAATTAAAATATACTCATATATTCCACAATTTTAGAATTAACAGCTCAGAGAGAACAAAATAGCGCAATTTTTTTATTACATATATATATATATATATAAAGCTAATAAACTCTTAAATACTGTGACATACCTGTAGGGAAGAATATATTTTGAAAAACCCTTTTAGACATATATGAAATAAAACTTTGGTCCACCTTAAATATAAAAATCTGCATTTACAAATTTAAGAATCAGTATAAAATACTTTGAAAAACATTAATGTTTGACATTTTCCAGCTAAATGTGCTTACATTATTTCTTTTAATACTAAAACATTGAAATAATGATTGGCACTAGGTCTTGCATACTGATTTATTTTTTAATACGCAAAATCATTTCTTCAAGTAAATCTGAAATCTAAAAATATATCTTACAATACTGGTGCCGCGCAGCATTTTGAAAATAAAATTAAATCTGACAGAATTTAACCTACCGTGCCCGAAGGGGTTAAATATTTGATTATTAGTATAGAATAACGACGATATAATAAATTTACGTGAATGTTCAAACACATAATATGCGAACACTACATTTCCGAAGATGATCTGCCACTTGCGATTTTAGACATTTTATTAAATATCTAGAAATATACACGACGAATTATAAATAACCTCTAAGTGTGTAAACATACTAGTATAGGCCATACATTTCTGTGAAAACTGTTTCCCAAAATTCTATAGGGGACCGGCAACAAATTAAGAAAGAGCGAATGTCTTTAGGACAAACCTGTCAAACGTAATGTAGCAAAAGCGCTCAAACTGTAGATTAATTGGTTTATTGTAATATGCTGTGTTTATTTTTATGTGAATAGCATCTATACTCGTAAAAAATTTAAAGTTTTTATAAAAACAGTCCCAAAAATTTCCAAAAGTTTTGCTTATAAATTGCAGAGTTGTTAATATAATGTTCTTTTCCTGAAAATACGACAAGCAACATTGTACGCAGCACCATTAGAATTTTAAAAAATGTAAAAATTGTATGAAAAGTGAACAGGTTTAGTAAATAATTCTTCATTGCTCATGCGTTAACGATATTAAAATTTCATTTCCATATTGTGTTAGCTAAATGTATAGAACAACTTCTGCAAAAGTTTCAAAAACATAGCTTGAAAGTTCTGAAAGTGATCGTCTACAGAAAAAACTCAAAATCCGTCATTCTCAAAATGAAGTAAAAAAATCAGGGTTTTTATCCAAATGTAGCAATACGTGCCATATTGTTTATTCTATATTACCATTAATCAATGGATATATCGATGCAACAACTTACCTCTTTGCTTCAGTTTGGGTATAACGGATTTTTAGCTGATTCTATAGACGACCACTTTCAGACTTCTCAAGCTATGTTTTTGAAATATTTACAGATTTTGCTCTATAAATTTAGCTGACACAATATGCAAATGAAATGTTGATATTGTTAACGCATGCGCAATGAAAAAGTATTTAGTAAACAGACTAATTTTTCATACAATTATTATTACTTTTTTTAATTCTGATGTCAGGATATTGTGTAAAATGTTGTTTGCCATATTTTAAGAAAATAATATTATTTCGTATTAAGAACTCTACAAATGATAATCAATAAACGTGGAAAATTTTGGGACTGTTTTTATAAAAATCTTAATTTTTTTACGAGTATACGTGCTATCTACATAAAAATGAACAGAGTATATAACAATAAGCCACGTAATCAAAATCTACAGTTTGAGCACTTTTGCTATGTTAGTTTTGACAGGGTTTTGACAGGGGTTCAACTTGTTGATGGTACCGTATGGAGTTTCGGAAAAAATCTTCTCGGAAACATACGGCCTGTACATTATATTTACAGGTTTAGAGTTTCAGGATAATTCCTCATGTATTTTTCTGGATATTTAACAAAATGTCTAAAATCGCAAGCGGACGGTCATCTTTGGCCATATAGTGTATAATATGTTATACTGTTTGCATATACATATATTGCATGCAGAAAACAACTCATCTGAAACAGATTTTAAACTCATTCCTCTAAAAATTAATTCTAAAAACACTTTGAGAAAAATGCATCTATATACATTAAATTGTTGCTCATTTTTAAACAAATGTTTTCCATACACCCCCAGAAAAAATGATAAGTGAATTCTCCCGGATGAAAAAATTCCGTTCATTCCTGTCATGGATTCGTAGTGAATCTACAAGTAATAAATCCGAATTTATTAAAAAAAAAAAAAAAAAAAAAAAAAAAAGGTTATATTAATAATAAAGTATAAACACCCCAGCCACATTCTCATTAAAAATGGAATCTTCCCCCAATTCACTTCAAAATCAAAAGATTTTCAAAGAAATTAATCAAGCCATACCCATGCGAAATGAACATACTTATTTCAAAGCGCTTCTTTGCTGTACAACTACAGCTCCATGCTAGCGTGTTCACCTCAAAAATGGAGGTGTGACTGGTTAGTCTTCAGCGTCTGCCGCTTTCGTTTTTCTATACTTTCTGTAGTTAATGGATATTTGATCTCTTGGAAGGGAGATAAAAACTCGGATATTCATCAATTGAAAGAAATATGCCGGCAGCACTGATGCCAGTTTATTTTCTTTGAACTGAAGCAAATATCTTTCACAGTGTATCCCCTTATAGTGCAAAACTTTCAGATTTTACTTTTTAGATAAATTTAAATAGCTAGTTTAATTAGCATTTCTGAACTAAATAGCACTCTACTAAATTTAATTCTTCAGATTTAACGGTAATTTATATAGATAAAATATTTTAATCTAAGTTTTAGTTCAATAAATGCACATATTTGCACCAATGACAGATATGATAGCAATAAAATAAAATTTATTAGCATTAGTGCTCTACTATAAATCACTCGAGTATAATACAAAGATTAATGAATTTAACTTAGCTTTTAGAAAAGCCTTTTTTGTCAGATTACAAGATTTATAAATAATTTAATGAATAGAAAATGTCAATTTATATGCATGACAAACACTTTAAAATAATTTATTCTCTGTTATTATATAATTTATGTCTTGCAGTTTGAATTTTCTCTTATAGATATTAGTTTCATTGAATAAAGGATATCAATAGTGTAAAATTCATCGAAATATAATGTTGATGACAGTCTCGGTGACAGTTCAAGCAAAAACATTTTTATTAATTTTACTTTCATAGATTACTTCAAGTTTTAATGTTATCATAGAAATATAATCCAAAAAGTGGAAACTTCGTCATTTTTAATTTTATCTACTTTAACTTTCTCAGTTGCAGTTAATATCTCTCTTCATTATTGAAAGTATCTGGACATTTAATTTGCATACATTTTTATTTACGCAAAATAGACTTGCTGAAGTAGATGAATGGAAGATATTACAGTTTAAATTAATGTATTTGCATTGTGATTATCAAAACAGCACAATAACATGCACATGAATCTTAGAATGCGGATCACATATATAATATGCATGTAATGAATGTACGCGTATGGTTTATGGAGAAAACTTCTAAATTGTAAAAACTGTCTAACCCACTTCTTTAAAATGTAACTCTAAATGCCATCTTTAAAAAGAAAAGAGTCTCATTTAATATTTAACATATTTTTAGGTCTCATTTAACATTTTTATGGAAAAAAAATTGCCGCTTATTAAGCAAAAGATTTGATTAGCACTTGTAAAATAAATTGGATTTTTCTGAAACCAAACACTTCAATAGTAAATGGAAGTTAGTATTGATAAAACATCATAATCTAAATTACACTATATTAGTTAAACATATTTGCCCAAGAATCTGACATCATTACAACTACATAAAATGTATTGGCTTTAGAGTTCGATAATAAGTCACTCTAGTTCGAAAGGAAGATTAATTAATTTTACTTAAGCTTTCCAAATGATTTTTTGTCAGATTACGTTATACATGTAAAATTTAATAAATGAAAAACGTTAAATCCTGAATGTGTCAAACACTTTAAAATAATTGATTAATTATTGGTATGGAAAATTTAATTTCAATTGCTAAAAGTCCAATTTTGTAGAACAGGCATTAATCTCATTGAAATAATTGAGATTAATGATGCAAAATTAATGGAGAGAAGAAGTCGTCAGATTTATAAGTTTATTCAAAGATATTTTATTTGTGATTTCAATTTACATGTTACATTCAAGATTTAATCATCAATAAAAAAATTTAATCCAAAAATGGATAACTTTGAATGTACTTTTTTGAAGGGTATGTAGTTTAATGTTCTCGGTTTTGTTAGTATTTATTTTTTGTACGATAAAAATCTGGTCTTTTAATATTTAAGTCTTATTATTTCTGTAAATTAGACAGCATATACAAACAATATTTTAAAGTATCATAACACTTAAATTAGTTTTTTACTTAGATTCCTCTCAACTTTGTTTACTGCATTACATATTTCTATAAGAAATATAATTTTAGGAAAATGCTTTGCTATACTATCTCCCGTAATCACCCCACCCCTTCAAAAAGAAAAAACTTAAGAGAAATTAACTATAATTCAATAATACTATAAATGTTAAATAAGTAAATTGTTAAATGTATAAGTGGCATTTTGCCTTGATAGGAGTTACTTTTTGTGCAATATTCTGAGGCGATGTTCATGCAGCTTTCCCGTTTGTATAACCATGTGTATCAATAAGCATGCATTTTTGTACTTTTTGTTTTAAATTTTTTCATAAATATAAGATATACATATAGAATAATTATCATCTGATTAAAAATTCATAACGTCCGAGATGCATACTTCTATATAAATTCTACTTCCCCGTCTTTAATTTTAGATTGAAAACAGGATGAGATAATGCAGTTCATGATTTTATGTAAATTGAAAACGGAATTCTACAGAGATATCCTTTTATTATGTAGAATGAATAAAGCATTTTTATTTATTAACACTGGATCATTGAATTGAAGTTGGCAAAATACTGAGCGTCGAAATCTGTCAGATTAATAATCTGTCTGAAATAATTTATTTATTTTAATAATCAAATTAAAAAGTTTAACAAAATGATCAGAAATTAAAATCCAGATACAAAATGTGTGGACATTACAGGGTCTATTCTCAACCGAAAACAACAAACATTTTTTCAAATTATTTATAAGTATCGACGACAGAGACGATTATAAGCGCTCACAAATTAATCCTGTAAAGTTTGTCATTGTTTATGCTTACTTCTTTATATTAGGTGCAAATTGCATTCCTGTTTTATTATTATTATTATTAGTTATACTCTTTTAACAAGAATGCAACGTAAGATTAATATTTTTTTCAAAATATTATTTATAAATCCAGGGTGTCCAGGGTACTTGAGCGCCTTCATAAATATTTCTCATGTTGTAAGATGTCACGACACATTAGATATGCGGCAACTTCGAAAATAAATATATGTCATGTACTTTATTCTAAGTAAATATTCTAATCTATTCTCATGCATTGGTCTTATTTCTTCCTTGATCATCTGAACAACGCATAAAATATAGTTGCGTTATTGTCCGGATAATAAATTGCACTAACATAAAATAAGATTAACTGTTTCACATATTTGTTTTTCAGTACGCTGGTAATATTTTATTAAATTGTAAATATTTGATATACTTGCAGAAAAGTTAAATGTGTTTTACAGTATTTTGCGTCAATTATTTTTTTTCTTTTTTTTTTACAGTGTATATTTAATTATAATATTAATTTGAATTTTAGAATTTTAGATGCATGAATTCATAAGGTTACCTCAAAATAATCTCCTTTTTTAATATTATACTGTCATATACACATCAAAATAATTAGTGATATATTTTTTTAAATTACTTCCAGCGAAGCCTCGTAATAGGGGAACTGGGGCACATTGATACAGTTTTTTTCTGTACATACATCAGATTGTCTAAGACTGTACAACATGGCGCCCGCCATGCAATGACCCCATTTGCAGATTTCTAATTGCTAATTTTTTTGAAAAATAAAATTTCTTTTAAACGGTCGCTTTGTTTAAATTCCTTTATATTTCCTTGGAAATTATTTTTAAAACATCTCTAATTGCATTTAAGGCATAAAAAATTAAAACCTATTTTAGAAATTTTATAATTTGTCATTGTGTTTCTTCACTAATGTATTCTTTACGAAAAAATGCTTTGAAATTATGACGATTGAAATAGGTAAAAGGTCTTAATAATTTTTTTAATATGTTAACATGTAAAATGCAAAAGAAAGGGTTGGCCTTTTTTTACTTTCTTTGTGCATAAAAATTAATCTTTTTAAGCTATTGCATAGCTTTTATCACGGGCTTTGAGCGCGGCGACCGAATCCAAAAATTCCGTAACGCGAAAAATCCTAACACATCCGTAACGAAAAAACCTAACACTCGGCTAACGTGGTTTCAGCTCGGCAGACTTCGGCACAGTGCCGAAGTCTTCCGAGCTGAAACGACGTTAGCCGGAGTGATTTCTATCTTCTTTAGACACAATATTTTAGTTCAACAGTGAATGGCAGTTGCTGGTGAATAGCTGTGCGCGTAAAATTTGTGTATTAAGTTTTTAAATATGAATAAACAAAGTGCATTTATTAATGAAGAAAGTGGTGAAAAAATAGTGAAAGAAAATGAGTGAGTACTCTATATACATACATTTTATTATTGTCACAAATGCGGTATTTTTTTCGTAGCGCGGCCAAATTTTGTTTGGTGATTTATTATGAAAGTGTTAATTTTTAGTGACAGGAGCCCCCCCCCCCACGGTGAAGGTCGAAAAAGTTAAAATGTTTATAACTCGCGATCAATTTTCGTAGCGCGGCCAAATTTTGTTTCGTAATTTATTATGAGACAGTGTTACTTTTGGTGACAGGAGATCCCCCATGGTGAGGGTCGAAAATTTTAAAATACTTATAACTCGCGATCTAATTTTCGTAGTGCGGCCAAATTTTGTTTGGTAATTTATTATGAGACAGTGTTACTTTTGGTGACAGGAGACCCCCCACGTTGAGGGTCGAAAATTTTAAAATGCTTATAACTCGCGATCTAATTTTCGTAGTGCGGCCAAATTTTGTTTGGTAATTTATTATGAGACAGCGTTACTTTTGGTGACAGGTGACTTTCCCACGTTGAGGGTCGAAAAATTTAAAATGCTTATAACTCGCGATCTAATTTTCGTAGCGCGGCCAAATTTCGTTTGGTGGTTTATTATGAAACAGTGTTAATTTATGGTGACAGGAGACTCCCCCCCCCACGGTGAAGGTCGAAAAAGTTAAAACGCTTATAACTCGCGATCTAATTTTCGCAGCGCGGTTAAATTTTGTTTGGTAATTTATTAGGAGAGAGTGTTAATTTTTGGTGACAGGAGACCCCCCCCCCCACGGTGAGGGTCGAAAAATTTAAAATGCTTGTAATTCGCGATCTAATTTTCATAGCGCGGCCAAATTTTGTTTGGTAATTTATTAAGGTATTGTATAGCTTTTATCGCGGGCTTTGAGCGCGGCGAAAGAATCTAGAAATTCCGTAACGAGAAAAAAAACTAACACTCCGGCTAACGTCGCTTCAGTTTGGCAATCTTCGGCAAGGTATCCTTCGGTAGACTTCGGCAGACATTGACGCGGTATTTTTCAGATATTTTGAGAATATCAAGTCTCAAACTTATGCTTTTTATTTCAGCTACCATAAACGTATGGTTTCAATGATAAAAATTCCTGATTAACCTACATGTATTGTAAGACAATAAAAATATTTTAAACGATATTAACTTCTCATTTATTCAATAATAGAAAAAAAAATTTGATATCGGTCATCATGCTCAAAAAGTGTAATTATGAATTAATATCAAAGACAAAAAAAATTGCATAAATAAAAAATAAGTAAATAATTATAATTGCATAAGTTGATAAAAAATGCTATGCAATAGCTTTACCGCGGCAGTCCCCGAGTGCCACACGTATTTTTTTACTATTGTGATTATTGATGTTGTCGCACTGGTCCATTGATGATTTATAAACGAGTAAAAAGGTGTCATTCTATCTCTCAGACTTTTAAAATTTCAGGTACTTTTTTCATTTTGTAGAAAAAAAAAGAAAAATCTATAAATTTTTGCGAAATGATTGCCAACAGTGAAAGTTACCAGTCTATCTATTTGGAACCACCCATGGATTGGTCAAAAATATGCATGCACTTGTTTTAGTGCTCTTTATAGGGGCATATTTGAGCCTCCAAAATAAGTGAAGGACTATCTATTCATCATAGAAAAACATAAGAATTTCTATGATTATTATTTTATTTAAATTAAATGTCAGATTAAAATACTGGCTCTTTCCACTACAAAAGTTTTGGAGGTAATATCTCAAAGAAAAACGTATAATTCGAAATACATTGCGATTTATAATTATTTTATTTTTCTCTTTTTTATATAGAACTCCAGATCGACGCAGGGGCCTTATGTCTTCTACCGCGATGTGCATTTACATGTATGTATTGATACTAACACTGTGAGATAATTTTGTCGTAGGTTTTAATCTCTGTTAATAATCGCACCTTCAATGTTTACCAAGAGGAAAAATGGGACTTATTGAGATGTTGCACAAGCTTTTGCAATACAAGTAATGTATTCTTTTATGAACTAAAGTTAAATTCAGGATCAAAATGATTACTTAATGTGTAAAGTTACTAAACGACAACGGTAAATAACCGATAAAGTGAGAAATTTTAATTTGTTGCCAATTGGCAATACTATGAATTGGATGGTTAAGATAGTCATTTAAAACATAAAAATAGTATGTACATTGGAATAAAAATTATAAAATGTTTCCCCATTACTCAATGATGGTATTATATATTGTAAAAATGAATTATTATACCGATATGAACTTCCTGTAGATAAAAATAAAAGTAATGAAAGACATTTCTTTAATACAAATGAGAATGGACGTAGTTTACTTAATGTTCAATTTCAATGTATTCTAAATAACATATTTAGTGTAATACTTCATTCTAAAAAATATTCAGATTTCAACGCATTTTTTGCGAATAGTATCCTTAATTGAACTTCTTATTTTAAAATATAATTTAATATCACATTATTGAAAGATCAAAATTTTAAACATATACAATATAGCAATCAGGATTTTTAAATAATAAAACAAAATTTCTTTTATGTTTTATATGAACGGGGAATTTGTTCTTTCAACATATCTATGAAATGTGTTACAATTAGAACATTTTAAAAATCATCTACCTTTTGTTTTTAGTTCGTTACATGTTGCTGAAAAAGCAGTGTTATAATATTTTCCGTGTTCCTATATTCCAAGTTAATCGTTACCTTCTTTTAACTTTCATTTTAAAACCTTCAAAAAATGTAATCTGAAATTGTTCTCATAGTGTAACTTTATCAGACATATACTAATGCCGGAATAACATTAAAGTCAACATGACTTCATTTTGTGTAACTTTTTAAAATTACTTTCTTGCCTATTAATTTTAAATCCTTGTGGAACATTACAACAAATGTATCTAATGTATTAGCGTTGTTGTTGTCCGGATAATAAATTGCTCTGGCATAAAGGAAGATTAATAGTTTTGAATACATTGTGAGTGATTTAATGTACAGAGAAATATTAAAGATATTTTTACTATTGTGGAACGCTTTAAAGTATTTACATAAAATTGTGATTTGCTACAAATTCAATGTAAATATCAATTTTATTTTAAAAGATGTTTAGTAATAAACAAAATATGTTGCTTAAAATGAATTTTAACATATCATTGAGAAACATTATCTTGCTGAATTGTGCTTATTTCAAAATATTTTAATTTTTGAAATTAACAATTAAAATTATTATAAAGTTATTTTAATTTAAATATTTAAATAAAAAGGATTTCTAAATTTATATAGCTATATATGAAATTGGTAAGTACATCTTTTGATTATTGAATAAATAAATATATATTGTTTTAAAAATCATTGTCAACATAGTTAAAATTTTGATATAAATGTGTTGTTATTCTAAATTGTATGTTTAGTGTAATGCTCTATTCAGTTTAAAACATATTCAGATTACAAGGCCTTTTATGCGAACACTATTCTTCATTAAACTTATTATTATGAAATGTTTTTTATGTCACATTATTATAAGTTCAAGAATTTGGAGATATACAACATAGCAACCAGGTTTTTTTAAATAATGAAAGTAATTTTGTTTGTGTTTTATATGTAAACAGAATTTATGCCTTCGACGTATCTATGAAAAGTGCTGTAAATAGAATATTTTAAAAATCATCTATCATAAGTTTTGTTTTTAGTTAAATTACATATTGCTCAAACCAAAGTGTTATAATATTTTCTGAAATTGTAGAATTCTACCATCTATTAACCTTAATTTATAACCTTGAGAAGAATGCCTCAGCTCCACATAAAATTGTCCTCATAGTCTAACTTTATTAGATATGCTACTAATGCCGGAATGACATTTGTGTCGATATGACTTCATTTTGTGTAACTTTTCAAATTTACTTCCGTACCTATTAAATTAAAATCCTTGTGGAACATCACAACAAATGTATCTAGTGTGTTAGCATTATTATCCCGGATAATAAGTAGCTCTGACATAAAGGATGATTAATCGTTTCGAATACATTGTGAGTTAATGAATTTACAGAGAAATATTAAAAATATTTTAACTATTTGGAAACGTTTTAAATGTTTTACATGTAAATATTATCTGCGACAAATTCATTGAAAGCAACATCTTTACTTTCATAGATTTTCATTAATAAACAAAATCTGTTGCTTAAAAATATTGTAACATTAATCGTTGGCAAACATTGACTGGCTGAATTTTGTTTAAGTAAACATATTTTATATATTGAAATAACCAATTAAAATATTGAAGTCATTTTATTTAATTTTAAATGCTTAAAAAAGAATTTAAAAATTTAAATAACTCTTTATTTATTTGGTAAGTACATATCATCGTATATAAATATTTTTTTCTTACAAATTATTGTTTACATTGCTTGGTTAATGTTTGATTTGAATGTCTTATTATTCTAAATAGTATATTTAGTTTAATGGTTCATTCGATTCCAAACATATCAGGATTTCACATTATTTATTTATTTATTTTTGCGAATAGTATTTATAATTAATCCTATTATTATGAAATATTATTTAATATTACATTATTATAAACTAAAACGTTTATAGATACACAACAGCCAGGTTTTTTAAGTATTGAAAAAAATCTACGTTTTACATGAACGCAGAATTCATGTTTTCAAGCTACATTTATAACATTAATTATAACCTTGAGAAGAATGTCTTAGAGCAACCTGAAGTTATTTTCATAGCACAACTTCATTAGATATGTACTAATGCTGAATTAACATTTTTCGCAGCATGACTCCATTTTGTGTTACTTAGCAAATTTACTTCCTTCGCTATTAATTTCAAATCCTTGAGGAACATCACAATAAATGTATCTAATGTGTTAGCGTAATTTTCCAGATAACAAATTGCTCTGACGTAAGAGATGATTAATCGTTCCGAATACATTGAGATTGACTGAATGTACAGTGAAATATTAAAGATATTTTCACTAACTTGTGAAATTTTAACGTTTTTACATGCATTTGTGATTTGCTACAAATTCAATGAAAATAACAATTTCATTTTTATAGATGTTTTTTAATAAATCGAAAACAATATAAAATGCGTTGCTTGATTTTTTTTCTCCTTATGGTTGTCTGTGACATTTCATAAATTGTTCAGCTGTGTGTAAGTAATCATGTACTGAAAAAAAATCATATACTGAAATTTAAAGTAATAAAGCCATTTTGTTTAAAACTACATTTAAATTTAAGTACTTATTCGGATTACAAAGCATTTGTTTTCGAATAGTATTCTTAATTAAGATTATTATTATGAAATATTATTTAATATTACATTATTATAAACTTAAACATTCATAAATACATATCATAGCAACAACTTTTTTTTTTACTGAAAATGCATTTTATCATGTTTTATATGAACGCAGAATTTATGGCATCAACATAACTATGAAACTTGCTATAAATAGAATATTTAAAAAATCATCTATCTTTATATTTGTTTTAATTCCTTGCATCTTACTCAAAACAAAGTGTTATAATACACTCCGTATTATTTGAATCCAAGTAATCGTTACTTTCTCTGAAGCTCCATTTATAACCTTGAAAGAATGCCTTAGAGCCAGCCACCTGGAATTGTTCTCATAGTATAACTTCATTGGATGTATACTAATCCCGGAATGACATTTTTGTCAACATGACTTCATTTTGTGTAACTTTGCAAATTTACTTCCTTCCCTATTAATTTAAAATCCTTGAGGAACATCACAACAAATGTATCTAATGTATAACCGTTGTTTTCCGGATAACGAATTTCGCTGACGTAAAGGATGATTAATCGTTCCGAATACATTGCAAGGGAATAAATAAAAATACAGTGGAATATTAAAGGTATTTTTATTAAAGTGGAATGCTTTACAGTTATTACATGTAATTGTGAATTGCTACAAAATTATTGAAATTAACATTTTTATTTGTATAGATGTTCATAAATAGATAAATTATGTGACTTGAAAAAAAAAAAATAACATACGATTCTCATTCACAAACATTAACTTGCATTCCTGTGTTTATATAAACATTTTTTATACATTGATATGAATGACTAAAATAATAAATACATTTTATTTAAATTTAAATTTAAATGCTAAAAAAGCAGAATTTTTAAATTTAAATAACCATATTAATAATTGACAAGTACATCTTTTGAATTATTATACAAATAATTATACAGGTATATTGTTTTACAAATTATTGTCTACATAGTTTGTTTAAAGTTTGATTAAAATGTCTTACTATTATAAATAGTATATTTAGTGTACTGCTTCATTTGATTTTAAACATATTCGGATTACAAGGCATTTTTTTAAAGTACACATAATTAAACTTATTATTATGAAATAATATTTAACATTCCATTATTATAAACTTAAACATTTATAGATATACAACACAGTAACCAGGACTTTATAAATAACAAAAATAAATTTATTTTATGTTTAACATGAACGCGGAATTTATTCTTTCCACATAACGTTCTATGAATATAATATTTTAAAAATTATTTATCTCATTTGTTGTTTTTGGCTCCTCATATGTTGCTTAAACCTTAGTGTTATAATATTTATCGTATTCATAGAATCCAAGTAATGAGTACTTTCTTTTAAGCATCATTTATATTATTGAGAAGAATACCTTAGGGCCACCTGAAGTTGTTATCATAGTATAACTTCACCAGATAGGTATTTTAATGCCGAAATGACATTTATGACAACATGACTCCATTTTGTGTAACTTTGCAGATTTACTTTCTTCCCTTTTAATTTGAAACCATTGTGGAGCATCACAAGAAATGCATTAATGTATTCGCGTCATTGTCCAGATAATAAATTGCTCTGACGTAGAGGATGATTAATCTTTTCGTATACATTGCGAATGAATGAATGTATATTTGAATATTAAAGATATTTTCACTAACTTGTGAAGTTTTACAGTTATTACATGCATTTGTGATTTGCTAAAAATTCAATGAAAATAACAATTTTATTTTTATAGATGTTTGTTAACAAATAAAATAGGTTGCTTGAAATTTTTTATCCTTATCGTTGTCTTTGTCAATCCATAACTTGCTTAATTGTGTATAAGTAAACATATCTATTTTACATAGAAATTAACAATTAAAGTTATAAAGTCATTTTATTTAAAATTACATTTAATTTAATTACTTATTCCGATTACAAAGCAAGTTTTGCGAATAGTACTATAGTATTCGTAAATAAACTTGTTATTATGAAATAGTATTTAATATTACATTATAATAAATTCAAACATTCATAGATATACAACATAGAAACCACTTTTTTTTATTTTATTTTATTTTTTATTTTATTTATTTTATTTTTTTTAAAGATGAAAATACGTTTTTGTAATTTTTTATATGAACGCAGAATTTATGGTTTTAACATAACTATGAAATTTACTATAATAGAATATTTTAAAAATAATCAATCATAATTTTTGTTTTAATTTCTTACACCTCACTCAAACCGATGTGTATCAAATATTCTCCGTATTTCTTCAATCCAAGTAATAGTTATCCTCTCTGAATCTACATTTGTAACCTTTAGAACAATGATTAAAGGCCATCTGAAATTGTTCTCATAGCATAACATTATTTGATATATACTAATGCCGGAATTTATGTCAACGTGACTTCATTTTGTGTAACTTAGTAAATATACTTCCTTCCCTAATAATTTCAAATCCTTGTGAACATCGTGACAAATGTATCTAATGTATTAGTGTCATTGTCCAGGTAATAAATTGCTCTGACGTAAAGATATTTTCACTAACTTGTGAAGTTTTACAGTTACTACATGCATTTGTGATTTGCTAAAAATTCAACGGAAATATTTTTTTTTAATAGATTATATGTGTTAGTAGGTGTTAGTAGATGTTAATAAATAAAATATTTTGTTGAATTTTTTTCTCCTTAAAGTTGACTTTTATAATACATAACTTGCTCAATTGTGAAGAACTAAGCAAATTTTTATATTGAAATTAACATTTGAAGTAATAAAGTCATTTTTAAAAAATTACAATCGAATTTAAATACATATTCGTATTACAGGGCATATTTTCGCGAATAGAGTTCTTAATTAAACTTATTATTATGAAAAATTATTTAATATTACATTAGTAGAAACTTAAACATTCACAGATATACAACTTAGCGACCATTTATTTTCTTTTTTTTATGAAAAAAAATAATATGTTTTATATGAACACAGAATTTATGGCTTCAACATAACTATAAAACGTGCTATAAATAGGATATTTTTAAAATAATCTATCTTAATTTTTGTTTTAATTCCTTACACCTTACTCAAAAAGAGGTGATATAACACTGTCCGTATTTTTTGAATCCAAGTAATGAGTACCTTCTCTTAAGCTTCATTTATAACCTTGAGAAGAATGCCTTAGAACCACCACCTGAAATTATTCTCATAGCATAACTTTATTAGATATATACAAATGCCGGAATGACATTTATGTCAGCATTACTTCATTTTGTGTAACTTTACTAATATACTTCCTTCCCTATTAGTTTCTAATCCTTGTGGAACATCACAACAAATGTATCTAATATGTTAGCAACATTGTCCACATTATAAATTGCTCTCACGTAAAGGAAGATTAATCGTTCCGAATATATTGCAAGTGAATGAATGTACAGTGAAATTTTTAAATATTTTCACTAACGTTAAACGTTTTCAGTTATTATATTTAATTGTGTTTTGCTACAAGTTAAATGAAAAAGACAATTTTACTTGTATGGATGTTCATAAATATATAAAATATTCTTTTTGAAAAATTGTTAATATATCATTGCCATTGACAAACATTACATACTAATTGCGTATAAGTAAACATATTTTATGTAGTGAGACTTTGATAATATCACAAATACTAATTAAAGTAATAATATCATTTTATTAATAATTACATTTAAATTTAAATGGTTTAAAAGCAAAATTTTTAAAATTTAAATAAATATAGAACTAATTGGTAAGTACTTTTTTAAATATTGTTAGAGTTTTGTTTATCTGATGAAACCCTATTCATCTCTCTCCGTAACAAAAAATACACAAGTCAGAGACTAACCTTTGTTTGGGTAGTCCTTTTATTTTTTGTACCAGAGCATCCATTCTTCTCTAAATTGTTTTTCTATTTAAATAAAATTAAATTTGTAAAATGTATTTTGTTCTTTATATTTAAACATTTATTATTCAATATAATATCAAAGATATATATATTTCGTTGCGTGTATAATTTAATACCCATATATTTTAAAGAACAAAAATCAAAAATTAGCATCTTTAAAACTCATGTACGTTATATGTTATATAGTTACCAAACTTTTATTTTTTATATAAGTTCAGTTTAATAGTAGTTTACTAACACAGAAGGATTTCGTGATACGCGATAGATATCAAAAAGAGCTATTTTTTAGGCATTAACAATTTTCTCTTTTTTCCAGAATAATAATTTTGTTCATACGTAAGAAAAGTGACAAGGCTCAAATATACTCAATTCTAGAAGAGAGGCAAAAAACAAGTAGCCAAATAAGATTGCAGATCGTACATATGTTTTCGTTCAATATTTATTTAAAAAAAACTTACCCTTAATTTAATGTAACCAAATTGATAATTTATTATTATTAAAATTTTACATAGTTGATAGCACCCATAAATTTAATTTAAAAATAGTACTTATAAAAGAAATTTATTTATTTTAATCAAATTAAAAATTTTCCAATCAAGTTATTTACACAAAATACAAAATTCTAATGATTTTAAAAATCAGGAAAAGATAGTGGATATCTAAAAAAAAAATTAATTTTAAAAAATAGGGAAAAAATATTTGAACGAACTTTTAAACTCTGAATCATTTATAAATCCCAATAGTTTTTAAAGAACAAAAAAAAAATGAATTCCAAAAAACATTATTAATGTCAACGATATATATTTACGCAAAGCCATTAAAGTGGGCAATTACAAAAATTTCTATTTATTAAAAGAGTCTTAGTATGAAAATTTCAAATTACAACACTGAACTAAGAAATTTTTGTTTATTAGCGAGATCCTTTACTTCCAATGTATGATGTCTACACGAAGAATGTTGAAATTCAAGTTCTCTTGTAAAATTTAATTTGAAAAAAAAGTCAGATGGTATTGAAAAAAATGATTTAATAAAATAATATACTTTTTCTAAATTTTATGATTTTTCGTACGACACGAACTACTCTGTTGTAAGTTTACAAAATTTGAAGTCCCTAACTTATGCAGTTTTATTGAATGGACTTAGTTATAGGCAGACCGAAAGAGGTAGAGACGAATACGTTTTGTTAGATGAACGAAACCATTAAAAAGGGAAAATATGCGTTTTTGTCACTTCCCAGCAAAGAAAGAAACAGTGGGCCATCAGCTGGAAAAATGATGGCAGCCACCTGTGCCATCAGCGGTAAAGTGCAATGGTGCCATTACTTAAACCAGTACTAAAGTGTCCGTGCGAAATGCAGCTGGCCCATCAGTGATGGCCAACAACAGGCCAGCAATGATATGCCATCACATTACTTCAATCCATCAGTCTTCCTTCAGTGCTAGCATTTTATCCTACAGCAATTCCTTTGCTGGACCAGCAGTTTTAATCCAGCATCATCACTTATCCTGCAGTGTTTATACAATGGCAAACCATCAGAAATTTTTTTTACTATGAGCAGATACCCAATTGGCACCATTACAAAAAATTCTTATAAAAAAATCTATATAAAAAGTATTATAGAATTCTAGACCATTTTTCTATAAGCTAGTTTAATCGAAAGCAGTATGTGCAAATAACTATATAGAATCATTCGAATATATTCAGATTTCGCCAGGTGAAAACAGTTGACCCTCCCAAGTACTAACCGCGTTCGATGCTGTTTGGATTTTGTGATCGGACGAGCACTGATGCCATCAGCGTATGCTATGGCTTTTCACACCTCCCCTGTTCTTATTAGATTTTTTAAGTTTGTTTCTTTTGCGATTTACTTTCCTGATCTTTAAAGCCAAATAGAAATCATATACATGTTATACGCTGATTCTCAAATGCGTGAATTATGAAAACCGAAGTCATTTGTAACTTAGAAAATCAGATTTAAGATTTTTTTTTTTGTCTTCGATATTCACAAAGTCACCTAGTGTAAAGGTTCCCAGCAATAATACTGCAAAAGTTCGTGCACTTCGATCGTGTGGTGGGCCAGCGCATTAAATAAAACGGAGGCCGATCAGAATTTTGCCTTACGATTTCCAGCAGCAAAGTTGACTGAAGTAGTCCAGCAGTGGTCATGCAGTGGTAGACCATTAGCCTGCACTTCTCCACCATTGCCAGCACCTATCTTGCTGCTGGCCAGCAATTTTCTCTTTGCTGGGTTAGTATAACTTTCCAACACTTAAAACTCCGGTTAAACAACGTGCACTTTTTTTCTCAAATTCCATGATTAAAAGAACGATGGATAATACATATATACATATTGAAAAATAATAACAATGTAAAAACTCTTTGTCCTTTGCTCAAAAGTATGACGAAAATTAGATACATAAATTGAAATTTTCCTTTTTTCCAATTTATTTATAAATGTTCTTTTTGTAAACCATGCTTTATGTAAGTTCGGGTTAACATTAAAATTAAGGAGTATAAATTTTATTTTTACAATATTTATGACCATCAGATTAAGAAAACGATATAAAAAATTATCAATGAAAGTCAATTAGTACATAAACAACAACAACAAAAAAAAACAGAAAGATAAAATAATTATAATATTATTATTCTAAAAATATTGTACTCATATTTGAAATTGCAGATTGGTGTACACATGACAAATAAATTAAATCATTTGACAGTTTTATTTAGATTTTTCTTTTCATGCGGATTGAATTTTTAATTCATTTGTAACCATATACGATTTAAAAAAATTATGTGTAGTTTTTGCACTAGTTAAATGTAAAGTTTAAGTGCGTTAAATTAAAGTAAAAATGTAGAGTAATGAGAATAGCACGATAAAATTTTAGTCCCATTTAAACATTATGCTTCAAATAACGATTTTTTATAATGCTTTTTAAAAGGTAAGATAATTAAAATTTCGTAAAAAAGGATTACGAAAAATAGATATGAATATTGCAATTTTTCTGTATTCCTATTTAGTTATCACAAGACGTGAAATCAGTGTATTTGTATAAAGCTGAATGTAATTCACTTACTACAATGTAAAAATTTCACTTTGTGTAAAATTAAAAATATCCCCATGAATTTTGTAATGAAGTTGAAGCTCTACTCTATTTGTTTAGTTATTTACTTCCAGAACACTTACAATATTTCCAAAACATTTACAATAATTTAAATAAAAAAAGATATTTGTAATTCATTTCATTTTTCTTGGAATAATTATTGACTTTAAAATATCTATTTGCTCTCTGTTATTATTACAGTTTATTATACAACTGGTATCACTAGTTAAAATAGGCATCTTACAATATAAATAAAATATGTACCAAAAAATATCTGTAATAAAAAAGTAATGATGAAATAAATCTCAATGAAATAAATTATTTTCGCAGAATTAAATATTTATTTAATTTTGGGGATAAACTTTATTAAATTATGTACACACATACACACACACAGTCATATATATGTATAGGAAGTTAACATACAAAAAGTCAATTTATTAAATTACTTGAAAGACAGGACATTGAAAAAGCATCACAGGAATTTTAATACAATTTCATAACAGTAATTTTTAAATTAAAATAACAGTACATAACTTTAATATAATTTCATAAAGGTAACATTACAATGTTTTGACAGCAGTTTCATCAAATACAATTAATATACCACCTGAAACACACAATACACTTTCTTTAAAATAATCCAGTTAAGCAAAAATTTGCTTTATTGACATTAAAACTTTGATGATATATAAAAAAATTAAATTTATTAACTAGCTCTTTCCTAGTTTTGAAAATCTGCCGACTTTGTGCTCGCTCTTGTGTATTTTCATAACACAAACTTTCAAATCATTGTTAATAAAAAAAACAAGTGTTCAGTAATGATGATCATGCAGGTCTTGTGGAAAATAAATGCCGATTATATTCAAATCTTACAAATAGTTATTCCTGACATGATGGCGTGTCTATATCCGCATCTTAGCTCATTATATTTGCATGATTAATCGGCTAAATTTTTGAGATTTATAAATATATACATATTTTAGATATTTTTCAGACAATTTGAACTACATGTTGAATACACATGCACTGCACATATGCTTCATCTATCTGACTTATTCAGGATTTTTATCCATAGACGACAGCTTCCTGTTTTTGTTATCCGATTAACCTCTTTTATTGATCTTTATGATATTCTATTTCTTTTACACATATGCATCATGATTATCCTCTGCCGATATCTGAAGCAGCTCCCGATATCTTCCTTAACACGTTTGCCAAATTGCATTGTTTTTTTTAACGACGATATCAACTACTTTGTATTTTCGTAACTGTAATTTATTATTATTATTATTATTAAATAGTATTTTGTTTTATTCCTGCTTTTTGAGTATATTTTCCTTTGCTTCTTCTATAACGGCTTCGCTTTCTTCCATAGAAATTCGATATATTCCTCTTCAAATATTTTTTAATTCTCTTTTGAACGTCGATGTACTTCATTTTGAAACAGTGATATTTTCAAAGACATGATATTTAATGCTTCGCGTTATTGTGCAATTAATAATTCTTTGTAATTATTTTGTATGTTTATACCTCATGGATCCATCATTGTAAGACAGTTTTGAACAAACTGGTATCATTACTTTGTCCATTTCCATTTGGTGTTCCAAGAGTTTTTTTCTTTTTATTCCCAATTTTGTATAACATTCTTTGATCTCGCTATCTGTAAAATTTTCCTTTACTTGTTATAATTTTACTTTGTTTCATGTTTATTGTTTGTTGTAGTTCCAATTTGTCAATTACCTTTTTTGGCTGACTTTAATTTCTTTAATTAAAACCATATAAACTTCGTGAATGCATCTACAATGGTAAAACGATATTGGTATTTTTTACCTTTGATAGACAAGGGGACTGTATAATACATGTAATATATATACATTTTCAATGGTTTGTCTCATTTAGGTCTAGGGTTCGAAAACATTTGCGTTTTTCCTTGCATCCTATTGTACAAGGTACAATCAACAGAGTTTGCAGTTGGTGTTTTCACTGTCTTCCTTAATCCAGCTATAAAAATTCTTGCTTCACTATATCTCCCGTCCTTGACACTACAAAGTGTCTCCTTTAGTGAATTTTTCGTGCAACTCGTTTCATCAAATTCGAACAACAAAAATTTCTCTCCATAATCAAAATCTTTTTAATACGTCGTCTTTTATTAAGCAACTATTGGACGACTTATTTCCAAATAACTATTTATATGGTTGCATCTAAACCTTTCGCAGTGATTGTGTTATCGCGGCGTTTCGGCTTAATGACTTTCATTCTGGTTAGCTCGGTATGTGCAATCTTTCATTCATACACTTCCATGAATAGTTCCCATCTTGCTACATTCAGTGATAAATCTTTTTTATTTTGGATTATCCAGAAACCATAGAAATTTGTTAGAACTTTTAAGAAATTTCTGAAATTGTTAGAACTTCTTATATGGCTAATACTTCCAGTTCATAACTGGAATATTTTTCTTGCTGTGGCAAAAAATTTTTTCCTAACGTATTGTAATATCTGACATTTTTCATGTGCATTTTTTCTGTAACAAAATTGCATCAAATATTGGGGTACTTGCGTCAGCACCGAAGTGAAGTGCAAACCAGTGGTTATGTAATTACAGAACTGTTTTTGTCAACAATATTAAATTTAAATCATTGAAAGCCTCTTTGAATATATAAACATTTTTTTCGTAATAAATCACTTAGAGGCAAGGCGATTCTGACATAGTTCCGGATAAGCATTTTGAAATATATATTTAAGACTAAAAATGATCGTTTTTTTTTTCAGTTGATTTACGGTGATTTTGTACAGCCTTTTTTTTTTACTTTTTGGACCATTTCAGTGGTCTGTATTCGATTATATAACTCAAAATTTCTGTTTGCTTTCTAAAAAACTGAAAATTTTTAACGGTAATAAATATTCATCTATAAGCCTAATACTTCTTCTAACATTCGTTATAGTTTTATATTTCATCCTCTGCATCATTTGAGGTAATAAAAATAACATTCATTACTTATCGGGCCCTACCAGTGGCCGAGAGTTTCGGACCTCTCAACTGGTAAACGGCAGGTGCTGGGTTCGAACCCAATCGCAGCTGTCGGCCTAACCGTTCGGAGTTTTCGTGGTTTTCTTCGAACCTTGCGTAAATACGGGTTAGGTTCCCTTAGAAAGACCCCCACGAAGGGCACTCCCCCCTGGTCCTATATCCCTAGCGTAGATAATCGGACGTCAAAAATCAACCAACCAACCATTACTTGTCACTATCACTACAAACAATATACGAATGTATTTTATTTTTAAAGCAAAAAAATATTTTTCTTACATTTATATTATTTTTAATGCAGTAATTTCAAATGTCGAACATATATTTATTCACTTGGTACATGAATACAGAAAAATGTGATGGATGTATTTATAATTTATGTGTTTAACATTATCAATATATGCCATTTAAAATGAAAAGCTTTGAAATAGACTATCAATATTTCTTCTTAGAACGTTGAAAAGTTTTATAGATTTTCATTCGTCCGACAAACGTCATAAACTTTTTTCCGTTTTCTGAAACCTGTAAATGCATATCTAAGATAAAATAAGATATATCGACTAAATCTTAATGAATAATTACCTCATTGGAAACTACTCAGTACATGTTTATTGTCAGCATAGAGTCACATTTTGCAAAAAAGGCAAATGATATTGTAAATATGATATATTATATTAAAGTGGACATCCTGTAGGAGAGATACACTTTTTGAAAAATAACGTTTATTTGTCAAGTGACCGTCAATTTTGATATTTGTTAACTGTTTAATTTAATTGTTTTTGATCCTAAATAACATATTTTCTGTAATATGCTGTAAGCCTCTATTTGTAAAACCCTCTGACAGTCTTGCAAAAAGGCAAACTAGTAATGTTGTTTTCTTTGCATTTATAAAGACTCGAATAAAAGTTGTTTCTTTCCGTATTACATAAAAATAGATAATTAGGAATATTAATTCATTCTTTGAGATTATAAATCATTGCTGAATGAATTAAAAATGTATTAAACCAATATAATTACATTATTTAAAGAAAAAATTATGTTGCAGTAAAACCTGAAGATTAGTGAAAGCTTGTCAGTGAGAGGCTTTATTTATGGAGATATTTATTTATGGAGAAATATTATTTAATGGTGCATTATTATAAGATATAAAATTCCATACATATAGTGAGGTATTCGAAAACTTGCATTTACAGGCGAATATTTCTTAATGCTCGCTCGCACCACTTTTTTACAAAATCAAAATCTTTTAAACCTCTTTCAGAAATTTTAAGAGAAATATACTCCAGAAAAAATAAATTACGTTTTTGAAATAATGTAATATATATATATATATATATATATATATATATATATATATATATATATATATATATATATATATGTTATTATTTTATGAGCACTTAATTAATAAATTCAGCGTTTGCATGAAATAAAAGAACATTTTAAACGATTTTAATATAAAAAAAAATCACCAAGTCATTTTTTTTATAAAGTGAAATTTCCAAATAAGGGACATTTATGGGACGAGATATTTTGTTCGTCGAAAAATGTGTCGTTTATTCCGAGTTTTTACTTTAAAAAATAATTGTTCATAAGGACATAAACAAAAATCAAAACATTAAAAGTGCAGTTTAAATGTACGTGGGTGATATAGATCACGGTAATCAGACAAAATACGAATATAAAACTAATTGACACAAATTTTCAATCAATTACAATGTTAAAAGTTTTTAGTAATAATGACTTGTATTCTTTACGTAAACATTTAAATTACGTGTAAAACACAATAAAATTTAAAAGAAACATACATGAAATAATCAATGAAAAGTGACTGTTTTCCATATTTCAATTAATCACTATAAATCTTTCAAGTGTTCACTTCCCTTACGAATATATTTTAGCCCCTCATTATTAGCAACATTATGAAAAAATATTCAACTGCTTTTCCTATTTTAACGAATCTGTAAAGCTTTTTATTTTGCAATTTCGATTTCTTCTTCACTTTAGCGTTACTTTCAGAATTTTATAAATTACTTTCAATGGGGATAAATTCACAGATGCCTTCTTCTGAATTGTGGAGAAATAAGCTCTTCTGGCTTATCTTGTATTCCTCTGTTATAATATGATTAATTGTTTATTTGTTTAGTAAGAATACAAAAAGCTGTATTGTCATTATTTTAAATACAGAAACCAAACCATTTAATCACCTTTTAAAATGTCCCTTAACCTCCTTATTCCTGATGTCGTCTATAGGACACAAAAAAGAACACCATATAAATGAACTTAAGTGCTTCTAAGTTTCTTAAAATTACGTCTCATTAGTACTGATATACAGGGTGTCCACTCTCAATGGTGTCCAATAGCTAATTTCTAAACCGTTAGTCATAGACATATAGTTTCACTTGCAAATGTACTTTTAAAAATGTAAAGAATTGTTTTTCAAACGATTTAGATTTAAAAAATAATAATTATTAAAAAATTGTGAGTATTTAATTTTATACGGTCCCCCGGTCCTGTAAGTGATATTTAGTAAATTTTTACCACTACTCTAACAAGTAATACAAAAAATGTCCCATTTTTCTGCGATTAAAACTCACCGGGTAATAGCTATTTAAAGTTGAAACATCTTTTTTGCTGCAATTTAGGGGTCAGTCACGAATTTCTATCTATAGTAAAAAAAAACTAGCCTTAAAAGGAATGACTCCTGGAATGATGCTGATGTGGAAGATTTCCGGAACTAACGAATCCGGGTTGTCCACTCCTTCTATGAGTCGAATAGACCAATCAGGAAAGGGCTCCTTCTATGCATCGCCATATGGGTTACCATAAAGAGAGGAAAGGTTACCATCGCCAATAATCGTCAAGTTTGTCGCCAACATGGCGATATATCGCCAAATTTGGCGACCAAAATTAGTTGTCAAAAGTGACGCCAACTTGGCGATAACTGTAATATTTCGCCAAATTTTTTATTTCTTTACAACATCAGTCGTTTGACACATCATTTGAGAGGTTAGCAACTGATTATTCATTTAAAGGATGTCTTGTGTGTATCCCCCATTCTGCTCCCCAGGGGGGGACACATTTTTAATTTCTTTACAACACCAGTCGTGTTACACAAGATTTGAAAGGTCTGCAACTGCTTATTCATATTATGGATGTCTTGTGTGTCACCCCCACACACTGCTCTCCCAAGGGGGAGTCACATTTTTAATTTCTTTACAACACCAGTTGTGTGACACATCATTTAAAAGGTCTGCAACTGCTTATTCATATTATGGATGTGTTGTGTGTCATCCCCCACTCTGCCCCCCCAGGGGAGCACATTTTTAATTTCTTAGCAACACCAATTGTGTGACACATCATTTGAGAGGTCTGCAACTGCTTATTCATATTATGGATATCTTGTGTGTAACCCCCCCCCCCTCTGCCCTCAGATGGGGCGCATTTTCTAATTTCTTTACAACACCAATTGTGCGACACATCATTTGAAAGGTCTGCAACTGTTTATTCATTTTATGGATGTCTTGCGTGTCACCTACACTCTGCCCCCCAGGGGGGCACATTTTTAATTTCTTTACAACACCAATCGTGTGACATCATTTGAGAGGTCTGCAGCTGCTTATTCATATTATGGATGTCTTTTGTGTCGCCTCCCCCTCTGCCCCCTAGGGGGGCACATTTTTAATTTCTTTACAACACCAGTCGTGTGACACATCATTTGAAATGTCTGCAACTGCTTATTCATACCATGGGATATTGGCGCGCGCAGCAAGCAGGGGTAGCCAATAATTTGAAATCGCGAAGCGATTACGCAGGGGGTTGGCGAGCATAGCGAGCAGGGGGGCGGGGCCCCTCTAGTACTGGAAATAAAAATAAATTCAAGATAATAAAATTTACCATTAAACATTGAGCGTGAAATAATTTTTACAATATTATTTTTAAATTTATGTTAATGATTACATATTAAAGCAAAATTTTTACAAATATTATAAGTAAAAAAATAACAGAAAATTTGTTAATTCAAACTATGAAAAGCAACTGTCACAATTCGTTACAAAATGACATACATTTAAATTACTATTAGGTTACTTAAAAGGGTGGATCGAAAAATCGAAATTCGGATAATCGAATCGGCGCGGGATGCAAAAGTTGTTTTTTTACTGAAATCCATTCATATCTTCCGGTGCCCCAAACGAATCAAAAATAGTTTAAAATTGAAATGTTTATAAATTTTATAATTTTTTTTGCTTCTTAATATTTTTAAAATTATTTTTGGCGCGGGTTGCAAAAGTTTCCTTATATATATATTAGTTAAATATTTTTTTTTATTTAAATCCATCCATATCTTCCGGTGCCCCAAAACGCCCTCAAAATAGTAAAAAAATTGAAATTTTTATAAAAATTTATAATTTTTGTTTTTTTAATTTCTTTTAAATTATTTTATCAGCGGGATAAAAAAAATGCATTTTATAGTATATTAGCATGCATCCAAATAATTTTCGAATTTGATACATTTCTTCCAATGCCCCAAAACTTTTAATTATTTGCTGAAAATCGAGTTTCATGTAAATTTTGAGCTAAAAAATACAAGTAAAATTAACAGTTAAAGAATAATTTATCAAGTGTAAAACGTAGATCGGGAGGATGAGAAATCGTTTATTGTATTTGATTAAGTGTATAAAATAAACTTTTTATACTTTATTATTTGAAAGACAACATAGATAGGAGAGTTCTCAGCAATGAGCAGCAATATTTGCATAGCAACATCACGTGGTAAATGTGGTTCTGATCTGGCATTAATGAAACCTGGTTCAGTTTATCACTCAAGATGGCTAAAACCTGCGTGTAGAGTTTTAAGGTTGTAAGTGGCTACAGAAAATCCTTCTGATAGTCTCATTACTCTTACAACATGTATTATGAAGGTATATGCACCTGTATGATTTCATATCAAAACAAAGCCATCCATAACTCAAGGAGCGCGTCATATTTGGAAACTTATCACATATTCTAGATATTTGGAACCCAATTTAAGAAAGATCGTAGATGCTGTTATTCAACAAAATAGTTTTTTTCCTCCCTGAAAATTTGCTATTGCTCACAGATAACAGAGAGCATATCAGATCTTTAGCAATACGAAAGCTAATTTTGCTAGAAATAAGAGAAAATCAACAGAAAGAGAATTTTCAAAGTACCCCAAATAAACTTCAAAGCGAAGGATTATTTTGAACTTATTGACTGGCAACGAGTTGGACGTTTTGAACAACCTCTTTTGATGAATGTGCCTTGCGACGAAATTGAGAATATGATAAAAGTTGTAAAAACGAATGAATGGTCAAAATATCCATGCCATACCCAAGCGGTTGAAAGATGCGTTCGACTAGTGTATGAGGCATCAGAAACTGTATCTGGACAAGAAAAGAGACATTGTTTTATACTATAAAACACTATGATACCAAAAAAATATTACAAATTTTAAAAATATGTAAATTTCCAAATTGAAGGATGTATAACTTTTCTCTACGTAAGTTCGATTTTTGTAATTTTTATGATTTAATGCTTTGATTTTTAAATTTATATGTGGCTTATTATTCTAAAATTAATGTTATTTATAACCTTATACGTTATTAATTAAACTGTTTTCAAAATTTGTAAGCATTTTTCTTAAATTATAATTCTTAATACATTTTTGTAAAAATTTCAGTTTTCAATTATAATTGGTGCATCAAAGATGTGAATAGATTTTGATTTAAAAAATATATGGGAGCTGCAGAGTTATGTAGTATTGTAATAACAACTTTCCAACCCAGTGCCAAATTAATTTCAAAAAGTAAAATAAAATAAAAAAAAATAAAAAAAAAAAATCAAGAAAATTTCAATTTTAAACTATTTTTGGGGCACTTGGGGCACCGGAAGATATGAATGAATTTTATTTTTAAAAAATATGTAAGCTAAGATAGATAAAAGATAGCTTTTGCACCCCGCGCCAAAAGTAATTAAGAAAAAATAAATAAACAAAAAAAATATAAAAAAAATCATAAAACACTCAATTTTTAATTATTTTTGAGGCGCTTGGGGCACCGGAAGATATGAATGGATATTAATAAAAAAAAATCCTGTAAATTAGTATGCATAAAAGGCAACTTTTGCACGCCGCGCCGATAGTGATTTCTAAAAAAAGTTTTTTAATCTAACAGAATTTGGTGTAGTCCTATAAAATAAATGCTACGCAACTAAATTTGTATCAATATTACATTGCCATTGGATATAAATAAGTGGGTAAATTGAGCCTCGATCGGATATTTGGAAGTGAGTTAAAATATGAATAGAAATTTTGAACTAGGTAAACATACGTACGAACGATTTAAGCAAAATAAAAGCTTATCGAAATAACACACCATTTTAAGATAAAACCGCGATTTCCCAACATTTTCTCGATAAAGAGAATTTTACAACTCGTTTCTTCAACTATTTCAACAAATCTAGAAGTTAATTAATAAAAAATAACACTACAATAAAACTTATACAGTTGTAGCACCTTCAGTTAAATTACTTTAAAAATATTTCTTTATCTCATTTAAAACATTTTTGTAATTGGAGCTGTATGTCTTTGACAAATGGTTTAGGAATTGGAATTGGAAATGGACGCCCTTTATAATAATTTAATCACTTACTATACGTTCCCTGAAAGTTTAGTCCAACGCATTCGTTATAAGCCACAGAAAAGATGTTTGAGTCATGAAATTTAAAGTTTCATAACACGGTCAATTTTAATCCTAGATGAATGGGACCTTTTATGTATTGCTTGATATGGTGATGGAAAACTTTTACTAATTGTCACTAATAGGATTGAGGGACCGTATAATTTGTTAATTTTCGTATTTTGTTAATAATTTTGTTTGAACTAAATAGCTTGAAAATTAATTCTTTACCTTTTTTAAAGCGTTTTTACAATTGGAATTATATGTCTATGACTAACGGTTTAGAAATTAGTCATTGGCCACCGTTGAAAGTGGACACCCTGTATAAGCTGATATATTTTTAGAAATATTTTTTTAATTTTAAACAGATATTTGTAGTCCTTCGTAGTATTTCTCTCAGGACCAAGGAGGTTATATCGAGTGTTTGTTATTGAGAAATAAATACATTGCACTTTACATACCTTGGATTTGGGACCGCAATTTCTGTCCCTTAATTAAAGATGTCACTTGTATGGGATGTCCTTATTTTAAGATATCACGTATTTACTTTATTATATGGATCTTATATTATACTGTTTTCCGTGTTCCTAGAAAGAAAGTTAATCATTACTTTTTCTAAAGCGTAATTTATAACCCTGGAAGAGTGTCTGAATGCCAGCTAAAATGTTTCTCATACTAAAACTTAATTATAAATGAGGACCCCAGAAGCCAAGGGGTATAAGTGACAAAATTGAAAATTGAGTTAAGTGCACAGGGTATCTGGAAATATGCTTTTTACATTTCAGGTAAAGAATATATAGGTCATTTTCTTATTATTTGCTGAGTTATAGAGATAAACCACTTTTTTCGAAAAACAAACAATATTATTAATTATTCATTTAAAGAAAATTGTACTCTATTTTTTTAACAGTTATTGAAATGAGAGTTCAAAGATTAGAATGCAACAAGCAGATGTTTCCTATTTTAATTTAGTCAATTTTTATTGATGTTCCAATTTAACATCAACTATCTTTAAACGCAATTTACTCCAAATCGATATTTTGTCACTTGTACCCCTTGGCTTCTGAGGTCGTCTTATATATTAAAGTCAGATAGACATTTATGGAATCAGGAATTCGTTTTGTATCATTTTGCAAATCTATTTCCTTGCCTATTATTTTCAAATCCTTGCAGAATAGATATTTATCAAATATATTAGGTTACAGTACGGATAATAAATTGCTGTAACATAAAGGAAGATTAATCGTTTTGAATACATTGCATATGGATGAATGTTTGTCCCCTGAAGTGTAGGCCTGAGCGCTGAGACAAAATGGCAGCTAACGAAGGCATATTTTAATAAAACGTATTTACGATCCCTTAAATATTGGAACGGGTGCTTTATAAAGGATTTCTTTTATTTTCATAACCTCAAAAATAAAGCAGAAAAATATTTTAATTGTTATTGTACAAATATTCAAGAGACCATATACACGCTGAAAAAAAAATCGCATTCAATATCTGCCATTTTTTGTGTGAATGTTCAGGCCAAGATTATTCAGAGAACGTTACAGCAGTAATGCTCCATCGTAATAAATAAAAACCTGTTTCTTTTGAATCGTTACAGCTAAAACTAATGAGTAGCGTTGAAGATTTCCAAAAGTAGAAACGTGTTTTATTATTATTACTATTATTATTATTATGATAAATGGTTTCTGACCGGCCAAACTTTTAACAGCATTTTCTCCGAAACTTGAATTTGGAACCGATAACGAACGCGAAACCGAATCTCAAATAAGTTGATAAATTTCTGATTACTGACTTATTTTGAATTGTATCCTGAATCTTAATTAATGCAAATATATCCAAAAAAATACAAGTCCGAGATATTTTTTAGCTTATTGGGCTTATTTAAAATAGGTAGAAATTGAAAAAGAAACATGATTTGTTTATATTTGAAATACTAGTGTGGAGTCTGCATGCGTATTTCAATTAAAATATGTAATTATGATATTTTTTAATTATACTATTTAATATAGCCCATACATTGTCATCTTGTGAATTTGATGAGTACCTGCATTACGATTAACTTATCCCCATGAAATTTCTCAGGGAGAATTTTAATAAGGGAATCAAATAAAATCCTTTTATCTTTGCAAATTAAATTATTTCAAATGAGGTTATTATTCTAACCGAATAAATTTTTTATTAGTAAAATACATTGTACGGTCCTAAAATAACGTAAATTTCATTTAAGAGACTTTATATAAGCACAAATGTAACATATATTTTGTATTTTAAATTGAGTTACATTTTAACATAGTCCAAATAGATCCAAAGCATTCCATCATGAAATTGAAAATTCTTAGTAAACTAATGCAAATGCCCGTCTTAGGACTGTGGGTAAATGTCGTGGTTTTCACTTAAAATTTTAAATAATTGATATCAATATTAGCACAGATGTCTCAGACCCAACTTTGTAGAAACGACGCTTTATTGCGCCATTTTGGATAGAAAACTTCTAGCATATCCCGTACAAATTGGACTTACAACAGCTTTTGGAGGCGTTGATCGCAGTCTTCATTAAAGGAAAATTGTCTCTTTAATGTCACTTTAAGTAATGTTAAAATAGCAAATAAAGCCTTTGTGCACAAATGTTTAAAGATAGAAACCTCCACCTGACAGATATTCTTCTCATCCTTCTAACCAGAATGTTGCGGCTTTTAGAACTTTTGTTTTCCGGGCTTCCAATATTTGTTCAACTCCTCAGTTACTCAGTGATGAACTTAATTATCTAAAAGCTATTGCTGTTGATCGTGGTTATTTCCCTAATATTATAGATTCAATTAATAGAAAATTAACAAAATCCACCCAACCTGAAAGAAAAAACTTTAATTCGAACTCCAATGCTTTGGTTATTTTCCTTTTTCCCCCAAATCAGTCAGCAAGTTGCTAAAATTTTAAAAAGGTTCTATTTCAATGTTATTTTACTCCTGTTAATAAAGTTGCTTTTTTAAATCTTAAGCACCCCATTGATCGCTTAAATAACTGGGGTGTTTACCAAATTTCTTGCTAGTGTGGTCTTTCTTATATTGGTCCGACTAAACGTGCTCTCAGATTTCGTATAATGGAACATAAAAGGTATGTCAAAATTCAAGTGCTTCAAAATCGTTCCTCTATTGCTCAACATTGTTGGTCTTCACAATATAAGTTTAACTATTCTTCAGCCAAAATCATCCATGAATGTCCTTCCATTCTTTATCTTGATTTTTGGGAAGCTTACCACATCATAAAAAAGTCTCACGCCTTAGTCAATGACTTATCTAGTACTCCTTATTTTCCAAGTATTTGGAAATCTTTAATTTAATACCTTTTTTTCCCACTCGCTTTTTAGGGTTTTTTTTTTGCTTGTTCTCCGATAGATGTCGCTACTTGTCCACCCAGTTATTTTGGCTGCTTTCCTCTCATTGGTTGCTTTTTTTAGGCAGGATTGTTACCATAGCTGGTATATAAGCCTGCGTCTCTCTGTCTCTTTGCTCAGTTTTGCCATTTTTTAACTCGCTGAGTTTTGCACTGATGAATAATCTCGATAGTAGATTCGAAATAGCTATTTGCAACCTTCTCATACTTTAATTGTGCATTTATAAACGTTGGTTTTCTATCTTTTAACTTTAACTAATGCTTAAGTGACATTGAACACATCTTTTCTCCATCAGATGGCGTATTCAACAGTTTGGATCACCAACTATTTAAATGCGAACAGGCATGATAGAACAGATGAGTTTACACCGGAATCGTTACGATGCGTTTTATTATATTTAGATGCATAATTTTTACATTTATTTCCTTTTATAATGTTAAATAAAAAGATCATGTGACATATAGTTATAAATATTTCATAATCTATCTCTGGGATATTACTGTAGGATGTTTGTGCTCCATCGAATGTCTTATCTTCTTGCAATGTATCCTGTTCATTTCTATTTAACTATTAATGATATAATTGAATGCTTAGTAAATTTCTTGATTATCCGAATAATTTATTCAAATTTAATGCCATCTCTTTAAAATATGAAAGCGATAGAATTATAGCTTTCTTAAAAGCGTTGATTTCATCGATTCCATCAATCTTTCACTTTTCTTTTCCAGATTATAATAGACGTGCATTAAATGGAACGTGAAATTTATAAGGAATTAACAAAAATGTGAAATACTTAAATCCGATGAAATTTAGTAGATATCCAATTTAGATTAGCCTCATACGAAAGATTAAATTAACCTTCTTAAAATGAAACTTGTTTACATACTATGAACATACGCATTTTAAATTATATCATAAGTTTATATATACACACACACACACATATATATATATATATATATATATATATGTTTGCAATACTCAACTGCATTTCAATATGAATTTAAATGAACTATCGCAGACCATTCGGATTTCCCTTTATTTAATAATTTTCTTTTTAATTTAATACCAAAAATATTATTATGGAAAAGTTTATTTTGTGTTGTTCGAAAATATTTTTATATGTTTTTAATTTATGTGCAAGTACTGTTCTTAAACTATTCCATATATTGATCTCAAATATTTATTTTACATGTACTTATGAATGAACATGTATATAAAAAAAATATTTAAGAATCACAATTCTGTACAACCTATTCTCTTAGTGTGTGCTAAATGATGTGTGATTTCTTTTCTTTTAAATTAAATAAAAAAGTATTGAAAGTGTATTTGTTTACGAAATTAATTCATAATAAACTGTCATTTATAAAATATATGTATGCATAAAAGATTATCATAAAATTGCCAAATAAATAATAAGGATGTATCTAAAAAATAATTAACAATCACAATTCTGATATAACATATTCACATAGTGTGTTAGTGTGTGCTGAATGAAGCTTGATTTAATTATTATTATTAATAAATATAAAGTATTGAAAATGTGTTTGCCTACGAAGTGCAGTGAAATATAGAGAATCATATTAAAAATATATGCATACATAAACGTTTATCAAAAAATAAAAGTAAAAATATTATTTATTTCCAAATTGTAACTATTTTATTTATGTCATATACAGTAAAAAAAGTTTATTCGTTGCAATGAAACAATTAATTAGGCAGAAGTATGATAACGATGAATCTCTTACGCCGTAACAAGACGCTTTTTAGCACTTTCCAACAAAGTTGAAAAGTGCTTATGCATTCGGTTTGTCTGGCCGTCTGGCCGGATTGCCGTCCGGCCGCTCTCTAACTCCCGTAAATATACTCCGATTGCTATGAAATTTTTATACGTTATTGATGTTTACCCTAGCACGACACCTATTGAAAATGAAGTATCTACCATGATTAGTTTATCTACAGAGAGAATTAAAATTCTCCCATTACATTACGGCCTATGGGGAAAAATCGTTAATATACTCGGATTTCCATGAAATTTTAGGATGTTATCGACGTTTAACCTAGCACTAACGCTATTGAAAATGAAGTTTCTACTATGATTAGTTTATCTACGGGGCGAATCAAAATTTTTCCATAACATTACGGCCCATGGGAAAAAAAAATCGTTTATATACTCGGATTGCCATGAAATTTTAGGACGTTATTCACGTTTACCTAGCGCAAGTCCTATCGAAAATGAAGTTTCTACCATGATTAGTTTATCTACAAGGCGAATCAAAGTTTCCCATTGCATTACGGCCTATGGAGAAAATCGTTAATATGCTCGGATTGCCATGAAATTTTAGGACGTTATTAACGTTTACCCTAGCACGAACCCTTTTGAAAATGAAGTTTCTACCATGATTAGTTTATCTGCAGGGCGAATCAAAATTTTCCCATTACTTTACGGCCTATATGGAAAAATCGTTTCAAAGGAATTTTAAAGATGTTATACCCTGTCAAACATATTAAAATATGCATTCTATAAAATATAAGATGAAAATGTAGCTACAATTCATTTACATGGCCACACAAAAGAATCCCATTAGATGATGGTAAAAGGGGGAATTGTGTGTGACATACTTTAAGTATATTAAGCTGTTTCATATATAATAAAATTGATATATTTTATTGAAGCTTAATAAAAATTATACGCTACTGTCTTGCATAATATAAAGTACATTGCATTTACAGGGCCATACAAAAGATTTCAAATAGTATATTCTTTCCGAAGTACCATATATGTGTCCGATGATGGCTAATAGAGGAATGAAATGCATTTTAATTATGATATGCGCGTTTATATTTCGCTAAATATATGCACATTATAGGGTGTGTATAAATGTTATAGTTGATATACAGGGCTACCCAAAAGAGCTCACCAATGTTACCGAATATGAGGGTAAATTATTTAAACGTGGTTCCTAAATAAGCATTTTTACGCTGAGCTTCATTCAATTTACTGAGAAATGTTTGCAGAATTTAGATAAAAGTATATACAGGGCCACGCAAAGAATTCGGTACATGGACGCTTATGAATGATAATTTATGAGAATGTGATTTCAGTTGTTCTAAAAGTGTTTTAGTTTACAATAAATTTTAGCCTAATGCTGACGTGTAATGAAGGTACAATGTAAACTACAGGGCTGAACAAAAGTATTTAAGTATGTTTCCATCTAATAGAATGAAATGCTGAAAAAGAAATTTCAAGCTAATAGGTATTTTCTTGCTAAACTAAATTTTCCCATTATATCAACTGACATATGAAATACAGAGTTGTTTAAAAGTACTGGAATACATATTTGGTTATATTTGGCTATACACTATTATTTCCCTATATAACAAAGTTTTGTTAAAGATTTCATTAAACATTGGAAAGTGCGTCATAATCTATGCTTAACGTATGATTTTTCTTACTTGGTTTTTAAAGCAATGATTTTAAAAAAGTTGATGATAATATAATACTTTTATCCAGTCTGTCGATACCGATTGCAAACATCACCCATGTACTCATTAAACATTAGTTAAATCTGATAACATAATAAGTTTTGAATGATAATATATTTTATATTGTATGAATATACTAATATTAATAGGAAAATTCGCAATGCAATTGATTTTGAATTCTAATTTAAAACTCATATTTTCTTCTTGTACTAATGCATCAAAGAGTAAATCGATAATTAATGTTTTTTTTTTCAATTATAATTCGCAATATAATTTGTAATAAAAATGTGTAAAAGATATTTCTTATTGTTTTAATGTAATAGAGAGTGATTTTCAAAAATAACGATTCATTTCTATGAAAACAGTAATTTATTGATTTCTTGTTTCTAGTGTTTGAAAAAATACTCTCCTTAGAAGACAAAATAGCACCGTTTATTGGAAACTTAGTGATAAAACATATGAAAAGGTGCTACTGTGCCATCGAAAATACCGAAAACCGCAATTTAAAAGGGATAGGCTACTTGTCAATGAATTCACATTGAGAAAAAAATATGGCACTGGCATATAGAATCTAAGTAATGGCTCTAGAAAAAATAGTTCCATGTCATCCCTATAAATTTTAGTTCCATTTCTTAGAGAGTTCCAGAGTCTCTTACGAGAATTCAAGCGCGTTTTCCTATATTTTTGTTGTCAAATTTATCTAAAAATCTCTTCAAATAGATGCGAACACAATAGATTTGATTTAGTAGCTAGAATTATAGCTTAAGAAACCATTCCTAAAATCAAGCGATAATTTCTCGCTACTGAAACGGTTCAATGTCGTTTCGTCTCCTAGAAAACACGAGACTAGAAATGTCAAGTCATTTCGCCTATTCAGCTTAGTTGTTTACCCCACTCGCATAGTTTGGACATCTATATTTCTAGTTTAGAGATTCAGAAAGTGACTAACTATTCATTCTAGTTGAAGGCGGCATATTTTTTTTCTCAGTGCAGATGAACAGGTTACGTGGCGAATGAAAAACATCCTAGAATACCATCAACATCTCACGATATGGGCAACAGCATTCGTGAGGCAGATCAAAGGAACACAAGTGCACAAACAGCTGTATTTCCGATAAATGTTAAGGCATCTATACATATGTTTTATCCCCTAGTTTCTAGAAAAAAGTGGTTACTATTTCTTCAACCATCTAGAAAGAAATAAGTAATTTTTTTTTCTTAGAAATGAATCACTATTTCTGGAACACCCTATATAATACTTCTGATGTAATAACGCATACTGAGTAATATAGATCATATAAATTAAACTTCTAAATAAACTAAATAATACTGAGAAATAAAACAGTAAATATTTTGTAATGAATTAACTACAAATATGGACATATTAATTCCATTGCTACATTTCCAGGTAACTTTTTTTTTCGCAAAATTGACCAAATGTGCTTCGAATAATAGAAAATAAGTAGTTCCTCTAAATAATGCAATACATTTATGTGTAAACAATTATTGCAGAGTTAAAGTTTATTTTTACGCAGTTTAAAGTCATTATTTGTTCGGAAGGATTTATTAAATATTATTTCCAGAAACAGGACTTCACCTTTATTTCGCCTATGATTTAATTTTAAATATAGAATGAGTGGAGTAAAAAATGCAATACATAAAGTATTAAAAATATATTAAAATTTGTAACTAAATAATTCTGATAAATAAAATATTAAATATTTTGTGATGAATAACATCAAATATGGAAATATTAATTCCATTGCTAAATTTTCAGATGGCTTTTGTTCGCGAAACTAACTAAATGCGCTTCCATTTATGGAAAATAATTACTTTCCCTAAATAATGCAATACATTTATCTGGAAACAGACATTGCAGAGTTGCAGCTGATTGTTACGCAGTTTAAAATGCATATTTGTTCAGAAAGATTTATTAAATATTATTTTCAGAAACACGACTTCACATTTATTTCGCCTACATTTAATTTTAAACATTGATTGAGTGGTATAGAAAAAAGTAATGTATAACGTTTTAAAAATATTAACATATGTAACTAAATAATACTGAGAAATAAAATAATTAAACATTTTGTGATGAATAAATGTAAAGTGAAAATATGAATTTCATTCCTACACTTTACAATGCCCTTTGTTAACAAAAACAGACCAAATGTCCCGTAATTATAGAAAATAATTACTTCCTCTAAATAATGCAGTATATTTATCTATAAACAGACTTTGCAAAATTAAAGATTAGTGTTATGCAATTTAAATTTCGCCTGTGTTTCGACAAATTTATTTATTTATTTATTTATTTATTTATTTATTTATTTGATTATTTATTTATTATTATTATTATTATTATTATTATTATTATTGTTATTGAAATACCATAAACGCAACGTTAAATTTTTATGACCTATCATTTTATTTTAAATGTCGATAGCGTGCAATGCAGAAAAGTAATGTGTACCGTATTAAAATATTAACTTTTGTAACTAAATAATACTGAGAAATAAAACAGTAAATATTTTGTGATGAATTGACTACAAACATGGACATATTATAATTCCATTGCTACATTTCCAAATATTTTTTGTGTTGTAGTTGACCAAATGTGCTTCCAATTATAGAACATACTTATTTCCTCTAAATAGTGCAATTCATTTATCTGTAAACAGTCATTGCTGAGTTAAAATTATTATTACAGAGTTAAAATCCACATTTGTTCAGAAGGATTTAATAAACATTATTTCTCATAAGCACCATAAATAATACTTCATATTTATATGGTATATCATTTAGTTTTAAATACCGAATGAGTGGAATAAAAAAATAATACATAAAGTATTAAAAATATTAAAATCTATAACTAAACAATACTGAGAAATAAAATAGTAAATACTTTGTGATGAATAACTTCCAATAAGGAATTAATTATTAATTCCATTGCGGCACCTTCAGATGACATATTTATATGATCTATTGTTTAATTTTAAATGTAGATAGAATAGATTAAAAAAGTAATATATATTTTATATGAGAATATTATATTATACTATTATACTATTTTTTAATTAAATGTTGCAATGCTATAATCAGTAAACGCTGGAAATATTATTTTCATCCCAGATTAGTTTTATAATCATACAAATAACTTCATAATCGACTGGAATTTTCAAACTCTTATTTATATGTTATAAAATGAGAAAAAGTAAATTTATTATCCAAATTTATTTATTTATTTCCAAATTATTAATTATACAGTGTTAGTTCTAATTCATACTGCAGTGCTGTAGACAAATTATTTGGGTTTTTTCTCAAATTCATATTAAGCCAAATTAAAGTGATTACTTTAATAAACAAGTTACATGACTTGAAAGAGTTCTTACAAAAAAAAAAAAAAAAAAAAAAAAAAACCATTCATATGTTTCAGCTCTACAAACACAATGAAAAAAGAACTATAAACACACTAAAAATAAAAATACAAAATGCTTCACAGTCAATGCAAAGGACACAGGCATGATGTGAACGATGACATCTTATCAACATCTAATCAACGCGCATTATTGTAAAATAATAATAATAATTTAAAAGAATAATACGATATAATATTATTTTCCAATGTCGTTTTTATTGATTCAACATAGTCTTGATTTGTATTTTTATTTTTATTGTGATTACGGTTCTTATGAGATTGGAACCGAAGCATGTGAGTGATAGTTGTTTCACCCCTCTCAAGTAATTTAAATTGCTTATTAAAATGTTAGATAAAAGGGGAAATTCTTAAAATCATATAATTTAAAAATTAATGGAATTAACTTTTTACTAAAGGAATTATTTTTTTGTTTGGATGTAACTTAATTTACAATGTGTATTTTATTGTCATTTGAAGCGCATGCATGTAAAAGTATATTTTTTTACTCTATACATTGTATTTAATGCATGTAATAATAATAATCTTGGTAAACCAGATAAATTATTTCATCCAGAAATATACGTATAACATATAAACATACAACACTTTATCGAAAATTTGTTGGTGTAATGTAAAAGAATCATTTTGGTTTTTATTTTTAGAACAGAAAATCAACACGTATCAAATTACTTTTTAATCTTTGAAACAATGAGTATGGAACAGAAAAGCCTACTATTAAAGGTGAAGTTAATGAGAAAACTTAGGTATGAAAGATTTTCTATTTCAGAAAATTCTATTATTCTATGATTGTTATTGTGCCTGAAAGCATTTGTAAATCTATGTATTTCGAAACAAGTCACGTATTAGATGTTGTTAAAAATAATTAGTATGTTAGTAAAAGAATGTTAGTAATTTAGTGTTCTATCCACGAATATTTGAATCATAAAAATAGTATAGAAAATCGTGAAACAAAAATGTACCAAATAATTATTAGATATACCACAAGATGAGTAGTCTATAATATTAGTTTTCAAGGTTATTCGCAGACATCTGCTGAATATTCATTTTCGACACAGAAAGTACAGTAGAAAAAATGTCATTTTCCATATATTTGATCAAATATCTGGGAATAAAATTTTTTCAACAATGATCCATTTTCTTTATTACAAATTTGTTATTTTTGCGTTTTATACTCAGATTTAACAAGGAAACCATCAAGGTGTCATGTATTTTCCAATACATTTTTTTTTTTTTTTTTTTTTTTTTTTTTTTTTTTTTTTTTAAGGTGCCTCTAATTTTTTATGAAATGATAAGGAAATTTAAACATATGTTTTTATTTACCTCTCTCGCTAATAGGTAGGAAGTATAATATTCGATTTTTTCTTTTCGTTTTTGATATATTATAACATTTCAATGATCAGAATTTCTCAAATATAAACATCTTTATGCAAAATATCTGTTCGTCCGCGTACAGTTATTGTATTATTGAAAAATGTGCATGCAACTATGGATAAAAGTGTACCAAATTGCATATATATATTTTTGTATGTGTCCAGCTGTTCTCAAATTTGGGTATATTTCTGCCTTATAAAGTGCTGTCAATAGAGATGGAGAATTTTCTGCATTTTACTCGATTTTTCACAGTTCTTCGATGCATGGCTTGCAATAACAGACTTCACAACAAATTGATTCGGCAGTTTGTGAGAATTGATTTGCAACAGATTAACATAAACATTTGACTTTACTGAACACCAATGATCAGGATTAACTCATTTTACTCTTAACATTTGGCAGAAGTTTGAAATGAAACCCAAGTCGGGTGAGCTACTGTAGTAATAGCATTGAAATATAATAATGTGTAACACTAAAAAAATATTAACACACATATAAGTTTTTGAAAAATGTTGAGACTGACGCAAAAGATTAATTATTTATGATTTCAAACCTGCAACGCACATACTCATAAAATTAAAAATGTATATGTTGCGGCCAATACCCGGAGCCTGGCCAATTCTAGAACTGGCCAGTCAATACCCGAACTGGCCAAGCTTCCTTGTCAAAACCCGAAATACATGAAATGAATAGCGTATTTCGGGTTTTGGCCGGCCAATTCGCGAACTGGCCGGGAAACATTGGCCAATACCCGAACTATGATGCATAGGTACCAATTTTTTTGTAATTAAGATAATGTAACATTAAAATGCAAAGTAAAAAAGATTCCCATTGACTATATTAAAACGAAATATTTTTGTGTACCCAACTAAATTAACCAAAAATAGTACACAATTCCCTTTCAATATCGAAATTAATTGATACACCAGATAAGATGACAATAACAAGTTAACCGGAGCTTTTACTCTAGTTAGTGTACAGACAGGCTGACGGCTAGACTATATGAATTCATAGGCACTTTCAATTATGTTAGAAAGGATTAAGCCGACTGCTTATATCTATTTCGCGAATTGGCTAATCGCATCTGGCCAGTTCGCGAATTGATCAATTGCGTCTACCAGTTCGCGAATTGGCCTGTCACTTTTTAAAGTTGCTGGCCAATTCGGGAATTGGCCGGCCAGTTCTAGAATTGGCCAATTTCGGGTTTTGGCCGCTATATATATATATATATATATATACGTGTGTGAGTATGGTCATATAACAACAAAGTATCAACCACTAAAAACAGAGACACAAGCATTGTTGAAAGTATATTATATAGCAAAGATAGTACATCCTCCGTTAGTTTGTAGTTATCGTACATAGTTGAGTTCGAAAAGATTTAACAATTGTTTTAACGTGAACTGAGATAAAAAGTAATTAATAATCCCAATATTTATTTCCACTCTTAAATTATAAGAGATATTGATGTCAATTCTATTTATATTTATTAAACAATTAACAATTAATTTATCTTTAAACATTTTATACATTTGAAATACGGGATTTTAAACTGCAGTATTCAACAAAATTATCTGTGCAAAGCAAAACTATTATTGTTTAAAATTATCAATAATTATTATACAATTCCAGACTTACTAAGTTTAAATAACAGTATAATATTACATTAAATACGTAAATCAACAAGACTACATTTTTTTCATTTAAATAAGCCTTTTTACTAAATAAAAATTAATTTAAAATTACGTTTTATTATTTGGGGGATTTTATTTATTACAATATATTTTTGTATAAAATATGTCTTTTGACTTCAGTCAAACTTGCACGATGTCCCAGAAATTATTTTAAACTTTTAAACTATGCAATTATATCGATAATATAACCTTTATTGAAACAAATATACATACATATATATATATTAATGAAAGGTAAATTACACTCATATTTGTTTAATCCCAAACTCTAATATTATATATATGTATGAAATACACAGGTGAATTTTTCTTAATTATTATATGCTTGGATACACACGACGAAAATTCAATTACGTGTATTACGTAACATGTTATGCAGAAAATATGAATCTATCTTTATTATGTAAATATGTAGTAAACATAATTATATGGTTAATAAACTTTATTCTATCACTAGCATCTGACATTAAATGAGGATGTAAACGCTTCACAATTCTCTATTTAGGAAACAAGAAATTTTTCTTTGACGCTTGAATGAATACCTAAATTGATTTTCTAAAGCTAATTAATGGATATTTAACTCGCATTTTATTTAGTTCTTTTAGTTTTCATTGAGAAGATCGATTTTGTCAAAGTATGTTAATCATAAAATGCTTATTTAATTACTTGTCATTTGCTTAGCTGTTTGGAATTGTTTAGATTAACCTAAATTTTTCATGTTTGAAATATAGAAATTTTTAAAACAAGTTCCTGTATAAGAAACCGGATAGTGGCAGCTTGAACAATCTGTTCATCGAGTTCATGCAAGAAAATCTAGGATTATTAAAATCTCGATTCTTATATTAAAACGCAATCGGTCTGCCTAATCATATCTCATGGAAAACCACTAAATACATGATTTTTTTCGTTGACTCGTACGTTTACCATGTTGCTTTCCTGTGTCATAAAATATGAAATAAATGAAGATTGAAAGTAGAAAAACATAATGAAACCTATAAATAAACTACTTAAATCTAGTTTTTGCATGTTTTTATTAAGATATGACTTTGTAGACTGATTATATTTTAATATACGAATCGAGATTTAAGTAATTGTTGGTTTTCATCCCTGAACTCAATGAGGTTGTTGTCTGTGCTGTCGCCTTTCGGTCTATAACTATTCTAATTATCAAAATATTTTTTAAACTATATTTTAATTTTGAGATTTCCTAAGTAAAACTAATATATTTTATAAGATCGGGAGGCGGTTATATGGATGATCACTTCATCGAGTTCACGGCTGAAATTCCAGGCTTAAACAGAACGTAATTAACAAATTAAAATGTAACTTGTCTGCCAAATCATATCTTGGAGGAAACCACATGCTTGATAACAGATGTTGATCGATAGATTATATCACTATGTTTTCCTGTACCCAAAAGTATGAAAATATTGTGGACTAGAAGCAGAAAATACCAATGACAAACCTACCAGTCCAAAACTAAAATCAGGTTTCAAGGTATTTTTCAACAACGTATGACTTATCAGACTACTTACATTTTAATATGCGAATAGAAACTTAAGTAATGTTTGAATTTCAGCCGTAAATTCGATAAGATGAGGATTTTTGCAGACGCCTACCGGTTTATATATGGCATGAAATAATTTTGTCCATTCTGTGACAATGTCTAATATTTATTATTTTATTTTATTTTTTACATTATTAAACTATATAAAAGAAATCTTAAATATTTAATTCTATTTTATAGAAAAAAATGTTTTGTGTATATATATATATATATTCTAAATTATAACTATAATTTCAAATATATCTTGAAATTTTTTTATTCAAATTCATTTATAATAATAATAATAATAATAATAAAAGATTATTTGCAAAACATAACTAAAATTAGAATGCGATTTTTTATTATCGCTGTTTAAAATACCTAAATGTTTGTTATAAATGTTTGCAATGTTAGACAATTCCGACACACAAACATGGACAATTTTTATGCTTTTAAGTCTTTTCCATTTGAAAACAAACCATAAATAGTGATATATAAATACTCTGAAAAGCAGATTTCTTAATGAGAGAAATGCATTTCTTGGAGTTAAAAATTTTAAAAATATGTACTACATTGCAAATTCATCACCTTTTTAAGTGCATTCGTAATTATGTAAATACGTAGCACCTACAGTTGATGTTCAGTCCGTCCCTCTGTTCGTCCAATTGTCTGTCCGTCCGTCCGTCTGTCTGTCCGCATATAACAACGCAACAACTACCCAATAATCGTTTGAAATTTAAAATACATTATTATTACACAATTTTGTCGAGTAATTTCAAAATTTATGAAAATCGGATGCATAGATCAATTACAGGGACAATCAAAAGAAATTAACATTTTCAATAGCTTAGAATGCAATTTGTCAATTTCTAAGTTTGTAGAGTTTGCATTTTTAGAATTAGGCAATCTACATGCAATTATTATATCTTATTTCATAGTTTTGTTTGCATGGCGTTATTACCCATATAGGTGGGTAATAGCGCCAAATAGCATTGGTCAAGAAATCACGCCGTTGCATTTTATGAATGCATATCTGTTAAATTATTTTTTTATATACATAGTCAATGAGTTGCTGTATCAAATCATATATTTGTTTGAAAAATACAATCTAAAACTGAGCCGTGAAAATTGGTAGAACCTTAACGTGGCGTTATTACCCCAGGGTACCTTATGTATAGTTAAATTACGAATCGTTTTATTTATTTATTTTTTTTTAACGAATATTAAAATTCAAAAAACAATATATTTTACATATAAGAAATCAGAAGACCTCGCCTACATGACAGTAATAAAATCGATAATTCATGTTATTATTATTATTATTATTATTATTATAAATTCCAAATTATTGCGTAATAAAAATGGTGCAAAAGATATTTTTGATATATTGAAAGAATATATAATGCACCCAATACAGTGGCACACAGTTGGTAATATATATAATGTAAAATAAACTAAATAATAACTTCTAAATAAAGTAAATAATAATGAGAAATAAAATAATAACTATTTTTTGAGGAATAACTACAAATATAATAATATTACATTTACTGCTACACTTTCAGATGGCTTGTGTTCGCGAAACTGACCAAATGTGCTTCCAAGTATAGAAATTAATTACTTCCTCTAAATAATGCGATACATTTATCTGTAAACAGATATTCCAGAATGAAAGCTTATCCTAACGCAGTTTAAAATTCACATTTGTTCAGAGGAAATTAATAAATAATATTTCCTAGAAACACCATAAACACAATTTCACATTTATATGGCCTATCATTTATTTAAACGTTCATACGCCTAATTAATATCGCAATGTAATAATAATTTTGTTTTTCCTTTATTACTGCTTCAATTTTTTTTAATTTATGCAAGCATATTTAGAAAATAAAAAAAGAAGTTTTTGCATTTTTTTGGCTGTTTTCTTTTTAGTGATCGCATTTTGGAACATGATTATTGATTGACAACTTATGCAAATAAAATAATTTATTTTCTGCTATATGCAATTGCATATTGTTCTTGACTATTTTCTCGAATTCCAAAAATATTTAGATTCCTTGCGGTCAAATATGAGGAATATAGAGAAAACGGTAAAAGCAAATAATATATTTTTTATGTAAATTCATGAATTAATATATTTTTTATACCTATGATAAATGCTTAAACTTATTTTTTTAAACCAAAGTAAAATACTCAGATTACTTAAAGGTGTTTTTTATTAACACTTCATGCTCATCATCAGGGTTAAAACAAAAAAGAGTAGAAGTCGAAGGCTGAGTTCTTTTATACGAAGTGGACTGATCCAAAGACACAGTAAAAAAAGGGGGGGAGAAGTCGGAATTTTCCAAATTCGATAGAAAGGGGGGTTCAAGTGATTTTGAGCAGATTGTACCATATTCTTGGAATATCGTACGACAAAGTATCGTTACAAGTATTGTTAGCTCGACATAAAATTTCAATTGATTCCATGATTTTAATCTTCTGATAATTTGATATTATTAATATATTATATTATTATATTTGATATAATTATTATTATTTGAATAATTTGATTATGTCGAGCTAACAATACTTTTAACGATACTTTGTCGTACGATATTCCAAGAATATGGTACAATCTGCTCAAAATCACTTGAACTCCCCTTTCTATCGAATTTGAAACATTCCGACTCCCCCCCCCCTTTTTTACGTTGTCTTTGGATCAGTCCACTTCGTATAAAAGAACTCAGCCTTCGACTTCTACTCTTTTGTTGTTTTTACCCTGATGATGAGCATGACATGCTCGAAAGTAATAGGTTTGTTAATAAAAAACACCTTTAAGTAATCTGAGTATTTTATTTTGGTTTTATGTATAAATAAGGTGAATTAAAGGATTCGACATATATGATATGTTATATCATTTTAATCTTGTATTTTTTTTTTTTCAAAAGTTCAAATCAACTTTATGTTTTATTGGAAAAATAAGGACATCGTCATTATGTTGGAAAATATATGTTTCGTATTACAAATAATGCAATGTTCCCATTTGGGAACATTGGCGTTTAAACGGTTAAATATCTATTCAGTGGAATACACAGAGTAACATACACTACCATTTATGACCGTCCACTTGCGATTTTAGAAATTTTGTTAAATATCTAGAAAAATACATGAGAAATGATCCCGAAACACTTAGTGTAATAATATAATAGTGCAGCTTATACATTTCCGCGATAATTTTTTCCGACTCTTTTTAGGGGACCGTCAACAAATTAAAAAATTATTAAAATCTTATTAATAACCCTATCAAAACTAATGCAGTAAAAGCGCTCAGACTGCAGATTATGATTAAGTGGTTTATTACAATAAACCGTGTTCATTTTTATGCGAATAGCATTTATAATCGTAGGGAAATTAAGGTTTTTATAAAAATGGTTCCTAAATTTACCAAGTTTTTTTTGCTTATAATTTGCAGAGTTCTTAATATGTGAGAAATAATATTGCACTCAATACCCTGTAATCAGAGTTAAAAAATATTACAAATATTATGATAAATGAGTAGATTTACTAAATAATTTTTCACTGCACATGCGTCAACGATATCAAAATTCCATTTCCATATTGTGTTAATTAAATATATGGTGAAACTTTTGTGAAAGTCATAAAATCATTGCTTGAAAATTCTGAAAGTAATCGTCTATAGAATAAGCAGAAAATCCGTTGCCCCCCCCCCCAAAAAAAGAGGGATTTTATTTAAATGTACATCCTATAGTGTGTATTCTAAATTGATACTAATCAATGAATATATGGATTCAACTCCTCTTGTTTTTGCTTTATTTTGGGAATAACGGATTTTCACCTTATTTTATTATCAATTATTTTCAGAATTTTCAATCTATGATTTTACGATTTTCACAAATGTTGCTGTGCAAATTTAGCTAACATAATATGCAAATGAAATTTTGATATCATTGACGCATGCGAAGTGAAAAATTATTTAGTAAACCTACTCATTTTCATACAATTTTTATTATTTTTTAATTCTGATTACTGGGTGCTATGTGCAATCTTGTTTGTCATATTCTCAGAAAAGAATATTATTTTATATTAAGAACTCTGCACATTTTAAGCAAAAATCTCGGGAAAAATTGGGACTGTTTTTATAAAAACCTTAGTTTTTCTACGAGTATACATGCTATCGACATAAAAATCAGCACAGTTTATTACAATAAGCTATTTAATCATAACCTACAGTTTGAGAGCTTTTGCTACATTAGTATTGACAGAGTTATCCAAAACATTATCATTGTTTTTTTTAATTTGTTGACGGTCCCTTATAAAGTTTCGGGACATAATCCGGAAATATATGACCTGTACTATTATGTTTATACACTTAGAGATTCAGGATAATTCGTGATGTATATTTCAAGATATTTAACAAAATGTCTAAAATCGCAAGTGGACGGTCATCAATAGCCATATAGTGTATAACGCACGCTCTTACATTTCTGTAAATTATTCTGTAATCAAACAAAATGCATCTAGTGAAGATTACCAAAAGAAAAGAACTTTTTATCTAATTAAGCATCCATAATTATTGTCTTAATCTTACAACATTACATCTTGAATTTCTTGATTCTACCTCAACCTGTTATTGACAGAAAGCGAAAATTCACTAAAAGTCCAACCATTTTATTAATCCAGCTTAGCTGGGAATTCTAAATTGGATAAAACACGTGTTAATGTTTATTCTTTTTAGATTAGGTTACTTCGAATTCATGTTTCAATCTGAAACTGTTGCTTAGGTAAAGCGTAATGGTCTTAACTTCAGTACCTCTTGTTAATCATTTTGGACTGGAAAGGGGGATTTCTAAAATAGCAGTAATAAATGTTTAATAATGTTTTAATCAGTTTCTTAACTTGATTTTCAAACTCTTACTTAAATTTGCTGCTAGGATATAGCTAGTGATGGGCAATTCTCGAAAATTTACTTATTGAAAAAAAATCGTCATCATAAAAAAAAAAACAATCGATATAATCCTGGATTAATTCCGAGAATCTACAATCAAGATGTTCTACATTTGGTCATCAAAATAATTGTTTTTATATTTTTATAAAGGATTTTAGTTAATACATGGCATTTAAAAACGGATGGAATTAAAAAACAACACACCAAAGAAAGGCTAAAAGAAGGTCACAGTAGGTAAAAGTCTTGTAACGGTATTCCCTGGTTTCAAAAAGTTGAAAAGGCGCAAGTAAGTGTAAAAAGATAACTAAGTTTAAGTATCAAAAATTAGAATTTCGCGACATTTAGCAGCAAAATATGAACAAAAAAAGAATTAAAGACACATCTAATGGCAAAACAGGAACTAAATAGATGGTATATGGAATCGACATTTTTATTGCTTTTTTATACGCCATTGAGATAAATTCGGTAAATTGCTCATTATTAGAAAACCTCCAGATGAATACAATAACTGTACCCCACGAAGTACCCCCACTAGTTGGAAGGAAGGGGACGGGCAAAGATTTCGACGGTCCACGAATTTTGATAAACATATCCAAAGATGTATGATACTATATATTAACACTTATTATATGCAAGCATTAATTAAAAATATCTAGAAGTAATCAATTCTAGAGTCATTTTAGTTGTTTCAATAGGTGTTTTTTATCTCTCCCTTAAGTGACGTCAGGACTTAAGAGGTTAAAGCCAGTTATATGTGTCTGCTTTAAATTTTCAGAAAAAGGAATTTTTAAATCAAGTTTAAACACAAAGTCCTAAGGAGAAATTGGTAATTAGAATCTTATTCATAATTGGTTTTATGCTTTAATTTCAATGTTTTTACCTCTAAAAGTCTCAAATCATATGCATTAATTTTTTATAGTTTATAGAGAAGAAGTGTAAAAACAACGAAAATGTGATGAGTAAGGACCAGATATGAGACATTTCTCAAAGTAATCAACGCTGAAAAAAATGAAATATTATGTCTAAGTGAACAAGAAACCACCAAAAACATTTGGAGAAATAACGATTTAATTGTTATGTAATAAATAGCCATAACTGATTCTCTATTTACTCAGTTGAGATTGTTTAAAAAATAATTTCCAAGCAAGGACATTTTCTAATCTATTTAAATCGTATTCAGACTATTGTAAAAGAAGAAAAAAGCGCTTGTTTTTTTGTATTAATAACTCGTAATGTATTCCCAGCTTACATTCTAAAACGAAATTAAAACATCCATTAATTAATGTGTAAAAATAAAATAAAAACAAATTTAATACGAGTAATTGAGTTTTCCGTTTAAAAAACTGAAATGAAAAGAACGAACAAATTAGAATTTTAATTAGCGATCATTGAAGATTTCTTTGACTGTTAAATCCTCACGCGAAAACTATTAATTAAAATTATTTATTGAATGATTTTGACTATTTTTATGAAAAAATAAATTAAACTAATATATCGGTCTAATAAAGGTAAAAATAGTAAAAGAAAATTAAATTTGAATTTGCAGTTAAAATTCGATATTTTATGGCGTGTACCATATGTACACAATTAAGGTTTTATAAAATATTGCAGTGCGATAAATAAGCTGAAATTAATTCATTTTATCTGTATAACACCCTATGAATATTGCTAGTTGGACCTCCGTTTTCATTTTTAAAAAATTGATTATCGCCAGAAATTGCAAAAATTATTTTCAGATATATATAATGTATGACATTTCATTATTGCTTAAATGAAAAATTATTCTTCAAAAGGTTCCGATCTGAAGTTGAAATTTTGGGAGGAAAATGGAGCAAAATGGAACTCAAACTGCCACATTCTGTTTTTTAGTTTTCCGTAAAAACAATGGAAGTAAAATTTACTTTTACATATTGATCCATATTTCTTTTCTTTCCAAAAACTAGTAATTATTCATTTTTTTTCGTACAGTCATCTTATTTGGACAAAACATGTACTATTTTATTCTTTGAATACTTTATGATCAATGACAGAAGTCACATTGGCGAAATTTATGACACACAGCCAAAATTATAATGTTTTTACTGATGCTTTATCTAATGCAATTTTGCTAAATAACCATACAAATTATTAGTATGGGTACTTTAAGGAACATATTTAATTTACAAAAATCTGCTCAAGTTAGTACTGATAATACTTCACCCAACCGTATGGGCAATTTTTCACTGTAATTATTGCTATTATTTGTTGTCACATTTTTACTTATAATTTGCATTTTTAACCCTTTACTGAATCATGTGCTGTACGTGATATCAATCTAAAAATACAATTTTCATTAAGTGTCATGAGTTTGGCCAATATGATCTCTGTCTCAGATTAGGAACAATCGAAAGAATGGAATAATACATATTTTGTCCATGTGAGATTTATGCTCAAATAAAACAAAACAGAACAAAATGTTGTTTTGAAACAAAAGAAATTTTGATCAAACTTTTGCGGTAAAATATACTTTAAATGTTTTTTAATGAAAAGCTAAAAACATAAATGAAAAAAAAAGTTGCATTGTATTAAGCAGATAACATTACTTAATTTAAAATCATTTAGTTGCAAAATATAGCAATAATATGTTTTAAAATCCTATTTATGTACATGTAGCACACAACATAAAATGTCATCATTTAGTTGAAAATTTTACATTAATTTTATTTTATTTTGAAATTTATCAAACTAAATAAATAATACCGTTTTGTCAATATTTACATTTGTATAATTTTTATAATGAAAATAACAACAAACAACAGGTAATGAGACGTTAGACTGAGACGCTGTATAAAGAAATATTTTCCCGGTAATTAAAGTTTTAGGTACATACATTTAAGTTAAACCTGAGCATGGGCTTAAAAAACAGAATGCGAAAAATATTGAAATTTACAAATAATACTGAATATTGGTGAATCTGTAGAAAATATTTATATAAGAAGGAAAATTGCATGCAACATAATCCAAAGTTGTTTTATTGCATAATGCAACTTCCACAAAAATATACTCTGCTCATCTTTTAACAACAGTTCATCTTTTATAAATGTTTTTAAGGATATAACGGTAAAATTTTTGAAGACTCTTCAAAGCGTATTTTATTTAATATTCTTATATGGCTAGATATATGTGATGATAATTTCATTATTTATGTATCATATCTTAAGCATCAATTTATGAAAATCTGTAGCGAATGTAATTATGTGTAGATAACACGATTTTTATTATAACTTTCCACACATACTAAATACGAAAGTAAATGGAATTATTTATTTATCAAGTAAGTAACTTTGTATTGATTCTTTGTTAACGACCTAAATAGATTTCATACAATTTTTATTATTTTGTAATTATGATTATAGGGTATTGTGTAAAATGTTTTTTGAGATATTTTAGAAAAAGTACATTATTTTATGTTAAAAACTCTGCAAATTATAAGCAGAGAAACTTGAAAAAATTGGGGCTGTTTTTTATAAAAACTTTAAAATCTCTACGAGTATCCATGCTATCTATATTAAAATGAAAACATTTTATTACAATAAGCTATTTAATCATAACCTACAGTTTGAACGCTTTTGCTACATTAGTTTTGACAATGTTATCCAAAAGATTTTCTTTCTTTTTCAATTTGTTGACGGTCCCCTATGGAGTTTCGGGAGAAAATCTTCACGATAATGTATGACCTATACTATTATGTTAACACACTTAAAGTTTCAGGATGATTTCTCAAGAATTTTTCTAGATATTTAACAAAATGTCAAAAATCACAAGTGGACGGTCATCTTTGGAAATATAGTATATATATTGATAAATAAAGCCAAAGCATATTTTTAAGTTAAGCATGAGTACATTTAAAACAAGTTGGAAAATGCACGTGAAGCGTAGCAAATGAGGTGCGTTCGTACGATAACGAAGTTTTAAAATATTCAGATTTTGATGATATAGTAGAGCGTACTTTGGATACAGTATAGTGGTCGAAATCTTTGTGTTCCTGTAAATATAAAGGGAGTAATTTTTATTATACTTCATTAACGTATATCTTATTTATAAAATGTGAAGTAGTTTAATATAATTAAAACACGCCCCAAACAATGTTTTCCCGTATAACATTATTTAGGAAATACATTTGTGTGGCCCTGTAATTTAATAATAAATATTCTTTGCATCACAGATTGTACAGAATGTATATTTTAGTACATAATTCATAGATTTATGTCAATTCTATTATGTTCAAATGAGTGTAACACCATTAAAATGCATTTGACACTTTTTACCCATTGATCGTAATGTAACGAAATACTTTTGATTGTCTCTGTAATTGATCTATCCATCCGATTTTCATAACATTTGAAATGACTCGACAAAATTATGTAATAATTATACGTTTTAAATTTCAAACGATTAAAATGCATTTAAAACTTTTTTCCCCATTGACCGTAATGTAACGGAATCTTTTGACTGTCCCTGTAATTGATCTATGCATCCGATTTTCATAACATTTGAAATGACTCGACAAATTTATGTAATAAATATACGTTTTAAATTTCCAGCGATTAAAATGCATTTGGAACTTTTTCCCCATTGACCGTAATGTAACGGAATCCTTTTGATTGTCCCTGTAATTGATCTATCCATCCGCTTTTCATAAAATTTGAAATGACTCTACAAAATTATGTAATTATTATGTATTTTAAATTTCAAACGATTCGGTTGGGTAGTTTTTGTGTTGTTATATGCGGACAGACGGACAGACAGAAAGACATACAGACGGACGGACTGAGCGACAACAATAGGTGCTACGTATTTACATAATTACGAACGCACCTAAAAATGAGATAGTTTAAAAAAAATTAATTTATCAATATTATAGAAATAGAAATAAATCAGTACAACACGTATTTAAGAAGGAAAATTGCAAATAATATAATCCAAATTTTAAATATTAAATAATGCAACACCACAGAACATATTTTGTTCCAAAGAACAGTTTATCTTTTATTAATGCTTTCAAGAATGTAACATTAAATTCTTCGAAGACTCTCCTAAGCTTCATTTGTTTAACATTTCAATATGGTTAGATAAAAGCAGCATCTTATGAAAGTAATTATGTATGGATAACACACTTTTATTATAAATTTCAACACATATTAAATATGAGTATAAAGTTAATGGAATTTTTCTTTTAACAAACAAGTAACTTTCTTTTGATACTTCGTTAAAGACCGAAAATGATTTGCGAAATTAATTAAAATATTTTTGACCTTTCTTGTCTTTGTCCTTTTTTATCAAAATCAATAATACGCACTCTTGATATATAATATCAATTTTGTTTATTTATAAATATTAATTAAATTTATCCTATAAAACAAATTGAAGAAGTTAAATGGAATGGTTGTGATAAATTTATGAACATTTTCTTAAAATAAGATTTGTAAGATCAATAATAATAATAATAATAGTAATAATAATAATAATAATAATAATAACAATCATTTTTGCATCTGTAATACCGAAATTTTAAATTAATTTTACCAATTCTTAAAAGATTAGCTCACGTCCACTTGGAATTTAATTGCATTTTAAATAAAAATTTTTATTCTTATAAAATATTAATTACATTGTAAGGAATATATGACATTATGTGTTACATACATTCATTATATCAGTGAAGAAAAAGGTTCGATTATTGACAATGTAACATTCGAACCTAACTTTGAATTGAAAATAAAATTTTCATTTAATAAGAGAATGTGAAAAAATAATTTTCAGTTATGTTATTTCAATGTCATAATTTAATTATATCTGGAGTGACAGAAATCAGTTTTTTTTTTAATTTAAAAGGCAAATATTTATTTATTTTCATAAATAAGCTGATAAGTGTTAAGCTCTTATAAATTGATAAGGCTAAATTTAAATTATAAATATAATTTTATTTATATTTAACAAAATTATAAATTTATATTAATGAAATTTTAAAATTAGGAGCATTTTCTTTTTTAAAAACTATCGTTCCTTATTTTATATCGATTGTAAATTCATTGCGCCAAAATATAGTTCGTTAATTTATAACAATTGTCAATAGATTTCACCAAAATAGACTTGCTTTATTTATATTTGTTTATCCGTGGTGCACAATAGCTTGTTACTCTTTGTTAGAAATTAAAACATTATAAATGGATATATTTTGAAGATTTTGGAGAAGAAGAAGGGGAATATATGTGATTCAATACAGACTATGTGTATGTTCCCATATGTTTAACAGTTGCATACATATGGCAACTAAATACTTATGCGTAACGTAGCAGACATAAGTTGTTTTTCTCCAAAATGAGGATAATCACGGACTCACATTAGCGTATAATATAATTAGATCATTTCTTTTATACTGAACAAAATTCTAAAATTACATAACCGAAATTTAAAAAATAAATACATTTTTCTTTAAAAAAAAGTTATTTTATTTATATCGATTGTCAACAAATGACGACAAAGCAATGTTCGTTTATTGGTTATCTACTGCTCATAATACCTTGTTATCAGTTACTTTTAATTTAGAATTTGAAACATTATTTTTTGATAGTTTTTAAAAAATTTGGAGAAAACGAAGCAGAATAGATGTGATATAAAGCAGATTATGTGTATATTAACATATGCTTAACATTTGCATACTTTTGACACCTAAATACATATGTCTAATGCGGCAGCTATAAGATTTTTTGTTGTTGTTGAAGTTGAGAATAAAGCCGGGATCGTCACATTAGCGTATTATATAAATATATTATGATAATTAAAACCTCAGCATATTTTAAAGTTAAATATCATTATCGGACAAATAATGAGATAATAAGAAATATTTTAATTTAACAATTCTTAAAAGATTAGCTCACGTCCACTTCAAATTTTATTACATTCTAAATAAAATTTATGTCTCTTATAAAATGTAATTACATTGTAAGGACAATATGACATTATGTGTTACATAAATTGGCAGATGTAAAATACATTTATGCAAGGAAAAAAATACAAGTAATATAATCCAAATTTGTGATATTTATTAATGCAATAATTACAAAAATACGCTTTGCTCTAAAGAATAATTTATCTTTATTAATATCTTCTAGAATGAAAAGGTGGATTTTTATTAGACTCTTCTAAGCTTCGCTTAATAAATATTTCCATATGGTTGGATAAATGTGATGATTCTTCCCTTACGTATTGCTTATTTATATAATATCGTAAGCATAATGATATGAAAATCTAAAGAGAAAATAAGTAGAATGTGAAAACACATTTTTATTATAACTTTCATCAGATATTAAATATGAGAGCAAAGTTATGAAAATTTAAAGAAAAAAAAAAAACAAACAAGTAACTTTCTTTTGATGCTTATTTAAAGACCTAAATTGATTTCCGGAAGCTAATTAAAAGATCTTTGACCTTCCTTACCTTTATTCTTTTTTATCAAAATCAACATTAACAAACTCTTAGTCTATAATTTCAATTTGGTTTCTTCGTCAGTTTTAATTGAAGGGATCCTGTAAAAATAATTAAAGAAATTCCATTGAATCTTTGTGGGAAATTAATGAATATTTTCTTAACTTTCTCATTAATACGGGGGTCCTCATATGGGGATAGATAAAAAATGCATTATAACCCCCCTCCAAAAATTAATAATAATCAGAATTTATTTATGGGGGGCACATTTGTGGACAGATAGTAACTGGAATGCAACACAATAACAAAATTATTTTATAATGGATTATCATTTATCATGAAAAAGATAATAATTAAAAATAATGAATAATAATGGAAAATAATATATGCACGAAAAAATAAAAATAATATTCGTAAATATGAAAAGTCATTTTTCATTTATAAGACTGAAAATGTTTTTAAAAAGTGTTTTCCTTCTTGTTTTTAAAAAATGTCAATGAAACATTTTCTGTGTTATACTAGCTTATAATCTTAAAGTACATCGGGTTCAGCTGCTTAACAAATACACTTTTTTAATTTTATTTTTAAGCATTCACAACACATAGTAACCGTAAGCAATATTCGCAAATATAGGACATTTATATATATATACATATATATATATATATATATATATATATATAATTCCATAAAATCACTTTCCATTAAAAAAATCAAATTATTTTTACATTTATTTTGTAAATAATATAGTTTCTCATACAACTGTTGGTCATTTAAAGTAGCAACATCCTAGATTTTTCCATGGTAGCATTATTATCGTTATTAAGAAAGTACAACTCATTTTTCAACAGTTATCAGGCAAGCCTGGACTTATCCTCTATTAAACTGAAATATATTCTTTAAAAAAGCTGTTTTCTGAGTGCACAAAATAAATTTTGAAAAAATAAATTTCAATATTTACTAATGTATTATTTTTAAAAACAAAAGAATAGCAAATATTAATCAGTGAGACTTACGTTTATAATATAAAATATAAATATATATCTATACATAGGTATACACACACTAACACATATATATAAATATATAAATTGTTAAATAAACCGCAGTTCGTTTTAAGTTAAACATGAATATAGATAAAAAAAGAGACAATTAAAAATACTTTATTTTACCTAAGTATATAGAAATACACATGAATCTGTAAAACACAATTATGTAAGTACAATTATGAAAATTGCAAGTAATGCATTGCAAAATTTTAATAAAAATAATGCAACACTACAGAAGTCTTTTACTTTCTAAAGAATGACTATATTTTATTAATGTTTTCTAGGATGTAACAGTAAATACTTCTAAAACTTTTGTAATCTCATTTATTTAATATTTCCGTATGGCTAGATAAAAACGATGATAATTTCATTATCTATGTATAATATCTTTAGCAACATCCTATGAAAATATGTAGCGAACGTAATTATGTGTGGATCAACATAATTTTTATAACTTTTAATATATATTAAATAAGAGTGTGGGATTCATTATTTCGCAAACAAATAAATTTTTGATGCTTCTCCGATGACCTAAATTTATTTGCGAGCTTTAATTAACAAATCTTTCACCTTTTATATTTTTTTTTTTTTTTTTTTTTTTTTTTTTTTTTACCAAAATCAACTTTAACAATGTCCTTCATCTATCATTTCAATTTTGTTTCTTTATTAGTTCTAACTGAATGGAGTAAGTAAATATATTTAAGGAAGTTACATAAAATCGTTTTAAGAAACTTATGAATAATTCAATAATTTGATACTTATAAATAAAAAAACACAGTCATTTTTACATCTCTAACACTGGAAATTCACTTTCTTTTTCTAAATGTCAACAAACACATTTCTGGATTATAATAATGAATTTATAAAGTACATAATGTTCAGCTTAGTAACACATTAAATTTTGTTTTTCATGCATTCACACCGTAGAATGTCTGTAAGCAATATTATCATATACACTATATTGCCATTGATTATTGGACACTTGCGATTTTAGACATTTTACTAAATATCTAGAAAAATACATGAGGAATCATCTCGAAACTCTTAGTGTATAAATATAATTGTATACGCCATACATCGCCGTGAAGAATTTTTTATCGAAACTTCATAGGGGACCGTCAACAAATTAAAAAAGAATGAATATCTTTTAAATAACCCTGTCAAAACTAATGTAGCAAAAATGCTCAAACTCTAGATAATGATTGAATGCCTTATTGTTATACACTGTGTTCATTTTTATGCAAATAGCATGCATACTCGCAGTGTAATTAAGGTTTTTATAAAAATGGTCCCAAATTTTTCCAAGTTTTTTCCTTATAAGTTTCAGAGTTCTTAATATAAAATAATATTTTTTTCAGAAAATAGGACAAACAACATTGCAGATAGTACCCTGTAATCAGAATTAAAAAATAATAAAAATTGTATGATAAATGAGTTGGTTTACTAAATAATTTTTTACTGCGCATGCGTCAAAAATATCAAAATTTCATTTGCATATTATGTTAGCTAAATGCAACTTTTGTAAAAGTCTCAAAATTATAGCTTGAAAATTCTGAAAGTAATCGTCTATAGAAAAAGAACAAAATCCGTTGTTTCCAAAATGAAGCAAAAAAATGAGGGATTTTATCCAAATGTAGTAGTAGATCCCGTATTGTGTATTTTATATTGACACTAATCAATGAATATATGGATACAACCCCTCTTGTTTTTGCTTTATTTTGAGAATATTGGATTTTCAACTAATTCAACTGACGATTATTTTCAGAATTTTCAAGTTACGATTTTGTGACTTTCACAAAAATTGCTCTATACATTTAACTAACGTAATATGCAAATGAAATTTTGATATCGTTGACGCATGCACAGTAAAAAATTATTTAGTAAACCTACTCATTTTGTACAAAATTTTCATTATTTTTTAATTCTGATTACAAGGTACGGTGTGCAATGTTGTTTGTCATATTTTCTGAAAAAATATTATTCTATATTAAGAACTCTGAAAATTATAAGGAAAAAACTTGGAAAAATTTGGGACCATTTTTATAAAAACCTTAATTACTCTGCGAGTATGCATGCTATTTGCATAAAAATGAACACTGTGTATTACAATAAGGCATTCAATCATAATCTAGAGTTTGAGCGCTTTTGCTACATTAGTTTTGATAGGGTTATTCAAAAGATATTCATTCTTTTTTAATTTGTTGACGGTCCCCTATGGAGTTTCGGTAAAAAATATTCACGGCGGTGTATGGCGTATACTATTACATTTATACACTAAGAGTTTCGAGATGATTCCTCGTGTATTTTTCTAGATATTTAGTAAAATGTCTAAAATCGCAAGTGTCCAATAATCAATGGCAATATAGTGAATATATACCGGGTGTCCCAAAATTGACTGATGGATTTTAAAATTCAATAATTTGCAAAAGGTGACAGCTATTTAAATTTTCTTTGCAGGAGGGTATTGTTTAATGTGAGGAATTTTTTTACCGTAATTTTTATTTTAGTTCGCATCTCAAACAATAGGTGGCGCTGACGGCGATTGAAGGCCAGGTGATCAGTGCTGAGTGAAGCGTTGACCTGACCTTCAATCGCCGTCAGCGCCACCTATTATTTGAGATGCGAACTAAAATAAAAAATTACGGTAAAAAAAATAAAAAAAACTCTTGAATAGCTGTCACCGTTTTCAAGTTATTGAATTTTAAAATCCATCAGTCATTTTTGGGACACCCGGTATATTCAATATATATCAACTATAAAAATAAAGGTAAACATTTTTTTTTGACAAACAATTATTTTTTAATTCTTCGCTAATGACCTAAATAATTTTGCGGATGTCAATTATGCGATCTTTGACCTTTTATGCCTTTATTATTTTTTACCTAATCCAGCTTATATCCTTTAGCTATAATTTCAATTTTGTTTCTTTATTACTTTTAATTGAATTGAGCAAGTAAAACTACTTAAAGAGATTATATTGAACTATTCCCAAAACTATTGTTCAGAAATGAAAAATAAGACTGATTTTTTTAATACATATATATGCTCATATATTTAAGGCTTTCACAATAATATTCATCATATTTCTCTATTTATTCTTTTATTATCATCCTGATATATATATATATACATACATGGTGATATTTTTAGGGGTTCCCGCAAAATCAATAGCTTTGGTAATAGTTGACACTGTCATTCGAGAAGACGTGGTGATATTTAAACACCCAACACGTTATTTTTTTTAATGCAGCACACAAAAATTTGTACTGGCTTCAAACCACAATTTCAAATAAGGCACTAAAATTCTTCATTTCAGGAGCACTGGAGTATTTAGATTTTCATTGTCGAAACTAAGCACTATATTTTTCAACGGTAAATCCTGCCGGCTAATTCATTTTTGGTGAAATGTTTAGGGGATCCCGCAAAAACACAAGATATGACGAAGCGAACAGGATGGCATTAACAAAGTCGAAGTTCGATCAGTCATCAGGAGTCACAATCCATCAAATGGATCGGCATTCGATGTCCTTTGGTATACGGAAATAGATTAAATGTGTAGTAATTTAAACAATATAAATTTCTAAGAAAATCTGAAAGCATCGTTTATTATAGTTCCATTCCAAAGTTATTCTATAATGAACCACTAAACTTCCCGACTTTTCTAAGCCCATGTCACAAAATGACAAATAAAAAAGGTGTTCAGTGCAGAAAAATTTTTCGTGAAATTACGATCACTACGCTTACATTTACACATTACAAGAAGAAGCACGCAATTGCTTAGCACTTGGTAGGTCAGTAAATTCTGATCGCTCTCCCAGCTAAAATTGACTCCAAGAAAATTTTCAAAGAAATTGGCCTCGCCTCCCTATATAAGCGACGTACTAAAACCCAATAAAATTTATTCGAAGGAAGTTGTATAAAACTTCTAGTATTTCCATTGGATCAGGGGCGGAGTTAGTTGTCAGAACTGTTTCCTAAACGGCGTAATATTCAAGAGTAAACAATACCATGCGGATGATTCAAACCAGCCAGCAGATGATAATTAAGTAAATAAAACAAAATTAAAGCTTTTGATAAATTGTTTTTATTCTAAAAAGGGGAAATGGATTAATGAAATTATTTTAATACTTTGCAATAAGATATTGACATTTAAGTAATATATTTTAGTTCTTTTTAGGAAAAAAAGTAATAGATTATGCTGAATTAAACAAAAGAAAAAGAACAGGTCTTTAGCCGTTAAAAATACTAATATATTGCGGAAACTAAGAATGAAACTATGTTCTTATAAGACTTTAGAACGAAATTGGAACGACCAAATGGCGAATTATATATATATATACACACTGGTGTCCAAAACTTAAGCATAATTGGTAACTAATTACTAATTAAGTAAGTAATGAAAGAAATATAAATCGAAATGTGGTGAAATTCCAGGTGTGTAAACAAAATAGTACGCGTCATATATTTTCGCGAAGAGTTTTCTCCGAAATCGAACAGAGGACCGTCAACAAATTTAAAAAGAACGAAGATCTTTTGGATAACCCTGTCAAAAATAATGTAGGAAAAGCGTTCAAACTGCACATTATGATTAAGTGGCTTATTGTAATGTACTGTGTTTATTATTATAAGGATGACATGTATACTCGTAGAGAAATTAAGGTTTTTATAAAAACAGTCGTAAGTTTTTTGCTTATAATTTGCAGAGTTCTTAATATAAAATAATAATCTTTTCTGAAAGTATGACAAACAACATGGTACACAATACCCTGTCATCAAAATTTAAAAATAATAAAAATTGTATGAAAAATGAGCAGGTTTACTAAATAATTTTTTACTGCGTATGCGTGAAAATTTTATTTGTATATTATGTTAGATAAATGTGTAGAGCAACTTTTGTGAAAGTCCCAAAAACATAGATTAAAAATTCTGAAAATTATCGTTGATAGAATGAGATCAAAATATTTTATTCCCTAATGAAGCAAAAAGGTGAGGGGCTATATCCATATTCCATTGTTTCGTGCCTAGACAATATTGCACGTACAACTGTATTTGGATAAAACCCCTGATATTTTGCTTCCATTTAGGAATAACGGATTTTGAGTTGATTCTATAGACGATAATTTTCAGAATTTTCAAGCTATGTTTTTGAAACTTTTACAGAAGTTGCTCTATACATTTAGCTAACACAATATGCAAATGAAATTTTGATCTCGTTGACGCATGCGCAATGAAAAATTATTTACTAAACCCACTCATTTTTATTACAATTTTTATTATTTTTAAATTCTGATGACAGGGTATTGTGTACAATGATGTTTGTCATATTTTCAGAAAAGAACATTATTTTATATTAAGAACTCTGCAAATTATAAGCAAAAAACGTACGACTGTTTTTATAAAAACCTTAATTTTTCAACGAGTATGAATGCTATCCTTATAAAAATAAACACAGTACATTACAATAAGCCACTTAATCATAATGTGCAGTTTGAACGCTTTTGCTACATTAGTTTTGTGAGGGTTATCCAAAAGATCTTCGTTCTTTTTTAATTTGTTGACTGTCCCCTGTTCGATTTCGGGGAAAACTTTTCGTGAAAATATATGACGCGTACTATTTTCATTACACACCTGGAGTTTCACCACATTTCGATTTATATTTCTTTCATTACTTACATAATAAGTAATTAGTTACCAATTATGTTTAACTTTTGGACACCAGTGTGTATACGTATATATATATAACCATTAATAGTAAAGGACATTACCTATTTGAAATTAACCATGGAATTTAATAACTTATAGCACATTGAATATGGAAGGAAAGAAGAATAATACGAATACAAATGGAATTTGTAGAACCAAATCAAAATCTTCAGGTCTCAAATACTTTGGAACTACAAATGGAGTGTGTGGTTTCATCTTCGTATTTGCCATGAGAAAGCAAAACAATACGAATTTGGGACTACCAACACATATAAAACCAAAATTAATTAAAGAAATACCAAGTAATCAGTAGTGGATATGGAGAAAAAAAACAGTGATGAGCTATAAAGTAGAATTGAATCCCAAATGAATTACCTTAACCTTGATATCGCACGTGGTAAATTAAAACATGAAGTATTCATATATCATATGACAGAAAAATGGAGATAATAAAATAATAAAAACAAAAGACGAAATATTGTACACATCATAATATTAAATTAATAAATTAATTAAAAGCAAAATAATTTAATAACACAAAAGTTAAACCATACACCATAGTTTACTCTATTAGTATTTAAATCAATAACATTTATTTTGACTATGCTAGGTTGAACTCAATATCTTAGTTAAGGAAGATTAAAGATAAAAAAATAGCTTATTAAGAAATGTACCCTATACACTTAATAGTGATATAGTATCATTTATTAAAAGGAAAATGAAATTAAATAATTTAAATGATTAAAATTATTAATATAATAGATATAGCAAAACAATAATCCATACATTGGTGTTATTTAAACTCCATAGAAATTTCGTACAAAATTAACAAACAGATTTCACACTCTCAATTTCTTTTTTTTTAAATATATTGAATTAACTTTTGCGTATTATCCAGACAACACCTCCCTCCTTCCGTATTCTAAGATCTACCCACCCAACCAACCTATTATATACATTTTTTACATATTTTTTTGCATTTTTATTTTTTATTCTTTTTTATATTTTAATATTTTTGTGTACTTTTTTTACTCAAAGTGTTAATTAATTATT